>CM034544.1:19736645-20198567 GCA_020002185.1 Paraescarpia echinospica
TCGACTGGCAGTCCAATGCCCTAACGCTCTTGAAACCACCACTCCTCAAACAGTGCTGTTTGGAGAATAACCTCAGAAGACATTTAAGTTACTAATTAGCATACACCCCCATTTAGCAGTGTCTGTCACGGTGACAGTGATTTCCATTGCCTTTGACTCCTGAATCCATCATTGTAATTTAATTTCTACCAATGTTGCACTAGACTCAAAGCTCAGGGATGAAAAAAATATCGAAAGGTCTGCCTAAATTATCAGACTTTACAGCGTTCTGATGCGTACGTTGCTTACCAGTCACATCTCCTGAGATGGCTGTACCCAGTAACTGAAGAAAATTGTTGTACACACTTGTACACTTATTGAAAAAAAAAAATTGACATGTTTCCGAATCTAAATACGTAGCCATCCAAGTGCTCAGACGTGACTGGTAAGAGATTTATGCATCAGAACACTGTAAAGTCTGATAGTTTAGGTGGACCTTTTTTCATCACTGACCTTTGAATAAGGTTTGAACAACAAACCAACCATTACAGTATTTTGACCTTAAACTCGGTCCGCTTCAGGAGTCAGGACTGTTTAATTTTTGGTAAGTACTGCCAGTTATGACATTGCATGCAACTGGTAATAGTGTCCCATTAGCGATAAATCGAACATGCAACCACTGTGGCACCGTAGACTGGGCGATTCCATACGTGTCATACAGGACATCCAGAGGTTATTTTTTTATTTTAAGAACAACCATGCACAAATTTTGGTCAACATATTAGTTAGATAATTCTGTGAGTTGATTATGAAAACTTTCTTGAAACTTATTTAAAAAAATAGTTAATGATCTTAACAAGTAGTCAGAAGTTGTTTCATTAAAATATAAGCTTTTTTAATGTGTTGCAAAATGTTGTATTTGAAAAGAAAAAGTCGTATGGAGAGCCGAAAAGTGTTGTATGGGACATCTCTGAATAACATCACAGTTACCACCTGAAATTCCTTCTAATCACAC
Source organism: Paraescarpia echinospica (assembly GCA_020002185.1). Taxonomy (NCBI): domain Eukaryota; kingdom Metazoa; phylum Annelida; class Polychaeta; order Sabellida; family Siboglinidae; genus Paraescarpia; species Paraescarpia echinospica. The sequence goes on from CM034544.1 coordinate 19,737,640, forward strand.
TTTTTTATTAAAAATAAGCCGAAAGTATGTCACAGACATGCAGGACTTTAATTCAGTATTTGTACATAATGAAAAAATTAACATAACTGTGATAATTAACAGTGTGTTATACAGGACAAATTGTGTTGTACGGGACAAATTGTGTCATACGGGACAGATTGTGTCGTACGGGACGAATTGTGTCCTACGGGACGAATTGTGTCCTACGGGACAACCTAAACTGTTATTAAATATAAGGATAAGCTCCAGGTCTACAAAAGCATGAATGTAAATGTCCAATAAAATCATATATGTAAGTATGTATTTTCCAATTAGGCCTAATTTTAACAACCAGACAGCCTACAGGTGCTGGTTCACATTCAGAAGACTTGAAAATACACCATTGAAGAGAGTCCAAATACAAATAATTTCAGTTCACCATGAAGTTTTGGTTTAGTTTCAGTATTTGGTAAATAGACACGGGCTATGGGGTGAAACATCTCTATTGTCTTAATGTTATTGCATAGGCAGTCATTTAAAATTCAACATAAGTGTGCAGATTATGACATAAAACACAGTTCCATTTTTTCACTGTAACTGGTGAACCGATTTTCCGCAGAATGGCACTAGCAGGGTAGAACAGTGTGTCCATTGGAGTTAGCCATTTGAATGAAATACTTGCCTCATCTATTCATGACAGATACTTTAGTTCTCCGCCTGTGATGTTGATCACTTTATCAGGAGACTGTTCACCATGGTAAATATATCACTAACTATATAAGGCCTGCAGGTTCTACTGCACAGTGCGTTCAAATGAATTCCCGCTGGTATTTTACTGATAGAACTTGAAGAAGCTACATCATGGACTTATAAAAATATGAAGCTAACTATTATTTTAGTAGTAAATCAGACAGACAATCACTTGATATATCTGAGCACATGAATCAACTATCAACAGGTTGCTCAGAGCAATTTTAAAATGTAGCATGCAAGGACACCTTTCCATGGAATCGCCCCTCTGGAGAATGTCTCGCCATTCAAATTGCCCACTGGAAAGTAAATAACTAAATAACAGTAGTATTTGCTGCATCACCAACTGGTAGGTCATATGCCGCTAGCCTATGGTCAAGGACACGAATGGACGCAGAAAGAGGCAAGAGGACTACAGCAGGAAGACTTAGAGTTACAGTCATTCCAAGTTGGCATATTAATAGATAAATAAGTACAATATGCACTGTTCTGTGCTTTCAGATGACCATGGATGAAAAATACGTGAATAGTATATGGGCATTGCTGAAGAATGCCATACAGGAAATACAGAAGAAAAACAACTCTGGCCTCAGCTTTGAGGAGCTGTATCGCAATGCTTACACAATGGTCCTACATAAACACGGAGAAAAGCTGTACACAGGCCTACGGGAAGTAGTCACTGAACATCTTACAAACAAGGTCAGTCGCCCTTACCGGCCAGCAGGGTTCGGGTCAAGTAACTGCAAAGTTTCGACCCGGATCTTGTTCACGATAGCGATGTTTTGAGAAACAAGGTCGATTTGACTTTAAATATTTTTTTGTTTTTAATCTACAGGTTCGTAAATGCACATATTTTTATTTGTTTTGAATTATTTTTCTAAGGGAAATAAATTGGGCATGGAAAGACGAGATCTTTGAGGCGCATGTAGCCAAAATCACAAAATTGACGTAGAGAGCTATTTTTAGCTCGTGCAGAATAAGCCTTTGAGATTTACTACCCGGCTGTGGTCGGTCACATTTGATCAAGTACAGTTCTAAGATTTATGGTAGGATGGGGGGTCAAGTACATGTAATTACAGGTACAAGTACTTTAGGTCAAGTACAAGTCCACTTACATTTCAGTCATAACGATCAACTAAAAATATTCAGATGCCAACATTTTATTAACTACTTAAGATATATAATATTTGTAAAGTTTTGTTGATATAATCAGGACAGGCATTTATTATTGTGCATCACGCAGCCAAAACAGTGAAGAAGTATTATTTTGTGTTCAAAATACACCAGTTATGTACCTATCTGATATTTTGCCAAGTATGATTGACCATGTACTTAAGACAACGCCAGATATAAAACATGGTTTATTAGATGACTGTCACTGCCCGTAAGTGTGTAGAGACTTTGTTTCTGTTCATTTGACAGGTTCGCAAAGATGTGCTGGAATCATTGAATAACAACTTCTTACAGACACTGAATAGTGCGTGGAGTGACCATCAGACGTCAATGGTCATGATTCGTGACATCCTCATGTATATGGTGAGTAAGTCATGAAACGACCACCAGGCGACAAGTATCACAATTGGTGACATCCTCATCAGGCCTCGACATTAACACTGGCCCGATGGCCCGGCGCCTTTTTTTAAGCTGTCGGGCCACCAGTTCTTATATTTTACTGGCCCGACGGGCCACTGGTTTCCGGTTCTCGAACACCGCCGAGACGAAGACTTTAGAATTAGGCACGCTTTTTCTTCTCTAAATACATGAAAGGAATACAGCTTAAATCAAAATTTAACTAGTGGCTAAAGTGACAGAAGCCAAATGTAACTTTGCGTCTGCAAGGACAAGGTGAAGGCCATCTATTTTGGGTGGTGCCACCTAGCAAATGAACCGTGAAATAGTATAATGCCTTGAATGACCTGTACATGAAAACAGCATCAACTATACTATACTGACTGACTAGCTGGTGTCACACTGACCACACTTTAGTTAAACTTGGCAAATACTGTATATATGCAACTGAACAATATTACAATATTATTAGCTTTGGACATCTCACTTTGAATAATCAATATGTGTATAGTAACTTCTAACAATTTTTTTGGTAAATAAAAAAGACTAATAATGTTTTGTATCGGTATCAACGTATTTTTGACTGTAACACAAAATCCGGGCCAGTAACTTTCACAGGCGGGCCACTAACTTTTCAAATCTACTGGCCCCCTTGGCCAGTGGATTCAAAACCTTAATGTCAAGGCCTGCTCATGTACATGTGAGCATGTTCGGTACTGAGCAAAAAACTGGACACGGGCATCACTAAATAAAAGTGCTGGAAAACACCCAAAAGTTATCCCGATAGTAAAGCTTAGAGGCAAGTTAGAGCCTTAGATATGTGTCTACTTATCCATTTAAAGGGGAAAGAATGCATCTTTTTGGACCTATGCATGTTATAGTTAATGAAAATTAACCATTAGCAAGTATAATTAACCATATTATGGCAGCAGTTTACTAGAATAACCTTGTTAAAGATATTGCATGGATAGCGCCATTGTGATAGGAAGCTGACATCATTACTGTCCACTATTCCCATTTCGCCAGATGTGGAGAAGATTTGTGTTGCCAAATTTGTTTTGGCTTCGTAACAACCACGTGTATAACCTTGTCCTTATGTCTGTAGGACCTGTGTATAACCTTGTCCTTGTGTCTGTAGGACCTGTGTATAACCTTGTCCTTGTGTCTGTAGGACCGTATGTGTAACCTTGTCCTTGTGTCTGTAGGACCTGTGTATAACCTTGTCCTTGTGTCTGTAGGACCGTGTATGTAACCTTGTCCTTGTTCTGCAGGACCGTGTGTATAACCTTGTCCTTGAGTCTATAGGACCGTGTGTATAACCTTGTCCTTGTGTTTGTAGGACCGTGTATATAACCTTGTCCTTGTGTCTGCAGGACCGTGTGTATAACCTTGTCTTTGTGTTTGGAGGACCATGTGTATAACCTTGTCCTTGTGTCTGTAGGACCGTGTGTATAACCTTGTCCTTGTGTCTGTAGGACCGTGTGTATAACCTTGTCCTTGTGTTTGGAGGACTGTGTATATAACCTTGTCCTTGTGTCTGTAGGACCGCGTGTACGTGCAACAGAATGGCGTAGAGAACGTCTACAACTTAGGACTGATGATCTTCCGAGATCAGGTTGTGCGCAACCCCGTCATCAGAAACCATCTACGCGAGACACTCCTAGAAATGGTCGCTAAAGAACGTCGAGGCGAGGTTGTTGACAGGTAGGTGGCGCCACTGTGACAGTCTTGATAACGAATGGAATCCATTACTTTCAATTGAGAGAATCCAGGTTCGAATATTCTTGCTACCGTTTCGAACCTTGAATAAGGTAAGGTGTTTTATTTCGGAATTGTATAATACTAAGATAAATGAAAGACAAAGAGTATAAAATCTATACAATTCCTGGTTGGTAGCAGAGCCAAGGCTGTTACCAGTAGATATGGGTATAACATGTTATAACAGAAACAGTATAACTTGAATCACTGGTCGCTGCCAACCACTGATAATGATAAACTGAATTGTCGTAGATACAACATGCAATTAATAACTACAAGCGACAGTTAATACACCACCATAAATAATAAGTAGCAGTAGTGACCAAAAATGAACAACGTTTTTTCTTTTCACATATATACAACAATAATGCTAGATTGCAGAAGAACAAACAAATAATGAATAAGAATGTAATGTATCATAGTATTTTCATAAACCGTTTAAAACTAATCAAATAATAAATAAACATAAAAGTGATAACACATTTAAGGCCAGACACGGCAGGTAGATAGGATTATTTTTTAATTTGTGCAAACAGTTCTATTTTTTCTGCCCAATGCATGAAATGGGTCTTACTGAGTAAAATATATATTGAACTTTTTTCAGCCAGACCCCCCGTTTCCATGGTAACAAACAAAATGGCCACCATTTTGAGCAAATATTGGCAAATTTGGAAACACTGCCATTTTTTATTGAATCCATATATAGTTATAATTCTTGCAAATCCATGTTCTCTATAGATTCTATTGTGAAATGATCAGAACATTTTTTGAAATGTGTTTGAATTTTTTTTTTTGGGCGTAAAATATGAACAAAAATCTTGTTTTTTGGCAACAAATATGGCTATATCTTTCAAACTATTCATGATTTTAAAAAAGTGTCTGATCATTGCACACAGTAGAATATGCTGAATGCAACACTTAAAACATTATTTATATAGCATAATTATTTCAAGAGATATCCCCTTTCCAAATGCAGAAATTTGAAGAAAAATGTTTTTGAAAAAATGGCTGTCAAAGATTGTTTTGAATATCAGGCGAAATATTATTCCATACTATCAGCCTATATGTCAAATGTGGATATACTAATGCATAATAAATTGTTTTTAGGGATTCTACAGGAAGAAAGCGATTCACTTTATTTATAACATATAATTATAAAGCACATGAAAGTTTTATCTGCAGACATTTATGTGTTCATTCCAGTTTATCATCAATAAGAATGCCTAGGAAGTTTAAACAATGGGTAGGCTGAATTATGGGTTGTTCTCTGAAACTGGGCCCCAAAGTGTGACACTGGGGTCCAAAAATAAAACTGCTCCAAGCATCTTAAATGCTTTTTTTTAAAGACACATGGTCATAGAAAGTAGTTCTGCAGGAGAAAAGATAAGTCAGGAAAGTATATTGGCAGTAGAAACTTGAAAGTTGTTGGCCATGACGAAATTTGTGTAACATGGACACGAAATGTTTCTTACAAACAGCTTGAAGAGAACCCCAGAGTCTATTAAATTTCAAGGATATGTTTTAGTAACCTCTAAAAACGGCATACAAATATTCTGTTACATTGAGGCAGTGTCTAGAAGTCATATTTCGTGCATTATTCACGAACTGGTTCGTAGCGATCAGAATTTTTTTTCACACACTTCTATTTTGTCCAACAAGAATGAAGTTTATCAGCATATTGACTGCATTATTACCTACATAAAAGAGCAAAGAATGCCCACAAAAGATCTGAGATGATTACTCATCAATTTTAAAGAACTGCCATCTGTTTATAAATTTGTATCAGCCGTGTAACATGGACACCACACACTAACATCAGACAACAGGTGACAGACAATACAAATAAAAAACTAACAAATGGTTGCAATGTGAATGTAATCAAGCTTTGTTTATTTCGTAAAGAAAAACAAAACAAAAAAGAAACAAATTAATACCAATCATATGGCATTTGACATGGCACAGCATATGACATTTTAGTGAAACACTGTCACAGAGTGTTCAATACACCTTGTTCAAAATATGAATGAAACCCCGCGACTAGGTGCAAGAGTGGGAGGGGACACACAAGTCACAGGGTGGTGAGCTGGAAGCCAGGCCTCATCGGCCCAGACATACATGCCTGAATCTGGACGCTGTTTCAAGTACAGCAACTTTAAGTCCATTGATTCTGAATCAATGTGAAGTACGTTGCCATACAATGGCACCTTCCTGTTCCTCCCCTGTAGCTCCACCTTGATAAAGCTCCCAACCTGAGACGTATTTCCAGAAGGGGGTTCTGGCTGGGTTGGGAGCTGGCTGAGGCAGGTCCACAGGAGGGTGGACTGGCTGAGGCTGGGCCACAGGAGGAGGAGGTGGCCGATGCTGGGCCGCAGGAGGAGGGTCTAGCTGAGGATGGCCCACAGGAGAGGGGGCTTAAAAAATAGGAGGCCAGAAATGTTGGTGTTGTAAAAAATAAACCTTATGATCACATGTTTATCAGTTACAGCTCAGAAAAACAAGCAAATCAAGTTAACACAGTTTCCCTTCAATCTCTCAAGACCGAAACGTGCAGGTGTCTCGGTGACGGAGCTGAGAGCACTTTCACAAGAAGCTGTAATACACGTATTAAAGGATCACAGTGTGTACTGTCTGTGGAGGAAAAAAACCTTAATCCCAATGACGGTTTCTTTCTCATAATAAAAAGCACATCCAGTTAAAAGTAGATTTATTACAAATTTCCCTTCCGAAGTTCAGCTACATAAGAAAGATGCGAAAAATGCTGGGTCTCTATTATGTGGGTGAGATAACAATCCAGCAGGCGGCTGGAAACGAAGTCCGAAAGTTCAGTAGATCAGCCCTGGTCAGCTTACACGAAAAGGTAATCTGAGTAAGAAACGATTTCTGTTCGATTGAGTCAGTAAAAGAAAAACTGCGATCGAAAACAGGGATTGACCTCGAAAATCAGCTTCGTAACCAAGACGCAAGAAAAATCTGCTTCCACATGACGTAGAAAACCAACACACTGCAGGAAGAGCGTAGTCATCTATTTATATGTTTTCATAAAGACATTTTCAAAGAAAAAACACAATTTCGGACAACTGCAACTATTTAAGGTATACAGTGCTTATCTGGTCTGGAATGGACTATAAAAAGCACGATTTTCTCACTGTAAGATCAGCCTCGTCACAAAGACACTAGTCATGGTGAATGAGTCGGCTTCCTCGTTACGGAGCAAATGGCGAGGGCTATCGACAAACATATCTAACCAAAACCTTTCGTTGGAGGCTTCATGCTTCTTCAAAACTCGTACCAATCAATTAACTACACTATAACTAAATATTTCTAGGAATGAAATCAGAATAGCCGGTGTCCAAACAGTTTTGATCGTCGCAAATGTGGTCCTTGCCGAGAACGGTCGAAATGGCAGTCCTCAGATCATATAAAAAAAAATTTGCAACGATAATTAGTTCGTTGACAAAGTACTGTAAAGCAAACACAATTTCATAACAATCATTTAGAAACAAGAAAATACAAGAAAACGTCCATAAATCTGCATCAAAACATGCCTTTGAGCAGTTTGCTCTCGCTGGCATCAGCCACGTAACTTTCGCGCGCGAATAGACACCACACAGAAAAATTGCTCCACAAAGGCAACCGCACAGCATCATCCGAAAGAATGTGTACTGATATTCTTCCGCCAGTACAGGCGACCTTCTTCTACTAAAAACGTAGTCCTTACTCGTTTCAAATATGCACATCTTTTGTCACTTCTGATTGGCACGTAACGCTCAAAAACGGACACGGTTCTGGAGTGTCAACTTCAAAATTTAATTTCAACGGTTAAAACAAACTTCTATAGCCGTCCTTCTGAAAACATGTTGACTACACGTGTGCTTGTTATGCTCGTGCTGATAGCGTCAGTCCAGTGTATTCATACGCCAAGCTACACACCGAGGGAAAGAGTGTGTGTGTCCGGACACAAAGCGTTACGTAGCTGATCCTGATCAAAACATTGCAATATCTACATGAAATATTGCTCAGCAAAGATTATTGAGCAGCTTGTTTGGTAGATATTGGTATAATGATGCTTTAAAAGGCACAATCGACTGTTTCAGTCTACAATCTTGTCCTTGAATGCACATATCCCCAACATGCCTATTTTCATGTCACAAATTGGCACGCCAATTTCGATCCAGTGTCCACACAAAAGCGCAATAAAACAACACAAAAAGGCATCACTTTTATTTCATGATATTTCTGTTGTCTCTCATATAAATTTCAATCAATGAGGGTGCAAAACATTTAAAATACACAAGAAGGTAGTTTTGTTACATTTATCACAAGACGTGTTAATGTTATTTGTTCACTAAGTATATGTTGTGAACTAGAAAACTACATATGTTTTTATTTGGATAGATTTAATGAGCGCTTATTGACATGAAACTAGTGGGCTAATAATTGGAGTTCTTTATTTATGTCATTGTAAAGTTTAGGAATATGATTTCCATTCATATATACCGTGGTGTCATCAGCAAATAATATTGCTTTACTTTGCTTCAGATGCAAGGGGAGATCATTTATGTATAAAATAAAAAATTGGACCAAGAATAAAGCCATGCAGAATGTGATACTTTCTGGAAGTGAAGCGCTGTTGCTACAACTGACATATTGTGTTTTATTTGTAAGATAGCTCCTCAGCCAATTCAGAGGGGTACCTCTTATTCCATAGTAATCTAACTTATGTAATCAAATCTGATGGTCTATGGTATCGAATGCCTTACTTAAATCAAGAAATACTCTGATGGCTGAATCTTTTTTCTAACGCATTTACAACATCAGAAACTAATGTAGATGCCGCATTAATGGTGGAAAGTTTTGATCAGAAACCATATTAATTATTATTTAAGATGTTATTTGTTTAAAAAGTATAGTTTCTTTTGTATACAACCATTCCTAATATCTTTGAAATAACGGGAAGTAAACGTATAAGTCTTTAGTTACAAAATCAATTTTTAGCTTTTGATTTGTAGACTGGTATAATTTTAGCAATTTTTAATTCATCTGGTACAATTCCCTCACTCAAAGACTTGTTTATCAGAATAGCTATTGGTAGAGACACTCCTTCACCAGTTTGTTTTAGAAAGTACGGACTTCAACTGTCAGACCCACAACTTTTCTTGGGTTGAAGAGACTATTATTTGGCAGACTTCACTTGCATCAGTGGGATTCATAAACATATTATTCATACTTTTATCATGGCTTTTATTAAGGTAAGCAGTAAAATTGGTTTATGGCCTAGGAATTACTTTAGTGTAACTCGGTCCAATGTTTATAAAGAAATTCCAAAATGTATTCGAAATTTGATCAGGGTCATTAATTAATTAAGTCAGCTTTGAGCTTGTAATGTGTAGGAATACTTGATTAATTATTTTCTTTTCCGATTGTTGTTCAAAGTATGTGCCATGTCTTTTTAGAATCATTCTTGAATTTGTGTAATAGTAAGTTGTTTTAGTAATATGCTTTAGTTTGTTTTAAAAATTTCTGTATGTAGTATAACGAACGTAAGTGGAATGTATCCTTGATTTACCAATACATTTTCAATAAAGCTTACTCGATGTTGGAGAACATTCCATTAGACCTTTGGTCATCCATTCATTCCTGATTACTTATTTTGATTTGATCTTAATAATTATATCTGGGGCAAAGGAATCAACAACATTGTGTCATAAATTCATGAAATGCATTATTTATAATTATATCTAACCGATGTAAATGAGACCAGTCAATTTCTGTAAGAGCGGAAGTTACATGACGGATAGATGCTTCGGAAACTGACCTATGTTTGAAGATAAGCGGCTCGTGTAAAGGTTTGGGCGATTTCCGTTTACCAATTAAACAAAATATAGGCAAGTGATCCGATAAAGGATGCCAGAATGGACAATTGAGTTGATATGTCTTACATAAATATTATCAATAAGGGTTGCAGATGTATGGGTGATACGTGTTGGTTTAGTAATTGTAGGAACCAGGTTAGCATCAAAAAACATATCTAGCATGTCACTTGAGGGTTTATGCAAGTCCAATTTTAGATACTTGACATTTTAATCTGTTCCAGTTATAATTTGATGAGTTGAGTTTCGAATTTCATTTAAAATTGACTCATAGTTTTTAAGGACAGGTAAAAATGACACTTTTTGACAAAAATACTCTAAATGTGATTCTGCTGTATTCTGATAGCATTTTATGCTTACTATTAATAAAGATCTCTTTTATAACATTAACATACTTCTAAGTAACTTATATTCATGGATAAAGGGTGCTTCTGTCATGTAATAAATCCCATTACTGAATCTTCGACCGCCATTTACACCTGTTTGCTAAAACTGGTGTTTTTCCAAATTGGAAACATCACATCTTTAGAAGTAATGATGCTACAATAATGACATTTTTACCGATGTGTTCCTTGCCATCTTCTCTATGCGATGTCAAGCATATATTTTTTTAGTTACAGGGAGAACATGGAAGTCATAATAAAAAATAAGGATTTTCTAACAACAAAATTTAAATATTCTTTTGTAATATTAAATAATTATAATACATCAAATATCTCTTTTACATTGCATAGAATGAGGTGTTGCAAATAAGAAATAAAAAGAATTACATTGATTACTGCATTATGGGAGGAGCTACAAGGTTTCAAAATTACGCTATATTTTCCCTATCCGTTGGCCATCTTTGATTGTTGCCATGGAAACGGGGGTCTGGCAGAACAAATTTCAATATCTTTTTTATTTAATTAGACCTACTCTACAACTTGGGCACAAAACATTGTATTAATTATGCATTTCAAAAGTCCTATCTAGCTGCCATATCTCTCCTTAAGTGACGAACTAACCTCTCTGTTGGGAATGCGGTAGATCTCTCCAACAATGGACGTACAACATTTATCATTGGACTGAATAGAAATTGACTCGAATTCACCCTCTACAAAATGCCAAGGTAGAATAGTTTGCTCAATCCATGTTGCTCAGCTTTGTGTGACTGAGTACCTGGCTACAGACAATGGTGGATATTTGTGTACAAATAGCCTTTGTTCAGTAATTGCAGTATGGCTGAATGCTTCCCAGATAAGTCAAGATATGTGGTGTTCTATTGAGTAGGTTTGCCAAGGAGTGAACTATGTATAAAGTACTCTAAGCAGTCCTAAGGACTAGATATATGTAGCGTTGTACACAGCTTTGTAGGGGGTATGCAAATCCTTGAATATTATGTAATATCATTATTTAAAAATTAAGGGCTTGAAAGTGTGTATTTTTGTAAATGGCTTGGAAAAGCCTGGAATTTTAAGTTTTCAGAAATAAAATGGTGGACACTTGTGTTGTTCTGTTCTTTGCATATGGAAACGGTGAGTGTCAAACAACTCTCCAGTCCACGTGAGGGCGCTACTGTGGGAACAAGATTTAAAAGATCAAAATGCTCTCTGTAATGATGATTTATAACGATGCCCTTGGTTTGTTCAATGAGAGCGTGTAAGCTAGCATCTAAGCATATTATAATTATGCTTAAAAGGTGTGTTATGCGTAACTAACTTGATCAAATATAAGTCGGCAGTTTCATTTATTTCTTTAAAGGCTGCCTGAGAAAGCATGGAGGTGGCATGGAATTTTATAGTTGCTGAAGTATATGAACCCTGTGTACAAACTTACCTTTACTTTTGACTAGGGGCTCGGTGAAGAACGCGTGTCACATGCTCATGGTGCTGGGTCTGGACTCGCGCAATGTTTACGAGGAAGACTTTGAGAGGCCGTTCCTTGAGCAGTCAGCTGACTTCTACAGGGTACGTCAGTCAGCGCAACAATACTTGCTGAATGATGTTGAAATTGTTCCTAAAACTAAGGTGAAATTCTTCCTAAAACTAAGCTTAAAGCTAGGATTCAATACGTACAGAAATGACATGTTGGTGCAGTATGTAGCAAAACAGTGGATGTAATGCCAAGTGCACAATTTTGCAACTTAACCGTTTCAGTGTCAGCCAAAATTGCGCTGACATACAAGAAGTGCCAAGCCATGTTTTGAGATTTACACATCATTCTAAACTTGTATCTTTATGTCCTTATTGTTCAAATGTCACCAATTAAACAATACATTTTATGAAAGGGCAGATCATTTTCTATTTGGTTCAAAAATAATCATAACTTTCACTAATCTATGTGCTTAGACTGTTATCCGACGCTTTTTGTACGGTAAACATACAAAGTTACGATTTCAGGTTTATTTTTGCCATCAAACTCATGCAAATCTAAGCATAATTACAAAATCAGCACCCAAACACCTCCCTTTTGTAAGGATTAATCTTATTGGTCAATTTGAAATGGTGTCATGGCACCAGCCAATGCCAGTAGACGTTGCAAAAAAGAAATTAAATCGTCACAATCAGCTGTATGGCACTTCTCGGCAGAACAGGTCATCGCGGAATTGGCTCTGTGGCACTGAAACAGTTAATCCATGCTTTACGGGGTCAGCACACTGATAGTTTTCCCATTGGCGACCATGTTAACGTTTTGTCTGATTATAAGAAAACGTGACCTAGAAAATGTATTAAACTTCTCACCTGCCATTATCATCATCTCATTGACATGCTGGTCGAGTTTAATCAAAATCTAATATTTCTAGCTCTTACAAAATGCCTGTATGTATGACACCCATCAATATTTACAAATGGATGCAGGCAGTAATCCGGCTGAAGTGTCAACTAGCCAAATTGCTGCCAAATACCCTTCCGCTTAGTAAAATCAGCTAAAAATACACCATTTTACTGTCAACAGCTTCTACAATCACATCTAGAAATCTGACTACTCAAATGCACTTATGTTAGAGCTGGTGAATATTGTAAACAAATAATTTTCCAAAAATATACTGCACTTTTTCGTCTGTAACCAAGCAGGAAGTCTAACAGTGTCCTGACCCCTTACAGTGGCGCGTCACAAGTGTATTTGTTTACGTCCACAGGTGGAAAGTCAGAAGTTCCTAGCGGAGAACAGTGCATCAGTGTACATAAAGAAGGTGGAAGCACGGATCAACGAGGAGGCGGAGAGAGCAACACATTACCTGGACAAGTCAACAGAGGAACCTATGGTCAAGGTATAAACGTTACGTTACGTACAATATATTTAATAGGGTACGGTGTACGTTTTTTGTTATACGCAAAATTGCGTGATCGCACAGGGAAGCTTGGGTTTGAGACATAATTAACCACATAAATGAACAATCCGTTTTGCACAGAAGACATTCAAACAAACTGAAGGAAGAATGATATGTATATATCATTGTTCCACACAGTTCAAAGACATTCAAACAAAATGAAGGAAGAATGATATGTATGTATCATTGTTCCACACAGTTCAAAGCACATTCTTTGTTTGGTTGTCGTCTACATGCACGGTGCGCGGCTTGTCTTGGATTTAAAGTATTCGGTGACTGTTACGTTGTTTAGGAATATTTAAGCATTATTAGTTGACGATGTATACATACCATATGGAATAACATGGAATACAGGTTTGGCTGAATACAAAAACGGTTTCAATACCGTATAGAAAAACTGGTTGACCAGCATACTGGTATACAGTATAAAACACTAGTATAAACCAATGGTCAAGGTATAGCCTCATTGCCCCTTTCTCCTGTCATAAACGGTCACTATTTTATGTGTGAATGTAGGGTTATAACTTATAGTCATGACGGGAAAATTAATGCCACACCAGAAATCGTGTCATTGAAATCTTGTGGTCTAATGCTCTTAGCCTATTTTAATACCCTGCCTGATCTTGCACTGAGCCACTGATTAACGTGACACGCTCCGGCCATAGAACGATATACACAGCACAGATAGGATACACAGATTTTGACATACGTGTCTAATGAGAGATTTGGATTTCACTGGTCTATTTTCATAAGTACTTCACTCAAAAGAAATTTCCAGACAGTTTGTTTCCACAAGATTGAACATGCTTTAGAGATTATACTATGGCTATATTACGTATTTGTTCGGGTTTTTGTTAAAAAACGGCATAAAACATTGGGACGCACAATTTGTACTCCCACCAGTGTAATAATTCTTAGTGGGCATCATATAAATAGAATAATTGTTGCCAAACATTTGGATTTATTAATTTCACTTTAGTGAGTTGGTTGACATATTTGTTGGTTAAGAAACATTGTAGCAAAACAAATCCTTGTTAATTTCCCCAAATTTCCTTAGTTATTTAACAAGATTGTCACCCAGAGTGTGAGCCCAGAAAACCTACCGTGTTTTTGTCCTATTTTATCCTTTTGAGATATTTGTCAGTTTTGTGTGTGCGTGCATGCTTTAGTTTGTGTGTCTGTGTGTGTTTTGCAAATCAGGTGTGTACTCTGAATGTGTTGTGTTCTATACATCAGGTGAGTTACTCTGGGTGTGTTGTGTTATATACATCAGGTGTGTTACTCCATGTGTGTTGTGTACTACACATTGATCAGGTGTGTTACTCTGGGTGTGTTGCATTCTATACATCAGGTGTGTTACTCTGGGTGTGTTGTGTTCTATACATCAGGTGTGTTAATCCGTATGTGTTGTATACTACACATTGATCAGGTGTGTTACTGTGGGTGTGTTGTGTTCTATGCATCACGTGTGTTACTTCGGGTGTGTCATGTACTACACATTGATCAAATGTGTTACTCTAGGTGTGTTGTGTCCTTAGGTGTTGGAGGAAGAACTCATCAGTAAACACATGAAGACAATCGTAGAGGTACGTGGAGAGCCAGTGAAATAAAATATCTTATCAAAATGTGAATGTTACGTTGCCTGCTTGGATTTCTCAGTTGTCACCTCTTATTATTGTTATTGATGATAAAACCTTTTTATGTTAGACAGTTGCACAGTACAGTGTATGTTTTGCAGTGTCAGCTTGAATCGGTGAATCAGACATCCAAGTTTCAGCAACACAGTTTGTTTTGAGATGTTCCCTTTGTTTGTAGATGGAGAACTCGGGGGTCGTACACATGCTCAAGAACAACAAGACAGCCGGTGAGTGTCTCCAACATGGCACTGACACACAGTGTCACCAGTATGACACTGACTCATTGTGTCACTGACATGATGCTGATACACAGTGTCACCAACATGGTTACATCACCAACATGTCTCTTACAGTGTCAGTGCTATAGCGTATGTTTTGCATGCAGTCATCCTATTTTCACCCACGCATCTCGATATTTATGAAATATGGACACAAAGTCTTTGTTTAGCTCATTAACTTGAGATAAAGCTATCTTAGTACAGTTGACAGGTTGCATTTTAACAAGTATTTTATATGGAAATTTTTCATGTACGGCATATAGCAATTACTTTGCACATTGTGACTAAAAATCGAAACAAGTTTTGGTGTTTTGTTAGACCTACTCTGTATGTACACGTTGTTCTTTGAGCGTCAGACTCTCAGTCGGGAGATTTCGAGTTTCAACCCTGTTGTTGCCATTTTAAACTTTTACAAGTTCGTTAAATCCACATTGCTCCAGTTCACTCTGCTGCATGAATGAGTACACGACTGTAGGCAATGGTGGATTTTTATGTATGAATAGCCATCCTGTAGTAATTGCAGCATGGCTGAATGCATCCCAGAGAAGTTTGGGCAGTGTCCGATTGAGTAAGTCTGCCTGGGAGTGAAGTGTAAAATGCTCTGACCAGTCTTATGGACTGGGTACCGTGCTGTAACCTGCCACCGCAAAGAGGCTGTTAAGTTGCAAATTTGTGAGTCATAGTGTTGTACCTTGTTCGATTCCACAGATCATTAGCTTTAAAGTGAAATCTTACAAATAATTTGAAATATCTTCAGTAGTTTTTACGTATTGCAAAAATTGAAACAAACTTTGAAAAGGTTTTGAGAAACGAGGACGTTTTGGCAAGCGTTGTCTGTTGTTTTTTAACCTGTGTGTTTGTGAATGCGTGTGTTTGATTACCGTTGCATTATTTGTCGAGAAAAATGTACTGGCCATTGAATGATGACATGATAAGGTGTACATTTCTGCCAAAATCAAAAAAATTATGGGATATGACTTAGGCAGGTATTTTACGCTAATGTGCAGATCAGGCCTGTGTGACTTCGTACCTGGTTTGTTGGGGCGGATCATGACAAGTTGGCATTACTGTACTTCACTGTGTGTTGGTAGATCTCGCATGCATGTACAAGTTGTTCATCCGCGTGCCGAACGGCCTCAAGACGATGTACGGCTGTATCAGTAGCTACCTGCGGGAACAGGGGCGTGCCATGGTGACCGAGGACGAGGGAAACAAGAACGCTATCGTCTACATACAGGTGAGACAGAGGGGCCTAGCCAGAGACCCGTCTGTCTGTCTTCAAGACTGGCAGATCACTGGCCAAGACGGGTGATTACAACTGATAAGGCTGGTGGAATTTAGAGGGGGCCAGCTGGCCACTAGATTAATTAATAGTTCCAAGTCTAGGGGCCTATATAAATTACTATATTTGGCACAATTGGTAGTGAAACAAATCAAATGAATCAGTATTAATTAAATAAATGGCTCAAATGACGCAGGATTGTCATTGAATAAACTAAACTGGCCAGTAATGGCTGTGATGGATGGGAATGGCCGCCACACGAGCCGTTCTCATGCAAAAAGGCACACTTAGGATCAATTAAAGACTGGTAAACTGGCAACAAATTATTCCTGGCTAAGGGCCTGTTGCGACATGTGACACTTGTATTGAACACTTGAAACCACTGTTAGCTTTCCCATTGGTGGCCATGTTAACGTTTTGTCAGATTAAAAGAAAACTGTACCTGAAACAATCAGCCATCATGTCATTGATATGCTGATCAGAATCACGTCCCTCCAGCTTGTTTAGGAGCGAAATAATTTTTAATGAGCAAAATCGAGCTAATTACCTCGGCCAGACACCCCAGGTGAAACGCTGTTTTTTTACAAAAAATACTTTAAAAATGGTTTTCTGCCAGATTATTATACCTTTATATGCATGCTATCAATAAAGTTCATTCTATGACATTTATATACCTCTAAGTGAGTTTTAGTCATGGATCAAGCATGTCGTGTCTGGCTTTAAGAATGTTAGTGTAACAGTTCCCTGGCTGTAGTTTTAGAAGTATGGTGTGTAAATAAATTTGACGTACAACAGGAAAGTGGGTACGCAGTCACAAAATTGTGAAATTAAGTTTTGTACCTTTTTTGATTCCACAGATCACGACCTTTAAAATTATACTTCATTTGTTGAAATCTTCAGTAGTTTTTATTAATTGCTAAAAATGAAGCAAACTTTAAACGTAACGTTTTGAGAAACGAGGTCACTTTGATTTGTATTGTCTATTTTTGTAATAAACTGTATTTGTTCTATTAAGCATACATGCCCTAATTAGCGTACACCTCCTTTTTAGCAGCATCCAACGCCGTGACAGTGATCTCAATGCCAACCTTGACTGTTGAATCTATCATTGTGTTTTAATTTCTACCTATATCACACTAGATTCAACGCTTGGTGACGAAACAACATCAAAAGGTCCACCTGAATGATCAGATTTTTACTGTGTTCTGGTATCCTGTTGCTCGTATGTCAGATGCATAAATCGCTTCCCAGTCATGTCTATTGAGATGGCTGTACTCCGGAACCACAGGAACAAAAGAAAATGGGTACACACCCCTGTACGCTTATTGGAACACAAAATTTGACATATTTCCATGTCTCAGATATTTGTTAAGCTTACTGTACGCTTAATAGAACGAATACGATGATTGTGTTCCTAAATGCCTGTACTTTATTAGCTTTGAATTGTTTGTCAAAGAAAATATATTAGACATTGAAAGATCAGGTCATAAGGTATGAATTTCTGCCAAAATAAAAAATGTATGGGATGTGTCCTAAACCGGTACTTTTACCTCGTGTCCGGAATAGATAGACCCATACTGCAGATATGACAAAACCACCCAAATGTCCAAACACATAGGTACAGGAAAATAATTAACATAAAAGCTGTCCGCATATTTACGAGCACAAATGAGTCGTGACGTTGTGTTTCATTTGGTAACTCACGCAATTAATAGTGTCACTTACGTTACGTCGTTGGCGAGAAGTTATGCTTTTTTAAATATCATTAATAACTGCCACCCGATTACATAGTTCTGAACGAAGAAAAATTTTTAGGTGTCCGAAAAAAGGGTACACAAAATAATTATGTCAATTTTAGGGTGTCCGAATACAAACTGTCATTACTGCACCTTCTATTGCAGAATCTGCTGAGTCTGAAAGACCGATTTGATCACTTCTTACACGAGTCATTCAGTGACGACCGACTCTTCAAACAGATCATCTCATCGGACTTTGAGTTCTTCATCAACCTCAACCCTAAGTCTCCCGAGTATCTCTCCCTCTTCATTGACGACAAACTCAAGAAGGGTGTCAAAGGGGTAAGACATGCCCTCGGCTGGTGAAGTACACCATTTTTTGGCCTTACCGACTGCTCTGTGTTGAGTCGTCAGTGTGTTTACAGGTTCACTGCGGCATTGTCTTTGTCATATTGTTACCAATGCTACAGGTGCAGCGTTGTCTTTGTTATGTTATCACCAATGCTACAAGTTTACTGCAGCGGTGTCATTGTCATGTTGTTACCAATGCTACAGGTGCACTGCAGCGGTGTCGTCATGTTGTTACCAATGCTACAGGTGCACTGCAGCGGTGTCATTGTCATGTTATTACCAATGCTGCAGGTGCACTGCAGCGGTGTCGTTGTCATGTTGTTACCAATGCTACAGGTTCACTGCAGCGGTGTCGTTGTCATGTTGTTACCAATGCTACAGGTTCACTGCATCAGTGTCGTTGTCGTGTTGTTACCAATGCTACAGGTTCACTGCATCAGTGTCGTTGTCATGTTGTTACCAATGCTACAGGTGCACTGCATCAGTGTCGTTGTCATGTTGTCACCAATGCTACAGGTTCACAGCAGCGGTGTCGTTGTCGTGTTGTTACCAATGCTACAGGTTCACTGCAGCGGTGTCGTTGTCATGTTGTTACCAATGCTACAGGTGCACTGCAGCAGTGTCGTTGTCATGTTGTTACCAATGCTACAGGTTCACTGCAGCATTGTCTTTGTCATGTTGTTACCAATGCTACAGGTTCACTGCAGCGGTGTCGTCATGTTGTTACCAATGCTACAGGTTCACTGCAGCTGTGTCGTTGTCATGTTGTTACCAATGCTACAGCTTCACTGCAGCGGTGTCGTTGTCGTGTTATCACCAATGCTACAGGTGCACTGCAGCATTGTCGTTGTCATGTTATCACCAATGCTACAGGTTCACTGCAGCAGTGTCGTTGTCATGTTGTCACCAATGCCACAGGTGCACTGCAGCATTGTCGTTGTCATGTTATCACCAATGCTACAGGTTCACTGCAGTAGTGTCGTTGTCATGTTGTCACCAATGCTACAGGTTCACTGCAGCGGTGTCGTTGTCACCAATGCTGTAGGTTGTTTCACAGCTGCCTGAGGTGAATTGACATTGAACAATGAAACTGTAGTACTATCTCTAGAGAAAAATGCCCGTCCTCTGATGGGATATCTTTGTAGTTGATACGTGACAGTTGTGATAGTAATATTTACTAAATGTTAGAAAACATACAGCATTGTTACTTAAACATCATAACACACACATAGTATGCGATGGTTTCAATACCCGTCATATGTCAACAATACCGACACAGATTGATCCTGAAAGTCTGGTGTACAAAGTCCAAGCTGTCTAGTAAGAAAACCTTCACATGTAAATACATACAAACCAATGTGTGGAGCGCTGTGGTCCACTGGCTAGAGCTTAGGACTTTCAATCGAGAGAACCCGGGTTCGAATCCTGTGCAGCGGTGTCGAACCTTGGACAAGTTCGTTCACTATGCGTTGCTTCAGTTCACTCAGCTGAATGAATGAGTACCTGGCTATAGACAACGGTGGATATTTGTGTATGAATAGTATTCGCGCATTAATTGCAGCATGGCGTTTTATTGAACAGGTCTGCCAGGGAGTAAAGTGTAAAGTGCTTTGAGCAATCCTGAGGACTGGATAGTGCGCTATATAAGAATTACCTTTAGCTTTTTACAAACGCTTCTTCAATTATAGTGTCACTTGGTTCTTATTTGTTCTGCCAGATGTCACAGCAGGTTGTCACTTAGTTCCTGTTTGTCCACCAGATGTCACAAAGATTATGACTTAGTTCGTGTTTGTTCCACCAGATTTTGCAGCATGTTGTCATTTAGTTCTTGTTTGTGTTGTCAGGTGCTTCAGCATGTTGCAAACTATTTACTGTTTTTGCCGCCAGGTGCCGCAACAGTAGATCAAGAACATGCTAGACAAGAGCAGATTATGACTTTGTTCTTGTTTGTGCTGCCTATGCTGTGACTTAGTTGCTGTGTTTGCCACCAGATGTCGGAGCAGGAGATAGAGAACGTGTTAGACAAGAGCATGGTGTTATTCCGCTTCCTTGAGGAGAAGGATGTCTTTGAGCGCTACTACAAGCAACACCTCGCCAAACGCCTGCTTCTCAACCGCAGTGTCTCAGACGACTCGGAGAAGAACATGATCTCCAAACTCAAGGTCAGTTCACAAGAACATGATCTCCAAACTCAAGGTCAGTTCACAAGAACATGATCTCCAAACTCAAGGTCAGTTCACAAGGACAAAAGAGCAAAATTGGGCTTATGACCGTAAGAATATTAGTGAAATGGTATGATGGTTGTACTTGTAGACACACGGTGGGTAAGTAAATTAGACTTATCACAACAAAGTGGCTATTTAGTCACATAATTGTGATATTAAGGCCAGACACCATTGGTGAAATGGTGTTTTTTGACAAAAAGTATTAAAAATGGTTTTCTGCCAGATAATGATACTTTTGTATGCATACTGGTAATAAAGTTCACTTATATGACAATGACATATCTCTAAGTGAGTTTTACTCATGGATCATGCACGTCGATATCAAGTAATCAAATCCATTATGCAATCTTTGACAGCCATTTTGTCAAAAACATTTTTACTAAAATTTCTGCATTTGGAAATGGGATATCCCTGGGAATAATTATGCTATACAGCTAAGGTTTTCAGTGTTGCATTCTGCAGACACAGCTGTATGAAATGATCAACCACTTTTTACAAATCATCAATAGTTTGAAAGATATAAGCATATTTGTTGCCCAAAACCATGTTTTTTGCACTTTACAAACAATTATAAATAAAAACAAAATGTTTTGTAAAATGCTCTGATCATTTCACAATAGAATGTTTACAGAATATGGATCTGCAAGAATTATAATTATACATATACGTTAAAAAAAGAATGGCAGTGTTTCCAAATTTGCCAATATTTGCTCAAAATGGTGGCCATTTTGTTTATTTATTACCGTGGAAATGGGGATCTGGCCAAAAAAGTTCATAATATTTTTTTACTCGGTATGATCCATTCCATACTTTGGGCAAACAGACAGCCTGCACAAATTAAAACATAATCCTATCTACCTAATGATAATAATAATAATTAACTTTATTTATACACCAGTCTCCAGAGTACGACTCTGTTCAATAGTGTGTACAGAGTCGCTAAAATAAAACAATACACATACATAAGACGTAGTGGTGGAAAACATAAATTTAGCCTGATATTTTGTTTAATGGTGTCATTAAAATAAACATTATGGCTATAAATCTTGTATATACATATATATATATATAAAAGGACTACTATTTATTAAAAGTGAGACTAAGATAGTAAAGTTGTAAACCAAATTAAAACTCGGTTAAAATAGATTGTGCAGTGAATAGAACGATAGATACCCTTAAAACAACATATTACACATTAAAAGAAAGCAAGTTTGAAATAGTGCGTTTTGAGGCATGCTTTGAATACGTCCATTGACGTGATCAGCGACAGTTCCTCCGGCAACGCATTCCACAGAAATAGTCCGGCTCGAGAGAAAGATCAGTCCTCAGATCGAAGTGCCATGTTTGGCCTTAAGTTTTCTAAGCACCCAACGTCAGTGGCATTAAAAAAATTTTGCTGGGTCAATTTTGTTATTATTCTTTCCTATATAAATTATAATTTTTACATCATTACATATGTAAGAACGTCATGTTGTCCGTCCAGGACATCAGTTGTAATGATGAAACTGTCTTTTTCTAAAGTACCAGGTAGGTAATTCTATAAGCATGAAGGGTTTCGCGGCAGAACACGATATCCATTTTGTTGGTTTTGAGATAAACTCACTTTTGTATTTTGTGCTGGAAACTTGTTATGATGCTGGAATATATTGAAACTCCGAAATGAACGAGACATGCACCAACGGTTGCAATGTTGATTGCAGATTTGTTATACAAAATGTTATAATAAAAACAATGTTTTATGAAAACGCGATATATCCGTACAGCATTCACTGTCATACTAAGAAGAGAGGCGAGGTGGTGTTCATTAGCTGAGAGGTATATATCACATTTAATTGGTAATAAAAGGCTGATGGCAGTTGTTGCATTTAGAAGACAAACATTCTTTTGTCCATGTCGTTTAACAGGGATATATCGCATTTTGGTTTAAATTAGATATCACACTAGCGCAACACATGTTATAAGAAATGTTTGTTCCCTGTTTGGACGAAATTTCAAAATAGCATTTATCGTATCTCGCCCGGAAACCGTCCATATAGTAAAAAGGAAGTATAAGCTGGTGTGCGTTTCAGACGGAGTGCGGCTGTCAGTTCACATCGAAGTTGGAGGGAATGTTCAAGGACATGACAGTCTCTAACTCTACCATGGAAGAGTTCAAGTCACACATAGTACAGACCGCTGTGAGTACAGACACTCTTTGTCTCAGTCGACATGTTTCTTGTTTTGTCTAATGTAGCCTAGATCTAGAAGAACTTACATGGCATTGACCTGTTTGTTGTGTTTTCTAATGATACCTTTGTGGAGCGCTGTGGCACAGTCGATAGAGCATCGGACTCTCAATTGAGAGAACCCACGTTCAAATCCTGTACTGCCATTTTGAACCTTGGGCAAGTTCATTCACTCTACATTGCTCCAGTTCACTCAGTTGTATGAATTAGTTCCTGGCTATAGACAGTGGTGGATATTTGTGTACGAATAGTCTTCACACATTAATTGCTAAATGCTTCCCAAAGAAGCTTAGATGGTGTTTGATTGAACAGGTCCGCCAGGCAGTAAAATGTTTTGAGCAGTCCTAAAGACTGGATAATGCACTATATAAAAACTTACCTTTACCTCTGTGTCTACGGATGAACTCACATGGCGTTGACCTGTTTAATGTCTAATGTAGTCTATATCTACAGACGAACCTACACGGCATTGGCCTGTTTGTTGTCTAATGTAGTTTATATATATATATATATATATATACACAGACGAACCTTCATGGCGTTGACCTGTTTGTAATCTAATATAATCTGTCTACAGACGAACCTAGACTGCATTGACCTGTTTGTTATCTAATATAGTCCATGCTTACAGGCGAATCTATACAGCGTTGACCTGTTTGTTATCTAATGTAGTCCATGCTTACAGGCGAACCTATACAGCGTTGACCTGTTTGTTATCTAATGTAGTCCATGCTTATAGGCAAACCTAGACTGCATTGACCTGTTTGTTATCTAATGTAGTCCATGCTTACAGACGAACCTATACAGCGTTGACCTGTTTGTTATCTAATGTAGTCCATGCTTACAGACGAACCTATACAGCGTTGACCTGTTTGTTATCTAAAGTAGTCCATGCTTACAGGCAAACCTATACAGCGTTGACCTGTTTGTTATCTAATGTAGTCCATGCTTACAGGCGAACCTATACAGCGTTGACCTGTTTGTTATCTAATGTATTCCATGCTTACAGGCGAACCTATACAGCGTTGACCTGTTTGTTATCTAATGTAGTCCATGCTTATAGGCGAACCTAGACTGCATTGACCTGTTTGTTATCTAATGTAGTCCATGCTTACAGACGAACCTATACAGCGTTGACCTGTTTGTTATCTAATGTAGTCCATGCTTACAGACGAACCTATACAGCGTTGACCTGTTTGTTATCTAATGTAGTCCATGCTTACAGGCCTATACAGCGTTGACCTGTTTGTTATCTAATGTAGTCCATGCTTATATACAGCGTTGACCTGTTTGTTATCTAATGTAGTCCATGCTTATAGGCGAACCTAGACTGCATTGACCTGTTTGTTATCTAATGTAGTCCATGCTTACAGACGAACCTATACAGCGTTGACCTGTTTGTTATCTAATGTAGTCCATGCTTACAGACGAACCTATACAGCGTTGACCTGTTTGTTATCTAAAGTAGTCCATGCTTACAGGCAAACCTATACAGCGTTGACCTGTTTGTTATCTAATGTAGTCCATGCTTACAGGCGAACCTATACAGCGTTGACCTGTTTGTTATCTAATGTATTCCATGCTTACAGGCGAACCTATACAGCGTTGACCTGTTTGTTATCTAATGTAGTCCATGCTTATAGGCGAACCTAGACTGCATTGACCTGTTTGTTATCTAATGTAGTCCATGCTTACAGACGAACCTATACAGCGTTGACCTGTTTGTTATCTAATGTAGTCCATGCTTACAGGCGAACCTATACAGCGTTGACCTGTTTGTTATCTAATGTAGTCCATGCTTACAGGCGAACCTATACAGCGTTGACCTGTTTGTTATCTAATGTAGTCCATGCTTACAGGCGAACCTATACAGCGTTGACCTGTTTGTTATCTAATGTAGTCCATGCTTACAGGCGAACCTATACAGCGTTGACCTGTTTGTTATCTAATGTAGTCCATGCTTACAGGCGAACCTATACAGCGTTGACCTGTTTGTTATCTAATGTAGTCCATGCTTACAGGCGAACCTATACAGCGTTGACCTGTTTGTTATATAATGTAGTCCATGCTTACAGGCGAACCTATACAGCGTTGACCTGTTTGTTATCTAATGTAGTCCATGCTTACAGGCGAACCTATACAGCGTCGACATGTTTGTTATCTAATGTAGTCCATGCTTACAGGCGAACCTATACAGCGTCGACCTGTTTGTTATCTAATGTAGTCCATGCTTACAGGCGAACCTATACAGCGTTGACCTGTTTGTTATCTAATGTAGTCCATGCTTACAGGCGAACCTATACAGCATTGACCTGTTTGTTATCTAATGTAGTCCATGCTTACAGGCGAACCTATACAGCGTTGACCTGTTTGTTATCTAATGTAGTCCATGCTTACAGGCGAACCTATACAGCGTTGACCTGTTTGTTATCTAATGTAGTCCATGCTTACAGACGAACCTATACAGCATTGACCTGTTTGTTATCTAATGTAGTCCATGCTTACAGACAAACCTACACTGCATTGACCTGTTTGTTGTGTTACATCATGCTGTATGAATGAGTACCTGGCTATAGATCATGGTGGATATTTATGCATGAACAGTCTTCGCGCATTAATTACAGCCTGGCTGAATGCTTCCCAGTGATTCCGATTGAACATGTCTGCTAGGCAGTAAAATGTAAGAGCTCTACGCAATCCTAAGGACTGGATACATCTATACAAGAACTTGCCTTCATTTCCCTGTGTCTGCAGACGAACCTACACGGCGTTGACCTGTTTGTTGTGTTGTCTAATGTCGTCTGTCCTTACAGACGAACCTACACGGCGTTGACCTGTTTGTTGTCTAATGTCGTCTATACTTACAGATGAACCTACACGGCGTTGACCTGTTTGTTGTCTAATGTCGTCTATACTTACAGATGAACCTACACGGCGTTGACCTGTTTGTTGTCTAATGTCGTCTATACTTACAGATGAACCTACACGGCGTTGACCTGTTTGTTGTGTTGTCTAATGTCATCTATCCTTACAGACGAACCTACACGGCGTTGACCTGTTTGTTGTCTAATGTCGTCTATCCTTTCAGACGAACCTACACAGCATTGACCTGTGTGTTGTGTTGTCTAATGTCGTCTATACTTACAGATGAACCTACACGGCGTTGACCTGTGTGTTGTGTTGTCTAATGTCGTCTATACTTACAGACGAACCTACATGGCGTTGACCTGTGTGTTATGTTGTCTAATGTCGTCTATACTTACAGATGAACCTACACGGCGTTGACCTGTGTGTTGTGTTGTCTAATGTCGTCTATACTTACAGATGAACCTACACGGCGTTGACCTGTGTGTTGTGTTGTCTAATGTCGTCTATTCTTACAGACGAACCTACACGGCGTTGACCTGTTTGTGCGTGTCCTCACCACTGGGTTCTGGCCCACGCAGTCAGCCACCAAATGCAACGTCCCAAACTCTCCCAGACTTGCCTTCGAGGCATTCCGCAGGTACGTGCTCACTGACACGCAGCCTACCAGGGGGCACAAGCCAATAGTGGGACTGTGCCAGAAGCAGGAACTTGCTTCCATCTTCCTTAACAGTCGGTGGGGGTCATTATTGTAGTACCATTATGCTGAATGATTGGTTTTCTTCATGATCAATTGGGTCATGTGTCTGACCAATTAAACAGTCTAGTCTGATCTGTGATAATTTTTTATTATACAGCAAATTTATTTTGAGTTAAATCAAATGACGAAAACAGGTATAGCACATTAAATGTACAATCATAAATATCGGGATGTTCAGTAACTTTTCTGCTGTGATCATTGTGAATAGGTGCATACAATTTCATCTGGTTGACAGCAATCTGTTGAATGTTTACATCAACAGTGACCAATATGTCGCACTGGTCTAACTTTTCCTACAATGGCCGCCCACAAACCAGTTATATAATCAATCATCGATTAGTTTTGCCACATCGATGATTGAAAACCAAACTGATTCAGACACTGATGATATTATCTGTCGTTAGTAATAATAAAATACAATATTTCTATTGTGTTGTAATCACATACTCAGGGATGAGAGATTTCCGCGGAAATGCGGATTTCCGCATTTTGGGAATCCAATTGAGTCATTCCTGTAATTTTGTTAACCGTACTTCGAATTAAGCAATTCAGATACAATTTAAATATAATATATATATATACATACATGGAGTTTAATAAAACAAACTAATAGTAATAATAAATATTGAATTATATTAAAGCTGGTGGACCTATCTTTCACAGGTTTTACCTCGGTAAACACAGTGGACGCCAGTTATCGCTGCAGCCTCAACTTGGATCGGCTGACCTGAATGCGACCTTCTACGGGACGAGGCGAGACGAAACCTCGTTGGACGAGAGTGGGTCAGGCA
The DNA here is from genome assembly GCA_020002185.1 of Paraescarpia echinospica. Lineage (NCBI taxonomy): Eukaryota > Metazoa > Annelida > Polychaeta > Sabellida > Siboglinidae > Paraescarpia > Paraescarpia echinospica. Next base: position 19,765,026 of record CM034544.1, read on the forward strand.
CCTCCAATATCAGTCTCAATACGTCCAAGTCTGGCCCCCGGAAGCATATCATACAGGTAGGGTGTTATCACTACACCGTGCTTGCAGTATCGAATATGAATACCATATTAGTTCTATAAAGTGTATATGCCCTAATTAGCATAAACCCCCTTTTTAGCAGTGTGTGACAAGGTGATGACGATCACCACGGCCGATCTTGACTGTTGAATCCATCTTTGTCATTCATGACAAAGATCAGTGATGAAAAAACAAAAAACGCCCACTTAAAATATTATCAATCTGGACAGTGTTGTCGTACCCTTTTGCTCTTACAGTAAAACCTGTCTTAGTGGCCACCTGTCCATAACGATAACCTGGATATAACGGACACTTTTGAAAGTCCTGAATGACTTCCTATTAGTTTGCACTGCCCACTACCTGTCCGTAATGGTAACCTGTCTATTGCGTATAATGGTCAGTTAATTTGGACCGAACCATAATTTCCCTGAATAAAACGTCATCGCGTCGGCGTCATCGCGTGTACGCGGAATTATCAAATAGCAATTGAGTCATGCGTGGCGTCATCAGCTTGTTGCAACCATGAGCGTGTAGCCACATATGGAAGCGGGCTGTTTTAATATTTACCTAGATGACTTGGCATAGCTGGAGAGCAAATCTGGGCCAATGTTTGCCTTCCACTCATTCCCGTACATCCTCGTGTTTCCTTTTGGACATCAAAGCTTTTTCTGTTTGCCTTTACTTGGAGGGCGTGATTGATTTCACCATGGCCCAAAAGAAAAAAGGAACATCAATTAAATATACCAAGTTGTGTAGTGTATTAATTAATACTATTGTTAACTCTAGGTTTGTATTGTTCATGAGAGTACCAACTAGCGAACGTCACCATAACCATTCATAATACTGTGACTCCACCTAGTGAATATCCAAGTCATGAAACTCTCCATAACGGCAACCTGCCTATAACGGTAATTTTGCGCAGTCCCAACGATGACCGTTATGGACAGGTTTTACTGTATGTGATTGCCAGTTACGTGTGCAAAATTTGACATGTTTTTGCATCTTAAATATTTGATAAGTATACATTTGGTTTTGGCAAAACCCATAGATGCAAATTAAGAATAAATACAAATTAAGTTTTTTAAAGTAGATATATATAAAAAATCAGTAGGTAAAAATAAATTAATCAAGTCAGAACAGTCAACAGCTGACAGAATGAAAACCACTATAGGCTGTGTGAAAACTTTGAAGCTGTTCTCAAAACAATAGTTTTCGCATTTTCAACATTCGAAATGCTCTTCTCTGAAAATGATGTGAATATAACTAACATTGAGGTATAATGTTTTCCCTGAGAATGTTCTCTATTCGGATATACAATAAAACAACATAGATATTATACATTTTTCGAGAAGCGTCTTATTTTGGTATTGTGGGTCACGTGATAAGGATGGGTGGGCGGGTGGGCTCATCAGTACAGCCCATACATGGTGCCCACCGTTTTCTATATTTTGAGGATGGTTGTTCATTTTGGTAATCATTAGCAGGACGTCTGTCAGATCAGCTGTACTTTGTCCCAGTTTTATCAGAACCATGGTAACTTCAGAGTAATAATAGGCCATAAGAAGCTGATAGCAGCTGTTTGCAAATTGAATGTTTCGTGTACAATTTGAAAATTTTCTTGGCGCTAGTTTAACATTTTGCACACTTTCGGGTTTATTAAAACACAATCTTATTCTTGTCTTAAGAACAGTGTATTAATAAATGAGCAACTGACGTTGCACCATTGTCGTGAAATCGGACTGAAGTTCAAAGTGTCGTTGCCATGACAACTCTGGTCATCTGGTTACAGGTGTCCACCTTCCAGATGGTCATCCTGATGTTGTTCAACCACAAGGACAAGTGGACGTACGAGGTCAGTTGTCTGTCTCACTCAACCGCAAACTCACTTAACCCTTTAGGTCCCATCTCGTTTTATGGAACATGCTCCAAGTCCCCGTAATTATACCTGGTTGAAACAAAAGGAGATGGAGGGCAGAGAGTTGGTGTAGGGTTAATACCCTGTATTTGGTTGTTGCAACAGGTGGAGGGTTAATACCTGGTTGTTTCTACCAGTGATGGGTAGAGGGTTAACGCTTGGTTGTTGCTGCTGGAGGTGAAGATGGAGGCAGGTGGTGGGTAGAGGGTTAAAACTGAACCTTGGGCGAATTTGTTCATTTCATGTTGCTCCAGTTCACTCAGCTGTATGAATGAGTACCTGGCTATAGACTGTGGTGGATATTTGTGTACAATTAGTCGTCATGCATTAAATGCAGCATGGCTGAATGCTTCCCAGAGAAGTCAAGATGGTGTTCGATTGAACAGTTCTGCCAGGGAGTAAAGTGTAAAGCACTTTTGAAGAGTTCTAAGGACTGGATACTGCAATACATAAGAACCTACCTTTACTTTGAAGTGAAGATGGAGACCAGTGGTGGGTAGAGGGTTAATTCCAGGGTTAATACCTCATTGTTGCTGCAGGAGATGAAGACAGGGTAGAGGGTTAATATGTGATTGTTGTAATGGGAGGAAAAGACAGACAGTCAGTGGGTAGAGGGTTAATGAGAGGGTTAATACCAGTTTTTTTCTACAGGTGAAAACAGGTGGGTAGAGGAGGGTCAATGAGAGGGTTAAAGCATGGTTGTCTCTACAGGAGGTGAAGACAGGCAGTGGTGGGTAGAGGGTTAATTAGAGGGTTAATATCTGGTTGTCGTAACAGGACGTGAAAACAGACAGTTGGTGGGTAGAGGATTATTTAGAGGGTTAATACCTGGTTGTTTCTACAGGAGGTGAAGACGGAGACGGACGTGCCAGAGAGAGACCTGATGCGGGCGATCCAGTCACTGGCCCTGGGCAAGATGACACAGAGAGTGCTCACAAAGGAACCCAAGACCAAAGAGATAGGTAGGTGGCAGCACCCTCGCAGGCCAGGGGGCGCTGCTGATTACATCAGTCTCGGTACCCGTGGCAGATCGTCCTGCGAAACGCGAAATATAAGCTCAGCCAATAATACCGCTTGCCGGCAAGTTCCGGTGGTTTGGAATGTAGATGTACCGGTAGTTAGGTATTTCAATACACAATACCGCCCAGTGGCTCGTGAGAATGGTCAAGTGGGTAATTACGTAGGGATTCCTGGAACTCGGTGGCTCGTGAGAATAGTCAAGTGGGTAATTACGTAGGGATTCCTGGAACTCGGGGCCTCGTTTTGTAACTGGAGCGTGAGTTGGATGGGTGTCTGCACTGTTGGGTGGTACGGCGAAGTCAATTAGGAGTTTGATTCAGTTAGCTTCCATACAATGTGTATGAGATCTGCCAGGGGCGATGACTGTAAAATGTACACTATCCCTGGCAGACAGAGAGAGAGATTCCTGATACCCCTCCACGTACAAATGCATGTAAAGACAGCCTTGTCAAAAGTACCTTCCACCTAACTCTAAACCTAACCCTTTTTGCACATCAGACCAACCGTAACAGATCATTTGTACGTGGAGGGACATTAGGAATCTCTCTCCCTGGCAGACATCAGACCAACCGTAACAGATCATTTGTACGTGGAGGGACATTAGGAATCTCTCTCCCTGGCAGATGTCCTGTGCAAAGTGCAGGAGTTTGCCCAGTTAGTTATACAGCTGTACCTTGTACTCTAAATATCTGTCTCTTCTGGTCTTGATGTGGCACCCCCACATCAAAGAACAGTTACAGGAAATACCAGTATAATTATCCGCTCGATAATTCTCACGAGCTGCTGAGCGGTACAGTGTATTCAAATAATTGCTTCTACTTCCCGAACGTTACATGTAACACGAGCCATGGTTGGTTGAAACGAAACGAACTGAACACTGGCTAACGGTATTATTGGCTGCACTTAATTTCAGTGTTTCACAAGGCGATCTGCCAGGGTTTACTGGGACTGATATAATCAACAGCGCCCCCTGGTGCGAGGATGGGTAGGGTTAGTAGCACACGTAAGTACACAGTCAGCCGCCCGAACTGTCACTTGGATAAATCTTTTTATCTTAAAAAGAGGCAGTCAGTTCCCCGTTTTTCATTTATTATTTAATATAATAATAAACATTTATAGAGCACTGTGTGTCCAGATGAAAATCTGCTCAAAGACGCTGTACTTAAGACTATAATAACTATTTTAAAGGTATACTGCCCGCCAAACTGTGTTTAGTAAGCCCGTTAACAATGTTCGCAAAGACCCCGGAGCATATTCATAGGGTAAACAAAACATCCACCGATTGTCTATTTCCTCCCGTTCAACACAGCAAAGGTCCTGTTACAAAATACAACGCAGGCGAGTTCCGTGCAGAGAAACAGACTGTCTCCCTTTAAAGTTTGCCCGTAGCTGACGTTGATGTTGTAACTAGTAGTGCAGTCGCAGTGTACCTTGAGACCAAGGCAAAGATTCACTTACAGTGCCCTGAAGTGAGCGTATTAATATAGACGCCAGTAACAGAGAGGTGAAAAGGCTGAATTAGTTGCTCGTGTTACAGAGCCTGACCACACGTTCATGGTGAATGACCAGTTCACGTCAAAGTTGTTCCGCGTGAAGATACAGACGGGTGAGTAGCGTAAATTGATGCCGTCTAGACACGTCCTTTCACACTAGCAAGTACACGTGTCCATAGATCAGTCAACATTTATCATCAGTCATCATGTGTTGTAAATGTACTATTATGTCCTATCGTGGTTGATCTGAATTTATAAACTGCTTTTCTCTCGGTTGATTTATATAATGCTTTCTCAAATGATTTAGACACCAGTGTAAAAATATTTTGTCTTTGTTCGTATATAATTGCACCAATTATTAGTTATCTTTTGTGGAGTGTATAACTTGTCCTTGTGATTTGACAAAGGCGTTCAGATAGCGTGGGAAGTCAAATGAGACACAGTGTCAGGTTTCCTTCGTGTTTGGAAATATTTGGACAGTGAATTTGAAAGTATAATTTATTTGACATACGTATGTGATGTGTGTAGTTGACACTGTGTACATTGACATTATGTGACGTGTGTAGTTGTTGACACTATATGTTGATACTGTGTATGTAACGTGTGCAGTTGTTGACACTGAGCACGTGATGTGGTGTTGTGGACACTGTGTACGTGATGTGTAGTTGTTGACACTGTGTATGTGATGTGTAGTTGTTGACACTGTGTACGTGATGTGGAGTTGTTGACACTGTGTACGTGATGTGTAGTTGTTGACACTGTGTACGTGATGTGTAGTTGTTGACACTGTGTACGTGATGTGTAGTTGTTGACACTGTGTACGTGATGTGGAGTTGTTGACATTGTGTACGTGATGTGTAGTTGTTGACACTGTACGTGATGTGTAGTTGTTGACACTGTGTACGTGATGTGGAGTTGTTGACACTGTACGTGATGTGTAGTTGTTGACACTGTGTACGTGATGTGTAGTTGTTGACATTGTGCAAGTGATGTGTAGTTGTTGACACTGCAAGTGATGTGTAGTTGTTGACACTGTGTACGTGATGTGCAGTTGTTGACACTGTACGTGATGTGTAGTTGTTGACACTGTGTACGTGATGTGGAGTTGTTGAGACTGTGCGTGAGGTGTAGTTGTTCACACTGTGTACGTGATGTGTAGTTGTTGACACTGTGTACGTGATGTGTAGTTGTTGACACTGTGTACGTGACGTGTAGTTGTTGACACTGTACTGATGTGTAGTTGTTGACACTGTGTACTGATGTGTAGTTGTTGACACTGTGTATGTGATGTGTAGTTGTTGACACTGTGTAGTTGTTGACACTGTGTACGTGATGTGTAGTTGTTGACACTGTGTACGTGATGTGTAGTTGTTGACACTGTGTACGTGATGTGTAGTTGTTGACACTGTGTACGTGACGTGTAGTTGTTGACACTGTACTGATGTGTAGTTGTTGACACTGTGTACTGATGTGTAGTTGTTGACACTGTATGTGATGTGTAGTTGTTGACACTGCAAGTGATGTGTAGTTGTTGACACTGTGTACGTGATGTGTAGTTGTTGACACTGTGTACACTGTGACGTGTGTGTAGTTGTTGACACTGTGTACGTGATGTAGTTGTTGACACTGTTGTGTGAGTTGTTGACACCGTGTACTGATGTGTAGTTGTTGACACTGTGTATGTGATGTGTAGTTGTTGACACTGTGTACGTGATGTGTAGTTGTTGACACTGTGTACGTGACGTGTAGTTGTTGACACTGTACTGATGTGTAGTTGTTGACACCGTGTACTGATGTGTAGTTGTTGACACTGTGTATGTGATGTGTAGTTGTTGACACTGTGTACGTGATGTGTAGTTGTTGACACTGTGCACGTGATGTGTAGTTGTTGACACTGCAAGTGATGTGTAGTTGTTGACACTGTGTACGTGATGTGTAGTTGTTGACATTGTGCAAGTGATGTGTAGTTGTTGACACTGCAAGTGATGTGTAGTTGTTGACACTGTGTACGTGATGTGCAGTTGTTGACACTGTGTAGGTGATGTGTAGTTGTTGACACTGTGTACGTGAGGTGTAGTTGTTGACACTGTGCAAGTGATGTGTAGTTGTTGACACTGCAAGTGATGTGTAGTTGTTGACACTGTGTACGTGATGTGTAGTTGTTGACACTGTACGTGATGTGTAGTTGTTGACACTGTGTACGTGATGTGGAGTTGTTGAGACTGTGTGCGTGAGGTGTAGTTGTTGACACTGTGTACGTGATGTGTAGTTGTTGACACTGTGTACGTGATGTGTAGTTGTTGACACTGTGTAGGTGATGTGGAGTTGTTGACACTGTGTACGTGATGTGTAGTTGTTGACACTGTGTACGTGACGTGTAGTTGTTGACACTGTACTGATGTGTAGTTGTTGACACTGTGTACTGATGTGTAGTTGTTGACACTGTGTAGGTGATGTGTAGTTGTTGACACTGTGTACGTGATGTGTAGTTGTTGACACTGTGCACGTGATGTGTAGTGGTTGACACTGCAAGTGATGTGTAGTTGTTGACACTGTGTACGTGATGTGTAGTTGTTGACACTGTGTACGTGACGTGTAGTTGTTGACACTGTACTGATGTGTAGTTGTTGACACTGTGTACTGATGTGTAGTTGTTGACACTGTATGTGATGTGTAGTTGTTGACACTGCAAGTGATGTGTAGTTGTTGACACTGTGTACGTGATGTGTAGTTGTTGACACTGTGTAGGTGATGTGGAGTTGTTGACACTGTGTACGTGATGTGTAGTTGTTGACACTGTGTACGTGACGTGTAGTTGTTGACACTGTACTGATGTGTAGTTGTTGACACCGTGTACTGATGTGTAGTTGTTGACACTGTGTGTGTGATGTGTAGTTGTTGACACTGTGTACGTGATGTGTAGTTGTTGACACTGTGTACGTGACGTGTAGTTGTTGACACTGTACTGATGTGTAGTTGTTGACACTGTGTACTGATGTGTAGTTGTTGACACTGTGTATGTGATGTGTAGTTGTTGACACTGTGTACGTGATGTGTAGTTGTTGACACTGTGCACGTGATGTGTAGTTGTTGACACTGCAAGTGATGTGTAGTTGTTGACACTGTGTACGTGATGTGTAGTTGTTGACACTGTGTAAGTGATGTGTAGTTGTTGACACTGTGTAAGTAGTATTGGGTGATGGCCCATTGGAAATCACGATGTAACAGGAAACATGGTTACGATAAATTTGCAATCCGCGCTCATGGCGCTCAAACAAGAATAATTCATGACTCACGTGGCACGAAATGATGGCGGGAATCGAAATGGCACCAATACCAGCCAAGAAGATGCTGCAAACGTTTATAACAACATGCACGCAAACATGGCCCATATTGTTAAGTTTAAGGAAGGGGTCGGCTTTACATACTGCCGTGTACGCGAAATTTATTTTCCTATTTCACATGACATGGTGGCCGGAATAATTGCAGGTACTGGTTACGTTGTAGTGTCAGGCCAACTGACTGTACTAAAACTAAGTTAGTGTATTTATTGAGTCTAGTCTATCATTTACAGGGATAGGCGTATATATACTAGAGTTGAGTAGACTAGACGATGTCGACGACTAGCGTAACATAATGGTTTTGCTGTCCCATAGCACAACTTTGTGTTTGTCTTTGACTTTCTAGTTCTAGTTGTTTCCAGCACTCGGCAACATTCTATTAACTGACTAGTCTGTATATATTGTGGTTATATGTTATAATCTTATGAGGTCACATTCAACTAGTCAGCCTTTTTCAGAACATTATCGCCAAGCCGACCTTTCTATGCTGGCACTGAGGGTGGTCACTGCCAGGGTGCTTGTTGTCCTCAGTGGTTCTTTTACGTCCCAAATTTAGACTTTGATCTAGTCAAACTACTATACCGTGAAGTCTATAGCCTGGCCCTATGTATACCGGCTACTAATATTAATCCTAATGACACCACAAATAGACAGTGACGCATTGTTATAATTTGTCATGTTTTTGTAGTCAGCATACTGTTTTTGAAATTTACAGAAACAAATCAGAATTACAATGTGTATAGACGCATTTGCATTACAGTTACGCTTGCTCACGTTTGATTTCCACCAATGCTGGTTATGAACATCTACCTTACCTTGTTAACTGAACGCTTCAAAACACCTCATAGTTTATTAGAGACAATTATGTTTTGGGTGCAACTATCGTCATAGTCACAGTATTAAAGTATTACTGACAGTGGTGTTTTTTTCCTGACAATATCTGACACGGTTCTGAACTATTACTGACAGCAGGCCTATATTCCTGAAAATCAGTGTAAGTGGGAAGATGGATTACTGACAGGAAGTTTTTGGGGTAGGCAGGTCTGAATGAAGCTTTTACTACTACCTGGATACTACATATGCAAGACAAACAGACGATTTGTGCAGTATATATCATCTATGCTATATGTAAATCGTTATCGATTATATTTTGTACGTGGTATTTGATAGTCAATGTTCGTCAGGGTAATACAAGTTGGTTTTATTCGTTTAGTATTAATTGCTGGTAATAAAGTCAGTGGGAATTTTATATAGTACTGTAAGTTATAGTTATTGCCATTTTAATTACGTGTGTACTAGTTTTCTGGTACTTTAAGCGATCTGTTAGGTCTTAGTGCATGTCCCCATAGATCAGTTATCCTGTGTTAATTACATGTGTACTAGTTTTCTAGTACTTTAAGCGATCTGTTAGGTCTTAGTGCATGTCCCCATAGATCAGTCATCCTGTGTTAATTACATGTGTACTAGTTTTCTAGTACTTTAAGCGATCTGTTAGGTCTTAGTGCATGTCCCCATAGATCAGTCATCCTGTGTTAATTACATGTGTACTAGTTTTCTAGTACTTTAAGCGATCTGTTAGGTCTTAGTGCATGTCCCCATAGATCAGTCATCCTGTGTTAATTACATGTGTACTAGTTTTCTAGTACTTTAAGCGATCTGTTAGGTCTTAGTGCATGTCCCCATAGATCAGTCATCCTGTGTTAATTACATGTGTACTAGTTTTCTAGTACTTTAAGCGATCTGTTAGGTCTTAGTGCATGTCCCCATAGATCAGTCATCCTGTGTTAATTACATGTGTACTAGTTTTCTAGTACTTTAAGCGATCTGTTAGGTCTTAGTGCATGTCCCCATAGATCAGTCATCCTGTGTTAATTACATGTGTACTAGTTTTCTGGTACTTTAAATGATCTGTTAGGTCTTAGTGCATGTCCCCATAGATCAGTCATCCTGTGTTAATTACATGTGTACTAGTTTTCTAGTATTTTAAGCGATCTGTTAGGTCTTAGTGCATGTCCCCATAGATCAGTCATCCTGTGTTAATTACATGTGTACTAGTTTTCTAGTACTTTAAGCACTCTTTTAGGTCTTAGTGCATGTCCCCATAGATCAGTCATCCTGTGTTAATTACAGGATTTGTATTTACAATATAAGTGGAAATATTAAATAAATTCTGGTGAATGTTTGTTTTAATAATCAAAATTAGCTTCAGTGTAAAAAAAATCAGTTAATAAGTTTGATAAAAAGTAATTGATAAATCTAATTTTTCCTGAAATGTTAATGAAGTCGTGTGACTTATTTTCCAAGTCAAAACTATGACTTTTTCCTGTGACTTAATTTCCGCCCACATATTTGACTGTCTATAGATATGAATCACACTGTAGATGCATGCCCTGCTAAATCTAAGTATGTAACACCCACACCCATAAACCCAGTGATTGGTCAAGAATGGTCAATTTGAATGAACAGGAAGCCCAGCATCATAAAAGGGGTGCATGAGCATCTGTTGTACAATATAAGGCAGGCATCACCTCCCCAGCCAGGGAGGGGGGCTACTGTTGAACAAATGCTACCAGGGCCAGTGGGCAACTGTACTGTAGCCAACAGCAGTGCCATGGATTATACAAAATAAGCAGATAAGGCAACGTGGGTCTCAGGCTGAAATCAGCAGGGAATGCACTGGCTGCCAGTGAACAAAAGAAACACTAAACACAGGTTAAAGTTTAGGTGCATGTTGTGTGACTTCTACTTAAATGCATATCTTCAAGTGAATTGTTTAAATCCTAGATGTTCAGAATGTAATGAAACTGGTTAAATGAAACTACCTTTGTTTTTAAGTCTGTTACCGTTCTTACACTACTTTGTTAACCAAGTACAGATGGTTGGATCGCCTCTATATTCACTTCCATATATTTCAACGGATCAAACTTCTCAGTTCGTTGTTATATATCACCAGCAACAGCACATACTACATGTTAAATAATACTCTGGTTTAATATTACCTAGTACGGAGGTGGGTTGGTGATGAATTTGAGTGAGTTGTTTAACATGATTTTGATGATTGTTATGATTGTAATCATAAAGTAACGATAATCAAATGGCGTCACTGGAAGATGGCTTTTAGCCAAGTGACATCCATGCAATGTAACACATTTCCATTTGTATGACATATATATGTTAACTGTATGTTACGTTGTAAATAAAGTTACTTACTTACTTAAAGGCCAGAGACAAAGCCTAATCAACGGTTTCCAAGGCTGCTAGCCATAATTCAAGGATATCAAGGCCTTGAATTGGGCTTGGTGTAATTCAAGCTTTTCAAGGATTTCAAGGCCCGTACTGACCCTGTAAAATGTATCTTGCCCTCTAGAATATTGTATACCAGCGTGGAGGTCATATTGCAAGAAAGACATAGATATGCTAGAAAGAGTACAGAGGAGAGCAACTAAAATGATACCAAAACTTAAAATCTTAGTTACAAAATACACCTAACCTAAAAGAATGTGGTTTGACAACACTAGAGACCAGCAGATTGAGAGGAGATCAGATAGAAGTTTTTAAAATATTGAATGGTTATGAAGATATTGATAGAAATATTATTTTCTCAGTTAAGATTAGATATACGAAAGTTCACAAAGGACTGTAAATGATTGGAACATATTATCTGCTGATTGTGTGGGTGCTAGTAGTGTGCATATGTTAAACAATATAATTGACATTTACCTTAGAAGGGCGGGATACACGTAGATAAAAAGGGTTGGACTCTCGGTAAGCCAAAAAGCTTCCAAATCCACCTGCCATCTAGAGTTAATTCTCTGAGTGGCAATCTTGTTAAATTCTGCTAATTCTCTCTGCCACTCCTAGTTGCGGCGAAGGGAGAATCAGAGCCTGAGCGCAAAGAGACCAGGAGCAAGGTGGACGAGGACCGAAAACACGAGATTGAGGCGGCCCTCGTACGGATCATGAAGGCACGGAAGAGGATGCAACACAACATCCTCGTCGCCGAGGTAACGTCTTCTAGTAATAACAACTTTATTTACACAACATCCTTGTCACCGAGGTAACGTCTTCTAGTAATACCAACTTTATTTACACAACATCCTCGTCGCCGAGGTAACGTCTTCTAGTAATGACAACTTCATTTACACAACATCCTCGTCACCAAGGTAACGTCTTCTAGTAATACCAACTTTATTTACACAACATCCTCGTCGCTGAGGTAACGTCTTCTAGTAATACCAACTTTATTTACACAACATCCTCGTCGCTGAGGTAACGTCTTCTAGTAATACCAACTTTATTTACACAACATCGTCGTCACCGAGGTAACGTCTTCTAGTAATACCAACTTTAATTTACACGCTAAATTCCAAAGTAGAACTCTGTTCGGCAGTGTTATACAATCAGTTAATATGGTAGAGAATAAATATAATAATACGAATAAATACATAATAACAATTAAGACTTTGTTATACTTAAATACAAAACTATATCACACACATGAATTTGGATAAAATATAAAGTGCCACTGGTAGTTAATAATTAAAAACGAGTTTAAAATGGTTGCAGATCACTTGCGTGGCAGAGTCCACATCACCCGCCCTCTCTAGTGTTGGGATTTGGTTTAATTTTCCTAATCAATCATCTGTTTGGCCAAAGCAATTGATGATCGATTGTGTAATTATGGTCAAAATCAATTTGTCTGTCACTTTGTAATCAGCTTGTGGGCGGATATTCTAAAAAGTTTTGTTGCTGGATGACTTTTGTTGCAGTATTAGTGACTTGACGTAAACATTGGCTCTTTACGTAAACATGACACATTTGACGCATCTGTCAGTAATAATCACCACAGGAAACTTACTAAGGGTAGTCATTGGTCCTAACGTAATCATGGGCCATATCTTGGTGAAAACTCATCATATCTTCATAAAATTTGAGGGTTATATTAATTGGACGAAGGTTGTTGAACGTGTGAAAATTGCGCCATTCAGGTGAAGATTTAAAAAAAATTACCTAATTGGTTGACACTTGTTTACAAATCCTTAAATAAAGCTGACATCCAAAATAGCTCATTGCACCTGGAACATTCCACAGAATAACTGGTGAAAATTGTTTTCCGTTGTCACAAATGGTCAAAAATATTGTTTTGAGAAAACGGCCAAATCAAAATAAGAACGTCATACGTTAAGGTAGCTGCACCGGGTATCATGTCAGTTGATTTATTTATTTTGTCTACATAGAACATTAGTAGGTGTTAGTATGAACATGTGTACTATTAAAAAAACCAAGGCACTATCACCATATGTCACCAATCAGTCCTTTAAAAACTAGTAATTTTAGTGTGTCTGTGGAAAGTCCCTTTTCAGATTCTTGGAAACTGTCGATGTTTCTATAGTGATGATCACGTATGCGTCAGCCCAGTTCAAACATAAATTCATTCACCATGAATGCAGATCATAATAGTCTGGTTATTCTCATGCCACTATGCTGTTGTATTATAATTACCTAAATGCATCACGCTGTCAAATAACCAAATACTGGCGGTAGTTTTGTTTATTCTCCGATAATGCCCGACCTCAGCCGCCATTTGCAATGACACGTGACTGACCCCAGCAGGTGTCAATCAATCTTGTCTACCACAACAAGTTCAACACATGGCCCTTCGTAATACAATATCATGAGAATACCTTGGGGGGAAATCTTTGTAATAGAAGTGTCTGTCAAATTGTGTTGAAATAAGCCAGATGCCAGTAAAAGTCACATTTCTAAGCAAAAAACAAGCATCTGGTGACATTTGTATTATTGGTAACAACCAGGAAGTATTACTTAATGTAACTTTTTATAAAAACTACAATACTTACAAAGCCATAACTTGGCATATGAACTCGACTTGTGTTTACCCAAAATTGCATGGGATGGTTTTATGTTTGGTGAAGGGGTCGTGCCAAAAATGCAGTACGGATTTTTGCTGTCTTTCAACATTGTAGCAAAATGTTTATGAAGCTGTATCAAACTTAATATGCATTTGTTTACAAAAAAAACCATATGAATGTCACATGTTTGTACTTACAGCCATACAAATTTTTCTTTTGGGGAGTTTCTTAAAATGAAATAAAATGCCATTTTAAGGTGCTTTTTGAAAAAAATTTAATTGTCTTTAAACACATTTAAATATATCTAAACAACATAAAAAATAACTTCTTTTTGGTCTGGAGTATTGTTTAGTATCTGAGGCAAACTCTGAGATAAAATGGTTAGCTTATCTTCAAAACTAATATTAGAAATTATTAATTCAAAAGAAGCATATGATACCCAGTGCAGCCACCTTAAGCAGTACGAGCAGGTATACGTCAACTGATTCTAGGTATTTCTAAACAGAATCTTGAAAAATGCAACATAATGGGAATGCAAAACATGTTAATCTATTGAAAAATTATGAAATCCCAAAATGGCAAACAAATCTAATTTAAGACCAGTGTTTAGACATTTAACATGTTATATCTTACCGTGAAGGTAGGTTTTTGACCAATTTTGAAGTATATAAATGTAATCTTATACATGAAACTAAGATGAGTTTTGTTCACTCGGTAATTGTACATGTTTCACTAAGAACAAGTTGTTATAATATATCAGAAAAGACCATCAATCACACAAGATTGTTATCAATTAACTGATCGGAAGCACGAATCAACAGATCATTGACAAAACTGTTTAATCAAAATAACTTAGTGCTGGCTAGTCTAGCCCTCTTTATGGTTCTTCTCCATCTATCCTGATCTGCATAAATAAAACCTTTAATTTCATGACGATGTCACATTTACATCATGATATTCCAATTCAAAGCGTGGTCTACCATAAAGAGTCCAATAGAAGAAAAATGTGTTTTATTTGAACCATCAGACATTTCAAATGATACATACATCATAGTTAATTATCATTTTAAAAAGTACAAGTATACCTTATGCTAAACATGGTATAATGTAAAGTAAATAAAAAAATAAAGTGAGGAGACTCCTCCAAGACTGTAGTAGTCGCTCTCGAGGAGCCACCTTTTGTGGTAGAAATTCAACTGAAGCAATAGATCACCCACATCAAATTCTTCCAGAAAAAATCAACGTAATAAAAGTCTATGATTATGTATGTGTGTACGTGGGTTCACAAACTGTGTAATCACGTGAGCATGTTAGCACATGCTCACGTGATTACACAGTTTGTGATTAAGGCATCGTTTAGTATAAACTTGACAGGTGGTTGTAATGTTTAATATTGCATACATATGTAGTGTTTTTGCTTTGTAACTTGATAATTTTGTACAAAATAAAGTTTAACATACTTGGCAAATGCCTCTAACAATGTGTAATAATAGAAGACAAGACATGTCTGTTGACTGCGTTCTGTGTGTTCAGGTGACGGAGCAGCTCAAGTCTCGCTTCCTGCCGAGTCCTGTCGTCATCAAGAAGAGGATAGAGGGACTTATAGAACGCGAGTATCTCGCACGCACTCCCGAGGATAGGTACAGCCTGCTCGTTTACTTTACCTTACCTATCCTCTTCTGGCCTTGTGGTCCATAAGGCTGCTGTGTAACCCCTCCATTTCACTATATCGACGACTACCTGTCTTGCTTTGTTCCATGCTGTCCATCCTAGTTGGTTTCGTTCTTTTTCAACTGTGGTTTGCCATGTTGTTTTGGGGCGACCCACTTTTCTTGTTCCTTCCGGTACCCATGTCAGTGCTGTCAGGCAGTGGTTGTTCTTCCTTAGCACGTGCTCAATCCATTTCCATCTTCCTCTTTGTACTTCTGTGCTGATCCTTCCTCACTATCTCATTCAAATCACACCTTCATTTTAGAGGATCACCAGCACGCACCTAATTTCTGTTTCTGGAATGTTTAATTTTGCGCTACTAAAATTTGAAGAAAACTGTTATACTCATATCAATGTCTCAGTCGTCTACATTGTTATCAGTACAAAACTGACAAATATTTGTTGTGATCAGAGTAATACTGTGAATTGCACTCGTCTCCGTTGCTATGGCGCGCAGCATGTTCAAAATGTGCCATAACCAAGGTGTCTAGACGATTCGATTTTTTTCATTTCCAAAATTTCGCATCGCTGGTCTAACCACCTTGTTCACATTTAAAGGTTATTCAAGAAACTGATTTGAATAAATTTTTCTTTCTAAGATTTTAATATGTTATGTAGCACGGTTAGTGAATGCTTCTTGCTTCAATGGAAACGCAGTCTTATTGACACTAGAATGTGGACCCACCTCAATTTTTCCATTATTACCATATGTTTGCCTATATGTAATACCTCAGTGCGTTTATTCAATACGCTGTGCGTTTATTCAATACACTGCGCCGCTGCATCTGTGTGTTTATTCAATACACTGCGCCACTGCAGCTGTGCGTTTATTCAATACACTGCGCCACTGCAGCTGTGCGTTTATTCAATACACTGCGCCACTGCAGCTGTGCGTTTATTCAATACACTGCGCCACTGCAGCTGTGCGTTTATTCAATACACTGCGCCGCTGCAGCTGTGCGTTTATTCAATACACTGCACTCCACACTGCAATGAGCAATAAATGTATGTTGATGAAAAACGGGTGCTGTTTAGGCCTCAAACGTGCACTAAGACGCAATGATTTTATTATGTAAATATGCCTGAGATGGTGTGGAATGTTGGAATTATTTGGGTTATAAAATTTAGTTAGCAAAATCGAGGTGGGCCCGGATTCTACACAAGTGGTGTCTTGTTAAATCCTTGTCAACTGTTGCAGGAAAATCTACACATATGTTGCCTAACAGTGGAACTGTGTCGGACACATGGTCTGCCCAGTCGCGACCCGTCGACATCACACGTAGGTGGCAGCACCGGCACATCGAGCGAAGCGCCATACGTGTGCATCACCAACACATCTGTCAACTGTCACCAGACTGACGTGTCATGCTTTCAAACGCGTCACGGTGGAGATATATATGCATGATGCGTGACTGTCAGTGTCAATGGTTGTCACTTCCGAGCGCTTGACGCAACCGGCGAAGATGCGACATTTGCCACGCTCAAGACTGCTGCGACATATTTAAAGTGTTAGTGAGATTAAGGCGCTGACGAGTGGAACACCAGGCAATGAGCGAGTTATTCAGTCATTCAGTCATACCGCCAGTTGTCACTCTCCAGTCATTAAAACTTGCTGTAGCTGCGACCGTGGGACGGCGGTCTCACACGCACCAACTTGAAGCTGAAACGTTTGAATAAAATTTTGTATATAACGCACGTTTTGTCTGGATCCGTGTTGGTTTGTTCGCTAGAGAGAATACAGTTGAATAGCGCCGTATGGTCACCTCGGTAATACAGCCACCTCGCAATTAAGGTCACCCTAGGACAGTCCCAAATAATACCCAGCAAAGTGTAGGGAATTAGTCCCACTAATATTCTGTTGTAATTACTGTCGGACTCCTGCAAGGTCCCTCGCATCTTTGTATTGTTTCGTTTTACATCCCAGATAAATCATAGGTTATAAGCAGCATATAAATGAGTCGCCCTATACTTGACTATTGCATGGTCTGGACATTTTGGCAATATGGCGTTGAGCATCATCTCAAAGGGTAACATTTCAGTGTCACAATGATGTCAGTGTCATCCACATAAGTCAATTTGTTACATATTTATTATTATCTATCTACAGATGGTTGAATTGACACACTAAAAGAATGCAAGTTATGAGAAAACAGAGTTTAAAGTTAGGTACTTTACATTTCAAATCACATGCTATTCAATAAAAAACACTTTCAATATATTAATTCTAAGTTGCATTAGTCAAACGAGTAGTTTATTTGAATTCTAAAAATGAAAAAAAAAAACGAAAATTGATACTTTCACCCCTGCAAATGCATTTTTTCATTTCTTCGATATGATGAAATTACCTTAGTCTCAACCATTGTGACACCCCACATATATTATACACCCCAAATGTAACCAAATCACCCCATGTAACTGTACAAACAAAAGAAACCAGCAGTGCACATTTTCAGATTTTTTTAATGTCAGGCAAATTGAAATGGATCACTGAAAGCAATGGATACGAGATCGTGATCCCTGTCACGAGATCACCCTCGTGACAACTAATTTAATGCCATAACTCAATATGCGTAGTGAGATGGGGGAATGCCCTCAAACATAAATGTGCACATTCTTCAAAGTCCTAAAAACATCACTCAACATGTGTGCGACCATGTCCGTTCTGTTGCCCGCAATCTTCACCTCAAGCAGGGAGGTGGTAATTGGCATATCTATCATGTCACCTGTTGCCTAGCAAAACCTCCGTCAAGCAATAAAAAAGATGCCAAACGTGGTGCATTCGTGTATTCTGTCGTACATTTTGTTTAATTCTCGCCACAAGTGTTTCTTTATGACAAAACCATAAGGCAAAGTTTTTAAAGTGACAACTGTATGCGGAAATGTTTGATTTATGAGATGTCATGCAGCAGTGGTAATGTAATTCACGTAAATAACCGATATCAACATTGGTGGCAAAGCTTGACGGAGGTCACGCAGAAAACTATCATCGTGACGTAGGCATAACGCTATGTACTGGATACATCGATGACCAGTATCAGGACCAGACACGGTCACTTTAACTGCGGGATGTAGAGTCCCCAAACAATCACAACAAATACTACTGTATTTAAAGTTAGGTTTCAAAATACTACCGTATTTAAAGCTCGTTCTCTTGTGCAAGGCAACTCGTGCCAAACGGCCCCCATTTCAACGCCAACTTATCTAAGAGCATGTTGGATATGTATATCTGTGTATACGCCGCTAATATACATAATTATATTAGACATAAAACATTCAGCGAAAACACTTTGTAATTAGTGTAAATATCCAAAAAATTAACTCCAGGTGATGTACGAGTCCTACGTGACAAACACACATTGTCCTAGCAAAAACATCCGACAATTTTACTTGAAATCACAGCAATTAGTAAGAAACTAACTCAGTTAAATAATACTGGCAGTGCCCCACACTTAACTACAAAGCATAGCGAATCAAGGGAGACATCGTACATGTTTGATTAAATTCGGACCCAAACACGCTTCATTTGTAAGTAAAAACAGGATTAATTTCTCAGCATGAGTTTGCGCTGGCACTAATAAGAGATAATGTACAGTGACTGTTCTATCCAACTGTCTGTGGGTGTAAATAGCAGGAACTTCTTGCGTAGAGTGTCAAGCAGATATACATTGACGTAAATAGGAATATACACGATCTAAAGATGGGCGTCTGTAATGACAATGTCAGGTATATTAACAAAATCTAAGAAAGCACTAGTGCACGGTGCAGTAGATTGCGACGTGCTTGGTGCTCTATGGAATGCACCGAATAAGACGGTGCAGTATTCACCGCAACAGTTTCCGTTCCTTTTAATATCTCGTGTATTATTTTTTTGGGAGGTTAGAAAGACGAGGCAACAAGATTTTCAGACATTTTGGTACGGCATACTAGTCACATGACCACAGTTCGTCACGTCGGTGATTGAAATGTAAATGCGCAATATTTCACGAGTGGCAACTTTATCGAGAGATGATTGAGATTAGGTCCAGCACATTCTATACTCATGACCAAAAATGTGTGCCATGCCCAAAATCATGACAACAAAATCAACATATCGTGTTCTAACACAGTTGGTCAATTTTAATACTCTGACTGATCTCGTACCGACTCACGCGACACGTCCTAGCCAGAGCGATTTACACAGGGCACACACATGGTCTTGATGCAGGCGAGATTTGGATTTTGCTGAACAGTCTGTTTTCCTAAGTACGTCACTCAAAACAATTTTTCTAACATTAAAAGATTTAGAACACAAGATACATTATGAACGAATTTGTTCAGGTTTTTCTTAACTCTACTGGGTAGACAGCCTTCTTATTTTACACCCTGCTGTGGGCAGACAATTTGAAGATGGCGGCCAATTGTGAATTATACTGTGTTGCTTGCATTAAAATGTGGAATCTCAACAACCAGTGCATGAAAATACATGAAATTCCTTACATACGTTGTACATTACATACGTCTGTTTACATTTGTCTTAAAACAGCATAAAACATTAGGACGTATGATCTGTACAGAACGGAAACTGCTGCGGCTGGAGTAATATCAGTTGCGAAGCGAACGCGTTGAGCGCGACTGGTGGAGCCCCTACTCGACGTGTAGGTGGAAGATGATGCTACCAGCGCGGTCGCCGCGGTGATGTTTGATGTTCTCAGCCCAGGCCTTGCACCACACGGAGATTGTGACATCGGTGGCCGGCTTCGAGAAGCGCACAAAAACGAGGGGGGAGACATACCCCTCCTGGTTGAGGTACGGGAAGAAGTAGGCTGGGAACCCGGTCTTGGGGTAGATCTCGATCGGGCCGACCAGTGTCTTGTCACTGTCGTACTGTAGAGAAAAGTAAAGGTAAGTTTTTATACAGTGCCGTTGCTCAAAATGCTTTACACTACTTGCTGGCAGACCTGTTCAATTGACCACCATCTCCACTTCTCCGGAAAGCACCCAGCCACGCTGCAATTAATGCTTCAAGACTATTCGTTCACAAATAACCACCACTGTCTATAGCCAGGTACTCACCCATACAGCCGCGTGAACTGGAACAAAATGGTCACACCGCCAACATTTATGTGTTGCATCCATATCTTCATTTTATAATTAATCGGTTTGGTGAAATTTGTTGGGAAGACATCTATTGAAGGTATATTGCCTGCCTTATCGTGTTTATCCCTCTCAAGGCCAGATTAATGCAAATATGCGCCTGTTATTGAATCCTATTAAAATCAAGAGATTGTGCTGTGAGTGAATCATGTGATATAGTCGGGTTGCACGTATGCCAACAAATAAATAATTTCTGATCCGATTCAAATAACATTTTCACTACATCTGAAGAACTAGTTCCTGGTGTAGCTAGCCAAGTGTGTGACATATATGTCAATTTATTACCTAAATATGAATTGCTAAAGTTTGACAAAAATAAAATACTTAAATAATTGTCAACAATTCATTTAAAAAAATATTTTTCATTAATAATTAGCGGTTACATGCTACGTATGAAATGTTCATAAATTACTATGCTACAGAATGGAAAACTAATTAAATGTCTACGGTAAATAAAACTGAAATAATTTAAGTTTTTCTGAGTGCATGTATTTTCAAGATTTTATACAAAATGGCATTCTTTGTGATCATAGCCGTCATCCCGTCTGAACTATTAAGTCGGTATTATATTGTAGCATTTCTGCTATTTCTGAATGTTTTAATCTACTTTCCTGAGGTTTAATTTGGGAAATGAGGAAGGTCAAGCCAGTAGATAGACATATTGTTGACCAACCGCCTTAGTTACGTAATTACAGCAACTCGGTTGCAGATGCGCTCAGTGAAGCGTGGTATTCTGTTGCTAGCGTTTCTAGGCAAGCCGGTGGTTTCACTGTAATCTTAGAGGGCGTTCCACAATGCCTAGCTTGAATTGTATATTGTTTTAGCCAATAGAAATGATGGAAACTTGTCATATGATGTGTATTTAGGTCCGCTTATATAAACGTCTGTTGTATGCATTTCGCCATCTGGGCGCTGGCGAAGGTCTGGGACAGATCCAGGGTTGATCGAGACAGGTTGCCCTGCTGCCAAGAGAATGGCAAGTCAAGTCATGAAGCGTGGTGGGAATCGTTAACGTGGGTTACGTTCCCAAGCTTTTGTGTATGTGTATAATATACAGTGTCCAGAGTGACTGTTCGAGCTTCGAAGAAGCCATTCCGCCACATCAGCGGTATATTGAGACAACGTTCCAGTCGGACCAATCAGCGGTCTCATAGCGACATCGTCAGAAAGCTTGACCGAATGCAACTCGTAGCGGCCGGCGGTAAACATATACTGCCCGGCTTTGTCTTTCAGTTGAACGTATTCAACTGACTTCGTTTGCGACCGTGCAATCATTGAACGGATGCAACTCGAGAATTCGCGGCGTACGACGGCAATCGTCAAGTGCCCGGCATCATCACTCGTGCGGCCGAGATACACTGTTCTAACTGTATTCTGAGCTCGGCGTGTTGACTTTAACAAACGTTCGTATATATTCGTTCGAGATGGGACTAGCCCAATGTAAATGTCTATTTTCTGATTGAACGTAACTATTATTTGCTGTATTATGATTGGTAGTTATCTGTGGTTTTGAAGTGAGGTATTATTACCCTTGAAGTATTCACATATATATATATATATGTGTGTTGTAACAGATTACTGTAATGAGAGTCCACGAGGACTAGCTTACACTGTGTATTTATGTTATGGGAGTTATTCTTAGATAACACCTGGCACCTAGTGTTTGGTCGTGTAACGTTATAATCCACCTTAGAAAGGAAGTGGAATTTGATAATTGAAAGATTCAGTGTTATTGGTTAGCATGTTCTATTAAAGTTTGGTTACGGGATTTCTTTATTCTGTTTATTTTTTTTAATCGAGGAAGATATCTTGTAATAAAGTTTATTAAATTTTCCTCGTTCTTTGTTGCTTGTTCACGATAACCGTTCTTTCTCATATGCGTTGACCTTGATATATAAGAACCCTTCTAGACTGAGCCATCTAGTGTACGGAGACCTCGCTAATCCGTGACATATATTTAAAATGCGTAACCATAGTGCAAAACATTCCCCTTCGATGGCAGCGTTCGTTATAAACTCAATTCGAAAATCCCATCAAAGTCCGAATCACTGGAGTTTGACATAATGACAATGTCGAGAATTACATCAAAGTTAAACAACACTACCCGCTTCGTCGCGCAGCGCATTAATACTTCTTTACAACAAAATAGACCGCTCAAAAGTTAGCATTTAATTGTAGATGCATGTTTTGGAATAATTCCCGGGTGCTTCCATGTTTATGCCCGCAGCAAATGTTAAACTTTCATCTCATTGGCTGAAAATCACCATTAAAATATTCACCGAGTGGCGTAAAAGAGGGACCGGAAATTGTGTGATACCGAGTTTGACTACAAAACCGTGTGGTGGTTGGCGCTATTTAGCCACTGAAATCGCTAACTTTTGACACTTACCAGTGAATCTTCAATAATATTATCTGCTAACTGCCAAAATAAATTACCGTTATTGGATGACACTGTTTTGCGGTACCAGTTTTCGGGAGTATTCAGGAGTATTCGGGCGTTCTCGCCATGAGTGGGAGTTGGCTTGATTCAGGCGTACTGACCACGAGAGGGTTAATACCGTAGAGATTGTAAATAAAACATTCAAATCGTGAACAGCCACCTTTGACATTTTGGAGGCAAGTAGCTTTGAAGTTGACTTCCACACAAGATATTCATGTGCTAAAAGGAACACTTTTGGTGCAAAAGTGGGACAAAGTGCAGCTGTTTAAGCTAACTGCCTGTTTGCACTACACTGCAATACCATGTCTGGCTTGAAGGGGTGATCTTGGGTAGTGGAACAGACCCGGGGACCGTCTCACTAAAACATCAAACTCTTAAGGAAAATCCACCCTAAAGCAGAATCGTGACGGAAAAATGAAGGAGTACTTTCAAAATGCGGTTCACTAACGTGATAGTTAACTCATAACTGGATAACATTTCAAAGACTTATTTGGCTGTGAACAACTGGTTCTCAGCATGAAAGTGGACCCGAAATAAAATGCAGAACTTTAGTAAAATCTAGATGTTTATGATGGTCAAAGAGTAGTGTAACATCTTCTTAGAAGCAGCCCTCTAAGTTGCGAATGAATTGGTCGCATATGCGACTGTTTTTTCTGTTTGGCAACTGACACATTATGTACGGTCATCTGCTGGCGAGGAGTCTGTAATAACAGATCATGCGTTGTCATTTGCCGTTTCATAAACCATGTGTTGTCGTTTCTCAGAAACACCGTAAACGATATTGACTTTATTGGCGAAATTTTGAAACAAACATGATTACTCTACAACGTTATTAGTGTATTTTGGTGGATTTTTGACACAGGATTTTTAAAACGCGAATTGCTACAAAACTCGAAGGAATAACAACAGCCTATGTTACACTGGCTCAAACTTTCGTAGTTCTCACAAATTCCATTGGATAGCGTGATAATAGTTGAACAAAATTGTCAGTGAAACAGCATCAGTGATTTAAACATTTATAACTGTTAATATGACTGCTTGTGTAATTTACATTTAACTTATATATTAAAAACTGCTGCATTAGAAACAACCAGTCGTTTATGTTATTGTGTGAGAGGAATTATTTTATTATCTAAATTGATTATGTAAGGTTGTTACTGTGTTGCAAATATTGCACAAACAAATGTTGTTAGAAAAGTTAACCACACAGTAAAACAGTATCATACAGATGCATACATCATAACATTATATTTTAAATATTTGACCGAATGTATTATTTTTCAAAGTTAACTTTGAAATAAAATATTACTTTTCTGAACAGAAATGGGCTTCTTTTTCACTTTACAGTCATTTGCTAAAGTTTAAGACCAGGCACGATTTTTATGCATTTTATGGTATGGCATCAGATTGCATCATCCTATTTGGGCCTTGAAGCAATACGCCTAGTCAGTACTTCCAGGTCATTTGCTGTTGTCAGTATCGATTAGGTGTTTTTCAGTTTTGTCTTCATCCCTGAAATGGGCAAAAAATCGTCTTTGACAGAGGTTCTAAGGGCACAAATAGTTACTCTACATGGAGAAGGATATACGGAAAGAGACATTAGTGCTAAATTACATTACTCCAAGACAGCCGTGCACAACGCCATCGTCAAATTCAATACGGCACTTTTCGTGACAGTAAAAGGAGTGGTCGTCCATGGAAAACTACGCTCAGGGATGACCACGCAATGAGACGCATCGTGATGCGCTCGCCAATGAGCTCATGCAAGAAAATTCAGGCTGCTTTACGCTTAAAAGGTACGGAAATAAGTCTCAGTACTGTTTCGAGACGTCTCAGCAAGGAATTTGGGCTCAAGTCCCGCAAGCCGCCCGGAAGACACGCCTGACACCTGTGATGAAAAAAAGAGACTGGAGTTTGCCAGACAACATCGCCACTGGACTCTCGCGCAGTGGAAGAAAGTGTTGTTCTCAGATTAATCGACCATGCAACAGTTTATACCTCGCAAGAGGCACGTTAGGTGGCCAGTAGGTAAGCGATTTGATGAGAAATATACAGCAGCCACAATGAAACACCCGCCAAGTCGGATTATTTGGGGTGCCATGTCATGTTTTGGCCCTTCTGGTCTGTATTCTATTCCACCTAACACCACTATGAATGGACCTAGGTACGTGGAGTTGCTGAAGGAGAAGCTGAAACTGCATATGAACATCCACAAATGTACGATTTCCATGCAAGATGGCGCTCCTTGTCACCGATCCAAGGAAGCCACCGATTTCCTCAAGAAGAACAAAATCTCCGTGCTGGAATGGCCTGGGAACAGCCCACATCTAAATCCCATTGAGAACCTGTGGACTATAATGAAGGATAAGGTGGCAGACAAACAACCAACAAGCGTTCAAAACTTGAAACAAGCTATCACGGACGTTTGGGTCACCGAAATCACCTAGGAGTACTGCGAATCTCTGGTTTCTAGCATGCCATATCGCATCCAGGCAGTCATTGACAGCAAAGGAGGCCACACTAAATACTGAAAAGTAGAGACACTGACACTTTTGGATGACATAAAGTTTCTTATTATGTTGTACTATGTTTATTTGGTGAAATAAACTGATATAATGTCATGTGAAGGCCAAAAAATCATCGTTTTGTCAAATTTCTTCAAAAAATCGTGCCTGGTCTTAAACTTTTGCAAATGACTGTAAACAGGAAATATGTCACTTGATACAGAAAATGCATCATTTGACACAGAATTTGCCTTTTTCTGAAACAGAAAATGGAATTTGCCTTTTTCTGACTGGAACAGAATTTTGAAACGGAATTTGCCTTTTTTTAAATGTAAAATCAGTGTCCCTATACATACATGAATATTTACTGTAATTATTGGTAACTTCAGGGTTTCCACATATGACTGTTATAAATTCATCAGTGTACCGTGTTATAATGCATAAAGTTAGTATCTCACAACATATTCATACATGCTTTAAATTTATTTATATTTCAAACAGACGTCTATGGTTAATTTGGATTAAATGTGTACTGAAAACACAATTACACAAATACGCACACAATTACTTGGCTCCTACTTTTTTAATTTGGCTCTTAAAAATGTAGGTCGGAGCCAGTTGGCTACTAGACAAAAAAGTTAACTTAGAGGGCTGGAAAGTGACATTTTAGGAGCGTTTTTATGGATAAAAAAAGAGTGTTTGTGAAATGGGCATCAGGTCATTTTAGAGAGCAACTGCGCCCCTGCACAGACTGAGGAGGTTGAGAAGAAGGTCAGAGGTTATACGTACCGTGCCGTTACAGGTGACACCGATGCTGTCTGGGAAGAACGCCCCCTCAGAGGGTGCGAGACTGGAGTCGTTGCTTGCCATCTCAGGCTTCCATTTGTACACCTGTCAGGTGCGCATAGGTAAAGGAAAACAACAAGTCTCAAAAACTGTGGTTGTTGATTCAAATCATGATTTAAAACATTGAAAAAGTAACTGATTCTGGTACGATATTCGCTGAGTTATATATGAATTCAACATTTTTATTCACAATCTTTAAACTCAAATATTATATGACTGTGCGATTTAAAACAATCTTGTCTATAACAACTTAGATATGTTATGAAGAAAATCTTGACAACAACAAATTCAAACCCTTTTTGGTATGTTATTATATGTATAGTTTATATTGTGTAACATGAATTTACGATAAACTATCCGAGTCAGCACTAAAAGCTAATTTTAATCACAAATTTGGTGTGAAGTATTTGGCGACGTTAAGCCACACCCCTCACCTTGTTCATCTTGATGAGAACACACGGCTGGCCCTCACCATAGCCGTAGTCAGGGGCAGGACAACCCTTGGCAAGGTCAGCGATACTGAAGCGACAAGCCTGGCTGTCGTTTTTATCACCCAATGAGCAGTCTACGCTGTTCTTTTGCTTTTCGTCCGAGTACGCTGCCAACAACAAAGATAAGTAAAGGTAGGTTCTTATATATCAGAGTATAGCCATGTTGCAATTAATGCACAAAGAATATTTGTACACAGATATCCACCACTGTCTATAGCTAGTTACTCATCAACGATAGAAATAAGCCCAAATTTTCACTTGTCCACTGGACAAGTTAGTTTTGAAATCTACTTGTCTGCCAAAATTTTCATTTGTCCGAGTAATTGTCGCTGTGAATCGAAGCTTTGAAAAAACATTAAAGGGAATAAAAACACCTATTGCTTGAATTCATATTATATTACATCCTGCCATATATTTCCATGTCCACCAAGCCAAAAAAATTAAAAGAATTAGAAATTTTACATTTTATGCTGTGGATCCGGACATTTCCGAATATATGCATATTTTTGGTGCACTTTTCGGGATGCCGAGATGTGACGTCACATATGACATATAGTTGATATACTCGCATCAGGCCGACCCTTTCCATGCATTCACAGCATGTTTACAAGGAAAGCTTTTGGGTCGAAACGAGCATCAGAATGAGTTATTGTGCGATATTCCGATATAATACAAACACTAGTCATCATAGAGGAACAAGCAGTTATCTTACAGTTCCAAAAAGGCTAAATTGCCCAATAACAGCAGTGATTGATGTGTATAGCTTCCACACATGACATCTGCATGCTAAAAGGAATACTTTTTATTAATTCAACACTGGCAACAAATTATTTCGATCAAAGGGCCTGCGCGACATACCTTCAAGGAACTTGGAGATACTCTGGGTGTATTTGAAGTAGGATTCATTAACTCCCTGTTGGAAGCGAATGGTGGTCGACTGAGAATCAGGCTGTGGTCTGAAGCTCATTCCTGCAGAATAAGAAAGGTAAGTCCTTGCATAGCGCTGAATCCAGTCGTTAGGACTGCTCAAAGCGCTTAAGACTACTCTCTGGCAGGCCTGTTCAATTGAACGCCATCTCGACTTCGCTGGGAAGCATTCAGCCACGCTGCATTTAATGCGCGAAGACTATTCGTACACGAATATCCACCACTGCCTATAGCTAGGTACTCATTCATACGACTGAGTGAACTGAAGCAATGTAAAGTAAACGAACTTGCCCATGGTTCGACACCGCCGCACAGGATTCTCTCAGTCGAGAGTCGGGAGCTCTTACTGCTGCGCTACTCCACTCAAACGATGTATTACTAACAAATAGCAAATATTACCTACTACTAGCAGTAGTAGTAGTATGTCAAACATCAGAACTGACCATAGCCTTATTTAGAGAGTCAGCCGCCCATCTTCTGCATGGGCCGAGTTCATTTTGGAGGGGTACAAATTTAAAGAAATAAAAAGTTGATATCACCAACTCTCACAATTGGAACAGTTGCAAATAAATCTGTCAAATAAAACTGTAAATATACTTTGGCAATGTAACTCTGTTATTACTTTGTTATTAGTATGATGAGTTATTAATCATTTCAGTACAAGCTGGATTTCCGGCCGTACTGTCTGTGACGCTTCAATATGACAGGCCAGTTATTCGGCATTGACGATGTCTATTATTCAAATCGTTTTTACTCATAATTATCCACTACATGGAGCCACTTGTTGTGTATGGTTGTCAAGGCTATTATTAGCTATTCAGCAGTGGTCATTGTTTGTTATCGCTCAATAATAGTTTAGAGATTTTCACGGTTTTTAATGATGGATTATTAAAACCTGCGGTGGCCATAATGGCTGTCGGCATTACTTCAACTAGCAATTTACCACTGTATGCTTTTGGACAGATTATTTGATAGTTTTATCGAAGAATCTTTGTTGGATGTTGACGATCGACACAATAACTTAAGTTGAATAATGATGTCGACGAACTTAGTATACAACTGTGTTCGGCAACTGCAAAAATTTTGATATCTTGGCGGCCATCTTGGATTACAGGTTACCATGACGATGGGATGTAAAATGTTATGGCTCAATTTACTCGTTGATCATTATACTTTCCAAAAATATATAACATTCCTATTCATAAAATGCATTTTTGTTGCTCAAATCTTGACTTGAAATGAGGCACTCCATTGTCTTTATGCAATTCACTGGGAATGCAGTATTCAGTGGTCACAGCAGGTCAGGACTGTAAAGTAACAGTAGTACTGAAATGGTTAAATCATGTCACTACTCAAACAATTGTTATCGATCACACATGATTACCGGGCATGATTTTGTCCATTTCTGGCGGGAGCAATTCAGTAAAGTTTGACATGTAGTTCTCTGGTTACTCACCAGGGTTATTCTTCATGGGTGAATTGTAGCCGATCCTTGTAGGGACCGTGTCACTTCCCACTTTGAAGAAGAGAAACATGGAAAGAAGGAAGAACCCGGCGAGACAACTGTAGATGATCAAGTAGAAGATGGTGATGAGGACTGAAACAAGCAGATGGTGATGAGGACTGAATACAGTAATACTTTATTATCCCATGAATGGATTTTTATGCAGCGTTGAAAAATACAAATCAACAATAAACAAGAGACAGTCATCATAGACGATCAAAAGACGGTGATGCCGACTGAAACAAGTTGAAGATGGTGATGAAGACTGAAACATCTGTGTAGCCATCACTATGTCTATGATTTGTCTTAATTTATCTGAAACTGACTGAGTTTTAAGTTAGCACTCTCCAATGCCAAGTCAAAACATCCACCAAAAGTGACAACCACGTGGAGTTGTATAGCAATGTTTGCGTAGTCATTGAGTTGTTCTGACAGTGTCATTCATTGGCCTGGACATAGTGATTGATGTTATTAAGGGTAGCCACTACTCGAAAACGGCCACAGGCCATATCTCTGTTAGTACTGAACATATCTTAGCCAAATTTGGAGTACTAATTAGTTAAATGAATAGTACATGATATGTGGAATGTGGGCTCATTTGCTTGTGCAGTGCCATGACAATCAACATTTCTAGTGTGATAGAGGGGCATGCATCCTTGAAAATTATTCTCAGCTAACAACTGTATGTGTGATCATGCGGTTGTCAAGAATCATTAGCTAGAATACTCCTTTGTGCAATAAGGTGGTTTTGGGCAAGGAAGTTTGACTGCAATGACTGTTGTGAGATGGGATTTTAGGTTTGAGCTTTTTTCAGGACGTCTTGAAAAATGCTCAAACCTGAACAACAGTCACTGAAGTGAGATATCCTTGCCCAAAACCACCTTATTGCACAAAGGAGTATTCTAGCTAATGATTCTTGACAGTTACATGATCACACATACAGTTGTTAGCTCAGAATAATTTTTAAGGATGTGAAAATCCATCTCAATTGAAACATTCATTGCCATGGTAACACACAACCAAACGTGCCCATATTTCACACATCATATACCATTCATTTTTCTAATCAGTGCTCCAAATCTGGTTATGATATGTTCAATATTAAAAGAGATATGGTATATTGGTTATATGGGCGTTTTCGAGTAGTGGCTACCCTTAACATGTGAGTTGTTCTGACAGTGTCATTCACTCATTGGCCTGGACATAGTGATAGATGTTATTAACATGTGAGTTGTTCTGACAGTGTCATTCACTCATTGGCCTGGACATAGTGATAGATGTTATTAACATGTGAGTTGTTCTGACAGTGTCATTCACTCACTGGCCTGGACATAATGATAGATGTTATTAACATGTGAGTTGTTCTGACAGTGTCATTCACTCATTGGCCTGGACATAGTGATAGATGTTATTAACATGTGAGTTGTTCTGACAGTGTCATTCACTCATTGGCCTGGACATAGTGATAGATGTTATTAACATGTGAGTTGTTCTGACAGTGTCATTCACTCACTGGCCTGGACATAGTGATAGATGTTATTAACATGTGAGTTGTTCTGACAGTGTCATTCACTCATTGGCCTGGACATAGTGATAGATGTTATTAACATGTGAGTTGTTCTGACAGTGTCATTCACTCATTGGCCTGGACATAGTGATAGATGTTACTAACATGTGAGTTGTTCTGACAGTGTCATTCACTCATGGGCCTGGACATAGTGATAGATGGTATACAACTCCTTCATATATCAATATTCTAGTGATATTATGAGATTATACACGTTACTTTCTGTAGCTGGATACAATATATGCAGGGCCTCACCCAGAGACCCGCCCACCCGTCATTTGGACGGGTAAAATTCGAAAATCGCGATTTTGGACGGGGTGAAATTGATTGTGGACCAGTCCGCCAGGTTGGCGCTTCCATATCTGTCCATGCCGTATTTTTGCGCTGGACAGCCCATCCATGCCATTTTTACGTCATTGAAACTGCTGCGAAACCAGTTACAAAATCTACTGAGATTGGTTTGGAAAATCGACCACCCGGCCAACTGCTTGACACACGCCAGAAACCAATTAAGGCCTCGACTTGCTAGGGTAATTGTCACCTAACCGCTAGCGGTGGTTGTTTGAAAAGCAGGCAACACTTGCGTAAACCAAATAATTAGGGCGGGGAGTTCCAATAAGCACTCGTCGATTACGACGAGGCTCGATTGGACAGTTTAGTGAACTGATTGGTTTTCGCAAAAACACAGGTCGCGGCAAATCGAAAACCCACACTTGTAATCATATTGGGATCGTATGGTTTTTAATCAACCAACGAGGAGATGTGTTGGTGTTCACTGTTGCAGGGCTGCCTGCCATTACTTTGACTGCCACCAGCCTGCTGATGACTGCCGTGGCATGTGGCACGTGAGCATATTGTTATCAGTGTCATTAATGTGCGTCTAGACATTAATAAAATGTACAGGTGTAGAATTATATAGTGAAAAATTCAATGAAGATTGCGTTAGGTAGAACCATTAAATTAAATTAAATAGTTATGGTTTTCTGAAAGTTATGGATATAATTATAAAATGTCTTAGAATAATATAAAATGAGTATTATAATTGTTGTAATTGCAATATAAAACTATCAATTTTGTATTGAAAGGTTTTATTTTAATACAACAATTTAACTTTGTCATTGATTGTTAGTAATAAATATAGTATTCCTGCTGTGTGTTGTAAATTTAGAAGCTCGTTGGATGATTATTGGCTATTCACTGGCGCTGTCTTTCTCATGGTGATGCTCTACAGACGTAAACACTTGGACATGTCTGGCCATGCAGGCACTTTGACAGCTGTAATTAACACAATGTAACTTATTGGATGTTGCTAAACAAGCATCCCTTTGAAGTGCTAACGGACGACCTTAACTGCCGACAGGAGTTACAGTGTAGTACACAATGATTATGTTGAAACAAAGTACATCTACTTTTGATGATTAAATGAGCAACTTCCTGGATTCCCAGGCACCGTCAACAGGCTGGACTTGTCACTGTATCTACTTCAGAGAAAGGTTTGATTGGCAAGGACCGGGAGCGGAATGGGGTGCAACGGGGGGAGGGGGGTCATTATGGAAATTGTTTTTGTCAGGTAGGCAGTCCTGACTGTTGACGTTACACAAAATCGATGCCTTCAGAGAAACAAAAGTTACGATCAGTTGAAGTGTAAACATGTCGGTTTACCTATGTTATCGCCTGATATACAACTTCGACTTCGTGCATCACCGATGTCATTTGTCAGTTTTCCACTATTCAAATTATGTATGTTCTGTGATAATTAAACATGATTTACAAGTGCAGAAACTAGATTTTGTTTGACGATGTCGCATCATTTTTTAACAGGATTGCGATAATAAACGTTTGGCGACTGTGCTAGATTTAGTTATGTCTGCGCTATTTTTAGGGCATTGCAGAGGCAAGTCTCGTTCGTCGCGCGATATTTGGTCGCGTGTTGGATGGTCCAAGGCATAGAGCTATGTTTGCTAATTAAATTAATTATTGTCTTGACTGATTTATAGTTTAACAATTGAAACATTCACAGCAACATCAATACACAATGTTTTAATTAATAGCTGTAACTGATTATGGCCATTGCATGGCGACTTATTAAACAAAATATTTGTCTAATATTTTTAAAGAAATTAAACAAAATCGAACTATAGTATTTATAATATTATTATATGATAATATAATAATATATATGATTGTACAACAAAAAATTGAATGCTTTAAAATTTCAGATATTAGCTTCCATAGTCTATCAGACCTTGTATACAATTTGTATACACACATTTTAATGTGTGTATACAAATAGGTTTCGCCGAGCTTGGGCTCGTTTTCAGAATAATTATATCAAATGCAACCAACGGGAGATAATCTACACCAATAAACATACATAACAAACATATATTGTATCCAGCTACAGAAAGTAACGTGTATAATCTTATAATATCACTATAATATCGATGTATGAAGGAGTTGTACAATTTATCATAACAACTTAAATCAGTCAGCGAATTTCTGTCAGTCCTGCTAGCTCAGTTGGTAAAGGCGTTGGTCTCTTGGCATTTATTTTGTAATCGGGCAACGCTGGTTCAATCCAGACACCAAACCATTAATTTTCTTTACACTTTTTTTGTATGTTTTACCAAGTAATATGAACCAAATCATTTTCATACTATGATGCACTGTTTGTACATTTATTTTTTATTTTTGTAGTAATTATTTATTCGCCACAAAAATTTAAACGTGGGAATTATATAACGATGTTTCTAAATTTTATTTATCCAAACAAATATAATGTAATGGATACATAATTTATTAACTGTATATATATATTGTACGGTAATATATTGTAATTATATATGTGAAAACAAATGGTGATCTGTCTGGATAAATAAAATTTAGAAACATCGTTATACATACTTACCATATATTTTAATTTTTGTGGCAAATAAATAATTATTACAAAAATATTTTCAAAAAGTGCATCATAGTATACAAAATGATTTGGTTTATATTACTTGGTGAAAATATAAACAAAAAAAGTGTAAAGAAAATCAATGGTTTGGTGTTGGGATTGACCCGGCGTCGCCCGATTACAAAATATATGCCAATATATCAACGCCTTTACCAACTGAGCTAGCAGGACCGACAGAAACTCGCTGACTGATTTAAGTTGTTATGATAAATTGTACAACTCCTCCTTCATACATCGATATTCTAGTGATATTATGAGATTATACACATTACTTTCTGTAGCTGGATACGATATATGTTTGCTATGTATGTATATTGGTATAGAATATCTCCCGTTGGTTGCATTCGATATAATTATTCTGAAAACGAACCCAAGCTCGGCGACATCTAGTCGACTTGTAGGCTCATTCGCATTCATTGTTTTGAATAAAATTGAATTCTGTATTTTTTTAATGTTCTCGAATGTTACATACAATGTTAAACTTTGTGTACACATGGAAAACGGATTTTAGCTAATGCCCTGTTTTTATTTCCTTTAAAGTGTTAACATTTTATCAGATTGTAATTAAAAATACATGTACTTACATTATTTTGAATATATGTAAATGCAGTCGATTGAAAACATAGTCAAACTAGCAATAAACACTGCCTTACCTCAGCCAAAAGCAGACATGGAGTCAAATGCAAATGCATTTAAATGCAACTGATCCAGTATTTGCATATGAAAATTTAGAGCCAAAAATATTTGCATTTAGATACATTTTAGAAGTATTTGAAATATGAAATACTTTTCAAATACTTTTTTCAAATACTTTTCTCAACTTTTGTAACAAAATATGGCTTAATATGTCCACATTTCTTGGTTCAGGAGAAAGGTCGATTAATCCCCAGTCCTCCGATTGTGAAGAACTATTGTAAGATTTGTGAAGCCTGGAAGAGTGGTCAGAGAAGTGGTCATTGATGTTCAATCAAAGTAATCATGCGGCTAGGTTTTAATAATTCCAATTTCACATATTCAATGGGACTACAAGACAAGAAACATACACCAGAAGAGACCAAAGAGGAAAAAGACTTAGGTGTGCTTGTTGACGACCAGTTCAAATTCAGCCACGATTCACAAAAAGCAGCAAACACCGGTACAAAGCTGTTGGCCATGATTAGACGGTCCAACATGTTTTTAGATGGACCAAATATGCCACTTCTTTTTAAGTCACTCGTAAGACCGCACCTTTGGTGGCTTGCTTAATTTTCTTCCACTAGCCTATTATAAAAAATACCTAATTAACTGTATAGTATATTATCTTAATGTTTTGGTTATCAATTGTCATTTCTGTTTCATTTTGGGTATTAATGGAGGTATTTCATCTGCTCGTTTAACAATTATTTTAACTTATGCCACTAGCTTGTCATTATTTATTGTGCACAAGCACGAGGACATCAAGAGAATTAGAACAGTATTTGAAAAGTATCTGAAATACTTTTGAAAAGTATTTGACATAAACAAAATGTATTTGAATTTGCAATGTCAAAAGTATTTGCATTTAAATACTTTTCAATGTATCTGACCCCATGTCTGGCCAGAAATTCATTGGTTACACACGTGACCCCAGAAACGATGTGCATTGTTGTTCAAATTTTGCGTCTTTAAATCGTGTCAACACTTCCTGGCGGGCTCTACGTCATTTGCTTGGGGTCTAAACAAGACACGGAATATTCTGGTGTTTTTAGACGTCTGGTTTTCCTTAAGTTACGGTTGAATCCAAAAACGGAAAGGTAAATATGATCAGAGCACTAATGTGTAGGTACCACCAAACACTGTCCCGCTTTTAAGCGCCATTTTTATCACAAAAACCGAAGCAAAAATTTCACAGTAAATAAGACAAACACCCTTTTTGCGTAAAATACTTTTATTTCATGCAACAAATAGGCCTAATCAACAGATCACATCAAACTGACATGTACAAATTGCTGTGTAATACTAGCTGCAATTTGTGAACCCACTGCTTTGTAGTTTTTTTGTCCAGTATTGATTGAAGACGCTCACATTATGACACATATGATTGATATGTTAGCCTGTATCGTATATGGCTATAAAGTAGGCACTTCAACGAATTCTGCTCGCGCAGTGTTTTCGTGTGCGTCATTTCTGTTGCAAAAACGCTGTGCCGTTTACTCGGCATCTTGGTAGCGTTTTGTTTTAACCCGTCGTTGCACGCGCTTTTAACGATGGTATACGTCATTCGTTGCGGGATTCTTGTAGACGGTAAGTAGAAGTTTATTTTCGTCGCTTCGTTTTTACAATTTGACCAAAAT
Source organism: Paraescarpia echinospica (assembly GCA_020002185.1). NCBI lineage: Eukaryota > Metazoa > Annelida > Polychaeta > Sabellida > Siboglinidae > Paraescarpia > Paraescarpia echinospica. The sequence continues at coordinate 19,801,115 of CM034544.1, forward strand.
TAAGTGAACTGTTGTTGATTTGACGACATAGCTATGCTTCATTTGCAATTTTGACAGTTTTGGCATCAATTGGCAGGAATAATTTTGTGTTTATTTGCATCTAGAGGTTTTATTTATTCAGTGTTGAAAAATGTGTTGTTCCGACTGATTCCGACATGTCGATTTTACGCCGTTCAAAATGTGACTGTTTTGGCCGATCTGGCACTGTCAGACCGAGAGCGCATCACCGGTGTCAGTATCAGATCATATTCATATATTGGTTATCTTAATTAAAATCCCTACAAAAGCAACAGTGAACACTACTTGTTTTACCTTTTAGATATCATTTATTTGATTAATCACTGATTAATATTATACGTGGGCCTTGGCCCTTGCCTTGGCCTGGGCGCCTTTGGCCCGGTTGGGCTTGGCATGTGCCATTATCATAATTTTACGGTTATGCTTTTTTATACTCAGAAATAATATAAATTTTGTTATGCAATAATTTTAATTAATTGTTCTTAGTTACCTATTAAATCAATAATTTGTTATACAAAAAATTTGAGGTAAAATACGTAAATTATTTGACTTAATTTTTTTTAATTTAAAACGTTTCATGACAAACAGTCACTGCACAACATTTTAAAAGTACACCTGTATGTTGTAATATAAATATTAAACGCCTTAAGGCTTGATTAGTTGTAGCATCATTTGTTTAATTGTGTGACAACATGCAATACATTAAACACCACAGTTATATCTCTCAAGTATCACAATTATTATGAATTTATGTGACGTATTATAGAATTTCACACTGCTCTCTTGAGTAACAGAGGCAGGGATATGAAAATTATTTCATGATATATTTCACATTATATGATACACGATGGCCTTTTTATTTCAGATGTTGTTCACAATTACATGCAGTGACACTGATCTTATGCTGATCTGTGTCTGACAGTTAACTCTGAAGGTACCGAGCCACAGAGTCGTCTGAATATAACACCCGTCACCTGCCTGCATATGTACACATTTAATCTGGCTGATTATATATCTGATTCTACATTGAACAGTGTCCATTCAACGTGACACGAACATTACTTATATACATCATTTTGAAGAACACAACATTATTTTACAGGATACTAAAATATGAACCTTGCTCCACAGATCTTGCAGCCTACTGGCAAATATGAGACAATCAACTTCCAATATTACAAAACAATTGTATTATGAGCAGAGCAGACTTCTTCTTAATGGCTTGACTCCCATTGGCCATGGGGAGTAACGCAGAAAGCATTTGGATTCAATGACGGAATACTGTGAACAATTTATAACATTATTTCATGAAGTTCATGTTAAAATCTAGAACATTACATTATGAAGCACTGACAATTGATTACTGGTCTCTACAGAGCCTGCAGAATTCATCCATCCTGTCATGACACAGTCACACATAGACACAGTGAACTATGAGTATGAATATTGTATTTCATTGTCATGTATTGATCTTTTGAGTTATTTAGCCAATATTTACTTATTAATAAAGTTAATGTTATATGACTGGTTAATGTATATTTATTATAATGCTTAATGTGGTTGTAAACATTCCATAAATTATATAACTGTCTTCATAATTATGGTCATTCCAGCCTTTCTTCGAAACGTAGTGGTCAGTCGTTAGTGTGCTAATATTAGCCAATATTAACTTATTAATTAAGTTACTGTTAATGTGAAATGACTGGTTAATGTATATGTATTACCATAATTAATATGGTTTACTGCTTGCATAAATTATACAAATATCTTCATAATCATGGACATTATGGCCTTTTACTGAAATGTGTCGGTCTGTCAAAGTTGCTAACTAATTAGCCAGTATTGACTAATTAATTAAATTATTAAATGATTTGTTAATGTATGTTTATTACCATTATTTATGTGGTTGTACACATTGCATAATATGTATAAATATTTTCATAATCATGGGCATTATGGCTTTTAATTGGATTGTCAGTGTGTTGAGTTTGCATGCTACATTACTAAAAATTAACTAATTAATTGCGCTAATTTGGTTATAATTAGTACTAAAAATATTACATATTGTAAATTTATTACTCTAGTCAATTTGTTTGAAAACCATGAACACAATATTTAAATATCTATATAAATAAAAAAGTTATGACATTTTAAAGCAAATATTTATGCAACATAAATACACAAAAATTACGCTGTTTTGCCATCTTAAAATCGCAATATCTTTTGATGTATTAAAGATACCTTAATAAAATAAACAGTTATGTGATCCTTAAGCTATTACCTTTAATTTAAGCCCATTCCCAATGTTATAGCTTGATATTTAATTTTTTGGTGAAGTGCCTATATAAAGTATAATTAGGTTAGCAGTAAGCTGAGCCACAGACCACAGAACGTTCAGTGTGTGTACGCCAAACCACAAACGTGAGAAGCTACCGTTTGCGGAACAACTGAAGTTCACTTCGATGTGTAAACAGTAGATTATCGACTGGCGAATTGTACGTCATCGGTAATATTATGTAACTACACAACCCGATGAGCGATACTGTCAGTGAAAGGTCAATCCTCTAGGTCAAATGAAAGACAACTAAAATTGCTAGATTGCTACACAGAATAGGTTTATAAAAATTACCATTTGCAAGAAGTTTGCAGTATACATTTAATACGTTCATGACTGATAACACGCATGGTTCTACAACAATATTACGGCTGAATTTAAAGGCAAAACCTTAAAGGACATCACTCGCACTTGCTGCTACTAGATGGCGTTGCCAATCTATTCGCTCCGATAAACAATATCCATATTTAATTATTCTTCGCGCAATGACGCCAAAATACTTACTCCAGCTTCTGCCGTTACGTCCCAGAAAAGCCCGCTTCTCCGAGTCCCACAAGAATGTTCTGAACGCCGCCATTGATGATATATTCCGGGATCCCGGGAACTCGGCTTCGCTGGACGCCATTTTTACAGTGCACAGGGAACGAACGAAACGACTCTCTCCGCGACCCTCGCCAGACGGCGCTCACGATCGACTTCTGACCTATGTCTATGAGGATCTACATATATAATATATCAATCAACATTATACAATTACACCTTCGTATTTACTTAGAAACGTCAGTGAATTGATGCTATAGGGAAGTGGTTCACATCCTTAATGGAATATGACATATGATTTTTTTAATCTAATTTACGTTCAAAAGATTGTACCTATGACACTATGTGGTTGATTTAGTTTTAACGATCCCAGCGATCGAGACCGCCCTGTTAGACCGTACCATCTCCATCCAGGGGTGGTAGGGTACGCATGCGTTGAAAAAGAATCACGATCACGGTCGGAATGCCCCACTGCCTGAATGCACCACTACCTGAATGCACAAAACCTAGTCGCAATGCTCCAAACGCATGGTCGGAATGTTCCAACGGCGTAGTCACAATGCTCCAACGGTCTGGTCGCAATGCACCACTTTTGGTCGGAATGCCCCACTGATTTTAATATTGTAAAACCTATGCATAACAGATAATACAACTTTATATATTAAAACATTACATATCAAATGCATAATTAATTATAGTAATAACATGTTTCGTTGACTTTCTAATATTAATATATATATAAAGTAATATATGCAAAGAAGCGTGGACGATACTGAAAGAAGTTATTATACTAGCCGAGTTACCTGGAATGCCGGGGGGAAACAAACAAACAAAGACCGAAGTGGGGCTTTCTGACCAAAAGTGGTGGATTGCGACCACACCGTTGGAGCATTGCAACTAGGCAGTTGATGCGTTGCGACTGGTGCATTCAGGCAGAGGTGCTTTCCGGCCATTTTCCGTTGAAATCTGTGGTGCACTGTTCGAATTAGTGGTCGACAGCAGGTTCGAGCAGGGGACGGAGCAAGTTTGTTTACAATGTTAGACGGCACAGACAATTAACTGTGGCATAATTAATGTTTGTAAGAATAATGATAATGCGGGTATAATGGGTAATGGTCGGGAGTAATATATGCCATATATTATACGAAGCCGGAGGCTTATAATCCCAATATTACAGTACTGCCAGAAAGTCATCGGTACACTCACTTAGATTTTCATTTTTGTACATTATTGCCTATCCATTAGGTGGCAGCAGTCCCAAGTGTCAATCAAATTTAATGTACTGCCCTCTAGAGGATTACTATTGTGTTATGCATCTGATATTGTCCTTAAGTGTTTGTTAATGTGATACTTTTGTCAACAAATCATTACAAGTGAAGCCAACGAGACAGTCCACGGAAAACTGAGGTAATTATCCTTCTACTGTTATGATTATAATTGTTGAAGCTACGTATTTTATCATACATTTGAGGTTGTAGGATTGTTATAGTGGGTGATAATAGGACACTTTTTAATACAAGCATGATGTATCAAATTTTTTTAACCCCAAATTAAAAATCATATTAAAACAATAAAATAAAAAAAATGATAAAAAGATCATAAATATTCAATTAAATCATCTAAATTAGTAGATTTCTAAATTTTATCATTTATTTAAAACATATTTATGATAAATACATGCTATGTATGCAATAAAACACTAATAAATTATTTAAAAAAAATTGTTTAGTCATGTTGCGATACCAAAAGACGAGCTTGGATACCCGAACCCGAGCTGTTATACTGGTGGAACAGGGGCTCAGTCGGCGTGATGTGAGCAGGCAACTTGGCCTAAATGTGAAGACAGTTTGTGCTATAATAAAGAAACATCAGGAGACTGGATCAGTCGAAGACAAGTCCAGAAGTGGTCGGCCAAAGAAGACAACAACAAGGCTGGATCGTATTCTGGTTCGGACCAGTCTTGCTGATTGCCACCTTACATCCCCGGAACTAAGAGCCACGCTGGAAAGAGACCACGGGGTGTCAGTATCTTCCAGCACAGTGAGGAGTCGCCTGTATGCAGCAGGATTACGTGGCTGTGTGGCTGCAAAAAAGCCTCTGTTGAGGAAAGCAAACGTGCAGGCAGGGCTACAGTTTGCGACAGCCCACAAGGACTGGAACACTGAACAATGGGACAAAGTGTTGTGGTCCGATGAAAGCTGCTTTCAGCTTTTCTGTGGAGCAAAGAGGGCATTTGTGAGGAGAAGGGTGGGTCAGAGATTCAGCCCACAATGTGTTGAACCCACAGTTATGCATGGAGGGGGCTCTCTGATGGTCTGGGGGTGCATGTCGGGGCTCGGGGTTGGCCAACTGTATCGGTGTGAAGGCACCATGAGGCAAGACCAATACCTCAGAGTGCTCAGAAATCATATTTTACCTTCTGCTAGAATGCTTTATGGTGAGGACCAGTTTATGACACCCCGTGGTCTCTTTCCAGTGTGGCTCTTAGTTCCGGGGATGTGAGGTGGCGATCAGCAAGACTGGTCCGAACCAGAATACGATCCAGCCTTGTTGTTGTCTTCTTTGGCCGACCACTTCTGGACTTGTCTTCGACTGATCCAGTCTCCTGATATTTCTTTATTATAGCACAAACGGTCTTCACATTTAGGCCAAGTTGCCTGCTCACTTCACGCCGACTGAGCCCCTGTTCCACCAGTATAACAGCTCGGGTTCGGGTTTCCAAGCTCGTCTTTTGGTATCGCAACATGACTAAAAATTATTTTAAAAAAATGTATTAGTGTCTTATTGTATACAGAGCATGTATTTATCATAAATGTTTTAAATAAATGATAAAATTTAGAAATCTACTAATTCAGATGATTTAATTGAATATTTATGATCTTTTTCTCATTTTTTTATTTTATTGTTTTTAATATGATTTTTAATTTGGGGTTAAAAAAAACTGATAAATCATGCTTGTATTAAAAAGTGTCCTATTATTACCCACTATAACAATCCTACAACCTCAAATGTATGATAAAATACGTAGTTTCAACAATTATAATCATAACAGTAGAAGAATAATTACCTCAGTTTTCCGTGGACTGTCTCGTTGGCTTCACTTGTAATGATTTTTTGACAAAAGTATCACATTAACACACACTTAAGGACAATATCAGATGCATAACACAATAGTAATCCTCTAGAAGGCAGTACATTAAATTTGATTGACAATTGGTTGGGAGTGCTGCCACCTAATGGATAGACAATGATGTATAAAAATCTAAGTGAGTGTACCAATGACTTTCTGGCAGTACTGTATATTGCAAACTGCACACGATCGAGCCATGTATACATACAGTGTATAGTGATGTATATTTTATTAATAATTATGCTTATTAATATTTATATGATTACAACTCGGCATGGTATGCACACCCACACCCCGCACGCTCCAGAGTGAGAAAGTCCAGGGTGGAGAAATATCCAGGCTGGTAGTAAGATATACAAGCTGAGGAAGATATTCAGGCTGGGAGTAAGATATACAAGCTGAGGAAGATATTCAGGCTGGGAGTAAGATATACAAGCTGAGGAAGATATTCAGGCTGGGAGTAAGATATACAAGCTGAGGAAGATATTCAGGCTGGGAGAAATATATATAGTGCAAGCAAGATATCCTAGGTGGGGAAAATATCGATGCTGGGCGGAAGATACCCAATGTGGGGAAGATATCCAGGGTATGAAGAAGCTATCCACTGTGAGGTAAATATATCCAGGCTGTGAGGGGAGATATCCAAGCTGGGGAAGATATCCAAGGTGGGCAAAGATATATAGGGTGGGGGAGTTATCCAGCATGGGAGGAGATATATAGGGGCTCCTGGAAAGATGCAGAAAATATTGTTTATAGTATACTGCAGTAGTTATTCCAACAACACAACAGCAGAGTAATCTTATGTTAGCCACTGGCTAGCATACCAAATGTATTTCTGGCCTTGCCAATCATGCATGACGATGTTCACTTTGCATTGTAATGCTTATACAGTAAACCAGCTACAATGAAATGCAATGCAACAAAGCACCAATTAAATAATAATGTATGTATTGAGATCTCTACTGCATATTGTTCTGTGCGTGCTTGTTCTTTGTTGAGATGTTCATAGATGACGTGTAAGATAAGTGTAGGTTATTAAAAATCAACATATACAGTCAGTGATACAGAACTGTTTCAATACATTCCCAGCATGTTCTCGTACAGATTGGATATCCGTAGATCTGAAAATTAATTACCAAGATTCCTCAATTACGACACAGCGAAGATCCTTTTTTCCCAGATATATTCTATGTATCATTTGATATTGAAATATCAAGTCCCAAAACTTTAAAACACTGTTTGCGGGTTTGAGTCCACTTGTGGTTATTATCATTTAAACAGAATCACAAGTCCACTCGTGGTTATAAATTACCATTTAAGCAACACCACCAGTCCACTTCTGGTTACCATTTAAGCAGCACCACTAGTCCACTTCTGGTTACCATATAAGCAGCAACTGTAGTCCACTTCTGGTTACCATTTAAGCAACACCACCAGTCCACTTCTGGTTACCATTTAAGCAACACCACTAGTCCACTTCTGGTTATTTCCATATAAGCAGCACCACCAGTCCACTTGTGGTTATTACTATTTAACCAGCATTACTAGTCCACTTGTGGTTATTACCATTTAAGCAGCACCATTAGTCCACTTGTGGTTATTACCAATTAGGCAGCATCATTAGTCCGCTTGTTGTTATTACCATTTAGGCATAACAACTAGTCCACTTGTGGTTTTTACCATTTAATTATACCCTAGGTTTCCATATGTATGGATATGGCATGCGGATGTGGCAACCCAATGAATATAGTTCCAAACATACATAGGTGGATGAGTTTTGTCGTGCGGATGTGACAAATTGAATCCCATGTAGCCACTGGAGAATCATATCCGCACACAAATGGGATAGGAAATTCCCAATAGTGACGTCACTACAGAGATATTTACCATTCTGCATGCATACATATGGAATCGTAGCTTTAGTTTATGCAGCGTAAGTCCACTGGTGGTTCAAACAGTGCCACAATAGTCCGCATGTGGTTTGGTAACAACTCAACTTGTGGGTAAACAGGTCAGTTTTGTCCTGCCACTTCAACACAATGAGACAAAGGTCAAGAATAATTCAACTAATGTTGACACTGCTATATTTACATACTTTCAAGTTTGGACTTTCAAGTTTGTTACACTACATCAGCATTCAATCAAACATCACAGCTGAACATTGTGCATTGCCATAGTAAGCAATGGCAGGTTTGGCAGACACATAATTACCATTACATAAATTGAACATTTTGGTATCAAACGTATACACATATATATATCGTTGTCTTTGTTATAATGATGATAATTATTTTATTATTGTAACAATTCTGCGTAAATTTAACATGTTAGTATCAAGGGAAATAATTTACATTTTTAATCATGTACAAGTGAATGGTGTTAACATAACTTAACATTATGTTATTATCCAACATGATTTTGATTTATTACCTTAATAATGCATAACAAGGTTGACAAAGTTTGTTATTACTCAATACTTAGAAAATCCAGGATACATTTGTATTTCTAATGGTGGTGGTAATTATTAAAAATTGCTTAAAGCTAACTGAACAAAATATAAACACTGAGGCTATGGTATAAATGGCATCAATTTTGGTATGTACTCAATATATGGCAACATTAAAAGTATACGTTTCCAATTACACATAACATGCATTTAAAAACAAAACCATGGAAACACTGTTTAGAAACTAAACACAATAATGTCCAGTTTTCTAAAAAAATCATTTCCACTGATTGATTCCCATGGCACATATCAAAACACGAAAAAAACATATTAGTGATTTTAAAAAACACTACGTTTTGAACATTTATCATGTGAGCCTTGCTTCCCATACAAGATTAAACAAAGGTTGTCAACAATTACCCAGCACAACACATGAAATAAGATGTGTGTTGTGTAGTCACAATCACATACCCATTCATTTATGATTAACCAGATAATTCCGCAAAAATCTGAGCCACGTCATATGACATCAGTGCGTGATCAAGATCCGCTGTAGACAGATCGAAATATTGCAAGATTCAAATACAGCTCCAATGTAAGTTTAATTCTTGCTAAATATATATTGACACTTTTTGTTTCTCTTTTCTCATGTTCATTGCATGGAATGATGTCATAATTCAATAAAGCAGTGTTTTAGTATCAGCAAACATCACAAAGGTGTCAAAGCACTGTATGGCATATAACCGGATTCACTTATAAAATACATGTCAAGTAATTAACTTGAGTCATAAGAAGTCATATAAGATAACAAAATGTTTCATAATTAAATTTTTCATAATGTCATAACTTGGTCGGAGTCATACATGACGTCTTTCAAATTCAAGTGTCATCATTCATGACACACTGTCACTTTCACTTTGTTACACTCACAGCTAGTGCCATGCAGTTCTTGTTCAATATCACAGTTCTTACTCCACTAATAAATTACCTATTGCAACCTGTTTACATAGTCATAGTCTCATAAAAGTGCACCTACTAACGAGCAACCGGGCAGATAGATACATACAACCTACATTACATCCCTACGCGGTGTCTGTATCATCCCGACTCAGACGTCGGACTAGTCTAATGAGTAATCTATTCTAATGCAAGGCTCAGCCTCTCCTCAATTCAAGCCCATGTCATGAACATGACTCTTGAGTGACATGACTCACTCGTTGCCAGTTTTATTGCGACCTGTGTTGTCGAGCTGATTGCGTGAACGAAGCAATCGTAGCACAGAGACGACAGTGTTTCAGCTTTTTAACATAGCACTGTCACTGACACCGCAGTTTTAGCGGCAACCATCCTTGCAGTTGCACGCTCACAAAATGACCCCATTCGAAGAGCCCATGTTTAGTTCTTCCTGGTACCTGATCGACAAATAGTTCGCCGTCTCTGTCATCTGTGTTAGCACTTTGAAGAGCCCGGAGATGTGTTGGCGGAACTGCCTTGCGACCTGTTGCGAGTGTTCGTCGGCAGCTGCCGTTGTCACGCCGTTGTCACGCTGGAACACCGAGTCAGTATCATCGTCCTCATCGGGTCGCGTCCCCCTGACTAGCTCCGTCTTGACGGCGTTCAACATCGTGTAGAAACTGAACAAATCGCCTTTCTTCGCCATCATATCAGCGGCAGGGTCGAGGCCAAATGATGGAACGACCGCCTTGCTTCCTGTCGTGCCGTTGGTGCCTAACTTTTCGACGGGGATGTCTTTGAGTCGGCTCGGAACGAGGATAGTATCGTCCATCTGGTTCACGGCTTCAACGAATCGATGCATGGCTGTCAGCATCGACTCGCTTCCCATTTCCCTCTCGAGTGGAATACTCACGCCGTTCGTTTTTATCCGACACACCGAATCTGACCTGTTCATTGTTTTTGTTTAAGATTCGATGCACACTTGCTCTCAGAAATTTAATCGAGTCCTTTCGACGTACACTCGCACAGGTGAACGACGCTATTATTATCTGTAACACGCAGTCGACTGCCGCATGTCGCTTCCGGGGGTCGAGAAATGGGATTTCCACGTCTTCATTCAAGCGATATCGTCCGAAAACACATTAAATAATGGCAACCATGTAGATTTCTAAACAATTATCATGTGACTAATGTAATTGAATGTGCATAGCATTATTATAATTCAATATATGCGCAATCTTGCACGCATATTAATCACCTTTTGTTTATTCAACACAAGTTGTCAACCCTCGGTTTTGCATAATGGACTAGTCCACCTAACAACTCAAACCACCAGTTTTTGTTGAGCTCGAGTCGCGTGCTCTACTGAGTACACGAGCACTCAGACATTCATAGCAGCCCACGTCGCACTTGGGCGAATGATGATACCATAAGGGTTGCGTTCTTACAGTACGCTTGGGTCTATTGTAAATGTAGGCAGTATTTGTACGACCGGAACGTTAATAAATATCCTGAAACCGTTAACTGTTGACGACTGTCCCGTTGTAATTGTTCGAGGCATCCAGCCACTCTAGCAACCCAATGTTGGCAATAATAACACGTGTACGAGTGTGTATAGGGGAGACTGGGGCAAAGTGAACCCCAAACAAGGCCATACTATTATAATAGACAGTCCACGCCCAATATTTGTGGTGGAGGCTGGATATAGGATTGTCCCCCCATATTTTGCACGGTGTTTTAGATTTTTCGTGAGTCTCAAGGTGGTTGCAGAGTTTATAGTCAGCGATTTTTGGTAAGTCTCAGTTAAGAGTGGGGAGGGGGCCAGGGGCTGCAGTTTTAGGTTTTGTTGATGAGTTTTTGTGAGTCTCAAGAGGGGCCGGTGCAGTAGGAGGGTTTTTGTTGACGAATTTTGACGAGTCTCAACGGGGTGGTACAGTTTGAGGCATTTTAGCTGGTATTTTTGGTAAGGCTTAATGGGGATCAGGGTCCCGGGCATAGCTATACGCAATAAATACGTGTGTAAGCACAATTCTATAATATATATCATTGGGTATATCTATAGGCTTCATAACCGGAAGATGGGGACAGCCCACGGCGGGACTCGACGCCCCCGGGCCCCGAACTTGAGGGCTGGGTCCCCCATTATTTTGGCAGGGGGCTGGAGATCGTTTTATCCACCCCATATTTTGGCAAGAGGGTGCATGTTGGTGAGCCTAAAGCCGATCGAGTACAGTGGGAGTTTTGGTGAAATCAAGAATGGGGGTGCAATTGAATGGTATTCACCACGTTTGGAAATTTATATAGAGGGCATATGGTAGTTCGAAACTGTGTATTCAATTGCAATTTGGTGCATTTTGAAGCCGACATTAAATATGAAAAAGGTACTTGGATGGTGGAGAAAACACATGACTTCTATATTGGCCTTTGAGATTGGCTTCTGAAGATTTACGCGTAGAAGAAGCTACCTAATTATTAGTTTATTATTAGGAGAGACGAACTGTAGACGAGTATTGGAATGGCACCATCTGGCAGAGGATAACGCAATACAGGCATAGTTGGAAACGACATGCTGAGGCCTAGCTTCGCCCAACCACGGGACACTATGAATGATGATGATGATTATTTTAAAATAATAATCACAATAATACAATTGTATTATTACATGACACCCATTTCCGATAGATAGAGTGTGGATACGAATGATATATATAGCATGTGTCGATTTCTAGCTCACATTTTCCTGCCAGCTCCACATGCAGTACTATATAAAACAAAGCATTCTACACTTCTGGGTCGGTCCTTTCCTGCTCTAGCTGGAAGACCACGTTGGCTGCTTGCATGAGGACATACTGTTTGGCAGGTATAGTAGACTGTGGAAACAGATTATGTTGGACGTACATATACTCACTACATGGTCACTAGTGTTATGATGCAGTCAAATTAACTTCTGGTTCTGTCCTCCTAATCATCTTTCAAAATAATACTCTAAGACAGTGAGTGAGTTCAACAGTGAATGCAGATTTCTATGAATTCAGTGCATTTGCCCGACTGGCCCATTTTGTTTCACAAACCGATTGCAGCTTAGTTTTCATGACAGCTTTGTGCATTCTCATCTAACTCAGCCAAGACATGCAGCCTCTTGGCGGGGGAATAGGTTAAGGAGAAGGCGATCTGCTAGAGTGTGTGTGTCAAGTTGACATCGTGTCTTTTGTAGTGCGTGTACACAGCACCGGGAATAGGTCTCACTGATTCGGGATTTTACCCCACGCTGGATTTAATGTTGGCAGCTCCTTCACACCCCTTGGTGCATATATTTGCCACCAAAACTCCATATTCTTCTGGTGGAGCTGTACACTTTGTGGCTTATGCTCCACTCGTTGTGCAGGCGGCTTCAACAAATCCACCTCATTCTCTGATGATGATGATGATTTTATTCAGTATAAAAATGTAAACGAGAAGATTCCTCATCCGTTGCAGATACTTTCGGGGAAAGAATTCAAGCGAATTATCTTACATCTAGTAAAATACACTTATGATTTCAGTAATGCATATCCACACTGATGGAAAATGAATTAATAGTAATAATAATGTATTAATGGCGGGAATTGGCGTTGCAGTTCTCGTTCCGAAGCTAGAGATATATTTAGGTAGTTAAGCGTCATTCTCGAAGCTAAAAGGTAGAAAGCCAAACAATTAATTTCCATGTGTGGCTTTCCCAGATTCTTCACCCTGGACCACCACTTCCCCCACCAGCAGCTACCCATTCAACAGCAACAACATCAACTGCATCAACACTTATTTGATAATTAAAATTATTATTTTAAAAAACTAACCCGACCATTTTGTTTCCCTTGCCAGTCTGACGTTACGGCAGTCCCACCATCAATGGTTTGTGTTGACTGATGAGAACCAGGGCGTATGGCTTGTCTAGTCACCGGCTTGCCTGCCGATCGCCTACAATCACCAGCAGCTTCTTAGGGTTGCCTGCTTCTAGTAACTTCATCTTGTGTCGTCAACATATTGGGTGCAGTTTGATTTTTTATGAGTGTTGGTGAGTCTCAATGGGGATGCTATTTGAGGGTTATTGCTGGCGATAGTTGTCATTGGTCCAGCGGAGTGGTGCTGAAAGTTCGATTCTCAGCTCTCGCAATAATAATTTCGTTCCCGCGGCAGTGCGCCGGTGGCAGTAGCGGAGGCCGGGTCTGTACACACGTATATATATATATATATATATATATATAATAGAGTTAATGCTATCAGGATGAATATGTTCAAAAATACAATTGACAGCTATCTGGCGAAGACGGGTTATACGTAGGTGGAAAATTGTTAAACTCTCGATAAGCCATAGGCTTTCTTGTCCGCAAGCCGTCTGGAGCTTATAGCAATCTTAATTTGTTAAATCTTGTTAAATATACGTATATTCTGTATACGGAGGAAGGGAGAACTCGTTCGTTATCCTAGTGAAACTCGATCGCGAGTTTACCGATGGTAGGCCTGTACATACAGTGGCCGAGTTCTTTCAGCTATGTTTGCAAACTCATAGCCATAACACAAACGCAATTAGGTCTACCTATGGCGGATACTATAACTGGAAACATGCAAGTAGTTGGCTGTTTAATCATGACATATCTAACAATCACCTCAATGAAACTCATCAATGTAAACAACAACAAAATTGTCATGAAACGATCATAATAATATATGACTTTATTTATCACATGGTTTGTCCTTCGTTGACGACTTCTCTCTATAAAGTCCCGAATTATTGTGTGGCCTATTTAGGATGCAGACTAACTTGGTCTATTTGTTGAATTCCGCGATGTTTTGTTAAGTTCTTTGTTATAATGTTGTAATGCTTACTCGATTTTCCGTTTTCTTTCTTGTTTCATGCACATTCATCAGCCAGAATTAACGCTACCACCAAACATTATCATATAAGTACTGCTCTCGATAACGTTGTCCATTTCGCGTATTTAGAGAGCAACCTGTCCAGTGCGGCAAACATCGATGCGGAAATGCAGCACAGAATAAATTGTGCATGGCTGCTTATGGAAAACTGAACTAAAACGCCGTGTCTTCCAAGAACGTGAGCTTAGGACATCCACAAAGGTCGATGTGTACAAAGCTGTTGTGCTGCCTACTGTGGTGTATGGCAGTGAAACATGGGTTGGGTATCGTCGCCACATCAGAGCTCTCGAACAGTTTCAAGAGCGAACACTCAGAGTTATCCTGGGTGTCTGCTGGCAAGACCGAATGACCAATGCTAGCATTCTTGAAGAGGCATGCATTACAAACATCGAGGGCCGTCATGAAATAAAACTTGAAGAAATGCAACATAATATTATATAGACACGTCTGCATAGGAAACTGACTGTGGAGACTGTGTGCGATGGAGATCCATATGCAAAACCGGCGTGGAACATTTTAAAATAAACCGCGTAGCACAGGAAGTCGAAAAACTACAGCGGCGGAAGGATCGTGAACACGACAATAACGCATTGACGACTACTAAGTCTTAAAATTTCACGTGTCGAACTGGGGAAACCGATACGATTCAGGTGAATAATTAATTCACTTATTTTTTTAAGATGTGGAACTGGAGAAACTGGCACTGTTTTACTCGTATGCACATTCACGTGAATTCGTGTTCTTTTTTGTTCGCGTGCAGAACTTAATAAATTAATTGGTACGGTCCTAGACATACGTATAGTCGCGTGAATACACGTGTTCACATCATGTGCGGAACTAAAAAAAAGTGTTTATTCATTTGCACTCCTGCACTGATCATTTTGTAACTTCAATAAACTTGAACATTAAACGGATCACGTGAAAAAGGTCAACTTATGGTACGGACTCTCACACATACGTAACGGTGAAAAGGTAAATTGACTGTGTAACAATAGTAAAAAGATCACTCGTTTGAACCATTCAGTCTAATGAATCTCGATCTGCACTTATAAGGTAATCTTATAAATATAAATAAGTGACAAATTCAAACACTGTAAAAACAGAACACATTATAAGCATGTTTAGTTGGCATTCTTTCAGTTATCTTGACCCACGTGAATAAACGTACTGTGATGTATCGCTGACTATATCCATGCACACACGATCAAAGCATCCACCGAAGCCCGCGAATCCTTCATTGATGGGAGTTTAACAACCTCCATGCAACTAATGGCCATTTCGGGTGAGGGGTTGTTTTGAAAACAGATTAATCTTTGGGTGGTTCCCATCCCGGCAGTAGAATATACACATGAATTCAATGTGTAATATGGGATACCCAGCGTTTAACAGTACTGCCAGTCAGTGAATCCATGTTCTGTCGGGCACGTACATAGGGCTAAGCTTTAATTTGACTATTATATTATACATACATACATATGTAATATTTCATATTATCCTTTATAATTATAATATCATCGTTGGACGTCTTCTCGTATTCAAAGATGACAATTATCGTCCCGTTCTTATCTTCCTATTTGTCGTGCGAATGTTGTCTAATCCCAGCGGGCCGGCACACGACGTTTTTATTTTGTGGTTGACGGCGACCAGTTTACTTACTCATTATCATCTTACGTTGGAATAATTAAAACAAACTGGTTACAGCCTTAATTGGCTCCGCTGTCAACCTGGAATTGTATATATATTTTTTCGATTGTTTATGTTTGTATGTATGATATATACATTTCCAAATAAAGCCTACCTACCTACCTACATTCTTACAGGTGTTTAATGTTATGTTGGTCATGCGGATGACATATCACAATGGAGTGTAAACGCACATATGTTAGACATATTTTTATTGTCATAAATATGGGGTCTATATTATAATTTATTTTTTTTGGCAGCAAAGTCATACGGGAGAATTGATATACATAGTTTTATTGATACGAAAATTACAGTGAACAGCTAGATTACCTTTTCCCATCTCATCGTGATATAAAATCGACTGTCATTCCATTGACCTAGCAACAATTAAGGTCCGTCAATCCGTCAATGAGGGTGCCGAACATTAGCAGCTGTCGGATATTCTGTTGAAATTCAGGCTTAAATATTGAGTTGTCATTGACGAGGCTTCAACATTTTAGGTGACAGGTCCGGTTGGTGCTCGACACTTAAGCATCATGTCGCACACTAACATATATGTACGCACTATATATATATATATATATATATATATATATAAGTAGTAAAGGAGGTTAAGTACCGCGCATGGTTGGCGCGGCGCGGGGGAGGGGGAAGTACCCGGATGTAGGTCAAGGTCAAAGGTCAATGTCAAATACCCGGATGTAGGTCAAGGTCATATGGCGCCCTGGCGGATAGTGGGCGAAAAAAAAAAAGCGAAACCTGGCGAATTTTTTTGGGACTAAAATAGGTTGGCCCGCAGCGCCCCCTGGCGGATAGTTGATGAACTAAAACAGCGCCTATGGCGGATAGTTGATGAACTAAAATAATTTCCCGTCAAAACTAGAACAGCGCCACCTAGCGGATATATCATGAACTAAAACAGCGCCACCTGGCGGAATTTTTCGGGACTAAAATAGGTTGACCCCCCGCATCGCCCTACCGTTTTTTTTTAAATAAAGTAGTACCAGTAGCGCCCCTAGCGGATTTTATCGGAACTAAATAGTTTGATTTTTAACTGAATTTCCCCTGGCGGATAGGTTATGAACTACAAGTTGTTCCATCTGACGGATAAGTTGTGAACTAAATGTAGGAGTACTGCCCAAATTCGTGTCTCTTGCACGCTTGCGTGTAATAGAGCCCCCTCACGGATAGCTCAGGAACTACAAACATCATCCCCTAGTGGACAAGTGAGCGAACCACATATGAGTACTGCAAATATTCGTGTCTCTTGCACGCTTGCGTGCAATAGAGCCTCCTGACGGATAGACTGTTAAACGCTGGGTATCCCATATTACACTACAAACATCATCCCCTAGTGGACAAGTGGACTACGGATGACACATCACACGAGACTACGGATGACACATCACACGAGAGTACGGACGAGACAAGAGACGAGACTATGACCGAGATATGCCACGAGACTACGGATGACACATTACACGAGACTACGGACGAGACAAGAGATATTTCACGAGACTACGGATGACACATCACACGAGACTACGGATGACACTTCACATGAGAGTACGGACGAGACAAGAGACGAAACTATGGACGAGATATGCCACGAGACTACGGATGACACATCACACGAGACTACGGATGACACATCACACGAGAGTACAAACGAAACAAGTGATATGTCACGAGACTTCGGATGATACATCACACGAGACTACGGATGACACATCACATGAGAGTACGGACGAGACAAGAGACGAGACTACGGATGACACATCTCACGAGACTATGGATGACACTTCACATGAGAGTACGGACGAGACAAGAGACGAAACTATGGACGAGATATGCCACGAGACTATGGATGACACATCACACGAGACTACGGATGACACTTCACATGAGAGTACGGACGAGACAAGAGACGAAACTATGGACGAGATATGCCACGAGACTACGGATGACACATCACACGAGACTACGGATGACACTTCACATGAGAGTACGGACGAGACAAGAGACGAAACTATGGACGAGATATGCCACGAGACTACGGATGACACATCACACGAGACTACGGATGACACATCACACGAGAGTACAAACGAAACAAGAGATATGTCACGAGACTACGGACGAGATATCACACGAGAGTACGGACGAGACAAGAGACGAGACTATGGATGACACATCACACGAGAGTACGGATGACACATCACACGAGACTATGGATGACACATCACACGAGAGTACCGACGAGACAAGAGACGAGACTATGACCGAGATATGTCACGAGACTACGGATGACACATCACACGAGACTATGGCCGAGCTATGTCACGAGTCTACGCATGACACATCACACGAGACTTCGGATGACACATCACACGGATGACACGACATACGAGAGTACCGACGAGACAAGAGACGAAACTATGACCGAGATATGTCACGAGACTACGGATGACACCTCACACGAGAGTACGAACGAGACAAGAGACGAGACTATGACCGAGATATGTCACGAGACTACGGATGACACATCACACGAGACTATGGCCGAGATATGTCACGAGTCTACGCATGACACATCATACGAGACTACGGATGACACATCACACGAGAGTACTGACGAGACAAGAGACGAGACTATGACCGAGATATACCACGAGACTACGGATGTCACATCACACGAGACTACGGATGACACGTCATACGAGAGTACCGACGAGACATGAGATGAGACTATGACCGAGATATGTCACGAGACTACGGATGTCACATCACACGAGACTACGGATGACACATCACACGAGAGCACCGACGAGACAAGAGACGAGACTATGACCGAGATATGTCACGAGACTACGGATGACACATAACACGAGACTATGGCCGAGATATGTCACGAGACTACGACGAGACAAGAGACGAGACTATGGACGAGATACACCACAATAGACGGGTTATCGCATGAGATTCCACCACCACCACCACAATTCCGCCACAATAGACGGGTTATCACGTGAGATTCCACCACCACCACCACAATTCCACCACAATAGACGGGTTATCGCGTGAGATTCCACCACCACCACCACAATTCCACCACAATAGACGGGTTATCGCGTGAGATTCCACCACCACCACCACCACAATTCCACCACAATAGACGGGTTATCGCGTGAGATTCCACCACCACCACCACCACCACCACAATTTCACCACAATAGACGGGTTATCGCGTGAGATTCCACCACCACCACCACAATTCCACCACAATAGACGGGTTATCGCGTGAGATTCCACCACCACCACCATAATTTCACCACAATAGACGGGTTACTGCGTGAGATTCCATCAAAAAGATGGAACACAACATACACAACACACAACACATACACAACACACACAACACACACACACACAACAAACACAACATACACAACACACAACATACACAACACACACAACATACATAACACACAACATACACAACACACACAACATACACAACATACACAACACACACACAACACACAACACATACAACACACACAACACACACACACACACACAACACACACAACACACACAAAACACACAAAACACACAAAACACACAAAACACACAACACACACAACACACACACACACACACACACACACAACACATACAACACACACACACACACAACATACACAGCATACACAAAACACAACACACATACACAACACAAAACACATACACAACACACACAACACACACACACACAACACACACAACATACACAACATACACAACACACACAACACACACAACACACACAACACACACACAACACACACAACACACACAACATACACAACATACCCAAAACACAACATACCCAACACACAACATACACAAAACAAAAAGCTACTGGTGAAACTATTTAGTTCCGATAAAATCCGCTAGGGGCGCTACTTGTACTATTTTAGTCCAAAAAATTCCGGTAGGGGCGCTGCGGGGGGGGGGCGGCGCAACCCATTTTAGTTCCGGGAAAAACCGCCGCGTGGCGCTGTTTTAGTTCATTGTATATCCGCTAGGTGGCGATGTTTCTAGTTTTGTCGGGAAATTATTTTAGTTCGTCAACTATCCGTCAGGAGGCGCTGTTTTAGTTTTGGCGGGAAATTATTTTAGTTCATCAACTATCCGTCCCAACAAATTTCGACCTTGACCTTGACCTACATCCGGGTACTTCCCCCTCCCCCGCGCCGCGCCAACCATGCGCGGTCCTTAACCTCCTTTACTACTTATATATATATATATATATATATATATATATATATATAATATATATATATATATATATATATATATATATATAGGATGGGGTGGAGTGGAGCATAGGTCACGTGGAGCACAGTAGCGCAGCGGTAAGATCTCCGGAACGCGGGTTCGAAACCTGTGCGGCGGTGTCGAACCAAGTTCATTTACTGTACATTGCTTCAGTTCACTCAGCTGTACGAATGAATACCTGGCTATTAATTGCAGCGTGGCTGAATGCTTCCCAGATAAGTCGAGATGGTGTTCGATTGAACAGGTCTGCCAGGGAGTAAAGTGTAAAGCGCTTTGAGCAGTCCTGAGGACTGGATACTGCGCTATATAAGAACTTATATTGTTATAGGTACATATGATTACACATTCAAACACACCCCCACATACACGCGAACACACACACACACACACACACACACACACACACACACACACACACACACACACACACACACACACACACACACACACACACACACACACACACACACACACACACACACACACTTGCGCACACACAAAGACGATTAAGGTGATGAAAATCATGATTATCAATAATTAGGAAGGTGATGATGTAGAATCGTGATGATGATTGATGGTATTGACAATGAACATGAAGAAGAGATCGATGACGGTGATGCATATGAAGATGATATGATTAAGATGAAAACAACGAAGAAGATGATATGATGGTCAGATTATGATGATGATAATGATCCAAACACTACATGATCGATAACAAAATTTCACACTTGTAAACACTGAGCGTAGCATCAAAACCTGTTAAAACCAGCACAAAATCTGCTAATCAGTCAAATTTAAAACTGTCCAGGCAGAAAACCAGTACAATCACACGACCAATAAGGTAATTTTGTTCACACTAGAAACGAATTCTAGCCCCTCGCGTTGGTTTCGTATCGATTGGTCCACTGGGTCAAAAAACGAAACCCTAGAGTTTGTCTACGAACCCTAGGTTTAAAAACTGCATCTATGACATCCACCAACCATTGACACAACGTCCCCCGCGAAATAACGATCACGTCCATCACCTGCAAGCGACATATGCGCAGGCGCGCCAGTGTAACTTTCAAGTGTGATTCGTCAGAAAATGGTCAATACTTCGCGGGGAATTATGGAAAATATGGGTGGGGATTTTCAACCGAACTACTATATTTTAATTTATTGACGATGTCATAAAGCAATTATAATAATTTCTTTATGATATATATATATATATATATTATAATATATATATATATATGTATATATATATATATACATATATATATATATATATATAATTTCTTTATGATATATATATATATATGAAGGCACCGATAAAATGGTTCCGTCATTCGTCTAGCCAAGGACATCGTTTTAACACTGACCAGCCACATACCAATCGTCTTCAACCACATTATTGTTGGCAGCTAATTTTTCATAGACGCTAAAGCGCTGGGCTGCTGTGTACATGCGATATGCCATATTATGTTCAACGCCCAAAATACCGATAATCTGGTCTGGAAGACGAAGGCATTTGTGAAAGGGAACTAGGGAAGCGAAGCATCGTTTGAATTTATTGAGAGGTATGTACTATGCTATCTACATATATGTATATCGTTGTTGTTCTAACTAGATCTGTGACTAAATTCGTCCATTGTCTAGTTCAGTGTCACGGAATTGCGCGACGCAAGAACTACTTAGGAAATGTAATTTACATATGGGCACTTGCGTAGAATCCTGATCCACCTTGACTTCGCCGTTATAACTTGAGTTTTGCCTAACTTTGACACATCAGTCGTTAGTTCAATTATTCAACCTTATCCCACGCATATTTACGTTTACGAATATTGCGTCTTAGTGCACTTTTGAGGCGTACATAGTGCCCCGATTTTGCCACTATATCGCTCATTTTATGAGCGCGATGCGGTAACGCACGACCGCAGCGGTGTAGAATAATGCAAACCGGGTCGCTATTTGGGCTTCAAAAGTGCGCTAAAACACAATAATGTATCCAATTTAGGCAAAACTCAAGTTATCACGGCGAAATCGAGGTGGATCCAGATTCACGAGTGCTTATATTATATACGATTAATATCGTGGCCTGTAAACAAATAGTCGGCCGAAATAAATTATACGGGTTTACTGAGCATCGAAAACTAGACTAGCATTTCAAATTCCAGTTCAGTCACTCGCTAACAGTGACAGGGAAGAGTGGTGAATCTGCCATCTCAATGTTGTGGGACAGATTACCTGGTTGACTTAGTCACACATTTGGATGATAATAATAGTGTAAACTACTCATATATGTTCATAAGACTGATATGCAATTAAATATTATATAACACTATTATAACAATCAGTTAGATAGTACACAGAGACCCTGGCTTAATATATACTAAGTAACGTAAACAAAACTATATTATCCAGTGTAGATGTCTCCCAAAGGAGTAAATTGACCTGTTACCAACCCCTGTTTACCACAAAGGGGCAACACAAGTTTCCATCTGGTCAATTAATCACCTTAGTTGAACTCCAAGTCCCAAACATGGGCTACTTCGCTAATGAGTCTCCAAGGAGCCTCCTTAGTGGGTCTGTGGGGCAGCAGTGGTGTTATGGCTACACTGACAGTGCTGCAGCTGTTAGTTTCACTGTCATCTACACTCACCCCTGCCATTCTCTTGTCCCCATTACACTAATGGTAATATCTACTACAGGATTGGCATTAGGACTTTGTGACAGCAGGACTTAATTAGAATAAAGACATAACTCCATAGACTTTTGTCTATGTTGAATATGTTAAAGTAGTTAGTACTCACTAACTAATAAGTACGTAGGTCCAATTAATGCATCTGTAATTTTAATTGCAATGACAAATGAAAAGTAATTGTAACTGATTTTGTGTAATTGGACCCAGCCCTGCTGACAGAACTAGACAAAGACAATTGATTGAAATAAAATGTTATTGAGCAATTAGATTCCACAAAGCACGCTGACTAGTGCTTAATTGCATTAGCTATAATGGTCTCTATTGACCCTTGGACAGTGACAGATGGTAATCCACGTCTGAGAAACCAGTAGTTTTGGACACTGCCAGCCAAATGTGTCCTTCTCATTAATTAGCACAGTTATGTTAATGACACGTTGGGATCACAGTATCACAACTCAGGCATTAGGTATCTTGTATGATTTACTATTTTGTAGACTGCAACAAATCTGAAGGACAGCTGTTTTTTAATAGTTTTTTGAAAACTGTGTAATTGATGTAACTAAACTCAATTACACGGAAACATATATTACAATTGCAGGACATGTTCAAAAACATAATCAATTACAGCATTTTTTTAAATCAATTATAAATACAATCACATAATTGGACCCAGCCCTGGGTATAATAACAGTTTTCATAAAGTCACCGGGTAGAGGATCATGTTCATGTGTGATAAAGTCACCGGGTAGAGGATCATGTCCGTGTGATAAAGTCACCGGGTAGAGGATCATGTCCGTGTGATAAAGTCACCGGGTAGAGGATCATGTCCGTGTGATAAAGTCACCGGGTAGAGGATCATGTCTGTGTGATAAAGTCACCGGGTAGAGGATCATGTCTGTGTGATAAAGTCACCGGGTAGAGGATCATGTCTGTGTGATAAAGTCACCGGGTAGAGGATCATGTCTGTGTGATAAAGTCACCGGGTAGAGGATCATGTCTGTGTGATAAAGTCACCGGGTAGAGGATCATGTCTGTGTGATAAAGTCACCGGGTAGAGGATCATGTCTGTGTGATCAAGTTGCCGGTTGTACGACTGGACGCCCGTGGTATAGAATGATAATTGTATGTCATTCTGGTGAAAACAAATGTAAAAAAAGTCATATCTACGCCTACGGGTCCTTAACAATAGAATGTCCACTAGTAATGTCAAAGGGTTGATGGTTAATCATGGCTTGATTGCCTCTGCAAATCACTAAAGTAAGCCTTAGGAGCTGGCTTGAATTTATGGGGCAATTAGGAGAGCTGGAAGGTCTTTGCCAGAAACTTGAGGACAAGGAATTCCAGAAGAAAACTGTAAGGAGTGGTTTTCAATCATAATTATGGGTTTTGCATTAAACATTTTAATGTGGGGACCTGAGTTTTTTAAATGCGTTACCAGGTAAAATAAAACAACATTCAAATTGTGTGTAGTGGGGGTATCAATTAATTTGTTTGTGGGTGGGGGTAAATATGAGGCATCGGTATTTGAAAAGTTGAAAAGTAATTAAAAAGCAGGAGGGGGCATTTTCTCAAGATACATGTATGTGGCAGAAATTATATTGAGATGTTTAAGTAGTTCAATATGTGTGGGTAGTGGGGCCAAAACAAGTTCATGACCACTCCCTCAACTGTTTAAATGGAAAAGCCCTTACTGAATCAAACATATTGCTACATGTATGTTTAAAGGTAAATGTAAAACAAGTGTGTATTTTGACAACAATCAACAAAACGCCAATTGTATCAATACAAAGTTTTGATATGCAATATATCAGTGGATAGACATTTTCTCAGGGTGTTCATATGAAGTTGTTTTGAGACATGACTGTAATTGTTTCTCTTGATTTATCCTAAGGTTATGTACTTGAGCTCCTTGGGAGGAGTGAATACTGGCGACAGTATTCGTCGCATGCTGCGGAAGGTGGCAACACATGATATTCTTAGACAATACAGCCTCAAGGGAACACACTGAAGCGAAAGTTCATGGAGTTGTCCATCTGCCAAGTTGTGATCAGTATGTTTCTCTTTTCTTTATTGTTATATCACCTGGTCACCGATGAATACAATTACCACCTCATAGCAACTGATCAAACTCAAAACTCTGGACGTGATCCATTATTCCTCAACTGGTAATTTACTGTGCCATGGACAAGAGGCTGGTTTTCTTGATATCGGACATTTTAGAATCTTCCATTTTGAGACCGCATTTCAAGTTAACCACTGATGTGAAGATGTTGATTGTTGTTACAAATGGTTAGCTTGTATTAAGTTTTTAGGTGCATAACCACAACAGTTGCCTTTTGTTTCCCTTCAAGATATTTTATTCTGAAATGTGTTACCTCATTTAGTTTTTCTCGTTGATTTCAGGAGCGTGTACACCCATTCACAAAATTTCAAAAGTTAATTACATTGAAAAAGTGATCGCTGAAACGTTGAAGTTTGCACCTCACAGAGGAGGGAGAAAGGCCAACAAGGTATTTGACCATGACTCTCTCTTAGTAATTTCTTTCGTAAATGAAATGCCCCCTGGCCTTGCTATTGAATTTGCCATTCTGTGGTAGGCCATAGGTATAAATTTGTGGATTCCCATGAAATCAATATGACTCTCTCCTAGTGGTTATAATTAATACACGATTAATGTTGCTGGAGAAAGCCATATTAATACACTATGTTCTTTTTTATGTAAAATAACACCTGTTTCTGATGCAAAATAATAACTAGGTTCATGTTATTGCAACAAATACATACAATTAAATTATTGCAACAAATACATACATATACATTGTGTTTTTTGTGTGCAAAAATATATATTATAAAACAATATGGTTCTCTGTGTAGTCTGTCTATCCGCCTGTCAGTCTGTCAGTCTGTCTGTCTGCCCGTCCGCCAGCCCGCCCGCCCGCCCGCCCGCCCGCTTGTCTGTCTGTCTGTCTGTGTGTAAACCGTTATCACCGTTTGCATGTATAAGGCTGAAATATTGTGTGTGATCTGTCAGACCCATTTGGGTGGTTTGTAGATTTAGATTTTTTCGAAATTTGTTTGGGTGGTCGGGATGTTGGGGGGTCACAATATTAAACTGGCACTTTTGTCCATCCGTTTTGCATGTACGTGGCTGAAATGTTGTGCAATCTAATGGGGCCCATTGTGGTGGTTTATAGATTTAGATTCTTTTTAATGTTTCTGGGTGGTGGGGATCTTGGGAAATCACTATTTTTAAATGGCACTTATCTCCATCAGTTTTGCATGTATGGGACTGAAATTTTGTGTGCAATCTATATAGAGGGTCTATTGGGGTGGTTCGATCGTACATTTAGATTTTTTTCAAAATTCGTCTAGGGCGGTGGGGTCTCGGGGAGTCACAATTTCAAGAGTTTCAATGTAAGCAACAGCCTTTTTTCCCCAAGCAACGTCGGTTATTCAGCTAGTTGTTCAGCAATACGTTATCAAACATATTCTTTATAGAAGGCCTTTACATTCCCCAAAATAAATAGTGTTTGATTCATATTGACATTTAGAATACATGTTTATATTCAACAGATGCCGGCAGTCTCTCAGTCCACCAGATTGAAGATGATGAAGAGGAAGATTGAGTTTTGTAACTACCATGTAACAGCCATGTGTAAATAAAAGTAATGAAGACCCATTTATTATTGTTTTATCGTTCTGTTAACATTAGGCAAACACGTTACGCTAACGTTAGGCAATAACGTTATTTGTAACGTTCTTGGAACAGTAACAACACTTTCCAAAAAACGTTCTGCTAACGTTAGGCAAAAACGTTCTGCTAACGTTAGGCAATAACGTTATTTATAACGTTATTTATAACGTTCTCAGAACGTTAAGAAAACTTTCAAAAAAACGTTCTGCTAACGTTAGGGAAAAACGTTCTGCTAACGTTACGCAACAACGTTATCTGTAACGTTCTTGGAACGTTAAGAAAACTTTCCAAGTAAACGTTCTTCTAACGTTAGGCAAAAACGTTCTGCTAACGTTGTGCAATAACGTTATCTGTAACGTTCTCGGAACGTTAAGAAAACTTTCCAAAAAAACGTTATGCTAACGTTACGCAATAACGTTATCTGTAACGTTCTGGGAACGTTAAGAAAACTTTCCAAAAAAACGTTCTCCGAACGTTATCACTAACGTTATCGTAACGTAAAACTAACGTTCTGGGAACGTTCTGGGAACGTGTTTTTGTTAGCTGGGAAGTATGGCCTCTTCGAGCATGTGAGGATGGCATAAGGGTTGTTTATCGCACCAGCCACTTTCCAACGGTACTGCATCTGGTTCTACCTGGTCTTGCTTGGATCAGAGTACTAATGTATCTAGATGATGTCATTGTACTTGACGAGTCACTTGAAAATCTAGAGGTCGTATTCCGGCGATTCAAAGTGCACAATTTAAAGCTGAAACCAAAAAAGTGCTCTCTATTTACCACACAAGTACGTTTCCTCGGATGCAAAGTATCCCGAGACGGCATTTCAGTTACTAGTGACCATATTCGATGTGTATTGGATTGGCCTCAACCCAAGGTGAGTAAATTCACAGGCTTTGTAAATTACCACAGAGAATTCATTCGAGGGTTAGCCGACGCAATGAAACCATTGTATGCGTTAACAAAGCCGAGGGCACCCTTTGAGTGGACCGAGAGGTGCGAACAGGCATTCCGAGGACTGAAACGGGACCTGACAACAACACCGTGTTGGCATTCCCTAACAATGAAGATCCATTCATTCTGGAGACTGATGGCTCCGACACAGCAATCGGAGCGGCAGTGTATCAGATTCAGAATGGTGTAGAGCGGCCAAGACGTTTGAACAATGGATTGTTAGTTTTGGGGCCCCATTGCAGGTACACACTGATCAGGGTAGGAACTTTGACAGCCAGCTCTTCTCAAACCTCTGTAAATTGATGGAAATCACCAAGACACGGACGACACCCTATCGTCCCAGTTCAAACGGGCAAGTAGAACGCTACAATCAGATGGTTCTATCTTTCATCAGGTGTTATCTTGATGACAAAGTATCCAGATGGGACGAGCATTTGGCTGCCCTGGGCATAAGTATACGGTAAGCAGGAGCACTGGTTTCACACCCAATATGCTATTCATGGGCAGGGAGGTTTGTAGCCCAGAAGAAATTCTGTTTGACTCTCCACCATAAATATACCGAGACAAATACCATATGCATCTTTGATAGTCTTCACATTTAGTTGTCGGTAGTCGACTGGGAGGTGGACCTCACCGTCTTTCTTTTTAACCCAAACAGGAGCCGATGGCCAATCCTATGTAGAAGACCTAATGACTTGAGCATCTAACATGTCTGTCAGTGTTTTATTCTCCTTACCCTGCAACTTCAATCGTTCTCTGACCGGTTGCTCATTGAAAGTGTTTATGCGATGACGAATCAGAGTAAACTTTCCGAGATCCTTATTTCCTTTAGAGAAAACACTGGCATATAATACTCGCATAGGAGGAGTCCTAGGGCTATTTGTTCTCTTCGTGAGATGTTATTTTTTGCCTTTACAATCGTGTCTGTCAGGTATGTTGGTATACGGGACTGTACTTCTTTGAGTTTTGCAGAAATGTATCCCTCGTCAAGACTGACATCTGGAATGAGTGACGCTAATACGGGTGGTGACATTTCCTTATAGCTTTTATTACCCTCCTCCCATGAAGGTAGGTCCCGATCCTTAGTGTCCTCGTCTACCCCAGTATGACGGACATTGACACAGGTTTAAGGTAACTCAGTATACGTGTCTATTATTTCATCCAGTTCGACAGCCTGTGTCAATACTTCCCTTGTCTTAGGACAACCTGACGATTAGAGTCATTTATGACTTCTATAACAACAGGTCCCTCCCCTCCACAGACAAGGCAGAACGGAATTATAAGAGTGTCAGTTAGTTCAGGCTTAGTAACATATGTATTGTGAGTAGGTTTAGTTAACTTCACCATAACATTAACCTTAGGTTAGGTGGAACTACGGTGCGATGCGCAACTTGAACCCTACTCACATTATAACAAGTACTAGGGCTCTTTTTCATTACAGCACATACAGTGTCACGATCTATTGTGCAATGCTACTGTCCACGTCAACAATGCAACGGTGTTTTAATAGAAAATCAAATCGAATTATGAAATTATCTGTTATTGGACCAACTGCCACGTCAAATTTGAACTGTTTACCTTGTATGATAATTGGTAATTGTCTAATGAGGCGACACTGCATGAATGAACCGAGTTCTGCGTTCTTTATTCCTATTTGTTCATGAGATACGGTAATTATCGGGTCTAATGAATATAGAAATGGTTGGCTGATCATTGACATCGTAGTAGTAGCCACAACCAATAACGTGTATACAGCATGAATGGACGCTGGGATCAGTAAGGTGTGGCCTACTGTCGGGTTTTAACTGTGTACATTTAACCGCAGGTTCAGTTAGCTGTGCTAACCCTCTTCCCGTGGCTGGACCACACAGTGTGTTTGTCACATGTTCAGTGCTCCCATTCACTGTTTCAGTGTGTTGCTGTTGGCCTTCACCATGTTGGCAAGTAACTTGGATGGATCCCTGGCCAACAGGATTCACCCCACTCCGTTTGACAGTGGTTTCGCAGCCTCCTCTGCCTTATGTATAGAGCGGAGGCAGATAAATCACGAGGACTGGGACGATAGTCATATGCTCCGGTATTGTCCCTGTCATGATACCTTGGCCGATCACGATCTTTGTCACGAGAGGTATTGGCTGTGATTAATACGTCGCGCATCATATGTACGTCCCTTGCCTCGCCCGTGTGAGCGGTCGCCACGACGGTAACTTCGTCGGTGATTTCTCCGGGTACGGGGACTATCAGACTCAGAGTCGGTAGAGCTGCTACCAGAGCTGCTGCTACTGCTCCGACGTTGACGTCTACGACTTACTCTTGTCACCTCCCTGCGACGGCGTAATATGTTAGAACACTCGCTAGCGATATGTTCCTTTCCCGTTACACTCGAAGCAGGTGAGCGGTGATGGCGAGCGCCTCCTTTTGTTCGCGCAATCGCGTGATCGGTGGCCAGAACCCCCACAAGTGTAGCAGGTATCACTTGTGGGTGTCCCTTTGCCTGTAACAGCAAACTGTTGGAGCAGGTCCATATCAGTTGGGGAATATGTCAAAGCCTCAGTTGTCACTGCTGTAGACCTATCCTCAAAAGAAACCTGTCGAAACCTGTAATCCCCGATTACCAAATATACGCGACCCGCCCTGGATTGCATCACTGTCCCCACTGCTTCCTGAATCGATCTAGGATTACGGAACTTAATAGCTTCTTGTGCCGCGTTCCTATCCCTGACGTCCTTCAGGAATGCAGGCACCGCCAGGTTTTGGAGGGTGGCATCATCTACCTACCATATCTGCGTAGGCCTGGTTATTGTTAGGGCATAGACACGGTGCCCAAACGTGTCCATACTCTCCCCCTCTTCATGTCGCATGGTAGACAGTTCTGCACGAAGTGTCGTTATCAGAGCAGGTCTTCGGCTTCAATACCTCTCATGAAGAGCAGCAATCCATGGTGTGTAGGCATTTCGTTCTGTCAGAGAAGCTCCGGTGGGCTGTCAGTGCCAGCCCTTGAGACACGACACGAGACGTATTAAACGTTCGCGATCGTCCCAACTGTAGTGGGTCGCGAGGAACTTAAATTAGTTGTACCAATTGTCCCACTCTCCGACCTTCCCCTCGAAATGTCGAGATTCACGTATCTGTGTGATTGTAACTCTGTACCACCACGCCGAGCATCCTCGGGAGCCTGATGATCACCTCTCCTACCACCTTGAGGGCGGTATCCGTAAGGGTTTGTGGCTGTTGCAGGCTGCGCTCAGTACGGCTAGTGGGGAAATACTGCATGGGGTCACCATTGCTATTATCACCGATATGTCGTGTTTGATACGGTTGGGGATTTGGTCTCACGAAATCAAATGTTTGATTATCGTAATTGACGGCACCTTGTTCATCGAAATTAGGTGACGTGTTGAATGTGGAAGCCTAACTGTTATTGGATCTAGCTCCAGCACCGAACATGTCGGGGTATACATATTCATCTGTTTCCCTATTTACCAATTGGTGCAGTTGTGCTAATTGCCTGTCGTGGTGATCCAGTTTTGAGTTGGTGCTAAATATGAACTTATGCAATGTGTCAGTTACCCCAGTGCTTTATCCACGTCAACGATATGGCCGTCATTGGCCTTCTGTTGCCAGCTCGACGCCGACATTTTTTGGTTAGCTTTACCGGGTAGGCCGGTCAAAAAGGCGTAGTCGATGGTTCAAAGGGTTGTTGTTGTTTAATGATCTTTTTGATGGCGTCTGATGAAAACAAGTTGAGGGATTTTATAACAACCTCGCTAGCTGTTCGCAGATCAACGGGTTCTTTAGATGATGCCACTAGGGACGAGGGACAAAAGACTAGACTAATCTGATGGAAACACGGTATGTGCGAAATGGAAGTAGCGAAACACAACAACAATTCAAACGGTGTCAAGTATCAGCGGTACAAACTGGTGGACAATGCATTATTAGGAGTCGAGACTGTTTATAACAATGTAACGAGTAACATAATAACAACAACAACTTACGTGGCTGTAATCAGACGGCAGGTCTCAATGTAACGAGTAACAGAATAACAACAACAACTTACGTGGCTGTAATCAGACGGCAGGTCTCAATGTAACGAGTAACAGAATAACAACAATAACTTACGTGGCTGTAATCAGACGACAGGTCTCAATGTAATGAGTAACAAAATAACAACAACTTACGTGGCTGTAATCAGACGGCAGGTCTCAATGTAACGAGTAACAAAATAACAACAATAACTTACGTGGCTGTAATCAGACGGCAGGTCTCAATGTACCGAGTAACAGAATAACAACAACAACTTATGTGGCTGTAATCAGACGGCAGGTCTCAATGTAACGAGTAACAGAATAACAACAACAACTTATGTGGCTGTAATCAGACGGCAGGTCTCAATGTACCGAGTAACAGAATAACAACAACAACTTATGTGGCTGTAATCAGACGGCAGGTCTCAATGTAACGAGTAACAGAATAACAACAACAACTTATGTGGCTGTAATCAGACGGCAGGTCTCAATGTAACTTACTTTATCATACTAACACAATAATTTGGAAAGTAGCCTTGCGCTAACCTCACTGGAATTGTTGGCTCAAGAGAGCTAAATAATAGTTTTACTATATTCTCATAATTAGTTCACGTAGGGAGTTGGATTAATATATTATGGTAACAAGGACATCGGTAATGAAATATAAAAGTTGGGAAACGACAACCAGTTATACGTTGTACGTAGGTTATTGTTTACGATCGTGCTCGGCCAATGTGGCGACGCCGAATGCGTTTAAAACCCTTTATTGGACGTTGTTTGATGCCTTGAGGCAACAACGTACCAGTGTTATTGTTTTTGCTTGGTCTGTTGCCATATTAAAAAAAACTACAATCAATACAAAATCAGTGCTGCCATATTAAGTTAGTGCATACAAATATTTATTTCATATTTTGTTTCTGTATAATTAAGGTCTGTTGGATGTAACATCATAATACAGGTGGTGAAAAAGGTTTTTATTTGGAAAAGTTTAAATAATTAATCGAATAAAGGGTTAAAACAACACTTTCGTGGGTGTGGCAAATTACCAACGCGCTTACGTTGCGTATCAGCGGTTGCACGACGGCTATTATTTCCTGACCAGACCAGATCTCATTCCTGGAAAGTTACACCCACCAGTGTCCTATTGTCCTGTTGTCTTATGACTTAATGTACGCCAGTGGCATCGTCGACAAATATTTGACAACTGGCGCGGTCTGGTGTAACACTTTAGACCAGTTTGAACTTGCCTTCCGGTATGTCATTTGTAGGAAGTTAGAAATTTTACTTAACTGTATAATATTTGCGCGAATGTATGGTATCAGTAGTTAGTTAAGCTTAAGAAAACAGTAGGTTGAAAGGTATCTAATCGCTAAATGGTATTACCGAATGGTCGAACAGGTTTGGTATTTACGGGCGTGTCCCACGAAATGTATTTTTACATAGAAACGTAGAAAACTATAACTCAAGAATATGTAGTAACGTTGGGCTAATTCGTAGTCAGGAACAGTGCAATGGTCGGTCAGGGAATTGCACGTTTCTAGTTGACAGAATAATTCCGGATATCATAGAAACTGTTGCGCACTAAATTCACAAAGTGACAAGTAGTGGCTGTGCATAGTATGTATATAATAGTGTAGTAACACTTACGTACATATGCGGCACGGCGATGATTGTCTCTGTGTTGCGTCTTGTGCGTGGTGCGTATCGTTGCGGGTCAGGAGCAAGCGTCGTTCGCTGGGAAGGCTGTGTCTTATATAGCCGATCACGGTTGACTGGCGGTGTGATCGGTGTGCCGCTGTATGGGGTGGCTAGGTAGCTAGGTAGCTAGCTACGACAGTAGTTAGTTAAGCTTAAAAAGTAGAAATTGAAAATGTTAAGTCTAAGGAAATAGTCATCAACACTGGTGTCCCTCAAGGTTCAATTTTAGGGCCGCTCTTATTTATTATATATATAAATGATATAGCACTTTCTAGTGACCTTTTCAAATTCATAACATATGCTGACGACACCACCCTTACTAGTACACTAAAAACATTTAATGATTCAGAAGGCCAAATGCGAAGTGAAAATATTAACAAAGAATTAACAAAGATTAGTAATTGGTTAAAAGCTAATAAACTGTCACTAAATGCCAAAAAGACTAAATTCATGATTTTTTCATATGCCTCAAAAGAAAATAGAATACCCTGTGTTACAAATAGATGGGGCACACATTGAATGTGTAAATGATTTCAATTTTTTAGGCATCACAATAAATAACCATTTAAACTGGCAGAGTCATACAAACAAAATAGCAAATAAAATCTCTAAAACAATAGGCATACTAAATAAACTTAAAAAATTTTTACCACCTAATACATTATATATTATGTACAATGCTCTTATTCTCCCTCATATTAATTATGGCTTACTTTTATGGGGTAATCAGGCACATCGAATTTTCAAATTACAGATAAAAGCAATATCCTTAAGTAAATATAATGCTCACACAAGTCCTATTTTTAAAAGACTTCAGTTGCTAAAGTTGGATGACATTTATAAAATCCAACAATTAAAATTTTACTATAAATTAATTAACAATCTTTTACCCTACTACTTCAATGTTTTTCCAAACACACACATCTATAATATTCATCAGCACTGCACACGTGAAAGAAATAATCTGTATATGTCCAGATTCAAACATGAATTTGCCAAAAAATGTATTAGACACGACATAGTTGAGACAGTTAACAATACACCAAGTATTATCATTAATAAAATTTACACCCACAGTCTGTATGATTTTTCAACATACACAACAAACTTTTTTATTTTAAATTATGAATCCTGTTGTCGTATTCATAATTGCTTTATTTGTAATTCGTAATACGTATTGAAATGTATACCTAAGTATCCACATGTACGTCAATTTGTACAAGAGTACATTTAATCAGTCCTTGTATTATGTATGTATGTTGATACACTAAGTAATTATCAACTGTAAAACAAGGCATATTCTATTCTGATTTGTGACATGTAAATTTTGATGTTGATTATATTTATGGGATGGCTCCTGTGCTAGCGATATTGTATATCTTAATGGGAGTCTCCCGACCTTATCTAGTACTCATGTTATTCATTGTGTATATATCGTATTTATAGGTCAAATAAACTGATTCTGAGTTCTGAGACAGTACTCAATAAAATTAACGCAACTACACTAATGATACCATTTAGTAAATTACATAAAATCGCCCCGTGAACACATCTCACTCAGTATGAGACGCTCTATATTAAAACGTATACATTATAATTGCATTACTATCTTTCATAAAAAAATTCCAGCTGATACCAGCACGTTTTAACTGATAGATCAAATACACTCTCTTTCTTGTTTTTGAAACTATTTCATCTACATGTGCATTCCAACTTAATGTCAAAGATCGGCCGAGAAGACTGCAATCTCGGTAAGTCTTCACTCACCGACACGAAGAACGCATTCGTGGAGTTGACTAAGCTGTCTACATCTCTACCAGTAACTTTATTTGCCAGCCCCAGCATCTCATTTCGACTGCCAGATGAGTTTCCCATGAGTGACTTCATGTACTTCCACCAGTCGCGTGACGGAGTTTCCTCAATTGATGCTATTTTAGATTGATAGAACTGGTGTCGTAATTTAGGTGCTGTGTGATTAACTGAATTCCGGAGTTTATTGGCCCGTTCCGTGTCACCCGCCTTACGAGCACGTTGCCTGAGGTGTCAGAATCCATCTGTGACCCACGGTTTGTCTGTGCTGTGACGTGACACAGTCTTGTACGGACAGCACGTATCCAGTAAATGGTCCATGGTTTCTTGGAAGAGATTAAACTGTTCCTCGCACGTAGGCAATGTGTACATATACTCCCATCTTGTCTGTGACGGAGCCGAAGTGAACAATGCTCGTTGGTTGTTACCCTTGCGCCGGGTAATGGTGTACTGGAACATGCCCGTGTCAAGTGTTGGTAACGACGATGGGACCAGTAAGACCACCCTGTGGTCTGGTGTTCGCTATTCATCAAGCTCTGTCCGAAAGCCGTACACAGGTGACATGTTAGACCACATTTTGTCCAATATTGCACAATTACGACTGTCTTAACAAGCTGCTCGTGTCGATAGTGTGTAGATAAAAACTTGTCCTTGAATTGATTAAAATCCCCACTTATAATGTCACCACAATCTGGGCTACGTCGCAAAACTGTGTCTAGACTAGTTATCAGGTACTCTCGCATAAAACCATTGTCAGTACCAGGTGGGTGGTAGATGCACGCTAAAATAATGCATGAGTGGTTTCTTGGTAGTTTCTTAGGCTTCATTTTGATCCATATCAGTTCGTATTCAGCATCTTCAATATCATGTAACCGATCATACTCAATGGTCTCGGCCACATAACACGCCCCTCTCGACCTCCTTTATCCACACCGATCACACTCAATGGTCTCGGCCACATAACACGCCACTCCTCCACCTCCTTTATCCACACCGATCACACTCAATGGTCTCGGCCACATAACACGCCACTCCTCCACCTCCTTTATTCACACCGATCATACTCAATGGTCTCGGCTACCTAACACGCCACTCCTCCACCTCCTTTATCCACGCGGTCCTTTCGTTCACAACTGAAGCCTGCCAAACGGAAAGATTCCGTCGACATGTAAGACTTGAACCAGGTTTCTGTGACACACACGCAACCCACGTTGTTCATGCGTGCTACCGCGAGCAACTTATCTGATTTCTCAATACTTAGTCACCGAGCGATGAGACTCAGAATCGCTGGTAAGCTCCACCGTGGATTGATCGCAAGCGTGACTTAATTGTCTGCATTCACACCTGTTGTTCTGTGTTGTGGAATGCTACGGCAATGGGTGATTATAGACCGAATATTGAGAACACCGTATTCCGTACATGGCATGGCCGTGTTATTTCGGTAACTTGCCAAGTTCCTTTTTGTATGATGTTTACTCTTGTGGCCCTTTTGACCACATTCAAAGCACGACACAGCATTCTCATGTCGACATGTCTGGGTAACGTGATATGTCTCACCACACTTGTAACACTGGCCAGCAATAAGCACGTAGCCAGCACTTGCACGACCCCCCCCCCATTAGAAGGGCGAATAGCGAGCGTACTTCGGTCCTGTTTCGGCGGTCGTTTCCAATTCGCTCTCGACGTATCGCGGCCCCCTTTCCACAAGGGATGACCAAATGTTTTCGTTGTCCTTGACTATTCCTCACTGGCACATTAAGATACTATGGTATTATCGCGATACTATCGCGATACTATTGCTATAGTAATTACAGCTATCGCGATAGTAAAACTATACTCGAATGTCACCTCTATTTGGAACTGCTCTTCGACCCCGACGATTCCGATCACTCTACGTTGCGACAGTCGTTAGTAAATTGCTATAACCGGTTATAAATTATGCGAACACACAAGTGTTGCGTGGCTGAGTGCTTTCCGGATAGGTTAGCATAATATTCATGTTAATGGAAATCTACGAGGTGAGACTCTCTTGAGACTCTCCAAAAACTTCAGCTGCTAAAATCTCCAACAGCACAACCTTTGATATTCCAATAACAAATGCACCCCTCCACTTAACGCTACCAAACGTATATTCCTTCCCTAAGGTGGGACAGTTTGCCTAAAGCGGAACTATTTTGCGTCAGTCGACGTGCGATCACACCATAACAACCGCATTGCAACCACAGGGCAGTAACAAGCGGGTGACGGGCGAGGGGGCGGCAGTTGCCCCCAGGCAAAATAAAAAAAAATGGGCCCTTATAGTTTAAAAGTGTCCGCTTTGTCTAGTCTATATTATTGATGTAATTTATGTTGTGGTGATTGCATGCGCACTTATTGGAAAAAGTACCTTACTTTCAGAAACTGGCCCGTACTATATCTTCCGAAATCCTGGATTCTTGCCTGAAAACGATCGTGCACAGGATTGAGGCGTGGATACGTGACAGCGCGAACGGTGCGGGTAGGTCATTGAAGCACAACAATTCGGCTATTGGGCGATGCCCCGTATTTTAAGTGCTCTTTTCTCGATATAAAAAAGAACACCTTTTCTTAAAAGGGCACGATATGATGCAGCCGAGAACGGCCGTCTTCTAGAAAATTCACAATTCACCGTGTCCTTAGTGGTGACCCAGAAGGTGTTCAGTTTCTTGGGTCCGTAACGAAAAACTTCCAAGCCAAACATTGCAATCTGGGCTATGCGTGCGGAGGCATTACGTTGGCGAGAAAATGCACCCGGGACTACAGGACCATCCCATCAGGGTGGGATGAAATATGACGCAGTGTTAGGCTGGTGGTCAACTCTACAGGTATTGAGATTCGTAAACCCAGAACGCATTGCTTCAGCTCCACCGTTCCAATGTTGGAGACACGGATCAACCAACAGATGACTATTATTGCATGAATATATTACGACTTCAATTGCTAAAGTTGGATGACATTTATAAAATCCAACCATTAATATTTTACTATAAATTAATTAACAATCTTTTACCCTACTACTTCAATGTTTTTCCAGATACACACATCTATGATATTCACCAGCACTGAAAGATATAATCTGTGTACAGCGTTATGTCCAGATTCAAACATGAATTTGCCAAAAAATGCATTAGACACAACATAGTAGAGACAGTTAACAATACACAAAGTATTATCATTAATACAATTTTCACCCATAGTCTACATGTTTTTTAACATACACAAAACACTTTTTTATTTTAAATTATGAATCCAGTTGTCGTATTCATAATAGCTTTATTTGTAATTCATAATACGTATTGAAATATATACCTAAGTATCCACATGTACGCCAATGTGTACACGAGTACATATAATCAGTCCTTGTATTATGTATGTATGTATGTTGATACATTGAGTAATTATCAACTATAAAAACAAGTCAAGCTATTCTGATTTGTGTCATGTAAACGTCTGAGCGGCGTTGTGTTTTTATATGGAAACTAAGTATTTTACTAAAACCAACTTTTCTGACAATTTATTTGGATAACGTGAACCAAATAAGTATTAAGAAGTTACAATATGGATGTAAGTTGTTGAACACAACTGCTATGACATTTTATTTGAAAGATCACCTATTCTACGATGTAAATTACTAAAACATGGTTTCAAACTTAAAGATTTGTTTTGTTTCTGTTAACTTTAATATGAGTACGTTAAACGCCCACCGATTTACGTTACACAATGACGCTTAGTGAATTACCTGCCCTTATTACTTTAAGGATTTACTTCCCCGATTTGATACACATGTATATTGAGCAAGAGGACCTGATAGTATTGGTAGAATGTCATTTACATGTTCATCATAATATAGTGTTTGTTTATCTGTCCAACTTTCATGCAATAATTTTGTGCATTCCATACTTTTTGAGGAAATCCCACACATCAGGTTGTTCCGATGTCCATCACACGAAGAAGAATGCAGCTGTGTTTGCACAAACCATTGATATGCCTTATTTAGAGGTTGCCAATATATCAGACAGCATTGTATTGACACATTGGATTGTACTGAAATGTGTTGCTCCTTCAAACATGCGACATGTTTTCGTAACGTAAATCGGAAGAAAGTGGAAAATAATAAAAACATCAAAAACAAGCATTTGTTTACTAAATACTCAAAGTTACGGTACATTATGTATTCACTGTGAGATACAATTAAAGGTGAACAGGTCGCACTGCATGTGCCATCATCCTAACAAGTTATTTAATAACGTAACCATGAACATTGGTATTAAAATCTTGGTTTTCTTTCCTTGCACCCTTTCATGTGAAGCGCGGGCAATTGCTTTCTTCTGCGAACTGTAGAGTGTTTTCTACACCTCGTCAAGAAGGGCATGATGTTGCACGAGAATTTCTTTGATTTTCGTTACTTTCATCGGAGTGAAGGCAGCATTCCTTACGTCCTCATTTGCCTGATTTTTCTGACTCGATTCGTCAGCAATTTCTCCTTGTCTGTCGCTACTATTTTATCAACATAGTTGGTTTTCTTTAGTCTCTGGACAGTTTTCTGTGAAGTTTTCAGCTTCTTTTCCACCAGCTTGTTTCTTTGCTCGTTTCACCTCTTGTTGGTATATTGTCTTGTTTTACATAGACACAATAGTGCTAGTGCGATTCGTCTTCTTTGAATCTTGAAATGGCAAGTACGCGTAGTATCGGGATAGATTGTTGTTGTGCTGTCGCATGGCCCGCCATTTTCTTCTGCCACCTCTCGAACTTCTGCTTCTGTAGCAGCACTTGCCAATGCCTTGAGCTATCTCCGATATGTTTTGTCGTAGTCGCGTCCCTTTCTTTTCTTTTCCTGCAGTTCTGACATTGATATCATATCTCTTGGCACGTACTTTTTCATAACACGATCTGTCATAATTATTTCTTCTGTAATGTGGATATATTGTCTTTTTTCTATATGTGTAAGCTTTCTGGCGTTTTTGCCAGAGTTCCTACAAACACAAACTAAATAATGATTCAAAAAATACACACGCATATGCCCATAGCTCTATGTTATCAAAGTTTGTCAAAAAATTACATAATATTAATAATAATGATGTTAATCATGTCGTGCAATATTACAGGGTTCTATCAATCTAAACATAATACATAATGTAAAGCATTTTAACATTTATCGAAGTCGCATATCGTGTATACGAATTTCGATTTACGATACAATTTACGTTAAGTATTCTTTACAGGTCCACTGAGCTGTACGTTCTCACATTTCATTCAATTTAATGTCGTCGATCGAATAATAAGTACTCTCACACTAGAAATGCATAATACATTTGTTATCGCTATATTTCCTCCGTTAACCTGGGTGAGTTTTGCTTCAAGTCTCCTATTAGTTTACAGTGTGTAAAAATCCTAAGAGAAATTAAGAACCATTTATTCAAACTAACACTACGACTAAACTTACCTAGTCACTCAACCATGGACATGGTAAAATTGCATGGCAGTTTGCTGCGCGTTTATACAGTTATTTGTCGGCGTAAACGTAAATGGTGTAACGTAACTCAGTGTAACATAAATTGGGCAAATTCACGACTCAAGCTCTCCAGACTGTTTCAAAGAACGCCAGAGCGAATGTATACTTTGGTACTGGTAGTAACCTCTGTTGAATAACAGTGAAGCATTTCTTTTGGCATGCCCCTACATACTTTCTTCAGTATCGCCGTAACGTAAATCGAATCCTTAAAGTTGAAAACTGAAATATTAGATGTTAATAGGTTTGTCATATGACTATATATATATATATATATATATATATATATATGTTAGTAGATTTCAATAGCAGTTTGCAACTACGGATGGTGTGAATTTAAAGTTGGAGAACAATCAAAGGAAGCAGCGTAGCGTAAATCGGCGTCAAGCTACTCAAGAGCACAGACACGTAATTTTGTACTGCAGGTGATTTATTTATACCATAAAATAATCTACACTTTGCATGAGATAAAGGAAACACGCGTGAAACACTTTTATAATAAGTAGTTTAATAATTGTAACAGTGGTTGTAGTCAGGTTGTTGCCGGCGACTTGCAAAAACGCACACTTGTCCCGCGTGCATGCGTTCGTAATTCAGCAAATTTTACAGTTAACTACATAAAACTATACATCGTTTTAATCCTTATGATGTCTTCTAGCCACTTGAGTCGGAGGTTTGTATGGACTTTACATAGGCCCCTATAACAACCACGAAAAAAAAGCCGGCGACAGCACTTTTTCAAAAGTGTCACGTTTTCGCTGGCCTTGCCTATAAATAAATATACATATACCGACAGAGTGGCAGACTTCATTGACCTGTCATCATAAGTAGAAGATTTGGATTCAATACTATATAGGGTTTTTGTTATTGTTCAGTCAACAGCCGGGACCCCAGTTAGTTTCCCGGTTTTGGCGATCCATGTTCCCGGCTATCGAGAGCGGAGAAATATTTGCTTCTGATTAATGATATCAATACGATGCATTATGATTTATAAAATTGCTGGTGAAAACTGCACATGTTATGATTGATTTTATACAAAACCATTTTGAGAATATTAAACTTTTGAAATAAAAACATGTTTCTCTTTGTTAACATAATACATGGGCGGTCAGTATCTTGGAATACATATAATAATTATATAGATACTTTATTTTGTATTAAATAGTTTTACAATTTTCAATTGGAATGATCAAACGTTGTACCAATAAACCCCTTTCAAAAGTTTTAGCCCATGTCTGATTACGTCACTAACGTTTCCCACATCTAATGACTCTTGTTGTTTCAGATGACTGTGATGTGTGTCAACGGCAGTTTGTGTCACAAGTGTCTACAATGAAGTAACAAAGTTGCATCGACTCTCACCCACATTGACAAGAACAACTGTCAGGTTCTGTCAACAACACGTCGTAGGACATAGAGTCAAGTCACAGAATGTCCACATCTTTGTTTTCACAAAAAAGAGAAAACACGTGACTGGCTCTTGTCGATCAACATTTACATTTAATGAGACACCGAGTCCCTCGTGGTGGGAGAAACCATTCAAGTGTGAC
This sequence comes from Paraescarpia echinospica, assembly GCA_020002185.1. Classification (NCBI taxonomy): domain Eukaryota; kingdom Metazoa; phylum Annelida; class Polychaeta; order Sabellida; family Siboglinidae; genus Paraescarpia; species Paraescarpia echinospica. The sequence continues at coordinate 19,843,422 of CM034544.1, forward strand.
AACCATGGAACAAAGAGTTCACAGAGTAATAACTTAAAGGTATATATATGCATTGCTAGATGGATGAGAAACCTTTTCATCAAAGTGACACGTTTTGAAAACAGTCTAGACAGAGTGGAGCTTTAAACCTGCAAATGCGAACCCACAGTGGAAGGTGTACAAACACGTCAGCAACAGCAGCACTGTCAATATGAATGTGAAACTGCACACTCACACTGTTGAGAAACGATTCAAATGTGACAGTTGTGGAAAACGTTTTATTACTAATGGTAGCTTAACGATACATGTGCGCAATCACACAGGTGAAAAACCCTTCATATGTGACACCTGTGGGGCACAGTTTACAAGCCGTGGCGTTTTGAAGAAACACGTCCCCATTCATAGTGGGGAGAAACCCTACAAATGCGACACATGTGGTGTACACTTTTCAAGAAGTTGGTCTTTGAAGTTTCATGTCCATACGCATACAAGTGAGAAGCCCTACCAATGTGTTACATGTGGTGCACACTTTTCAAGAAGTGGTTCTTTGAAGATTCATGTCCGTACGCATACTGGTGAGAAACCCTACCAGTGTGTTACATGTGGTGCACACTTTTCAAGAAGTGGTTCTTTGAAGATTCATGTCCGTACGCATACTGGTGAGAAACCCTACCAATGTGTTACATGTGGTGCACACTTTTCAAGAAGTGATTGAAGCAGTTTTTTCAAGTTTTCCCGCGTCCATTCGACGAAACTCAACAGTTGTACCAAGTTGTTTCTTGCCCCTCGAATACATACTAGCGCAACTGCTGCAAGAAATTCCTGCAAGGTCAGGTGACGGAAAAAAGTAGACTGGGGTAACAGACGGCGTGAACATGACAACGCTTGATTCCCTCGATTCGGATACAAGTCCACATTGCGATGCAATTTTCTTCAAGCGAAAGTCGCACATTTTCTGCTTGAAAAATGTCACTGCAATTGGATCTTGTTCCATTCCGTAGCATGCCAGATTCGTGTGATCGAGGACGGGTGTTTCGCAATCACGTTCACCGATTTGTTTTCGTTTGGACCTTTCAATTCGTGATGGTGGTGAAATAGGAAGTTTCTGACGCAACCAATATATACTTCCGTGAGTGTCTTCGGTAATTCCGTGTTCACTTGGTGCATTTGCGATTTCACGATGCGACAGATGATATTCAAAAAGTGAATCAAGTAAGTGTAGTAACAAATCGAATCACCCACTTGTTACTTCACTTGTGACACAAAGTGCCGTTGAAACGCGTCACAGTCGTCTGAAACAACACAAGTCATTAGATGTTGAAAAAGATAGTGACACTATTTGACATTCGATGGTGTTTAATGGTACAATGTTTCATCATTCGATAATTGTAAAACCATGATGTACAGTATAAATTATATGTCTTCCAAAATACTGACCACACCAGTATATATTTAACAAACCAGACATATGTTCTATATTCATATTTTAATGTGTTCAAAAAGTCCTCAAATAACAAGCTCGGATAATTATGTTAACACGTTGTTATGGTTTCTTATCCGAGTTCATGCCTGCGAAAGCAGAACACTGCCATATAAACAAACTCTTTCTTACAGACACATATTGTCAGTATTCGTGTTAGGGTTTAAAAAACAGCGTCCTGTGACCCCCATGAATCTGGAAAAACGGGGTCCCAAAAACAAAAATGGCGTCCAAAGATGTGGATTATTACATGGACTAAATTAATGTGCGGCCTTGATTCATAAATCAATAAAAAATGTTCATAACATTAGCACATTTGTTTAACTGTTTATAATTATGTATCATGCTGTAAACCATGATAAACAGCAATTACATCATATTTTATTACACATACACAACTAACATAATCTTTACATGTAAGTTTTAAACTTAGCATTGTTGTTTCCTTCAAAGTTTGTGACCCTCGCTGACTGAGACACTGGTAATGATTGTACTATTTGTGAGCTTTGGTGATGGAGGCATATTATAATAAAAAAACAAGCTATTAATTTTTTTTTTTTCGTATATAAAGTGCCCCAATTGTGATATTTCACAAACATATATTATTTTAAAAACATGCATATTGTGTAGACGTATGGATGGACATTATTTGTGTAGATGTTAACGGATTGCACTTTGTTCTGCAAGACTTGAAAAATGTACGATGTATGATAATAGGGTATCGGCGGCAACAAATGCTGTTCACGGTGCTTGTTTAAAGCTTATCAATAATTTCAACGACAGACAAGGGGTAAATATGGCACGAGGGTATTGATTAGACAATTTCAATGTAATATGTCATTTAGATAATTCCAAGTCAGGTTATTGTTCTGTTTGTTGTGCGCGCGGCCGTTGTCTGTATTCGAGGGGCAAGAATCAACTTGGAACAACTGTTGAGTTACGTCAAACGGACGCGGGAAAACTTGAAAAAAACTGGGTCCCGCCTCGAAAAACCGCGTAACATTGTTAAAAAACGGCGTTATCGCGAACACTGATTATTATATTTGTGCAGTTTGTATGTGGTTATCGACATAGTTTATCCTGTGTAACATGATTTATAAAAACACTAATGGAAAAATCTCCGTCTAATGTATAAATCCTTGTAAACAATTTCTATTATTAATTCTGTATTTAATTTTCAATGAAATTGTCCATCACTAGTTTTGAAGGGTAGTAATAAAAATATGGTGTTTTTGTAAGAATGCACTGGTACCTTTGAAAATACTGACTAGTGCAAGCATGCGTGATTGTGAGAACCATTAAAGAGCTTTACTACAGCATCTATTTCTTCCCTAAACAATATTTATTTAATGAAACCAATGAAAGGTCCACATCTGCTGTGGATCTAGAATAGCGAAATTTGATGTTAGAAGTTAACTCGCGTTTTTTTATTAAAAATTAGTGCATTACATGCCCGTATTATTGTTTTATTGTTTACAATAGTTGCGTGTGCCCTATTAAACAAAATTAATTATGTTATTCAACTACTACTTAATTTTTACTATACAATTTATCAATTAGCAATGTTTATTATCAAGTTGCATGGTCTTAGATTTACACTTTTAAGACACTATATGAAATACAAAATCAAAGAGATCCTATCTGTCTATCAGACTCAGTCGTTCTGTGTCGCTACCTGGAATCTTGATTGAATTCATACCTAGAATCGGCTCTTCTACTATGATTATGTCTATGTGAAGTGTGCTTCTATGTATTCGATGATATATAACACAACAGAGAACACACATTTGCACAACGTGTGAAATATATAATAATATGTTATTATTATCTTAATAATCTACTGTTAGTCCTGCGAAAGGCAGTCTCACATTCCCGTATTATCGCTCACAATAACGACAGCACGGTTACCTCGATTAATAATCTGCATATTCTCAATTGTCACAATAAGGCAACGCGCTCAACGGCAATGCATCCTGCCTGTTCTTAATTATTGTACTTGCGCTGACAGCAAGAATATTTTAAGTACCAGGCAGGGCTGCCTATCTGACAAAAACAATTTCCGTGTTGACCCCCCCCCCCGTCGCACCCCGCCCCGTTCGACAAGGTTGCCAATCAAACCTTTCTCTGAAGTAGATACAGTAACAAGCCCAGCCTGTTCACGGTGCCTGAGAATCGAGGAAGTTACTAATTTAATCATCAAAAGTAGATATATTTGTTTCAACATAATTATTGTGTTGCTTCTTAAGGTCGTCGGTTAGCACTTCAAAGGGATGCTTGTTTAGTAACATCCAATAAGTTACATTGTGTTAATTACACCTGTCAAAGTGCATACATGGCCAGTCATGCCCAAGTGTTTACGCCTGTAGAGCATCACCGTGGGAAGGACAGCGCCAGTGAGTAGCCAATAATTATCAAACAAGGTTCAACATTTACAACACACAGCAGGAAACATTATAATTATTATTAACAGTCAATGACAAATTTAAATTGTTGTATTCAAATAAAAACCTTAAATTAATGACACTGATATTTTTGGCCTCTGTAATTGCTGTTGACTGACAGATGCAGACATAATGATATGCTCACGTGCCATGTCAGTCATCAGCAGGCTGGTGGCTGTCAATGTGGTAATATTGTACACAGGCACAGTATTGGATGACGTCACCGCACTGACTTTGTAGAACTTGTAGTGGACTAAATACTTGTTGATAAATCGTAATAAGTGAATGATGACAGTTTCTTCAGGGCATCTTCAGCTTTAGCAACTCTTTAATTCACGTGTATCATTTTCTTTAGTCCGATATTTGTATTCCAGTAATATGGCGGCAGTTTCGGTATTGCCGTAATCCGAGGTGAATTTCGAGACACGTTAAAATTAAGCGTTCAACTTCCGGCGGGTGACCGCGATGTCGCGGCGCGAACTCTGAACGCGGTCCTGGGTTGCGTTTAGAGTCGGTGTACCGGTCTGGAAGGAGGTTCCGGTCTGAGAGTAAGTTCCGGTTCCATTTTGCGTATTGCGCATGCTCGCGCAAGCGCAGTACATCAAATGCGACCTGCGGTAAGCAACGTGACCTCATCTGACCGATCAACTTTGACCCCGTGCCAGAAGTATGTGTCGACCGAGTTACATCGCGGTGAGCAACGCGACCTCAGGTGACCGATCACCTTTGCCCCTTGCTCGACGCTCGCGGCGACCGAGTTACATAATTAATCAATTTTCGCTTGCTGTAGCGACCGTTACTCCACTGACCTACTTGCCCCTCTACGGTGCTTCATACATGCCAAATTGACAGATATGTGTCATTTATAAATTGTTACCCCCCAGGATCCTCACCCCCGACGAATTTTTAAAAATATAAATCTACGAACCACCCCAAATGGCTAGATTACACACATAATTTAAGCTTTATACATGCCAAACTGACAGAGATTTGTGTCATTTGTGTTTACCACAAAACCCACTGTGCGTATAAACAGCGCTGAAAACTGCAGCTCTGTGTGACGAAGTCGTAAGATACACGACGCTCTGAGACAATGACATCAAAATAAAACACATTTTTTGGCAAATAAGTTATGCTAATTATGAGGGTTTGTTATGTATATTAACAATTACAAAAGTAACCGTATCACTAACGTAAACTACAATATAAGTGGGTCACATGGTTTCGGCAAACGCCGTGTTTAAGCTGGCCAAAAATAGGCGCTAACCTTTGACATGTAGTGTGTACGCAAAACGGAACCGGAACTTACTCTTAGACCGGAACCTCCTTCCAGACCGTACAGCTGCGGGCCGAAAGTAGGCGCTAACCTTTGACATGTACAATCGCATGAGCAATACGCAAAACGGAACCGGAACTTACTCTCAGACCGGAACCTCCTTCCAGACCGGTACATCGGCGCCGCGACGTCGCCGGAAGTTGAAAGTTTACATTTTACGAACCGCGACGCTCGTCGCATTTAAAATGGTTCTGTTGAAAGTTGACGTTGTGCATTTGTTGGCACTGATTTCGAATGTGTTTTTCATAGAAAATGCCGCCATTTATACAACAAGCCTAATAATTAAGAACAATTTGGTTTTGTTAGAAGCTCATCTTGTCACCCCATTTCAAAATAGTCATTATCAAATCCAAAACAAACTACCAACTAAAGGCCATTTTGGAGACGCGCTCCCGCGGCGTACATCGCAACATCAGCACGACGTAATTTTGAAGGGCAAACTCGACTTCCGGGGCAAAAAGCAACGACACGGAGAGGCGCGAACTCTGAACGTGGCACTTTATAAAAAAATATACGTCATATAGCAAACCTCAGACCTGAACAAAAACTTCTGACCTGAACAAAAACGTCAGAGCTGAACAAAACTGGGAAAAAGTTCTCTGTGTATATGTAGCGTCGGCCGGAGGATTAACATTTCTAGAAGTTACTGTAATTATAAGTGTCAAGTGACGTATTGTTGACGGATCTATAATAACACAAATATACCAAATTCACAAGGTAATGATCAGATGGAATATATTTATTAGTAAACAACAAATCCATTTCACACGTAATTGTCAATGGTTTACATTAATTACTTTTAAAAATGGTGGCTCCTACGTTAGCGACAACCTGTTAGAAAAGATGTATCTCTGTCCGATATTAAAATGTACTTTGTAAAGCTATATGATTGTATACATAATTATGACAGCATCATATTATGCGCAACTAACTCATTTAATACGTATTCTTCTGTACAATTACAGAACAACGTTACTGATGTTACACAAGCAGATATTCAAACACTGTAATCACGTGTAATCGCTATAGGTTAAAAATTGTTACGTAATGTATAACTGAACGCGTTACATAGCACGAAGTCAATTACAACACATTTATTTGTGACTTTCCACACAACATTAGACTAGCAACATGGTCACTGATCATGTGCCATTATAGACGGATATACGGGAAATCGCAAATGCAAAGGGAGATTGATGATATCAATAGAAACGATACTAGAAAAAGCATGAAGTGACCATGAAGTACGTGAATTATGTACCTACTCAAGTGCAAGAACCTTCTGAAAATAAAATAAATACTAATGATGTGGACTATGTCTGTAATAAAGCATACAATATTCCTGCTGTTGCCGCAGGTGACAAGTGCCACCGCCCTAAGCACTGTTTCCCTGAAGCGTCACATCATTTCTTAATCACACAACTGTGAACACATACTTTTTAAAAGTACTACAGTATCTAAGCTGATTTTCATATATCACATTTGAAAGGTTTCAAGAAGGTATGTATGCTTAGCGTGGATGTTCATGTGTACCATTAGTGAACCATCGACTCTACAATAAAAATGTGTCCTAAATGAGTCACATTAAAGGTTGTCTCATATGTGTGAGAGCAAGTGTGACCTCAAATGACCAGATTGTAAGAAATGAGCACCACAAGTATCACATCTGTAAGGTTTCTCCCCAGAATGGATTCGGACATGTGTCTTCTAATTAGAACTTGTTGAGAATTGTGCATCACATGTATCACATTTGAAGGTTTGTTTTCCCCAGTATGGGTACGGACATGTGTCTTCAAATTACCACACCTTGAAAAGTGTGCACCATATGTGTCACATATATGTAGGGTTTCTCCCGAGAGTGGATTCTGACATGTCTCTTCAAATGACCACACCTTGAGAATTGTGCACCACATGTGTCACATATGTAGGGTTTCTCCCCATTGTGAATGCGGACGTGTGTCTTCAAGTAACCACTTGCTGAAAATTGTGCACCACAGGTATCACATGTGTAAGGTTTCTCTCCATTATGCATACGGACATGTATCTTCAAGTAACGATTTGTTGATAATTGTTCACCACAGGTATCACATTTGTAGGGTTTCTCACCGGTGTGGGTACGGACGTGTGCCTTCAAATCACCACTTGTTGAAAAGTGTATATCACAGTAAACACATTTGTAGGGTTTCTCACCAGTATGCATACGGACATGAATCTTCAAAGAATCACTTCTTGAAAAGTGTGCACCACATGTAACACATTTGTAAGGTTTTTCACCAGTATGCGTACGGACATGCATGTTCAAAGAACCATTTCTTGAAAAGTGTGCACCACATGTGTCACATTTGAAGGGTTTCTCCCCAGTATGCGTACGGACATGCATGTTCAAAGAACCATTTCTTGAAAAGTGTGCACCACATGTGTCACATTTGAAGGGTTTCTCACCAGTATGCGTACAGACATGCATGTTCAAAGAACTATTTCTTGAAAAGTGTGCACCACATGTGTCACATTTGTAGGGTTTCTCACCAGTATGCGTACGGACATGCATGTTCAAAGAACCATTTCTTGAAAAGTGTGCACCACATGTGTCACATTTGAAGGGTTTCTCCCCAGTATGGGTACGAATATGAATCTTCAAATGACTACTTGTTGAAAAGTGTGTACCACATGTATCGCATTTGTAGGGTTTCTCCCCAGTATGAATGCGGACGTGTTTCTTCAAAACGCCACGGCTTGTAAACTGTGCCCCACAGGTGTCACATGTGAAGGGTTTTTCACCGGTGTGACTGCGTATATGTATTGTTAATTTACTGTTGTTTATAAAACGTTTTCCACAAATGTCACATTTGAATCGTTTCTCAACAGTGCGAGTCTGCACTTTCACATTCATACTGACAGTGCTGCTGTTGCTGACGTGTTTGCAACTTTCCACTGTGAGTTCGCATTTGCAGGTTTAAAGCCCCACTCTGACTAACTGTTTTCAAAACGTGACACTTTGATGAAAAGGTTTCTCATCCACCTAACAATGCATATATATACCTTTAAGTTATTACTCTGTGAACTCTTTGTTCCATGGTTGTCACACTTGAATGGTTTCTCCCACCACGAGGGACTCGGTGTCTCATTAAATGTAAATATTGATCAACAAGAGCCAGTCACGTGTTTTCTCTTTTTTGTGAAAACAAAGATGTGGACATTCTGTGAATTGACTATATGTCGTACGTCGTGTTGGTGACAAAACCTGACAGTTGTTGCTGTGGGTGAATCGATGCAACTTTATTACTTCATTGTAGACACTTGTGACACAAACTGCCGTTGACACACATCAGTCATCTGAAACAACAAGTCATTATATGTGGAAAATGTTAGTGACATAATCAGACACAGGCATAGACTTTTGAAAGAGATTGGAAACATTTAATGTAAAATCATGTCATACAAAATAAAGTATATTATTATATGTATTTCAAAATACTGGCAGTCCACGTAATGTGTTGACAACAGGCCTGGGGTAATAGTGATATATAATTGTAATGATTACAAATATTGAAGTAATAATATTATGTTGAGCAAAAACTCAATGTAATCGTAGTTTATCTATTGAATATTTAAACCAAATTTCAACTACATAAAATTTCATTTGATTAGGCTATTGGTTGCACTAGTTTCTTCAGGTTTTATGGTTGCCCCCTTTGTCAACTTCAGCATGGCCCTGGTGAAGTTATCCCTAGTTTTATGAGTGTTTACACAGGAAGACACACTGGAACAGTGTGACTGCTGCAATGACTAAAATGAATAAACTGGGCTTTCATTGCTTTGAAGCCAGTTATGCCAAGTGCAAAGTTGCCAACTACCCTTTTTAAGTATGCCTATTGGTATAGTGACTGCCTCCATGATGCACTGTTTACCCACTTTACCCCATTTACACATACTGGGACCCCAAAGGAATCTACACTTTGTAGTAATACTGGCTTCTTTTCTGTTAGACCTGCTCCTACAGGCTAATAAAGACAATGACTGCTGCCAGTCTGCCACTGAAGCCATGTACATTTTATACAGCATAACTGTAAGGTATGTAAAATCTGGTCAGTGGCTGGAGCTGGGGTCATTCATGAAAAGTCTACTCTCAGTCTGGCTGAACCAGACTGGACCAGTATCTAGATATAAGTGTATAGCTTGCTCGTTATTTGAGGATTAAATTACATTCCAATGTATTATATTACTATTACTTTGTTTTTTCCCTATTACTATTACATGTTGAATTATTCCTATTAATATTTTTTTTTGTAACTGAATTTTTTATGGTATAATGCACAGTATATATATGTGTGTGTGATGAAAATAAAACGTTCTATCTTTAAACAGTCCAGTTAGTAGGTACTAGTTTCTGGTATATATTTATGTATACTGTGTATTACACCATAAATTTTTCCAGTTGAACAAATTGAATAGTAATAAGAATAATTCAGCATGTAATAATAATAGTAATAGGAACAACATTGGCAAGTTTAACCCACCCCCCGGGTTGGGCTAAACCTCAATTTTGGGCTAAACTGGGTTAAACCCAAGTTAAGCTATTTTTCAGGCACATTTTATCACAATATGAAAGAATACAGCAGGCAAAGTGTTTCATATAGCTTTATTATCAATATGAAACAGTTAACTAACATGGTACATAGAAATGCACATACATATATTATTGTTTTCATGCTTCACTGCTTAGGCCTCAATCTGGACACTGTCACTCACAGTGTTGTGTATTCTCTTAGTTGGTGAGTTGAGCTAATCAACTTAAAAATGAATCAGTGGTGGCTCTGATAACTTTAGAGGATGGAGGACGAATCCAGTTGTTGGCAGTGAACACAAGTGCTGAGAGGGTAGATTACCACCTGCCAGTCTCCAGGGCTCTATATCCTCCTGTTCAGTAACCTGCAAGCTGACACCAGGCTGTACTGGTGTAGGTTGTCTGACTGGAATCACTGCACTTCTTCAGATGACTCAGCTAGTAATTAATGGCAGTGTCCAGTGTGAGAGAGACATGAATTTTATGGCTATGGCAAACTGATAAAAGTCCCTTTTATATTGGACTTTCTGGCCTGGTTTAAATACATAAAAGGATTATGGTTTGAACTGGTATCTAGTACAAGTTGTTTGCATAAGGTGGATATTAATTTGGGGTTTCTGGCTGGGGAAAATACTCACATCTAAAGGGAAACCTTTGTAACCTTTATGCAATCAGTGTGCAAAAAAGTTATATCAGTCAGTAACAGAATACCCAATAGCACGATTATCATCTGATTATCATAAAATGATAACTAGACACACTGACAGACTTATTTAAAGAGCAGTTGTCATCTTTCATTACATCAATAATATTACAACAGTTTTAACCCATCATCAATCTACATACCAACTCTGTTAATATTGAGAATATCCCTCTGACATCATCCTGAGATCTCAGATAGAGTAAAGATTAGTTTAACCCAGGTTTAACCCGAGTTTAACCTGGGATAAACTAGTAAAACTAGTTAAACCCCAACCCTGAATAGGAAAGAAACAACGTAACAGTAATAGATTACATTGCATTCCAATTTAATCCTCAAATGACGAGCAAGCTGTACAGTTATATCTAGACACTGGTCCAGTCAGTTTCTGCTGTATGCAATCATAACAGGGTTCGATTTTAGGACCAAAACTATTTATTATGTATATAAATGACATTTGTAATGTTTCAGAAGTTTTGAAGTATATTCTATTTGCAGATGACACTAACTTATTTTGTTGTCATTGTGATCCAGAAGACAAATGCTGGGTTAAACAAACTTCATGTATTGTTTGCTGTAACTAAGTTAGCACTAAATGTTACAAAAACACATTACATGATATTTGGAAATCACATATTTAAATCTAGTATTGATATAAAGATAAATGAGGAAGAAATTAGTACAGTTGAAGTCGTGAAATGTTAGGTGTTCTGATTGACGACAAGTTAAAGTAGCAGACCTCCAGTCAAATATGAAGAAATTTTTATATATTTTTTTAACATATTTTTTCATGTATACCTTGAAAAATATGTTTTCCTACATTAAGTATTACATTTTAAGTGAAATAATAAAAAAAAAAAAAGTTTTATTACACATATGGAGTAACCATGTAATTTTAGGTCACATCAGATTTTACCATAGCAACGTGATTTGTCCTTGGATACGATAATTTCTAGTGTATCTATTTTAAATCCTTCGTGCGAAGAAAAAAAACTTCCAGGACAAGGAGAATGAAGAAGGAAATACATATGAAAAGGGAGGACACTAGGAGTAATGAACAATGCCTGTGACAGCTTTATTAGATATTCAGTGAGTTTTCACACTTTTTTGCTCAATATCAAACTTTACCAGCGATTTTCTCAGAATCAGTTTTTTCCTGTTTAACACGTTCTTTCAAACATCATAGCGTTGCCATTTTTTTTCGAATTTGCTTCAAATTTGAAAGAGAAGTACACAAGACTCAGCTATATGGGATGATCAAAGCATTTTGCTGTACTTATTTTAGAATTAGTGTACCATGTGCCAGAATACATAATTTGGAGAAAACAATTTACGATTTTTGTTTTTTCCACATAAATTTTTTCAATATCATTTATTTGTTACACTCTTTCACCATCCCATACAGTACCATGTAGTAAATGCTGTGTGTAAATTTCAGATCATTATGATGTATGCTTCTGAAAATATATTGTTTGAAAAATTTCATATATTTCTGTCGTTGGCAGACATTTTGAGTATTAATTTGCATAATTTATGCAAAAAAAATTGTCTCTTGAATAAATGATGTATAGTCATTCTAATAATATTATAGGTTTTTGAGAGTGACTTATATATTTTAAAATGATATGACTGGAGTTCTGCTACCTTAACATGGAAAAATCACATCTGCTTAGTGAAATCAAAACTGTCAAGTGTTGTGCAATTATGTACAGAGCTAGCTTCTTGATTAACAGAAGTGGCATGTCTATATTATACCACTTACTATTTTTGCCTTATATTATGTACTGTGCTGAAATATGGGGCAACACTTACTCAACAAATGTTGAATGCTTAGTCTTGCTACATAAAAAGTAATAAGGTTACTCTGTGGTGCTAAGAGGTTGGAGACCACATCAGGGTTATTCTGTAATCTGCACATTATTAAAGTACGTCATATAATGGAGTTGAGAACTACTGTATGTTTAAAACATATCATAATAAGTTGTCCAATAATGTAGAATAGTTTTTTCATAGTATGTATGAATCTGTCTATACAACCAGAGAAGTCCGTAATTTTTCACAACATTATGCTTGTACTAACTTAGGTATGTGTTTAGCAGTTAAAGGTGTTAAATTGTCATGATAACTCACTTATCTGTTGTCACAATATTCATCTTTTCAAAAACAAATACAAAGAATAATTATTGAAAAGTTATGTTTTTTAACGAGTAGGTATTAAAAAATGGGCCAAGTGGCCCTGAAGTCCTTTGGACTAATACGTCTATATGTGACCACGGCTGACCAAATGAGTGATAAGTCGGAAAAATTGTAACATTGTTTTCTTACATCCTTGTGAAGGTTTGGTAGGGTGCTTTATACGGTTTCAAAAAATATGACTGCTACAAAAATTTGCAAAGTTATGGAACATTGAACATATATATTTTATATATGCAAATGGATTGCATGGAAATATTACATGCACAACATTCAAATGTGGCACACAGTATGTAATATGTATGTTATGTTGCAATGATACACTGGAAGTACAAATGTGCTGCTACAAAGACTTATCAAGTTATGCCAGATTATGTCTTCATGTGTAAAACTAAGAGGACAGATTATCTGAGAGCAAAAGGTAGACTCACTGTTTGACACAGTTTAAAACTTACAGGCAACTGTCCAGTTTAACAGGGGTCTAGTGGCTTAATGCTGTCTGTTGACACAAGCTACTGCCAGTGACCAATTACAGATTAGTCACAGCTTCCATCAAACAATAGCAGGCAGAGAATCTTAGCTCCACAGCTGGGTGTAATACACAACCAGAGCCACCACTGATTCATGGTTACATAGATTAGCTCAATGCACCAACTAAGACAATACACAACACTGTGAGTGACAGTGTCCAGAGTGAGGCCTAAGCAGTGTCCTCATTGCTGAATAGATCAATTAAACCTGCCAAGTGGGTGACATTCTGCACAAGTGTTCAGTAATCCTTAGTGATTGTTCAGAACACCAGACTGACCACATACCTAAACAAAGCGAATGTAATAGGTGAAGAACAGGCAATGTTCAGATAGGGGTATTGGTTAAATTGTATTTGTCTCGACTCAAAAGGCTTTATTGTGTCTTCATCGATTATAAGAAAGCATTTGATTTAGTAGACTGGTCCTCCCTGTGGTCTAAGATAATTTCATGCGGTATTAATGGTATTGTGTTGAAAGTTGTATACAACATGTACAAAAATGCTAAATCATGTATAAATGAGGGCCAGGCTGTGTCAGCCTTCTTCTCATGTGTAGAGGTATGGCAAGGAGAAAACTTGTGTCCTTTGTTATTTGCTATTTACCTGAATAATTTTGAACACGGTTAGTCACAATTATAACGGACTTGACATGGCTGCTGGTTAAATTTACATATATAGTGTATAGCGGAACTATGTCAACTCTTCTAATGGTTGACATTTGGTTGTTTCAGGTGTCAACTATATTGTGAATCTGTAATTATTAGTCTATATTGATACAATTGATTTACACAGTACCATGTCTACACAAGGCACGGCAAGCATAAACAGAACAGTAGAATGCATTTGATATAAATAAAGTGTAGGATATTTCACTCTATATTTGTCCAGAATATTAATTTTCTATGTTTGTCACCTACAGGTGACAGAATATAAATTTTCTATGTTTGTCACCTACAGGTTTCTACAGACAATACCATTTTATAATAATTAAATGAACATCAAAATAAACACAACGTGCAATTATAGAAAATCAATAGTTTTGAAGATACAGTTTAAAAGTGTTAGGCAACTGTTCAGTCTAACAGGGGTCAAGTGTGTCTACTCTGCCTGGGTGCTGTGACCAATTAAAGATTAGTCAAGGTCTCAATGGCCTAGGCTGTAGAAATTAGTCACAGCTTTTTATTTTCTGGCACACTACACATCATCTACTGTTGGGGGTGATCTCAAGGGCCCTTCTCAAAACCACATCACTAGATAATGTAAACCTTTTGCACTTTGGGGGCCCCTTAGAATGATTCAATCAAATACAGATTTATTGTATATAGTGGCAGCCCCCTAAGATACATCTATGCAAAATTAGAAAAAAAGTTGCTGAACAGTTTTTGAAAAAATAGGCCAAATGTTACATTTTTATTAGTTTTGGGGTCCTTGGAGGCCCTAGGGAGCCCTTAAAATGATTCAATCAAATACAGATTTCTCGTGCATAGTGGCAGTGCCCCTAGATATGTCTATGCAAAATTAGAGAAAAAGTTGCTGAACGGTTTCTGAGATACGGCAGCTAACGGCGGACACAGAGTGATGGCAATAGTTCCTTGGACCTTCGGCCAAAGGACTAAAAAGGCTGTTGTTGGGGTTATATTATTACTTTAACTTCTTTTTACAAACGGCCTACCATGATTTGGACATTATAATTATGTATTATGTATTCTAAGTCGTGTCAAATGTAATACAATGTTAGAGGTTTTATAAGTGTAATAGGGCAAGTATTTATAAGTGTTACACTTCTTCCTGCCATTTTTTTACAATTGTATATATTTGTAATTTAATAATTAGCTACTTTACTATGTATGTTGTCGTTGTTGAAAATAAAGTTTTATTCATAACGTATACGTAGTTTTCACCAGCAATTTTAGGAATTGATATCATTAATCATAACAAATTATTTCGCCTTTCTCGATGGCAGGGAACATGAATTGCCAAAGCCAGGTAAATTACCCGGGTTCCGGCTTTTAAATTAACAATAACAAAAACCATGTCCAAATCTTCTACTTAGTATGATATATCTATGAAGTCTGTTACTCAGACTCTGTCTGTATCTGTATATTTATATTAGCAAAATGTCCTAAGGACACATCATGACAGTGCACGTGAGCCATGGTGGCTCGTGTCAGATGCATGGTTTAACTTTATTTTTTTTAGATGTTTGACGACTGTGTCTATGTAGTGAAGGAGAAAGGACATAATAGGCAGTTGTATTCAACAACTTACATCCATACTGTAACTCCTTATCTCTTATTTGTCTCATGTAATGCAAATAAATTGTCAGAAAAGTTTGTTTTAGTGAAATACTTAGTTTCCGTACAAAAACAGTGGCGCGAGAAAAAATTTGGTAACAGCGTATAATTTTTCTAATGAACGTATGCGTTTATCCATATATAGCTTATTATGTCATCTTCAACTGTCTGAAAATCCACTTTTTGTGAATATTTTTTATATTAATATACATTTTAGAAAGCATATGTTTAAATGTTATACTGGACTACCCAAATGTATATATAACAATGAACGCACATGATATATCTATTTTTATTAACCATCTATTTTATTTCATGTGTGTCCATTTGTGTTATTTATTTTTATTAAACAAGATTTAACAAGATTGCCGTCCATAGCTATAATCTCCAGACAGCATGCGGACAAGGAAGCCACATGCATGCACGCAGACATTCCAACAATTTTCCACGTATGTATAACCCGCCCTCGCCAGATAGCTGTCAATTAAATATTTAACATATTCACACTGCTAGCATTAACACAATCATCAGATAATTTGTTCGTCGTGTATTGTCCTCCGAGAGAATGAGTACTTTCTCATGTCCAACCTACATTGTTCCTTGACTAATGCTGCATTGTGCCCACTGGTTACACTACCTTCTTTCAATTTGAAGAAAATAGTTCTATCAGTATCCTCATAACCATTTAATATCTTAAAAAATTATAGTTGGTCTCCTCTTAGTCTGATGGTCTCTAGTGTTGTCAACCCACATGTGTCTTTCATAACCAAGATCTTTCAGTTCAGGAAACAGCTTAGTTGCTCATTGTTGCATTCTTTCTAGCTTATCTATGTCCTTACGATATGGCCTCCATGCTTGTATACAGTATTCCATATGTGGCCTAACTATTGCTTTGTACAGTGGTACAATTAGCTGTTTCTCCTTATATGTGATATATCTTATAATTAGCCCTAGTTACCCTTTGTACAGTGTATTTGGTTACCCTTTGAAGGAGCAATTCCACGCTGCTCAAAAACTTTCATGTCAGCACTAACTGTAACTCCTAAGTCTTTTTCTTTTACAGTTTTACCTAATATAGTATCCCCCATTATGTTTTCTTTGTGCACATTTCCATGTCCTATGTGGATGCATTTACACTTCCCAAAATTGAATAACATTTGCCATTTTTAAGACCATTTGACCAATTTGGCTAGACCATCATGTAAAGTGTGTTGACCTGCACCTGTTTTAAATAACAGTTCTGAACACTTTTGTATCGTCTGCGAATTTCAGTATTTTGCTTGATAGATCATCATCCAAATCATTTATATATATAAAGAATAAATTAGGTCCCGACACCGACCCACTCGACTCCAACTACTAGTTTCCAGTTTGAAATCTCCCCCACTACAGCTGTATTACTCTCTGTCTTCTGTCTGTCGACCATGTTTGTATCTAACAGATCTTATCACACCATCCCCTATACCATGGGCTTTTAGTTTAAATAACAGTCTTTGATGTGGCACTTTATCAAATGCTTTCTAAAAATCTAAGTAGGCAACATCCATTGGTGACCTATCATCTACCCACTTTGTAATTTCTTCAACAAATCGTAAGAGGTTAAACAAGACCTGTCTTTTAGGAACCCATATTGAGATTAATTTATTAATTTGTGTTTTACAAGGAATTACACCATGTGTTCTCTAATAAGAGTTTCTAATAATTTGCATAAAACTGATATTAAGCTCACTGGTCTGAAAGTTTCGGTCATGTTCCTTGTTCCCTTTTTAAATAATGGTGTAATGTTTGCTTCTCTCCATTTTAGTGGAACGATCCCCTCTTTAAGTGACAAGTTAAAGAATATAGCAAGTGGTGTACTGATTTGGTCTACAATTTCTTTAAGTTTTTTGGTGGTATCCCCTCAAATCCAGGTGATTTGTTTTCTTTCATCATCTTAATTTTCTTTGATATAGGAGTATCAAACAACTGCCCTAATTGATTTGATTCATCCTCCTCAAATTTTGTAACTGGTACTGGCAGTGAACTTATATCTTCTGTAGTAAACACTGAAGATTTAAATATAATATTGTATGTACATAATTATTTTTTTCAGAAATAAAACATTATTATTACCGTGCTACCGCGTAGTACCGGTGATAACCACTAATTAAACAAAAAGATAGATACGTTCAGACATTTGACGTAATTGCGTATGGAAGTCGCGCTCAATTTTCTTTAGCCATACACAGAGATCGGCCGCTAGATTTCACTCGATGTAAACGGACTGATTTTGGTGTGGGTTGAACAACGAACCGGTAACTATACTTCTAGAAAAAGCACATAAATTCGTGCATTATCGCTCACATTCACAATAATGACACCGAGTTTACTTTGATTAATAATTTCCAGAGTAGCAACTACCAGAACAAGAAGGCAGCGCATTCATGGCAACGTCTCTTATTTGTTCCTAAAGCAGTACTGGAGCTGGCTACAAGATTATTTTAAGTAACTATTCCTTTACGAAAGCAATGCGTTATTTCGACGATCGATAATGTGCTGCCACCTATTAGTCTGTAATACAACTTTGACGTACACAGGTCCTGCCATCTGGCGTTTATTATCGTGCTCACTTCTCTGCCCCCAGCGACCCAGTCAAGCCAACATATGGGGTAAGATCACATTAACCATTTCAGTGCTAGAAGTTACCCTCGCCATGCGTCATCCTGTCTTATCACCAGTTATTAAGCCATTGTAATCTCCATGCAGATTTTGTATTTTTAAAACTTACAACAACAATAACGTATTCATAAAGGGCAATGAACGGGCACTTTCAATGGTAAACATACGCATTGAAATGAACATACTGAAGTTTTCCTTATAAAAATATAATTTCTTGGTATGAAATTCACGCTGGCCTGTCCAAAAAGTTAAGCCGATTGTTCAAGCTACTGTACAGCGACAGTGAGATTTGTATCCGCCTCGGTAATGATTCCTCAGATCTGTTCTCCATCGGCTCCGGTGTACGTCAAAGCTGGTGATTGCCCCTGGCATGTTCTACCTCACCATTGACCATATCATGGTACAACTTGAGAGAAATGCCGGTTCTTCCCTCGGCATTAGACTTGGAGACACTGTCATGACAGATCTGGATGATGCAGATGACATTGCCATCGCGTGCTGACCTCGTCCTCGTCCTCAAAGAACTCTGCTCTATAGCCAGTGTTGTTGGCCTTTCCATCAGCTGGGCCAAAACGAATGCGATGGCAATATGCGCAGACATCGATTAACCCCATCACCATCAATAGCGAAACCATCGACTTTATGGATGAGTTTACTTACCTGGGTTCTGTCATATTTGCCGATGGCTCTGTCGACCACGAAGTCCCAGTTAGATTCGACAAAGCAGCGGGTGCAATAAAACGGCTGTCAACTGCTCTGTGGAGCTGACGCTCCAACTCGCGAGGTACCAAGCTACAGATTTTCAATGCCCTCGTCATTTCCATCCTTCTATATGCCTCTGAGACATGGCAACTGACCATTCAACAGGCCAAGACAATTGATGCTTTCGACATGAAGAACCTCGATAACATAAAGTGGTTCAATTACATCAGCAATAACAATATCATGGAACATACCGGTCAGAAGCTTGCATTAATACTCATCACCTAGCGACGCCTTCGATGGTTCGGCCACCTGCAACGTTTGGCACCAAACTACCCTGCCGCTCTATTATACCAATTCCACCTACAAAACACCGGCTGGAAACGGCGCCGTGGGGCCCTCGGCGTCGATGGATCGACTATGTTTAGCACGATTTGGATAGCCTGGGCCTCACGCTTGAGGCGACCGAGCAGCTGAGCAGTATAGAGGACATGTACGGCCTCAAAGGCCTACTTATAAAAAATAATTTAATGACCACTAAACGTTTTCGACAATCTACTTATAAAAAAAGATCAAAGGCTTTTTTTGACACTAATTATTTTCGGAAACCTACTTATAAAAAACGTGATTGATGAGCGTTGTAATTTGATACTAATTGGATGATTGATTACCCCTACACTAGAGATGCCACCTAGCGGTGAGTGCAGAGAGTATTTTAGTTCGCCTCCTAGCGATCAACGCCGTACCTAGAGCGTGCTGACGTAAGCAATAATGCGTTTATTGCGCTAATATATAACCACTATAAAATCGCTGTGTGCAGATTTCCCCCGTCATCCCTATGTGAATGGCGCGCTGTACCCTATGTTGACAGCAGCGATAAGAGCGACGGCTGCTGCTGCAGCGATAAGGCCGGCTGCTGCTCTAGTGGACTTTGACCCCTGGATGACAGCATAGCTGGCTAACGGTAAACAACGTTCTGGTGGAAGGATTAAAACGAAACCAATGCGTTGTGCGTTTAAATACATCTAGTCGTGGGATTACAATGAAAATCAAATGCATAAATACACTAACGTTCAGTAGGGTGTTTATGCATTGGAAACAGACGCGTGAAAACGTGAGTAGTGACTGAAATATTTATTGCGGAGCATCATGATAGGCGAGCATTCGGCCGCGGCCAACGGGTTGCCTGCTGCTCTCCGGGGAACCGAAACCTTCCCGACGATATAGTTCGTGAGGAACGATTGTTTTCCATAGCCCGTTGGCCTGCTTTACTAGAAATATTCTAGCCAGATCGGCGATGTCGTCGTCAGAGTCGTCAGTGTCAGTGCCTGTCGGCGTGATGACGTGCGTAGGAGGCGGCGACGTGTGGGTGAATGGAGCGACCGTGCATGTTGGCTTGGTCGGCGTCGTCGATGCGTCGGTTGTAGGCAGTTGGATCGGTCTATGAAATAAAACCACAATACATTTTAAACAAAGGACGAGAACCATGCATTGTTTAAATGAGAACCACAATGGTAAAATAAAATGATGCATTACAAGGTTGTGAAATAAAATGAGACACAATGATGCATTGTTTAAATGATGACATAAAATGAGACATGGTATTTAAACGGTAAAATGCATGCATGCATGCGTACTTAATTGTAGTAAAAATAAAATGAGAGATATACTTACAATTGTTTAAATTGTAAAATAAAATGCATGCATGCAGGCGTATGAAATAAAAAAACCAATACATTTTAAACAAAGGATGAGAACCATGCATTGTTTAAATGAGAACCACAATGGTACAATAAAATGATGCATTACAAGGTTGTGAAATAAAATGAGATAAAATAAAATGATGCATTGTTTAAATGATGACATAAAATGAGACATGGTATTTAAACGGTAAAATGCATGCATGCATGCGTACTTAATTGTAGTAAAAATAAAATGAGAGATATACTTACAATTGTTTAAATGGTAAAATAAAATGCATGCATGCAGGCGTAGTTACAACAACTGTTGAAACAGTAAAATAAAATACATGCATGCATGCGTACTATTTAAACGATAAAATACATGCATGCATGTTGCGTACTTACAACAGCTGTAGTAAAATGAGAGACGTGCATGCATGTACGCGTACTTACAATTGTTTAAATGGTAAAATAAAATGCATGCATGCATGCATGACGCGTAGTTACAACAACTGTTTAAATGTGTTGGATCTTATCGTTGCGTTGTCGTGGATGTGGCCATGTTAGATGAAAATTATGGAGCCATGTATAGGCGTCGAGTGCGCGTGACTGTAAAAGTGTGTATGAAATGTGCGCGCCGTCAAACAGCGGTGGCGGCGGCGGCGCATGACACTACGGCTTATCTTGATTGGAATGTGAACGGAGAACAAAGGATTTTTACAAACAATAAACGAAACGTTAAAAGCATGAAATTAAACGTTGTATATTATCACTGGGGGGTCAGGAAACACGAGATGCATCGATATTAGAGAAATTTGCTGTAAAAGTCACATTTGACAATGGATGCACTGACGTGAACGCTAACTTTTTTCCTAAAACAAATTCCTCGGTAGACTAGGCAGAATGCGTTAAGTGCACATGCACGTAAATGTGACATCTGTTGCGCGTGACTTAACGCGATTGGAATGTGAACGGAGAACAAAGGATTTTTACAAACAATAAACGAAACGTTAAAAGCATGAAATTAAACGTTGTATACGATCACTGGGGGGTCAGGAAACACGAGATGCATCGATATTAGAGAAATTTGATGTAAAGAGAGATTTAACGGTGAATGTACTGACGTGACCGGAAACTTTTTTCCGAAAACAAAATGCCTGGGATGAATGAAGTATGCACGCTGATAATTGAATAAGATAACGGTATGAGTGTGAAGTGCGCATGCGCGTTATGTTGTAGACAATGACATTTCAAAAACAATAAACGAAACGTTAAAAGCACGAAACTAAACGTTGTATAGGTTCGCTGTGGAGTCAGGAAACGTGAGGTGCATCGATATTAGAGAAACTCGATGTAAAGAGAGATTTAACGGTGAATGTACTGACGTGACCGGAAACTTTTTTCCGAAAACAAAATGTCTGAAATGTACGAGGCACGCACGCTGATAATTGAGTAAGATGACGTATTAGTGTGAAGTGCGCATGCGCGTTATTTCGAAAAGTATAAAACGGTTGAGGAAATGCTATATTGTATGACGCTGAAGTTCTAACGTGTATTCTTTCTACAACAGCAGAGCAGCAAGCAGCAGACGTTCTTCCGCGATAGTCAACATGGCGGATGAAAGTCAACAACCAAAAAAGACGAAGGCGCCGCGCAAGCAGTCACTGAAGGCGGCCAGCAGCGGTCAACAGCAACCTTCGCCGCTGATTGCAGCCGTGTCAACGGGGGCGTCACCACCCGTTAAGCGCCCCGTCGCGCTCATTGCGGCCCCGTTGACTGTCGGGCGAAAGCGAAGCGCTGAAGAGGCGTCCTTGGAGCCCGTCGAGACGGCTGAGCGGCCCCCAGTCCTGTCGCGGAGCAGTTCTATGGAGCGTGAATGCGAATCGTCGGCGTCGACGCGCGCCACAGTGGTAAGTCTGAGACATCTGAAGTGTGCTGTCAACGGTGTGTATAAACTTCTGTCGCCCGTTATGATCGACGCCGTGCCGTACAAAGAGGTCGGCACCTATTTGGGATGTTCCCGTTGTCGCCGGAAATTGCAGACAAGCAAAGGCGGGGAACTGATATGTCGAACGCACGGTGAAGTGTCGGTACCGAAATATTTCTTCGCGTTGCGTGTGATGGTGAAGGACGGCGAGGAGGAGGAAGACGAGCTTTGGCTTACGTTGTTTGACAGCCAAATGTCTAATCTCGTCGAGTACACGGCCGAGTACTTGACGGAATTAAACGAGGAGGATCTCCGCGATACCGTGCTCGAGTTAGCCGGCACTAAAGTGGAGATTAGTGTGTGGAAGACGAGTTGGAACGGGGAGCCCTCGTATACAGTCCGCACACTAAAGAGATACGTCGTCGTCATCGTTGACGACAACGACGATGACTAATGTGTTGTCTTGTGTTGTTTGTAGGAGGAAGATTGGCCGATACTGGTAGATTTATTGACGCACGCGAACGAGCAACAACGAATGAGAGAGCGTCGTGGTCGGGAAATAAGCGGGGAGAGCTTTCAACTATTAGCCGAGAAGGCCGAAAAATACATAAGAGCGTTTTGGTTAGCTTACGAAGCAAGCTTATTTTGTAGTAGTTTGATGTATAACTAACAGTTGTGCTTATATGCTTTAGGAAGTGCGCCGCGTGCTGGAAAACATGCTTGCAAACAACGAAAGGATTCGCGCTCAGTACGACGAGGTTGCCTCGTTCGTAAGAACGTTGTTGGAACGCGGAGTGCAGGGGCCGATAAAGAGGGAGGAAGAGATCAAGAAGGAGGAGGCGGACTAATCATAATAATAATAATGTGTTTGTAGGAGGCTCTGATGCAACACACCAGGCGTGAGTGTATGAGCGACTTCCTACACGCGTTCCTGACGGTGATTCGTAAAGAGTAGAACTGCTTTGTGCTGTAGGGTGGTGGAGTGCGTGACGCCCACGTATTGGACGCGATCATCGAGGAGGCGCTGGGCGGATCGAACCGAACGCGTCCCGCTCCACCGACGTATAACGAAAGCCTGGGGACGATGGGACCGACGTGCTCTCCGTACTGGAGCGTATCGGAGGAGCTGGGGACGTGCCAACGGCAAATTGTCGTGCCGAGCCGGAGCCAGTTGGTCGGGCGTTATGAACGGCTGGCGATGGACCTCGTCGCCGAGAGTCTCGGCGAAATGATTCTGGAGAAGGCGCGGGATCATTGCGGGGTATGTGAGCCGAATGAAGGCTGTCCATATGTACACATGCCCGGCTATCGTGCGGGACGGCCAAATCGTGTATACATGCAACGTTTCGACAATCCGGGCTGTATTGTGACGCGCTATTTCAACGGCGTCATCGAAACGTTCCTGCGTCGATCGCTCATCCCCTGTTTCACGAGACTCGTGCATATTCTACACGAAACTACGGTGTCAACTTCTTCCGGTGGTCAGCAGCCGCAAACGGGCCGTGCGGGAGAGTTGTATTTGGTGCAGTTTGTGTCGAACTGGTTGTTGGGAACAAATTGGCGCGATTATATGAATCGCGTGCAACTCGAGTCGGCCGTGCACACGTACGTGCAACGCCGGAGCGGACTGGAATGAAGAAGCACGAACGAACACTAGAATAGAGAACATTTTGCTAATATTTGCATGCTATTGAAACAAAGGCTTCAACGACGCTGTGTTTGAATGTTGTAAGAGTACCGAATAAAACGTTGAAAATGTACTTTCCGTTTCCGAGTTACCCACAACAACATTAGTTAGAAAAATTACCGCTAGTCACCACCGCAAACACATTCCCCACCGTACCTTAGTTATAAAAATGACATTAGTTATAAAAATTACCGCTAGTCACCACCGCACCTTCCATCCCCACCGTACCTTAGTTAGAAAAATGTCCGCTAGTTCGCGCAACTACCATTCCGAGTTACCACATTCCTCCCGCTAGGGTGTACTTACCACCACCACCACCACCACCGTCGTCACCACTGTTATAAATAGCGGTGCTCGAAAAAATATCATTAGAGAGAATGCCACCATCGCCACCTACTAGATGGCAATGTCCGAAATGCGGGCGCTATTTCGTGAAACAGTCGACGTTAGAACGACACGTAAAGAGTTCGAAAAGTTGCGGCGACGAAGCGCTATGCGTAAAACGTCGAGAGTGTCCAAAATGTGGCGCGATGTTCACCGCGCGTCACGCTATGCTACAACATCTGAAGCTGCGGTGTGGCCGTCAGACGTCGCCAGCTCCTGGTAGTAGTAATGAATCAGCGGTGGTGGAGGCGGCAGCCGCTAGGGCGCCGTCACCCTACGATCTACAGCGTGTCGTGGACGAGCACCGGCGTAGCATAGAGACGTCGGTAGCGCGCGGTGCCGTACAGTCGCGTTACAACTATCGTATGACCGCCTGTACGACTACGCGGGTGCTCGAACCGCGTCTGAGGGAAATGTTTCGCGAACAAAAGAACGCGTTTAAAATTAGCGTAAGCTATGGTTTTGTATTACGCCACAAGGTGTCGGGTCGGTACCGATATTTTCATTCTTCGTGTAACTGTTGCGGTCGCCTCCTCGAAACACCCGCCCTAGTCACGGATAGCCGTTCGTTCGAACGATTCCTCGACGCCGTGCGCACGACCGACGTATTGCCTTACGCCATCGCGCAGCGCCCCGACTCGGGGTGGATCGTCGAGCTCGTAACGAACGCCACCTACTTCGTGAACGTCATCATCAATCATCCTATCGGCTGCGTTGGCGTGGTGACGTTTCCCGCCTACGTGCGCCTCAACAGGGCCATCGTGTCGTTGACGAAAGATCATCGAGGCACGCCCTACGACGACCATCTGTGTCTCTTCCGATACATCGGTCTCCACCTGCAAGGTCACCAACGAGGCGAAAGTGGCCGCCACATCGGTACGAACCGTTTAACGAAAGTCGCTAAACGTCTGCACGCGCAGTATTGTCGCGCCGCGCGCACGTCGGCCTCGAACGGTGTGCGCCTGAACGAACTGGATCGCGTGGAGACGGTTTTTGCCATCAACGTCGTCGTCTATCGTCGACTGACGAATGACGTCGGCGACCTAGTCCGTCGATCGCGCGAAGCGCTCCCCACGACGCTGAACGTCAACCTGTACGAGTCGCACTTCTTGTACGTAAGCGATCCGCGCGCGTACACGAAAACGTACAAGTGCAGGAAATGTGGCAACGCCCTCTGGCGGTGCGCGCGCGATTTACGACGTCACGAAGCGACGTGCGAAGGTGGCGTTCGTCACGTGTTCCCCGACGGCGTCTACTGACCGTCGACGTCCGTATTCGAGTGGCTCGAAGACGAAGGCATCGACGTCGGCGACGAAGACCTGCGCTACTACCCGTACCGCGCGACGTTCGATTTCGAGTGCTATTTCGCCGATAACGATCTGCCGACGGATACCGACAAATGCCGCTGGAACGCGCGACAGGAACTGCTTAGCGTGAGCGTCGCGTCGAACGTGCCCGGTCACGAAGCGGCGCGGTGTTACGTCACGACCGGCGATTCGACGGAACTCGCGCGTCGCCTCATCGACGACCTGGAAGCGGTGAGCGCGGCGGCGTGCGCGATTCTACGTCCCCGCTACGACGCGACCTTCGAGGCGCTCGACGCGCTCGACGCCGACTGGAGGCGACGATGCAACGACGACGACGACGACGACGCCACCGCGTCACCGTACGCCACTCTCGCCGAACGGCTGTGGACGCACCTTCGTCAAATGCCCGTATTGGGATTCAATTCGGGTAAGTACGACCTCAATGTCGTCAAAAAGTACTTGACCCCCCTGCTCATAACCGGCGACGCGTAGCACACGTCGTCGGCGTTTACCATTAAACGTCAGAACAATTACATGTGCCTGTCGACGACGACGTTGAAGTTCCTGGACATAACGAATTACCTCGCGCCCGGCGTTAGCTACGATTGCTTTCTGAAAGCTTACGTTTGCTCGGCAACGAAGGGCTACTTTCCGTACGAACATATCGACGCGTTGACCCGTCTGGACGAAACCGCCCTGCCGTCGCGCGAAGCTTTCTACAGCCACCTGAAACGCGAGGGAATCTCCGCGGAGGCGTACGAGATTTGCGCGATGGCGTGGCGTGACGAGGGCATGACGTCGATGCGTGACGTGGCGCCGTTTCTAGAGGCCGTCGATCGCTAGTTCGCCTTCTTTCGGCGCCGACGTATCGAAATGTTCAAGGACGCCATCAGCGTACCGGGGTTGACGTTGTTGTATCTGTTCAACGACCTGCCGACGTCGATCCATTTCTCGCTCTTCAACGAGCCGAACAAAGATCTGCACCGTCTGCTGCAGGCGCAGATCGTCGGCGGCCCGTCGATCATCATCGCGCGCCACCACGAGGCCGACGTGACGTCGATTCGAGGCGGCGACGGCGCACCGTGCCGATCGATAGTAGGCTTCGACGCAAACGGCCTCTATATATGGGCGATAATGCAGGAGATGCCGACGGGCTGGTACACGCGCCGGCGCGCTGAGAACGCCTTTCGAGCGGAACGCGTGCACCGATACGGTCGTATGGTCGTGGAGTGGTTGACGTGGGTGGAGGCGCAAACCGGCGCGCGTATACGTCACCAGTTGAACGGACGCGAGAAGCGCATCGGAAAGCACCGAGTCGACGGCTGGTGCGCCGCCACGCGAACGGCGTATCAATTTCACGGCTGCTATTTTCACGGCTGCCCGACGTGCCAGGCGCACGTGACGACGAACGCCGTTAACGGTCAAACGATGACGACGCTGTACGCCGCCACGATCGCCGTGAGCGCCTACCTGCGCCGTTTCGTCGACGACGTCGTCGAAATGTGGGAGTGCCAGTGGCACGCCGTGCGACCGCCGGCGGCGCCGACGCCGCCCGACGCGTCACGATGGCAACCACCACCGACCGCCATTACGCTCTCGACGATACTGGAGGCGGTGCGCGACGGCTCTCTGTTCGGCCTCGTGCAGTGCGATATCGCCGTGCCGGAAGCGCTGCGCGACAAGGTCGCCGAGATGCAGCCCGTATTCAAGAACGTCGATATCGTACGCGACGATCTCAGCCCTTTCACGCGCGACTACGCCGAGTTGCACGATCTCCCCACGCGACCTCAACGGACGCTCGTCGGTAGCTACTTCGGCGCCTCGATCGTGCTCGCGACGCCGCTCCTACGCTGGTATCTGGCGCACGGTCTCGTCGTCGAGCGCGTCTACCAGATCGTCGAGTACGCACCGATCGCGTGCTTTCGCCGCTTCGGCGACGCGGTCTCGACGGCGCGACGCGAGGGCGATATCGATCCCGACAAATCGATCATCGCCGATACCTTTAAACTTCTCGGCAACAGTTCCTACGGGAAAACGATTACGCGCGTCGATCGGCACCGGGAAATCAAGTACGCCACGCCGGTCGGCGCGTCGATGCTCGTCAACAATCGGCGCTTCCGGCAACTCGACATCGTCGTCGACGACGCGCTGTACGAGGTGGCGCTGAATAAGCGCAAAATCTTCTACGGCCTGCCGATACATATCGGCTATTTCGTATTGCAGTACGCAAAATTGAGAATGCTGGAATTTTATTTCGATTTCGTCGACGCCTACATCCCCGTCCGCTCTTCCAGTACTGCGCTATAGACACGGACTCGGCGTACATCGCCCTCGCCGGACGTGACGTCGACGCGCTCGTACCGGAAGAACGTCGCGAACACTACTTCCGAAATCGATCGCTCTGGTTTCCGGCCGAATGCTGCGACGTGCACGTGGACGCCTACGTACAACTAGAGGGAGGACGACGTGCCGGCCTGCTGCACGCGCCGACGTCTGTTGGATCGTCGAACGCCGGGTCTCTTCAAAGAAGAGTGGCGCGGCGACGGAATCGTGGCGCTGTGCAGCAAGACCTACTACTGCTTCGGCGGCGCCGCCGGTCCGAAGTACAGCACGAAGGGACTGAGCAAGCGACAGAACGACATCGACGAGCACACCTTCCTCGCCTTACTGGGCGACCGTCGCAACGGCGTCGGCTGGAACCGCGGTTTCCAAGTGAAAGACTCGTCCGTGTTGACGTACGTTCAAGAGCGCGCGGCGTTGAGCTATTTCTACGCTAAACGCCGCGTGCTCGACGACGGCGTCACCACGGCGCCGATACTCGTCTAACTCGTAAACAACTCGTCTAACTCGTCGTCTACTACTACTACTAACCTAACCCCCACCACCCCCCTAGGGGTAGTTTCTGTATGTATGTATGTATGTATAGGTAGGGTAATAATAAACACCAAAAACAATTGTGTACAATTGTTTGTTTTTTATTTCTACTACTATAGATGTAAAAGCGGCGAAATTAATGAGGTTTTAATAAATCGTATACGAGACAGTCATTGGTCACCCGATTGGTGCCGAATAGGCTCTGGAACATCGTCAACGGCATACCGCGACATCGGAGGAGAAGGTAGGCGACGCAATATTGTCCGCACACGTTAGAGATGACGTTCTGCAGCCGCTTGTCGTTGTACGTCCACGCGTCGCCGCAGTGACGGCGCAGGAACGCGCGGAAGTCGGCGTGCAGCGGCGGCAGACCGTACGAATCGATGTACTCGCCTCGTCGGTCGGCGTCCACGTAGACGGCCACCCAGTGCTGTCCCGGTTCGCCGCCGTCGTCGGTGTTGCACACGAAGGCCGTCGGGTAAACGGTGGTGGCGACGTCGGTAAGTAGCGAGTCTTTAGGCACGACGCCGACGACGATACGTTTAGCGTACGTATCGTGCTCCAGACGACGGATCAGTTGAAACGTAGCCATAGTTACCAGTCGTACACGACGTTCCGGTTCCGGTCGATCTCCTTCACCGTCTCGAATTCCGCATACACGACGACGTTCACCGGAAGCGGTAGCGGCGTCCCGAAGTGCATTTCGACGCCCACGCTCCCCTGACGCACGACGTTGAAATGGTCCCCGTCGCAACAGTCGGGGGTCAGGTCGAAACCGAAGATGGTGAAGCCGGCGCCGAAGTCCGTGCGCGATACGTCGTTCCCCTCGTCCTCGTACGCCTTTCCGCTCGCCTCGAAGAGATTCATGTAGCTCCGCACGTACCGGTTGTGCGGGAAGTCCGGCTACAGCGGCTTGCTCGGCACCTGACGTCCGTCGACGACGAGCGTGAGGAAGTTTATGTCGTTGTGACGCGCGTCGAACGGATTTCTAGTGTAGTCGCCGTTGTAGGCGACGTTATCGATCATCATTCGGAATCGCACCCATGTACAGGTTCTCGTGCGTGTGCGATAGCGTACTCGCCGTTATCGAGAACGATTTGCAGTCGACGCGGCGCATCGGAAACTTAGCCGTTCCCAACGTCCACGCTTTGAAATGTCCCATCTGAACGGCCGGGTTCAACTTCACTTTTCGCACGTGCAGTCGAATCGCCTGCAGCACGACGCGCCACCCCGGTACGGCTTGCGCGACCATGAGCGCGAAGGCGTCCTTCGAGCGCACTATGCGTACTTTCGTGTCGACGCCGTTCGGTATGTGTCTGTTTAGCATAAACGCGTCGACGTGCACGCGTCCCATCATCTCCACCTCGTTGCTATCGGCCGTCATGACGCGTCGTGCCTCGAACCCGACATTGGCGTTCCCGAGCGTGTCCATCCGTCCGGCGGTGTCTTTGTACCACAACGAACCCGTGAGATGCGAACGTTTCGCGTCCCTACCGTAACTCAGCAGCTTCTCGGGGTAGGCCCGGAACGCGTACGTATTGGTCGACGGCGTCACGAGGGTGTTGTTCAGCGGCCGTCAGGTCGGTACCTTCCCCCCGCGTCACTTTGAAAAGCACGTACACTTGAAGGCTCGCCAGGTCCGTATAGTCTTCGCCCGAACCCGGGATGAGGAACTCGATAGGGCCGCCGGCTTCGAGAGTCGTCAGCGGCTGGTAGACGGTCCACTGACTGCTCTCGATGCTCGTCTGCGTCACCGGTCCGCTGAACAGCTCCAGTTCGGCCTTCACGCCCTCGCATGTCGAGCCGTTGACGAACGCCATTACTCGTCGAATATGTCGTGATCCGTTCGACGCGGTCTCTTCCACCTACTGACGGCCGTCGCCGCTAGGCGCGCTCTCTTTATGCCGACGCCGCCGCCGCCCCGGGCGGCGCTGCTGCTGCTGCGTTTGTTTCTTCCTCTTCTGCTTCTTCTGCTTCTTTGGCGGTGCCTGCTGCGAATTCAATAGGCCGTCGAGAAGATCGGCGCCGGCCTCCTTCGCGCGCCTTTTTATCGACTGTTTCAGATTGCCGCCGGCGACGACGTCGCGCGCCACGTGCATGCCGGTGTTGAGCGCGCGTTTTCCCAACGCCAACGCGCCTCTCTTGATAAGCGGCATGGCGCTTCGAAACAGACTCCCGAAGAGATTGCCCAGACCGTGATTTCGTTGACCCCGAGCACCGAGGAAGACCGGCAGCTGACCGCCGACCTGACGAACGTAGTAGTCCACGTACGGGTTCTTCGACGACGGCGACATGTTAAAACAATTTCGATTTACAGCGTCTGAAGTGAAGCGTCGTCACCACCTTCCCCTGCTCGAATGGTATCGGTTGGCCGTGATCGTCTCTTATATCGACTTCGATCTCGTCGAATTGATTCCGCAGCAGCTTCACGTATTGCACGCGATCGAACGTTTCCGAAATAACGTCAACGTTCTCACCGCGGACGGCGATGTTTCGAAGGAGCGGCGCGTACACGTCACCGACGACGCGCGGTTCCACGAGATCCGTGTACACGTACAGACTCTCGATGCCCGCCGACATATTCACCGTATCGCGACCTTCGTACTCGAACGTGTACGAGGCGGGCGCGGTGCTGATGACGGGCCTCACCGCCGGCGCGGCAGCGTACGAGGACGTACTCAGGATCGTGTTGCTATGGAAACCTAGCACGTGTCTCAGACGGCTCGTATGAGGTATGATAAATTCGACACCCGGCGACATACGTAGCGTAAATCGGTTAGAGACGCCGCATTATTCTAGCATGGCCTTGACCTTCTTGGTGCATAAAATTTATCTAGCGCCTCGTTGATCCTGTTTAACAACGTATAAAAGTTGTTGTAGAAACCGTGAGGAATCGTCGTCTTACGATATATCAGCATGGTCGTGCCGTCTTTGACTATCTGCGTGTAAACACCCAGTTCGCCCGCCGCGCAATTCAGATAGAAGTAGGCGTCCTTCTTTCTCACGTTGTACCACGTGTGCGGATACTGTACCGACACCGCGCCGCATTCCCACTCCCCAGACAGGTCGAAACGTCGCGGCAACTTCGTGACGTAGTGCGTCAACGTATTTTCGGGGTGACGTTTCATAGACGCGTTGCTCGGCAGCGTCAGGTAAAAGTCAGACGAGACCGCCATCGTGTCGTCGACGTTCGCCGCCGCCACCGACACTCATAGACGGACTCGGGAGCAGGTAACCGAGACAGCTGCTCAACAGCGCCGTCCACAGGTTGGAGTCACCTTGACCTTTCGTCAGATTGTATATACTAACGGCGATGACGAAGTACAGGACGACGACCAGACAGAGGAATACGATTTCGGCCTTAGGGCATTCGTTGCCGCAGATTCGCCATGGAACGGGTTCGGCGGTGGTTGTAGCGTCGATGGAGTCCGCGTCGTGCTCGTCGACAGATTGCTCGGCGTCGGCGTTCGTTCGACGATCGCCACTCGAGGTAGTTTCGTCGTCGTCGCACATCGTCGCGCCACTGCGCGCTGTCGATGCAGGAGGGACCTTTATACGGTAAGAACGAAGATCCGTTGCATATTCCCGCCTCGTGCAGTCGCCAGCAGCCAGTGTGACGCATCCAACGATTCATCGCCGCCGCTACTATAGGTCCACGAGCGACTCGGCGTCGATCCAGCTGTTGAATGAGGCCGGATATCCGCTCCATTTTACGAGCGCCTCCGAACCGCCGCCGCCGCCACGACGCAGACGACGCTGTAGAACCGCCTCAACGCGATATAGTTTGTCTTTCGGAACGACTACGCGTTGTAGTTCCGGTTCGTAGAAGGTGCCCTCTATCTGCGTCTCGGCGTCGTCCTTCAGGCGATAAACGGGCGGTTCGGACGGGTGCACCTCTACGACGGTGAACAGCTCCTCGCTCCAGTTAGCCATGTATCCTTTTTTGAATTGACCCCTCGTCTTGCTGATACGTACGCGATCTCCCACGCGTAGTTTCGGTTTTCGTCGTCGTCGTCGTTGATCGTTGCCACCACCCCCGTACAGTCGTTGCCATACGGCCTCCTGATTCGTCGCGTCGACTCTCTCCGGCGTCCTACCTATGCTTCGGTGGTACGCGTTGTTGTACGATCGCACGAAATCCAGTAACGCCTCTAGGTAGCGCAGCGTTTCGTGTTTCGTAAAATAGCGCCACATACGCGTCTTCAAAGTTCGATTAACCCGATCCACGACGCTCGCTTAAGTCTCCTCGTTATGTGTCACGAAATGATGAACGCCGCGACTCTTTAGCAACGTTTGCAGGGGTCGGTTCAAAAACTCGCTCCCCTTATCGGTCTGCAGCGTGTTCGGCGTCTCGTCGTCTCTCAGCAGGCGCTCGAAGGCCGCAACGAGCGACGGACCGGACTTACTCTTCAACGGAACGCACCACGCCCACTTCGAAAACACATCGATCACCGTCAATAGGAATGTTATATCGTCGTTGTGCGTTTTCAGTCTAGTCAAGTCGACCAGATCGGCTTGTCACTGCTGGTTTCGACCGCCCTCGATGACGCGACGTCGTTTGAAATGACGTCTAACCGGTTTGGGTAGGGTATAGGCGTACTGCGACGCTAGCCACCTCTCGACGGCCGGACGTCGGAGCTTCGACGCCCGGTGCAACGCGTCGACGCCTCCGTAACTCCCCACCCGTTTCGGATCGAAGTACACGTTATTCAGCTCGTCGTCGTCGACGTCGACGTCGTTTCGTTGCTGTCGAGGCTTTCGTTTTGGACGACGACTCCACCCGGACACCATGACGACGACGACGACGACGATGATCAATGTACGATGATTATTATACACGTATAGAGTGCGATAAGAGCGATGGTGAAGCCGACGATGACCGTTATCGCGCGTCGTGACGGCATCACAACGTATCCCACGCCGTGACGCCCAACGAAGAGGATCGTTGTCTGCGTTTAGGTTCGCCTCGCATCCGACGACGTCTCCACTCCGACGGCGCTGATGAACTAGACGTCGTCGGCATCATCATCGCCTCTTCTAGTAGGTGTTTCTGTCGTCGCTCCGTGTACGATCGATAGCGCGGGTTGCCTACGAATTCCATAGGGATATTCATATCCTTCATGTGCAATCCGAACTCCCGCCATCCTACGGGCGCCGTCGTCTTCGATCTCGTTCGCATGAGATCGTTTACTAGATCGACCATATTACTCCCCGCGATCGTTTTACCGTCGTACACGAATTCACCGCGATCGTTCCTTCGACACAACGGATCGGCTTTCATTTTTTTGATAAGCAGTCCCGTCTTCCCTTTCAACGTTTTAGGCATACTGGCTATGATTTCGCGCTCTACCACCTCCGACGATGGTGGCGCCACCGCCGCCGCCGCCGCCGCCGGCACCGCAGGTGTCTCGCCGCCGCTGTAGACCACCGATACGCGTACCGGTTGCGGCGCTCGAGCCGCCTCTATCGTATTGTTCCGACTCAGCAGTTGATTGTACGACGCTACCTTTTCGCGTTCCGATAAATCCGAACGTTCTAGAATGTCCTTCATGTCGCTGTCATGGCTACTCAGCACACGTGATCGGGGCGTGCTCGACGACTGATCGACACGTGGCAGGAGGCTTTCCACCAATCGTGGATCGACCAACGCCATCTTCTTCGCGTACTGCATCAATCACCCGCTGCCGAACACCTGCTGAGCAGCGGCAGGAGAACGGTACTCGCTAACGGCGCTAGCAGGGCCGTCAGAAAACCACCCGCACCCTTTTGCAAGATGACACGCTTCTGCTTAAGCATAACGTGTTTGTCGACGAGTTTACGCAGGTGATTCCGGTATTTCGCCAACACGCGTTTCTGTTTCGGCGACAACTTCACGTTCCCTTTCAGAATGTTGTACGCGCAATCGCACAGACTACAAATGAGACCGGTGTCCGCGTGGGCGAGTAGGGCTTTTCGCAGAGCGATGTTCCGCCTATGTCTCTCCAACAGCTGCAGGGCGACAATGTGTCTCTTTATTTGATTCGTCGGTGCCGCCACCTTCGGTCGTCTCTTCGCTGCCACCGCGCGCCCCGTCATAGCGACTAATAAACGTACGCCCCGTCGTCCCTCTCTTCTTATAGTCCGCCGACGCCACCACCACCACCACCGCCGCCACCCTTCCGTATTACAGGAACAGCAATGGCTTAATATTATAAATAGAGAAGAGGGCAGAAATGGTAGTAGAAATAAACTAAGAACTTATAAACAGTTCAAAATTTTTTTTGTAACTGAGCATTATGTTAAAAAAATCATGACTAGAAGTAATCGATCAGCACTTGCAAAATTTCGATGTGGCGTGGCACCAATCAGAATTGAAACTGGACGTTTTGAACGAAATTACCCCCCACCTGAAGCTAGGACGTGTTATAATTGAACGAATGAAATAGAAAATGAGTTTCACGTTTTAATGAAATGCCCTTTATATGTTATCGAACGAAAAGAACTAATAGGCTATGCAACAATTAATGATCCTGCTTTTTCCAGTATGAATGATCAAGATAAATTTGTATATTTATTGAGTAATGACAATATAATAAGTAAAACTGCCAGCATCCTCCAAAAAATACTGCACACAAGATTACACAATACAACAAAATAATAGCACATGTTTATTAAATTATTACTGTTTTTATTTGTACATTTTTGTTTTTACAAGTCTCTCATAACTCTTTTTGAGTGGTCTTTGTATACAGTGCTAACTTTGAATGTAATATATTTATTTGTCTTGTATTTTAAAGCATGTATACGTGGGGTGAGACTCTAATAAAATACTACTACTACTACTACTACTACTACGTACATGTACTGAAGGCGATCGTCCGGAAATATGCACGTACGCAGGCGCATGTCCTCTTCCGTTTCCTGTTTCAGATCCACGAATAGATAGCCGTACGCCGACGACGTCGCGTCTTTGAAAGCCTCTATCATGTAGTTGACCTTTCCCGGGTACATCTGTTTCGCTAGGTGACCTACTTGACCGGCGTCTCGAGGGCTCTTGAATAGCACTAAGTATTGAGCGTTCAGGCTGATTGTACGGTTTTCTTTCCCTTTCGGAAACATGTTCTGTCGCAATTGTACGACCGACGTATTACAATGATGACTTTTTTTAGTAAATAGTACCGTCACCCGGCTATCGGTCTCCTCCATGAGGTCGTCGAGTACTAGAAGCGTTCTCGCTTTACCGTCTAAACGTTTCGGATCCGGCAGGCCGTCTACGAACTCTATTTTCGAAGACATAGACGCGTAGCCGCTCTGCCACTGTCCGTAACACCACAGGATTTTCTCCGGCGGCGGATCGATCATAGTGTCGTGACGTATCAAACGCTCGACGAACGTCGTCTTACCGCATCCCGTAGGACCGGCTACTATACACGTAAAAGGATGCTTCAACGACGGTCCGTTCATTTTTCATGACTGAACGACGAACACTTTTTTACGCGTCTTTATAACCATCGCGCAACTTCATCAACAGTTTACCGAGCATGTTCTTCCCCACATCGCCCGCGATTCCGCTACCCCAGAAACCCTCCCTACTCGCTACCCATTCCACCAATTCGGCGTCCCCGGTCGCCAACAGTGCAGCCTTCAAATCGCTCGATCCGTCAAACTTCCTCCTCAACAACATCTTCATACATCTCACCCTAACGTCGGTCCATTTGGTTTCCGTTCTCTTTAGTCGAATGTAGTAACCGCGTCGTTTCGCTGCATAAGAGCTTCGCGAACTTTTGATTTCTTCGGCACATTCCACGTCGTCGTAGAATATCGCTTTCCTATACTGATAGGCGTGCTCGACGGATCGAAAGCCCCGACCGAACGCCGACACTCGACACATATACATATTCGACAAGAACGACCGCGATCCACCAAACCTTATAGGCGACGACATCATACCGACTACCGATCACCCGCT
This sequence comes from Paraescarpia echinospica, assembly GCA_020002185.1. Taxonomy (NCBI): domain Eukaryota; kingdom Metazoa; phylum Annelida; class Polychaeta; order Sabellida; family Siboglinidae; genus Paraescarpia; species Paraescarpia echinospica. Next base: position 19,880,107 of record CM034544.1, read on the forward strand.
ACCGCCACCGCTTATATACTCTCACCACCGCTAGACTAAAAAGTTGCGACTAGGGTCTCGACCCCTAGGCAAACGCTCTTCTAAGGCCAATGCAGTGGTTTTACCCCGGTTATACCGCCGCTAGGTGGCAAACTAAAAAGTTGCGACCCCTAGGCGAACGCTCTCCTAAAGCCAATGCAGTGGTTTTACCCCGGTTATACCGCCGCTAGGTGGCAAACTAAAAAGTTGCGACGAACGGATTCGGACCGGGAATCTTTCGATCCCTAGTCGAATACTCTCCCAGGAGAGCTAATCCGTCGTCGACGTTTATACAGTGGTTTTATCGTGGTTATATATTAGCGCAATAAACGCATTATTGCTTACGTCAGCACGCTCTAGGTACGGCGTTGATCGCTAGGAGGCGAACTAAAATACTCTCTGCACTCACCGCTAGGTGGCATCTCTAGTGTAGGGGTAATCAATCATTCAATTAGTATCAAATTACAACGCTCATCAATCACGTTTTTTATAAGTAGGTTTCCGAAACTAATTAGTGTCAAAAAAAGCCTTTGATCTTTTTTATAAGTAGATTGTCAAAAACGTTTAGTGGTCATTAAATTCTTTTTTATAAGTAGGCGTTTGAGGCCGTACATGTCCTCTATACTACTCAGCTGGCCGTTGACCATGTATGGGCAACATAGGGTTTACTAGTAACTTAATTTCCTTGGCACACAGAGCATAGCAGGATAAACTTCTGGCGGACAAGTTCACACAAGGTATTATGGAAATAATATATACATTTGTAAGAAAAACCCTAATAAAAATGCAAATTCTTGGAAATTCCACTGGCTAAATAGTCCTGTTACAGGTAACAAAGTATGTGTTTCATTACTAAGCAATACTTGTGAATATAGGTGAATTTGTTGTGGTTATAGGAAAATAAAATAACAATATCAAATTGTTATTGATTAGTTATATAATGAAAACATTGTATATTACAACAAATTAAGTGGGTATACTGATGTATGAAGTATCATACCTGGAAGCCACCATAACCTACCATCCCTAGGTACATGACTGAGTTAATGTTCAATGCATACTGTTGGCTCCAGTGACCACGATTAAGGAAGACCAAATGTTTTACTGTCCACTTGATCTAAAGTGCAGTTAACCAAGTACAAATAATATATCACCACATATGTTTGAGATCCTATCTGTATCTTGCCTAAAACCCCAATTGGGCAGGTGTTTAGTGTTTACACTTACACTTACAAGTTTATGAACTTTGCAAGCTTTGCTGGCTTATTTAGTTGCTCATATCTTTATACTTTTCCAATATTTGTCAAGGGGCATTTTAAACGAGTTCAACGTTCACTTACTCTCATGACGATTTCAATTCCATTGCTTGTGATGCCGATTCTTCTCATTGTGATACCGATTCTGATGACGACTCAACTCCAAACGATTCCGACTCCGATTCCACTAAATTAACTCCAAACGATTCCGACTCCACTAAATTAATTCCAAACGATTACGACTCCGATTTCGACTCCGGAATCGGAGTTGGTATCGTCCTTTGGATCCCATTCCGGAGCTGGAATCGCCACAAGTGTGCTGCTCGCCTTTCAAAGTTTCAAATATACCAGCTGAGGCTTCCATGTACTTCCAACTGCACTCCCATGGACGCCCAAAACACCCAACTACGCCTATTTGATGAGACCCCCACCAGGCATCATTAGGGGTATACAAAACACCTAATCATCCTCGAAACATCCAATTTGAAGCGAAGAAAAATGTCGAAATATTATTGAAGCGGAAGTCTTATACTCTACCTATCACACTGTAATTAATTAGTCAGAACGTTACGTGTGTTTCTCTGGGATTGTTCCGAGCGACGTAACGTAAACCGTCCACCAATCAGTTGGACTCGCTTTACGTAACTTGTTTTGGGTATATTTCGGCTGCATTCAGAGTTCGCGCTGCGTCTTCGCTTTTTGGACCGGAAGTCGATTCAATTGCAGTTCAAAGTCACGTTGTGTTGACGCTCCGACGCGCGCCGCACCAGCGCAGTTGGTTTTGCATTCAATGATTATTCTTTGTTAACTATGTATGGTTGATGCGTTTGACCGTTTCAGTTCACACTCAAGCATGAAACGTTGGGCTTTTAACAACAACAGTGTTTCTAATTGCAGGAATGGTGGCATTACTGTCGAAAAACAAATTCGAAATCAGTAGCGTTCATTTACAATGCGGCGACCGTTAAATTTATGCGTTCAAATTCCGGCGGGTGACCGCGACGTCGCGGCGCGAACTTTGAACGCGGCAAAGGGTTGCGTTTAGAGTGCGACGTCACGGTTCACCGCCGGAAGATCACAGCTTACATTTTAGGTACCGCGATGCACGCCGCATATGAAATGGCTGTGTTAAAAGTAGACGTAGTGCGGTTATTGGTACTGATTTCGAATGTGTTTTTCGTTGAAAATGCCACCATCCCTACGATTAATTATAATAATTAAGAACGATTTAGTTTTCCTAGGAGCTCATCTTGTCATCCCATTACAAGATAGTCATCTTCAAACCAAAACAAATTAAGGAGGCCATCTTGGAGACGCACTAGCAGCATCAACACGACGTAACTTTAAACGGCAAAGTCGACTTTTGGGGCAAATAGCGCCAACGCAATTCGGCGCGAACTCTTAACGTGGCCCTGTTAAAACAAAACTGAACAAAAACGTCAGAACTGAACAAAACGTGGGAAACAGTTTTTTGTGTCTGTGTATATGTAGCGTCGGCCGGAGGAGAGGTATTTATGGAAGTTACTGTAATTATAAGTATCAAGTGATGTCTAGTTGACGGATCTATAATAACACAAATAGATCAAATTCACAAGGTAATCATCAGATGTAATATATTTATTACTAAACAAAGCCATTTCACACATAATTGCCAATTGTTTACATTAATTACTTTAAAAAAAGGTGGCTCCTACGTTCGTGACAACATGTTAGACAAGATGTATCTCTGTCCGGTATTAAAATGTACCTTTTAAAGTAATTACTTTTTAAAAGGTGGCTCCTACGTTAATGACAACCTGTTAGACAATATGTATCTCTGTCCTGTATTAAAATGTACCTTGTAAAGTAATTATTTTTAAAAAGGTGGCTCCTACGTTAGTAATAACCTGTTAGACAAGATGTATCTCTGTCCGATATTAAAATGTACTTTGTAAAGCTTGATGATTGTACATATAATTATGAGAGGATTATATTATGTGCAACTATGTTGTTTAATACATACTCTTATAATATATATATGTATATATATGTATATATATATATATGTGTGTGTGTGTGTGTGTGTGTGTGTGTGTGTGTGTGTGTATTAACAATACGAGATCAACGTTACTGATGTTACACCACCAGATATTCAAACAATTTGTATGTATTGATAATGTAAAATCTAATGTTTTAAACCTATTATGTGGAGTACCGCAGGGATGAATACTTGGACCAAAATTATTTTTGGTTTATATCAATGACTTAAGCAAAGTTTCTGATATAGTAAAGTTCACTTTATTTTTAGATGACACTAACATATTCTATTGTGCTGATAATCCAAATATGCTTAGCGCAGTAGTCAACCAGGATTTGGTGAAATTACAAAATTGGTTCGAATTAAACAAACTATCCCTTAATATCGATTTTCATGATATATGTAAAAAAGATAAATGCTCCTGGCATCAATATAACCATAAATCATAAAAACATAGAAAGAGTGTACGAAACCAAATTTTTGGGTGTAATCATTGATGAGAAGCTATCTTGGAAAACACAAATTCTATTGGTTAAATCTAAATTAGCAAAAATAACATCAATAATTTACAAAGCACGAAGCTTATTACATGTCAAGTCATTATCCTTGTTATACTTTTCACATGTTATGCCGTATATTGACTAGTGCTCTGAGATTTGGGGCAACACGTGTCGTTCTAACTGATGGTCAATTTTTGTTTTGCAAAAAGAGTTGGACGTATTATATATGGAGCAAAAGCTCAAGACCATACAAACAAATTGTTTGTTAATCTTAAAGTTATGAAGTTTTTTGATTATATTGAGTATAAAACGGCTATCACAATGTACAAGATGAGATATAATTTACTTCCGAAAAACATTCTACGCTGTTTTCATTTGAATAACGAATGTTGGTATGTAACAAGACAGAGAGATATATTTAAGCAATTGTACGTTCGTACAACTTTGAAGGCTATGTGTGTGTCTAACGTTGGAGTCAAACTGTGGAATAGTTTACCTGAACATTTAAGAAAGTGTCAGCATATTTGTATGTTTAAAAAAAGTACAAATCATCTATAATTGAGAGATATACAGCAGTATTGTAATCGTGGTACTATGTGGAGTAACGAAGACCCATAAGAATATCATCAATGTCAAAAACCAAAATAAGTATAAACGTAGGCACCGTGTACAATAATTTTTGATTGGTAATTTATACTAAATAAAACATATTGTATTTACATCGCCAGCACCTAAAATGGTCGGGGGTGACCCATTGATAAGTAATGTTCTTCTGTCACTCCCTTTCCACATACAACATTGTGTTTGTTATATTGTGACGTGTAATGTTGAATATTGTTGTTGTATTGTTGGAAATAAATGATTTACTTTACTTACTTACTGGATATTAAAAACACAGTAATCACGTGTAATCGCTCTAGGTCAAAATACGCAAATATTGTATAATTGAATGCATATGCAAGTATAGCCGGATATACTGGAGATCGCAGCTGCAGACGGAAATTGATGATATCAATAGAAACGAACAAAGGAAACAGCATAATTTGACAGCACGAATCTTCTGAAAATGAAATAAATACTAATGATGTGGACTATGCATATAATAATGCTTACAATATCCCTGCTGTGGCCGCAACTGACAACTCAACATTGTTACTGTTAATGACACAGCTCTCAGATCCGTTGTGAGACATAACATAGACATCGCATTGTCAAACTTTTATATATCTTGTGACTACCAAAGCCACCGCCCGTATGCACTGTTTACCTCAAGTGTCGCATAATTATTCAATCAAAAACTGAACATATATGTATTTAAAGTACCTGCTCTTTCACATTCATATTGACAATGCTGATGTTGCTGACCTGTTCGCACACACCTCAGTTGTAGACTCTTACCACAAGGTGGATGCTCACTGGTGTCTCCAAACCACTACTCAATGTTGACAACGAACGGTGTTTCACAAGTCTTGTTGCACATATAATTATGTGACTGTATGTTAGAACTCCCAGACAGGTGCAAACTACACGTCTCACAACTGGATGGTTTTAACCAGTGTGAGTGTGTACGTGTACCACCCTGTAAAATTAGCTCAACCCTTGTCACCCTTAAACGGTTCCTCATGTGGGTCGAGGGAAGTTTGTAACTGTAACTGGTGATTCTACGTTTAAATGATTGCTATCCACTGTGAGTTCGCATTCGCAGGTTTAATGCACCATTCTAGCTACACTGTTTTCAACACGTGTCACTTTGATGAAAAGGTTATCCATCCACCTAAGAATGTACATAAGCCTTTAAGTTATTACTTTATGAACTCTTTGTTCCGTGATTGTCACACTTGAATGGTTTCTCCCACCACGAAGGAGTTGGTGTCTCTTTAAATGTAAATGTTGATCCACAAGAGGCAGTCACGTGTTTTCTCTTGTTCCTGAATACACAGATTTGGACATTCAGTGATTTGACTCGATGTTCTACGTTGTGTTGGTGACAGAACCCGACAGTTGTTGTTGTCAATGTGGGTGAGTCGAAGCAACTTGGTCACTTTATTGTAGACACTTGTGACACAAACTGTCGTTGACTCGCATCCCAGTCATCTGAAACAGCAACAACAGTCATTAGACGTGGGAAAAGTTAGTAACATAATCAGACAAAGTTTGATCATTCCAATTGATAATTAGAAATCAAAGATACTGAACGCACTCGTAGTATGTGTACAAAGAGAAACATGTTTTTTCAACAGTTTAGTGTTTTCAAAATGGTGCTGTATATTTAGTCCTCAAATAACGAGCAAGCAGTATAGTTATATCTAGATACTGGTCCACTCGGTTTCTGCTGTACTCAATCATAATATATGCAGTTTCCGCCAGCAATATTTGAGATCATAATATTATTGCATTGTATCGATATTGTTAATTAGGACCAATTATTTCTCCGTTCTCGATAGCCGAGTACATGGATTGCCAAATCTGGGACATTTTCTGGGTCCCGGCTCTTGACTGAACAATAACAAAAAACCTGTCTAGTATTCAATCCAAATCTTCTACTTATTATGACATGTCTATGAAGTGTGTCACTCTGTATATTTATAGCAACATGTCCTAAGGACACATCACGCCTGTGCGCATGGGCCATTTTAGCTCATATCAGACGTATGGTTTAACTTTAAGTGGCAGCCACATCTTAAAGCGAGTTGTTTCGGGGAGAGCAATAGTAATTTGTTTGTTGGTAGTGGACTTTTTACTGGAATGTACTGACGCTGAGAGATGCCGCAACCAAGGCGTGAGACGAGCAGTACCGCTGAAAAGAGCGAGGAGCCACTGAGTTCAAATGAAATAGCTTTGAAACTCGTGGAGCTTCTAATCAACGATACAGTCATTGGTAAGCTAACATCTGCCTTGTATCCCCAGGTGCTGCCAGATAAGATTGACACTCTAACAGCCAAGATATATAGTCTACACGAGCGGTTAGAAAAGAAGGACCAGTACATAGAGACTCTAGAGAAGAAACTTGCGGTGGTTGAGGCAAATAACGATCGCCTAGAACAATATTCTAGACGTTGTAATGTAAGAATTCAGGGAATTTAAGAAACTAACAGTGAAGACATCACTGCGAAAGCAATGGCTATTGTTATCTTTCTTACGGTATTTCCATTGCTCAATGCTTGTACACCATAAGTTAACTGACTTTGAATTATGGTATAATCGAGATTTTTTAAAGCATTGTGTGGCAAAAAAATTTCACTCTATTAATTGCAAAAATTGCTGTATATATTTTAGAACTGATTATGTTGATATGTTTTTCCATGTTAAATGTTTATCAGTATGTTTTCCTGAGAACTTCACCGATTCTTCTTTGTTATCCTTTCCAACATGATTAATAATTTCACTGTTTATTTTAATACAGTAATTTACATGGTAGTTGCTATTCGGTGGACTAGATAAGCAAAAGTCTGTCTTTTTATATTTAATGACAATTTATTGGCACAAAGCCAATCGTACAAATGTATTAAGTCTTGGTTTATGCAGTCAATTAAAATATCAATATAAGGATCTGATTGGTATACAGTTGTGTCATCTACAAAAGATAATAAATTAAGAGACTTAGAGTTAATTATATCATTAATATAATTAAAAATAAGATTGGTCCAATTATGGATCCTTGGGGCACGCCACTTATATGTTTTTGGAGATGAATGACATTTGTGTATCTCAGCATATTGTTTTTGATTTAATAAATAACTTGCAAATAATTTCTTGCTTATTCCCAAAATTTCATAAAGTTTAATTTGTACAGTAAAATATCATGGTTTATTGTATCGAATGCCTTTGAAAGGTCCAGAAACACAGCCAATTTTGTTATTTTATCCTTTGCATCTGCAATATCCTTGAGCAGATGTAGTATTGGTTGAATAGCAGAATGTTTTGCACGAAACCCATATTGGCGTTTATACCAAATGTTACATTTTTCTAAGAAAATTATTAATCTATTGCATACAATTTTTCCATTATTTTAGAAATTGCGGGTAGAATACTTATAGGTCTATCATTGTTGAACAGTTTATTGTTACCTGATTTGAAGACGGGAATGACTTTTGCAGTTTTTAAGTTTTCAGGAACAATTCCCGTGACAAAGGATTGGTTTAGTATATGCTCATGCGGAGTGGCAACTTCATGTATGGCCGCTTGCAGTAGTTTAGTGGATAGACGTCGAAACCTTCAGTGCATTTAGTTTTAAGTTTTCGTACAAATATTTATATGTTTGTCGTCTGCGTTGGTTGCATGAAAAAAATGATGGGATAGTTTCGTCTTAGATGTGTTTCAAATCGTTTATCAGGAAGAGTTATTGAGTTGTTTATCGATTTAACTATTCCAACAAAACATTACTAAATTCTTCTGTAATTTGTTTTAAAGTTATATTCTCTTGTCTGTATATGATGAAGGTTTCAGGTAGTTTGGGGAATTATTTTTGTTTATGTATTGCTTGTCGTAGTACAGGCTTCTACAGCCCATGTTGCATTGATATTGTGCTTATGTTCTTCTAGCATTTCTGTATAATAAGGCACTATGTGAAATGGAAAATCAGAGATCCTATCTGTCTATCAGATTTATTCATTCAGTGTCGCTACCTCGAATCGTGATTGAATTTATATCGTGTCCTAGATCCGACTCTTCTACTATCAGTACTGTGATATATGTGTGTGAAGTGTATGTCTTCTTCCAATAAACGCCTAGCCTCAACATGCTGAGGATACAGGCGGTGCCGTGGCATGGCAGGCGAACAGGAATTTGTTTGTTTGTTTTTAGAGTGCAATATATAAGAACACAAATTATCGTGTAAATAAACAGAAATACGTGCAGAAGAACTTGTTAACGTCTAAAACATGGGGTAGTGCAAAGTCTGGATGTTGCTTTTAAACGCATCCAGGCTGTTTTGACTTACAATATATTGAGGGAGGGAATTCCAAAGTCGAATGGTACTGGGGAAAAAGAATACAAGTGGTAGTTGCATCTGGAATGAGGGATAAGGTAAGATAAGGAATGTTGTTTTCTAGTGACTTTATTTACAGGAATAAGGTATTGGTTTGCTGGGATACCCACTAGGTCATTTGCTCTCTTGTATATCATACATAGTTTTGCATCGGTTCTTCTGTCTGATAGGGATCTCCATCCTAATGTCTGGAGCATGTCTTTTACACTGGAGGTATTGTGGTGGCGATATAAGACATACCTGGCTGCACGGCGTTGAATCATTTCTAGTTTGTTTATTTGTGTAAGGGTATAGGGATCCCAGACAGTACAGCTGTTCTCCACGATGGGTCTGACAAAGGTGAAGTAGGCCTGAGTTTTTATTTGAAATGACGGAACTTTGAGATTTCTGCGGAGGAAGCCTAGTGATCTATTTGCTTTTAGACAAATGTTATTTATGTGGGCATTCCACCGGAGATCTGAGGTTATGGTTACACCAAAATATTTTTACCTGTGAAACAGTTTCTAGTGTTTGACCATGAAGCATGTATTGATTGTTAATGACAGTTTTGTTTCTTGTTACAGGTATGACATGACATTTTTGAAGATTGAATTCCATATTCCAGGTTGTGGCCCATTTTCCAAGTTTGTGAAGATCTTCCTGGAGCACAGCTGTATTTGTCTTAGGCTTAAGGGCTATATACATTATGGAGTCATCAGCCAAAATTCTAACTGTAGATGTAATATTGTCTGGGATGTCATTTATGTAAAAGAGGAATAGCAAGGGCCAAGTACAGAGCCTTGTGGTACTCCTGATGTTACGGGTACCTCAGAGGAGGCCTCGCCCTCTATTATGACTCTTTGTGTTCGGCTGTTAAAAATGATCGAATCCAGGAATTTGTTTTGCCTTGGATATGTTTGTAAATCTGTTTTTTTATGGCTGATCTTATCAAATGCTTTAGAGAAATCCATCACTATGACATCCGTTTGCGTGCCAGACTGCATATGGGTAACTAAGTCATGTATGAACTGAATAAGCTGTGTCTCGCAAGATACTTGGGAGCGAAAGCCATGTTGAAGATGATAAAGAATGTTGTGTGAATGTACATGTTTCATTATACTACTAACCAAGATATGTTCCATTAGTTTTGATGCTATGCATGTCAGGGAAATGGGCCTATAATTTGAAGCTATGTATTTTTGACCATTCTTGAAAATAGGTGAGACTTTTGTTTTTAGCCAGTCTATGGGGACTTCTCCTGTAGCATATGACTTCTGAAAGATTAAAGATAGCGATGGCGCAATTTCAACAGCCAATTCTTTTATAATCCTTAGGTTGCTGTTGTCTGCTCCTTGTGCTTTATAAGGTTTAAGATTTTGTAGGAGTTTTAGTACACCAGCTTCTGTAATTTCTATTTGTGGCATTTCTTGTAGTGTTGGATTGGGTAGTTTTGTTACTTGGGGAGATGGGTCATCTGTAAAGACTGATTGAAACTGCTGATTTAGTATCTCCGCTTTGGCTTTAGGGTTTGAGTGTAGGATTCCACTTTGTTTGAGAGGCGATACCCCTGTGTGGTTTGTACGGCAGTGTTTCATGTAAGTCCAGAATCTCTTAGCATAACCTTGTTTTTGTTGACTATCTTCAGTAGAGGTGACAATTTCATTTACATAGTTCCAGTAGGCAGTTCTCAGTTGTTGCTGTATAGTTTGTTTTAGATGTTTGTATTTTGGAGTGTGCTTGTGACATTTGTACATTCTGATCCTTTTTTTGAATAAGTTTCTTTAGTGTTGGTGTAATCCAGGGGTATCCATCCCTACATCTAGCCATTCTGGATGGTATATACAACCCAGTTCCTTTGACAATGCTATCCCGAAACATGCACCACAACTTGTTTGCACTGTTTTGCTCATAGCAATTTTGAAGATTTTTGCTTACATCTTTCATGTTTTCTAAATTTGTTCCAGACCCAGTGTGCCTTATTGAAAAGGGGACTATTTCTAGGTTTCTGTTTGTCTTTCATTGGATTTATGTCTAGATAAATAATGTTCGTTTTAGAAAGAAATGGGTGTTATTTTAGTATTTGTGTTGGTCACAGGACGCCAACTAATAGCACTTATCGAACACCTTACCGTAATATAAATCAAATTAAAAACAAGTAAAATAATAACATTAATAGAGGATTATTTAAAATTGTCCTGTTCGCGCCACCAGCCTCGCTATGCTATGTATTCAAGGAGACATGACATTACAGAGAACATACATTTACACAACGTGTGAAATATATAACTATATATTAGTATTATATTAATAACCAACTGTTAGTCCTGCGAAATGCAGTCACATATTCCCGTATTATCGCTCACAAGAATGACAACTCGGTTACCTCGATTAATAATGTGGATATTCTCAACTACCACAACATGCATATGAAGAATAAGGCAACGCGCTGACTGCAATGGCTCCTGCCTGTTCCGAAATGGCGTACTGGAGCTGACAGCAAGTATAGTCACCTACTCGGTTTCTGCCCTATCTGAGTTTCTGTCTCATTGCGATTATATAGCTGGATCTCATATTAAATACATCTTTAGTCAGATATATCGGACACAATGAGCAAAGGACGTCTACAAACTTCCAACAAAGTTATTTGTCTCAAATTAAAACGAGGCAAACAGGTTGTTGACAGATATTTTGATAGCGAACGCAGACCATGTAACTACAATGCACCACATCGGTGACGGTGATGTAAACAACCGTAATATTAAAATTTATCGGGCAAAATTGTAAGCAACTATTCACCCTAATCACCACAGAAAAGTTAACGAACAGCCCGTGGAGTTTATACAGTGAATGCGTTGCGATTTGTCGCACAGTAGAGATTTTGAACAGGATGAGGCAGAAACCGAGTGCTTCCGTATGGCGCGTGAAGTGATTATCGTACCAAAACAAATCCAAACTTGTGTAATTTACTCTGTAAATGACAAGCATATAATTTTTTTAATGAATTACAATTATAATATAGATGTTATTCATATATTCAAAGGAAGACAGTTAATTGGGTCATCAGTATTATAAAGACATGAATGACACATCCCAATTATTCTCCAATCTTAACAACATCAGATATACACAAAGTACAATGTTATAAATTAAACAACACACCATTGTGAAAAGTATTTCACCCACTGAAAATATGAATGAGAATTATTCTTTATATGCATGAATTATATTTATGTAAATGAGAAGTTACATAGCAGTGCTCCATATGATGAGACTAATCAGTGATCACAATCAAAAATCTCAAAGCAAATTTACCGCCCGCACGAAAACTTCTTTGCGACTACACTGTCCGGAAACATTTTCTTGACGATCTTTGTGAAGTGGTCTCCAAGCATAAACGAAAGGTTGTGCTCGGCGACTATATATAACTGATAGATACCAAACTATAAACTTTGGTGTTCCCCAGGGTTCTGTTCTTAGGCCTTTGCTTTTTACTCTTTACACCACGCCACTAAGCTCTGTTATACAAAGACATAACTTCGATCATCATCTTTATGCTGATGATACTCAGATCTACATTTCGTTGGCTACCCCGGATACAAATCGCTCCCTTAACCAACTTAGTGATTGCTTTCAAGATATCTTCCACTGGATGACTGACAGCAAGTTGAAATTAAATGCAAATAAAACTGAATTGATCATTATTGGTACTCCGATGCAGCGTTGTAAACTGGATGTTTTTTTCCTACGCGTATTTTGAATCAGTATATCACGCCAGCAACCTCGGTGCGGAATCTTGGAGTGATCTTTGATAGTGACTTCAATTTCCGACAACACATGTCTCAAACATGTCGCTGCTGTTTTTATCATATTCGTGATCTTCGCCGTATTCGTCGGTATCTGTCATTTTCTGTTGCTAAGACTATTGCAACAGCGCTTGTTAGCAGCAGACTTGACTATTGCAATTCCCTCCTTTATAATATAGGTAGCAAGGATATCACAAAACTTCAGCGTGTCCAAAATTGTCTAGCAAGAGTAGTTACAAGATCTCCTCGTTTTTTTCGCTCTGTACCACTTTTGAAGTCTTTGCATTGGCTTCCTGTACGATATCGTATAATATTTAAGATCTGTACCATTACATACCAGGCACTGTCCAATAGGCAACCATCTTATTTACATTTATTGCTTACTCCTGTAAGAAAACCTATCCAGCTTCGATCATCTAGTTCTGACCTACTTTTTGTTCCTAGAGTCAACACTAACATTGGAACTAGGGCTTTTTCTGTTGCTGCACCAACTCTTTGGTATATGCTTCCTCTTAGTGTTAGATCAGTTGAAAATATTACAAAATTCCGTCGTCATTTAAAAACGTATCTTTACAACATTGCTTATCCACCGTAGCCCCCTAGCGCCTTGACCCATCTGTTGACAACTGGAAAACTACTTATGGATTTTGAAATTGACCAACCCTTTTGTTTTGATGCGCCTCTGAGCTTGGTTTCCAAGGATTTAGGCGCAATAGAAGTTATCTTATTATTATTATCAGCATAACGGTGATGATCCAAGTTATGTTTTTGAATAACACAGCTTAGTGCCGTGGTGTAAATAGTAGAGCAGATATGTGTAAATAACAAGAAGAATTGTGGGTTTTGTGGTAAAAGCACTAAAATTGGTGTATATGATGTCAAGAGGGTACTAAATGATTTCATATATAGATATATTAACATAAAAGATATAGATATATTAACATAAAACACAAATAAAGTGTCTTTTTATATGTTTTCAGACATGCCGAATCCAATGGCGTCATCAGTTCATTGAAAACATGCATATATTTTAAGGTAGGGCACAGGTTAATGGTACAATTCAAGATGGCCGCCACCTGAAATGTGAATATCTAAAAAATATCATATCTTCACAAGACATGCACACCAAGTTAGCGCCAGTGCATTGTCGATACTCCTGCACAATACGTACGATGCTTACAGCTGTGAAGAGAGTGAGCCGATACCTTTTGACGATTGGTGCATGAATCGAGTTCAGGCCTTTCCACAATTCCAGTACTGGTTTATCGTCATGCAGCTGGAGATCCGCGTCTTGGTATTTGTGAGGTCTCTACGTGATTCCAACTTCTCACTCCATGTCGCAGTCCTGGCAGCGCAGACACCATGTTTTTTTAGCACTGAACCACTCACTATTCTCCATGGGTGCCGATTCACATTCGTGACATGATGACGTTGCGTGAACGACACCCTGACGTAGCAAGCCAATTCGCTGAAGGAGGCTTTGCTGTGCACAAAACAAAATGTCCATTCTCAGCGATAGCTCTCATCCATGCACACAAACAAAACAACAAGGTTGTGAAAGGAGATGGTGGGGCAGTCGGTTTGTTACAAAAACCAAGAGCTCTACTGCGATGGACGGTGGCAAGACCTGAACTGGCGAGGGTCATTGAGGAATTTGAGATCAATTGCCTGGATCGCAGCACTGACAACACTGATACAAGCAATCTCAAGCACCATGAGCATACTGAGTCTGTGCAAGTCACATTTGCTAAGGAGGTCAGAGCTCTTGTTCGAGTAATTAAAGACATGGGAAATCAATTCACGGAAGATAATGGTGAACTTCTGGTACTTGACACTAGAGACGTCGCTGATCCAGCAATAGTCGAAATTGTGCGTGTGATAGATACTTTTCTACTGCTCTCTAACAAGGACCCTAGCAGTTGAATGTCAGTCTGGAGATTCTTGACACAAAAGTGTCGACTGTGTTGGCCTCCACTACTGGGACTGAAAGGTCGTTCCATTTCCTAATGGTTCTGGGCAGAAGCGAGTGCTGACGGCACTGTGTGCGACACTGTGGCTGCGAGAACTGGTGGCTGTGGGCGCGTCGTTGGCATGGTGGTGGCGGCGGCTTCAGCTTACTCTTCAGTCCAATGGCACTGACGTGGTTGTTGTGGATTTTATTCAACATAGTGAGTCTAGCTATTTGGCGGCGTTGTTGTAGAGAGGACCACTGCAGTTTCTCAAGCATGTCCTAGATGCTAGAGGTGTTGTGGTAGCGTCTAACGACATACCTGGCAGCTCTTCGTTGTATAGCCTCAATTTTATTCATGGCGCGCTGGGTATGGGGGTCCCATACCGTTGAAGCGTACTCTAGATTGGCCTTACGAAGGACGTATATAGTGCCTGCTTGATGGAGGTCGACCCTAATTTCAAGTTCCTCCGCAAGACGCCTAAGGTCTTATTGGCTCTTGCACAGATGTTATCGATGTGGGTGTTCCAGCCCAAATCCTTGTTGATGGTGACGCCTAACTAGCCAGTTTCATGAAGCATACTTAGCCGCTAAAAACGAATACTTTGTGCTATGATGATTGCCTTAGTAAAATTCGCGTTTCATGGCGTCTGCTTGGTTTATGCAATACTCAGTGAACCGTACTTAATCTACGACACCTACCCCCATGGCGTAACTCCACTAAGTTGTTCTTAAAAATGGCTGCTCTACAACCAGTGCATCGGTTAAACGGAGCCGTAAGAAGAGCCTTGCGTCGACAAAGAATGTTTCGATATACGACACACCCGTTTGATTTGTACGATGACGTCGCGTTGTATCGTGGTCGTCAGCACAACATCATGCATTTAGACAATTTTGATAGATTTAATCAGTGACGACATCGCGGTAGTTTCTCGGAAGGGTTCGTTAACAGCAACACAACAAATACTAATTGCTTTGCGATTCTTTGCCTATGGGTGTTTTCAAGTGGCTGTCGACGATCTGTTTGGCGTTAGTACGTCTACCGTGAGTAGAACTGTTCAGCAAGTTGCTCATGTGTTTGTCGTGCTACTGACGCGTTACACTCGCTTCGACGACGTAGGAGAGATCGAAGCAATGAAAGTCCAATTTCACAACATTGCAAACTTCCCGAAAGTGATCGGCTGCGTCAAGTGTACACATATTAAAGGTGACATGAACATAAATGTTCTATTCTAACCACATAAATAACATAGTAACATTATGCTATTTAGACAGGTGTAATACCCGACTTGTTCCTTAGTTAATATACACACGCAGTTTAATGTGTAACAAATAAGCCTATCTGACCGATTTACGAATGAAATAGTGTGCCTGACTGCCGCTTGGAAAAGTACTGTGACGTAATATGTGCCATAGCCCAAATCTGTCTCACCACTGGAAACATGGAAGACACAGCGTAAGATTCTTGTGATTCGGATTTGGAGAGTTGTGTCGTAAATGTGAAGACTTGTAGGACTGTTGCCGCATACAGCGATGAACCATTGGCAATAGACGTCACTCAGGAAAGTTTATGACATGTACGATGATGACGATGATGTAAAAAGAAAGGAACATTTCGAGACTGTCGTTGTCGCCGGTGACAAACGACAATTTCAGATTCACGGACCGAACATCGAGTTTTATTGGAAACGGACAAAACATTCAGGACATTATACAGAATCACACGGAATATTTTCAACGTCAATACAACGTTTATACGTATAACTGTATCATAGTGTAATAGTATTAATATGATGCGCGCAACTGACAGAATTGTGCAAGTCGGCCATTCACTGATTCAGTGATTTCACTGACGCTGTCGCTGTCAATGTAATTGAGTGATTCAGAGATTTCAATTATTTCCGACAAGGCGGCTCGATTTTTGAAAACACTAATAATTTGGTTGGGTTGCTGCGATGATGTCATCCAGAGATGATAAGACGACCCCATGTTCGGTAACATGAACCTAAATTCATCACAATAGCCGCAATGCAACGTGTATTGACAAGCGGGACCGATAAGCTCCAGTCGACGTTTCTCCGCTGACAGCTTCGGGAGCAGGCATTGCTTTTGTCCGACTGCTATTTGTGTATATTCATAATCCGTGGTACACTTGTAAAATATCCAATCTGTGTGTAATTAGTCATACCAGTTTGCTCATCAATGGCTGCATCTATCAAAATGGTTCGAAAATGTGCTAGGTTGTTTACATGTCACCTTTTAATGTGATGATTTACGTAAAAAATCCAAAATATACATGATGTCAGCGTAGTTTTAATTGTTAAAAAGCATTTCTCAAAAGACCCACACCACGATTTTGCGTACCAGCTATACATCATGATAATGTATGATGGAACAGAATTATAGGTAATTTCAAATGTTTGTTGACTTACTTGACTATATTATTCATAGAATTGTGTAAACACAACAGCTTTTTACAATACAAATACATACAAGGTATTTTGCAATATAGTAATTCTCCTAGTTAAACAAAACATTTGTTTAAACACAAAGGTGAACATCCTGCATCAACGGAAAGCTAAATACTAACATCACTTGCTACCTTTATTTAACAGTTGATTTTTATTGTAAATGTGTTTCTTTCAAAATTAGATGTAGGGTATATATCATCACAGGAGAATAGTTATAGTATATTCATGATTTTCAGTAGTATTGTATAATGTTTAGTAAATGTGATATGTTTCTAACGAATGAGCTTAAGCTACTGTATGAAAACAAGACGAGGTGAAAGAAATCAGTACAGCATACCCTTGTACGTGCATATAACTACGTAGATTATTATCTCAATCACACAACTGTGAACATACTTGCTTAAAGTACTAAAGTATCTAAGCTGACTTTCAGATATCACATATGAAAGGTTTGAAAAAGATATGTATGCTTACACGTGTACCTTTAGTGAACCATTGGCTATTGGCAAACAAAATGTGTCCTAAATGAGTCGCATCAAAGGATTTATCATCTGTGTAAGAGTACGTGAGACTTCAAATGACCAGATTGTACGAACTGGTCACCACAGATATCACATTTGTAAGGTTTCTCCCCAGTATGGATTCGGGCATGTACCTTCAATTGACTAGACGTTGTGAATTCTGCACTACACGTATCACATCTGTAGGGTTTCTCCCCAGTATGAATGCGGACGTGTGTCTTCAAATTACTACACATTGAGAATTGTGCACCACAGGTATCACATTTGTAGGGTTTCTCCCCAGTATGGGTACGGACATGTATCTTTAAATCAGAACTAGTTGAAAAATGTGCGCCACATGTATCGCATTTGTAGGGTTTCTCCCCAGTATGAATGCGGATATGTGTCTTCAAATTACCATACCTTGAGAATTGTGCACTACAAGTATCACATTTGAAAGGTTTCTCCCCAGTATGGGTACGGAAATGTATCTTCAAGTAACTACTTGTTGAAAATTGTGCACCACATGTATCGCATTTGTAGGGTTTCTCCCCTGTATGGATGCGAACATGTGTCTTCAAATGACAATTTCTTGAAAATTGTGCACCACATGTATCACATTTGTAGGGTTTCTCCCCAGTATGCGTTCGGACGTGAATCTTCAAGTAACTACTTGTTGAAAATTGTGAACTACACATAACGCATTTGTAGGGTTTCTCCCCAGTATGAATGCGAACGTGCGTCTTCAAAGCACAACGGTTTGTAAATTGTGCACCACAAGTGTCGCATTTGAAGGGTTTTTCACCGGTGTGACTGCGTACATGTATTGTTAAGTCACCGTTGTTTATGAAACGTTTTCCACAAGTGTCACATTTGAATCGTTTCTCAACAGTGTGATTATGCACTTTCACATTCATATTGACAGTGCTGCTGTTACTGACCTGTTTAAACACACCACAGTTGTAAGGGTCTTACCACAAGGTGGATGCTCACTGGTGTCTCCAAAGCTCTACTGAATGTAGACAGCGAACGGTGGATCACAGCTCTGGTTTCACATATAATTATGTAACTATACGTTCAAATTCTCAGACAGGTACACACTACGTCTCACATCTGGATGGTTTTAACAAGTGTGAGTGTGTACATATAGCACCCTGTAAAACAAGCTCAACACTTGTCACCCATAAAGGGTTTCTCACGTGTGTCAGGGCACGTTTCTAACTGTAACTGATGATTCTAAGTTTAAATGATTTCTATCCACTGTGAGTTCGCATTTGCAGGTTTAAAGCCCCAGTCTGACATGACTGTTTTCAACGGGTACGTGTCAGTTTAATGAAAAGGGTTTCTCATCCATCTAAGAGTGCATATATTCCGTTAAGTTATTACACGGCGAACTCTTTGATTTATGTCACACTTGAGTGGTTTCTCAGACTACGAGGAGTCGGTGTCTCTATAAATGTAAATGTTGATCCACAAGAGTCAGTCACGTGTTTTCTGTCGTTCCTGATGACAACGATGTGGACATTCCGTGACTTGGCTCGATGTTCTACGTTGTGTTGGTGACAGAATTTGACAGTTGTTGTCAATGTGAGCGAGTCGATGCAACTTTGTTACTTCATTGTAGACACTTGTGGCACAAACTGCTGTTGACACGCATCACAGTCATCTGAAACAACAAAAGTCATTACATGTGGGAAAAGTTAGTGACATAATCAGACACGGGCGTAGACTTTTGAAAGGGATTGGAAACATTTAATGTAAAATCATGTCATATACAATCAAGCATATTATTATATGTATTCCGAAATACTGGCCGTCCACGTAGTGTGTTGACAACAGGCCTGGGGTAATAGTGATATGTAATTGTAATGATTACAAAAATTGAAGTATTAGTATTATGTTGGGCAAAAACTCAATGTAATAGTAGTTTAACTATTACTTTTTAATTACTATTGAATATTTAAACCAAATTTCCAATACATAAAAAATGGGCCAAGTGGCCCTGAAGTCCTTTGGACTAATACGTCTATATGTGACCCCGGCTGACCAAATGAGTGACAAGTCGGAAAAATTGTAACATTGTTTTCTTACATCCTTGTAAAAGTTTGGTAGGGTGCTTTACACGGTTTCAAAAAATATGACTGCTACAAAAATTGGCAAAGTTATGGAGCATTGAATATGGTAGGGATCAAAAAGTGAAAATGAAGAAAACGGCTGTTGAAGTTTTACATTATATATGCAAATGGATTGCATGGAAATATTACATGCACAACATTCAAATGTGGCACACAGTATGTAATATGTATGATATATTGCAATGATACACTGGAAGTACAAATGTGCTGCTACAAAGACTAATCAAGTTATGCCAGATTATGTCTTCATGTGTAAAACTAAGAGGACGATTATCTGAGAGCAAAAGGTAGACTCACTGTTTGACACAGTTTAAAACCTACATGCAACTGTCCAGTTTAACAGGGGCCTAGTGGCTTAATGCTGTCTGTTGACACAAGCTACTGCCAGTGACCAATTACAGATTAGTCACAGCTTCCATCAAACAATAGCAGGCAGAGAACCTTAGCTCCACAGCTGGGTGTAATACACAACCAGAGCCACCACTGATTCATGGTCAAGTAGATTAGCTCAATGCACCAACTAAGACAATATACAACACTGTGAGTGACAGTGTCCAGAGTGAGGCCTAAGCAGTGTCCTCATTGCTGAATAGATCAATTAAACCTGCCAAGTGGGTGACATTCTGCACAAGTGTTCATTAATCCTTAGTGATTGTTCAGAACACCAGACTGACCACATACCTAAACAAAGCGAATGTAATAGGTGAAGAACAGGCAGTGTTCAGATAGGGGTATTGGTTGAATTGTATTTGTCTCGACTCAAAAGGCTTTATTGTGTCTTCATCGATTATAAGAAAGCATTTGATTTAGTAGACCGGTCCTCCCTGTGGTCTAAGATAATTTCATGCGGTATTAATGGTATTGTGTTGAAAGTTGTATACAACATGTACAAAAATGCTAAATCATGTATAAATGAGGGTCAGGCTGTGTCAGCCTTCTTCTCATGTGTAGAGGTATGGCAAGGAGAAAACTTGTCCTTTGTTATTTGCTATTTATCTGAATAATTTTGAACACTGTTAGTCACAATTATAACGGAATTGACATGGCAGCTGGTTAAATGTACATATATAGTGTATAGCGGAACTATGTCAACTCTTCTAATGGTTGACATTTGCTTGTTTCAGGTGTCAACTATATTGTGAATCTGTAATTATTAGTCTATACTGATACAATTGATTTACACAGTACCATGTCTACACAAGGCATGGCAAGTGTAAACAGAACAGTAGAATGCATTTGATATAAATAAAGTGTAGGATATTTCACTTTATAGTTGTCCAGAATATTAATTTTCTATGTTTGTCACCTACAGGTGACAGAATATTAATTTTCTATGTTTGTCACCTACAGGTTTCTACAGACAATACATCTTTAACCAATAGACACCACAGTCACACCATTTTATAATAATTAAATGAACATCAAAATAAACACAACTTGCAATTATAGACAAATCAATAGTTTTGAAGATACAGTTTAAAAGTGTTAGGCAACTGTTCAGTCTAACAGGGGTCAAGTGTGTCTACTCTGCCTGGGTGCTGTGACCAATTAAAGATTAGTCAAGGTCTCAATGGCCTAGGCTGTAGAGATTAGTCACAGCTTTTGACTTTGTGGTACATTACACAACATCTACTGTTGAGGGTGGTCTCAAGGGCCCTTCTCAAAACCACATCACTAGATAATGTAAACCTTTTGCACTTTGGGGGCCCCTTAGGTGCCCTCAGAATGATTCAATCAAATACAGATTTATTGTATATAGTGGCAGCACCCTAAAATACATCTATGCAAAATTAGCAAAAAAGTTGCTTAACAGTTTTTGAAAAAATAGGCCAAATGTTACATTTTTACCAGTTTTTGGGTCCTTGGAGGCCCTAGGGAGCCCTTAAAATGATTCAATCAAATACAGATTTCTCGTGCATAGTGGCAGTGCCCCAAGATATGTCTATGCAAAATTAGAGAAAAAGTTGCTGAACGGTTTCCGAGATACGGCAGCTAACGGCGGACGCAGAGTGATGGCAATAGTCCCTTGGACTTCGGCCAAAGGACTTAAAAGTCATTTGATTAGGTTATAGGTTCCACTGGTTTCTCCAGGTTTTATGGTTGACCCCCTTGTCAACTTCATCATGGCCCTGGTGAAGTTTTCCCTAGTTTTATGAGTGTTTACCTAGCAAGACACACTGGTATAGTGTGACTGCTGCAATGACTAAAGTAAATAAACCAGGTTTTCACTGCTTTAAAGCCAGTTATGCCAAGTGAAAAGTTGCCAACTACGCTTTTTTATGTAAGCTTATTGGCTTAGTGACTGCCTCCATGGTGTACCGTGTACCCGCTTTACCCCATTTACCCATACTGGGACCTCAAATGAATCTACACTTTGTAGTAATACTGGCTTCTGTTCAGTTACGCCTGTTCCTATGGGCTAATAAAGACACTGAAGGCTGCCAGTCTGCCACTGAAGCCATGTACAGTTTACACAGGATAACTGTAAGGGCTGTTTGTAAAATCTGGTCAGTGGCAGGATTTAGGGTCATTCAGATGAAAAGTCTACTCTCAGTCTGGCTGAAACAGACTAGAACTGACTGGACCAGTATCTAGATATAATTGTATAGCTTGCTCGTTATTAGAGGATTCAATTACATTGAAATGTAATATATTACTTTGTTTCCTTCCTGTTACTATTACTATTACATGCTGAATTATCCTTATTACTATTATTTTTTTTCACTGGAAAATGTTATGATATAATGCACATTAATATATATATATGTGTGTGTGTGTGATAAAAATAAAACGTTCTATCCTTAAAAAGTCGAATTAGTAGGTACTAGTTTGTGGTATATATGTATGCATACTGTGCATTGTACCATAACATTTTCGAATTAAAAATAGTAATAATTCAGCATGTAATAATTATATTAATAGTAATAGG
Organism: Paraescarpia echinospica; assembly: GCA_020002185.1. Classification (NCBI taxonomy): domain Eukaryota; kingdom Metazoa; phylum Annelida; class Polychaeta; order Sabellida; family Siboglinidae; genus Paraescarpia; species Paraescarpia echinospica. The sequence continues at coordinate 19,902,650 of CM034544.1, forward strand.
AAGGAAACAAAGTAATAGTAATATATTACATTGCAATGTAATTTAATCCTCAAATAACGAGCAAGATATACAGTTATATATAGATACTGGTCCAGTCAGTTTCTGCTGTATGCAATCATAACAGGGTTCGATTTTAGGACCAGAGCTATTTATTATGTATATAAACGACATTTGTAATGTTTCAGAAGTTTGGAAGTATATTCTATTTGCAGATGACACTAACTTAGTTTGTTGTGATTGTGATTTACATGAACTGATCCAGAAGACAAATGCTGGGTTAAACAAACTTCATGTATTGTTTGCTGTAAATAAGTTAGCACTAAATGTTACAAAAACACATTACATGATATCTGGAAATCACATACTTAATTCAAATATTTCTATAAAAGAAATGAGGAAGAAATTAGTACAGTTGAAGTCGTAACATTTTGTAGGTGTTCTGATTGACGACAAGTTAACATGGAAAAATCACATCTGCTTAGTGAAATCAAAACTGTCAAACAATTATGTACAGGGCTAGCTTCTTGACATCCAGTCATGTAGTGTCCACTGAGAGAATGAGTATTCTCTCATATCCAACCTACACTGTTCCTTGACTTATGCTGCATTGTGCCCTCTGGTTACACGGCCTTCTTTCAATTTGAAGAAAATAGTTCTATCAATATCCTCATCTAAAAAAAACTTATATTTGGTCTCCTCTTAGTCTCCTAGACTCTAGTGTTGTCAACCCACATTCTAATGGGCGTCTTTCATAACCAAGATCTTTCAGTTTAGGAAACAGCTTAGTTGCTCATCGTTGCTAGCTTGTCTATGTCCTTAAGATATGGCCTCCATGCTTGTATACAATATTCCATATGTGGCCTAACTATTGCTTTGTACAGTGGTACAATTAGCTGTTTCTCCTTATATGTGATATTTCTCATAATTAGCCCTAGTACAGTGTATTTGGTTACCCTCTGAAGCAGCAATTCCACAATGCTCAAAAACTTTCATGGCAGCACTAACTGTTACTCCTAAGTGTTTTTCTTTTATAGTTTTACCTAATGTAGTACCCCACATTATGTATTCTTTGTTCACATTTCCATGTCCTATGTAGATGCATTTACACTTCCCAATATTGAATAACATTTGCCATTGTTCAGACCATTTGACCAATTTGGCTAGACAATCGTGTAAAGTATGTTTATCTGCATCTGTTTTAACTGTTCTGAACACTTTTGTATCGTCTGCGAATTTCAGTATTTTGCTTGATAGATCATCATCCAAATCATTTATATATAGCAAAAATAATATAGGTCCCATCACCGACCCCTGTGGCACTGCACTAAAAACTGGTTTCCAGTTTGAAATCTCCACTACAGCTGTATTACTCTGTCTTCTGTCTGTCGACCATGTTTGTATCCAACTGATCACACCATCCCCTATACCATGGGCTTTTAGTTTAAATAACAGTCTTTGATGTGGCACTTTATCAAATGCTTTCTGAAAATCTAAGTAGACAACATCCACTGGTGACCCATCATCTACCCACTTTGTAATTTCTTCAAAAAATCATAAGAGGTTAGACAAGACCTAGTTTTTAGGAACCCATGTTGAGATTAATTTATGTTTTACAAGGAATTCCACCATGTGGTCTCTAATAAGCGTTTCTAGTAATTTTCGGTCTTGCCCCTCGATCCCTTTTTAAATAATGATGTAATGTTTGCTTCAGTGGAACGATCCCCTCTTTAAAGTTTAAGTGGCAAGTTAAAGAATATAGCAAGTGGTGTACTGATTTGCTCTACAATTTCCTTAAGCAGTTTTGCTGGTATCTCGTCAACTCCAGGGGATTTGTTTTCTTTTATATCTTAATTTCAGGAGTAACAAACAACTGCCCTAATTGATTTGATTGATCCCCCTCAAACTGTGTAACTGGTACTGGCAGTGAACTTATATCTTCTATGGTAAACATTTAAGATATAAATATATTGTATGTACAGATGGATTTTTTCTGAAATAAAACATTATTATTAACATGCATGACGCGTCATAGCCCATAACAACGACAAGTCCGCCATTACTCGGTGAATGCTCGGTGAATACTATTGTTGTTTTGCGCTCGCGTTGTATATATCTAAATGCCTGTTTTATTTGTTATTCATATTTAAATTAGTTTAGTTATATTATATGTTGTAAGTTTCGGATTTTGTGTAGTTACCGGTAGATCAATATGTCGTTCGGATACTTGGAAGGTTTGAGTTATTCCGACCGAGCGCGTTACATGTCAAAACTGACAGCGCTGTCTGCGGGAACCTGTCCGTACAAGATTCCCGCAGGTTCGTGGGTAGACGATCCCACGAAATGGCCAGAGATCGAATGGCCTGATGTATCGTACTACCTAATAGAGACACCAGGCATATTCACGAGAGAGTCTATGAGAAATCGACGGGGTCTCGAGGCTCACAACCAGTTTGAGAGTGGTTGAGTGAAAACCGTGCTTTACTACAAGCCAACTGACAGCCCTCATTGCATTCTCAAGGCAGACGTCACTCCATCGCAGAGGGTCAACGACACACTGCACCATCCCTGGATAGGTTTACACGAGAAGGACAGGGTTGTGACAGCAGCTCACTGTGATTGTATGGCTGGGTAAGTATGCACACTAATTCTTAAAAAAAATTATGCTGACAATGAAATGTGTTGCAAGAAAGCCAAAATATTGGGAAACATGACCCATCAACATGGTGGAGAGATGCTATAAGTATGGTTAAGCTTGCTTTTAGCCCATACATGTCCAGTTATAATCCTATTTTCATTATAGCAGGATTTATTGTACGTATCATTATGTTTATTTATGTACTTGAACCTGATGAACTGTCAGTATTCTTAGTTATTATTGGCAGTGTTTATTACTGCATGCGTTGGTGTTTGGATTATTTCAATTATTGCTCTACTGTGATCAATATAAAAAGTGTTTTTATATCACAGCAGACCAACAATTTAGTTTAGTAATCAAAATGAAATTGTTTATATGCGTTTATTTATTAAGTTGTTCTGTTTCAGACTCGGTGAATCATGTTCACATGTAGCAGCACTGCTGTTCAAGGTGGAAGGAGCAGTAAGTCTCGGGTACACCAGACGTGCATGTACTGAGTTGCCATTACCGGCTGGAAGGCAACAGCAGAACTGGAGCATTTGCCACAACTCACAAGCTGGATTACGCCAGTGTGACCCTGACTAAGCTCCACTGTGAGGTCGAGGAAATACTGGCCTCCCTCACAGTGACCGATGCTGGGGTTCAGTACGTTGAAAAGATCACTGTGAATCAGGCTGCTTGTTTAACATGGTTCCAGGTGCGTGCTGGGCGCATTACAGCTTCGCGGGCGCATTCGGTGTTACACACAAAGCTCGACTACCCATCTGCATCCCTAGTAAAAAGCATCTGCAGCGACAGTTGCAAGTCTTTTTACAGTGATGCAACTACGTGGGGTTAGGAGCATGAGGCTGACGCCTTATTTGCATACAGCAACATTGGGGGACACACAAACTTCCAACTGAGCAAAACGGGGCTTCGTTTGTGTAAGGAATTCCCCTACATCGGAACCTCAGCAGACTGGTTGGCTTGCTGTGACTGCCACAGTGGCCGAGTGGTGGAAGTGAAGTGTCCTTTTAAACATAGGAACAGCTCACTGGACACCATGACAGCGGATCCTTCTTTCTGTTTGGGGAAGGACCTAAACCTCATACGTAGATACGCCTATTATGCCCAGGCACAGCTACAGACGTATGTGTACAATTTTTCCATGTGCGACTTTGTTGTGTGGACATGAGTGGTGTGTGTCGTAGTGGGCGTGTCACGTGATGCTGACTTTGTGTCAGACATGGTACCAAAGTTGTGCACGTTCTTCAAGCTGTGTTTGATACCTGAGCTACTGACACGTCACATGCAGCATGGCTCATCATCACGCTCAGAATCACCTGCTGTTGGTGATGTGGCGTCACAAAAAATGGGCCAAGTGGCCTTGAAGTCCTTTGGACTAATACGTCTATATGTGACCCCGGCTGACCAAATGAGTGATAAGTCGGAAAAAATTGTAACATTGTTTTCTTACATCCTTGTAAAGGTTTGGTAGGGTGCTTTACACGGTTTCAAAAATTATATGACTGCTAAAAAAATTTGCGAAGTTATGGAGCATTGAACATGGTAGGGGTAAAAAAGTAAAAATGAAGAAAACGGCTGTTGAAATTATATATGCAAATGGATTGCATGGAAATATTACATGCACAACATTCAAAGGTGGCACACTGTATGTAATATGTATGTTATGTTGCAATGATACACTGGAAGTATAAATGTGCTGCTACAAAGACTTATCAAGTTATGCCAGATTATGTCTTTATGTGTAAAACTAAGAAGACAGGTTATTTGAGAGCAAAAGGTAGACTCACTGTTTGACACAGTTTAAAACCTACAGGCAACTGTCCAGTTTAACAGGGGTCTAGTGGCTTAATGCTGTCTGTTGACACAAGCTTCTGTCAGTGACCAATTACAGATTAGTCACAGTTTCCATCAAACAATAGCAGGCAGAGAATCTTAGCTCCACAGCTGGGTGTAATACACATCAAGTTATAAATATAGCTACTCTGAGGTAGAGAATTAATTTTAGTTAGCAAATTTAGCATTTTAGGGGACCTTTGGTGCCCTTAGAATGAATCAATCAAATACAGATTTATTGTGTATAGTGGCACTACCACATGAAATGTCTATGAAAAATTAAAGAAAAAGTTACTGAAAAAATAAAAAATGGGTCAGCTGGACGGTGATAGACCGTTTGAAATTGAAGCCTTTGTAAAACTTTTGTCTCGACTTCACCGAAGGCGGTGTCCTGCTGTCAGAACTTCGAAGGTGTTACTCACCTAACTTACAAATATATAGGGAGCTAATGGAGAGGCCCATCATAATCCATAGCACTACAAAATGAAGTATCTGAAAGTCACACTTCATATACTGAGTGACACATCTCGTACTGTCTCTCTGCACTGTCGCAATGTCCAATAGTTTCCTATCACAACCCTCGTGTACAATATACCAAAGCTATATATCCAACACCACAACATATGTATTATCATTGGACAGGTAATTGAATAATCTTTCAGATGAATGCAACTTGTAGCAGCAGAAAATGAAGCATACAAAAGTTACACCGCAAACAATGACATGCATTCTAAAAATGTGATTCATTCAAAAATTAGTGCTATATAATAGCAGTTTGTCAAAATGTAAACAAACTCAAAGACAGTTGCAGCTTACTGTCCACCAAGCAGTAGCAGAGCAGTTTTATAATAATAATCCACAAGTTAAGTGGCAGTGATCTTCCTTTTATCATTCATGTGATGTTTATTGTGAGCAGGGCGGACAAATGGTTATCATACGTAGACAGGTACAGAAAGAAACTGAAATTTTCTATAAAAAGAACATTTGCCTATCAATGGCATGTATTTCCTATTGTTGCTGTTTCTGCCGGGCAGAAACAGTTTCTGCCCGGCATAAATCAAACAACCCTGTAGGTAATTATTAATCAAATGTTTTTTGGTGAATCACAGTTACATATCATTAAGGTAGCAGGATCCCTTTTGAACTACTTTTAACACCATATAATATTGTCATTAACTTGATGTACCATAAAATAGCTCATGGTTTAAATTTGGTAGGAAATTATTATTTTTGCATAAATTATGCTAATTAGCTGACAATATGGCTGCCGCGACAGTCGAAAGGTGCTCAATTGTCAAACATTATAAAACTTTAACTATACACAGCAGGGATATGAAATTACCAACAGTCAAAGATAACACATAAAGGCATATTCTGAGGGAAATAGATATTACAAAAAAGAAATTTAAATATTTTTACAACATTTATAAAACAAATTCTTATATTCTAGCGCCTAATTAAATATTCGTGCTTAATAACAAATCACATTCCACCATTTAAACACAAAATCGTTCCATCATTCCTTAGTCAATTATATAAAGAAACAATGCTGAAAAATCAGAGCAATATCTTTAATGGTGTCGTAGATAATATGTTTGAAGATAGAACACATTCACGAAAAAATTATAGTTGAGTAAAATGCGTTTAAAGTTTTGCACTGCAATACGTGGCTATGGAACATTTTCACTAATTAGGGTTTTTTCTTCTAATTAGAGGCAGTGGGTGGGTTTTTGTCATTTTATACTTGTTGTAACTAATTATAGTTATTGTTAAGATGTTTAACCTAGTTCCATTATCTGACATTGTGCCAACAGATTGGTGTATTGGGATCATTAAGCCTATATAATTATTATATAAACATAGCAGCAGACACTGGGACAGTGTGATTGCTGCCTGGCTAAATGGATGCAATGGTGCTTTGAAGTTAGTTCTTCTGCCAACTATCCTTTTCACACCAGCCTATAGGTTTAGTAGCTGCCAGCACACTACCATGCAGGTATGAAAAACGTGCTGATGTATTTGAACTTGATCCACTAATTAACTGTCCACCAAGCAGTAGCGAAGCAGTTTTATAATAATAATAATCCACAAGTTAAGTGTTAGTGATCTTCCTTTTATCATTCATGTGATGTTTATTGTGAGCAGGGCAGACAAATGGTTATCATACGTAGACAGGTACAGAAAGAAACTAAAATTTTATATAAAAAGAACCACATACCTAAACAAAACGAATGTAATAGGTGAAGAACAGGCAGTGTTCAGATAGGGCTATTGGTTGAATTGTATTTGTCTTGGCACAAAAGGCTTTATTGTGCCTTAACTATGTAAACTCTTCTAATGGTTGACATTTGGTTGTTTCAGGTGTCAACTATATTGTGAATCTGTAATTATTAGTCTATATTGATACAACTGATTTACACAGTACCATGTCTACACAAGGCATGGCAAGCGTAAACAGAACAGTAGCATGCATTTGATATAAATAAAGTGTAGGATATTTCACTCTATAGTTGTCCAGAATATTAATTTTCTATGTTTGTCACCTACAGGTTTCTACAGACAATACACCTTTAACCAATAGACACCACAGTCACACCATTTTATAATAATTAAATTAACATCAAAATAAACACAACTTGCAATTATAGAAAATCAATAGTTTTGAAGATACAGTTAAAATGTGTTAGGCAACTGTTCAGTCTAACAGGAGACAAGACACCACAGTCACATCATTTTATAATAATTAAATGAACATCAAAATAAACACAACTTGCAATTATAGAAAATCAATAGTTTTGAAGATATAGTTTAAAAGTGTTAGGCAACTGTTCAGTCTAACAGGGGTCACGTGTGTCTACTCTGCCTGGGTGCTGTGACCAGTTAAAGATTAGTCACGGTCTCAATGGTCTAGGCTGTAGAGATTAGTCACAGCTGTTGACTTTGTGGCACAATACACAACATCTACTGTTGGGGGTGGTCTCAAGGGCCCTTCTCAAAACCACATCACTAGATAATATAAACCTTTTGCACTTTGGGGGCCCCTTAGGTGCCCTTAGAATGATTCAATCAAATACAGATTTCTTGTATATAGTGGCAGCACCCTAAGATACATCTATGCAAAATTAGAATAAAAGTTGCTGAACAGTTTTTGAAAAAATAGGCCAAATGTTACATTTTTACCAGTTTTGGGATCCTTGGAGGCCCTAGGGAGCCCTTAAAATGATTCAATCAAATACAGATTTCTCGTGCATAGTGGCAGTGCCCCCAAGATATGTCTATGCAAAATTAGAGAAAAAGTTGCTGAACGGTTTCTGAGATACGGCAGCTAACGGCGGACAGCGGACGCATAGTGATGGCAACAGTCCCTTAGACCTTCGGCCAAAGGTCTAAAAACTGTATTGCAGTTGTCGGATGCCTGTTAATGACAGTGATTTGGACGATGACATGCTTGGGTGTGATTCACCTGACTGCCTCCATGGCGAATGGTTCCATTTAACTCGTATACAAGTGAAACGAGCGCCCAAAGGCAGTTGGTTTTGTCCGCTATGCAGGAAAACACCAAAGTATGGCAATTACGTACACCATGTCATCGCTGCAGCTTTTCTTACACAGACGCTCAGTCATGTTGTTTGCAAATAAAAGTACACATATGCAATTTGCATTGTGACAACCTGACATAATGTTCATGTCTTGTCAATTCCATCTATCGTAAAATTATAATAGGTGCACTGATAACATGCCTGATGGATTACATCATTTTTGACAGAAATGCAGTAAGTAACTACGTAAGTTGCATCGTGAGACCTTCATTCATGCCTTGTCATTATATACAATTCCATCAGTCATATTAACAAGTGCAGCACATACGTGTACTAATGTGTCAATGGATGCAAGTTTAGTTTCGACACAAGTTTGATGGGAAATTAGCTCAAATGGAAGATTTAATCGTAGCTTTACCAGAGAGAGAACAGCAGCTCTGTAGCAGGAATAGTGCATTTTGCAGAAGTGTTAACAACTGTAGAAAGAAAGAGAATTTTAGAAACACTTCCCACGACAATCCTGTGTAAAACATGGAACGTCTGTCATTATCCTTTATCACACCAGAATTCAACTGTGTTACCTTCCGCAGTAAGGTCAGCCTTTTCGTGGCGTAAATTGTCAATTTCGTCACAGAGCATCATTCGTTCACTGCTTTCAAGCGGTTTGCTTGTATGGGCAGCGAGCTTGGTTTATCTAAAACAAATTTTAATTGCTTAACTACTTTGTCCTCCAGTGTTAGTACTTCACATTGCAATTATACATACTTCATCAATTACAATCATGTACATAAAACTGTATCAATTAACAGTTACATTATCAAAACATAATGTTCTTGGACATATTTGGTAGGGCTCATTAGAGGGGTGGATGAGAGCCTAGGTGATGTAAGGAGCATTGCTGTTGGCCTCAAACAGCAGTCCTTTCCCACTGTGTCTAGTAGATAAGCCTGGTCTTGTTGTAATTAGCTAAGCCATGCAGGAGGGTGATTAGGTGAACTACACAGAGGGACACAAGTTAGCAGCTAAAGTTCTAGGCTATATTTGACGGAGATAGATCGTAGAAATTGGTGGTGCAGAAAAGTTGATAAACAAGTGGAATTACTGATTGATAAGTATTATTCTTGCCTTAATATCATTCATAAAGTTGCAGTAAACATATATTGAGTAGCAGTTGTGCTTAAAGTTAGTTAGTTAAAATATTATAGAACACCTTAGTATAGTGAGTGATAATACGGTAACTTAACGGCTAAGTTAACCTTCGATAAGTTGTAAACAAGATTTAACAAACCTGATTATGTGGTAGAATATATAGGAGATAAAGTAACAACCATCAAACTACTTACATCAGATATTATATGTGTAAGCCAGTACTTCCTAGATATTTTGATTAGGTAGCATTGTTGTTAAAATTAAGCAAGGGCGATAGTCGGGCGGCGTAACCTAAATAAATAAATAAAGCAGCCTAACGTAACGTAATTGATTGTATTTAAATTAGGTCACTACCGGTAATGTTAGCGTTCGTAATAGAATAAATAGTCGGCTGTGTAATTGAAATCTGTAACATAAAGTGTGCTGTTGTACACAGGAAACAGTCTTTATAAAGACTAAGTTAGTTAAGATATTAAATAAATTCTGATAGGGATAAGACGCCTTGCAAGCGGCAAGTCAAAGCAAAGCGGCACTTGGTGTGCGATCATTGCCACAGCTGGGTAGATTTTGCATTGTCCGGCTGTGGGAAGTCATGGGCAGAAACCATGGAGGAAGGATTCACCTTTCAGTGCATTGGGTGTTGGAAGGTGGAGTGTCTGCAGAAGGAGATAGTTAGGTTGACAGATATTGTGAAGGGAATGGAGATGGGAATTAGAAAGGAGACAGGTCGAATGGAGAGAGACGACAGGGAGAGAGGTGAGAATACTGCAAGACTGAAGGAGAATAGCAGTGGCAAGAAAACTGAGGAAAGGAGATTGAGGAGGGAAGGTGATTGGAGGGGAAGAAATTGAAAAATCGACGACAGAAAACGTGACAAGCGTGAAGGTGACAGGGGAGAAAGTGACCGTAGAGAAGGAGGGAGGGAAGATGGGACGGGAGAGGAGAGAAGAAAATGAGATGGGAGGAAAGATGAAGGGACGAAAGGAAGTGAGAGCAAATGTGATAGAAGAGAACTCGATAAAAGGGACGCTGACAGGAGGAAAGGTGACAAGAGAAAAAGCCATAGGAAAGAATGGATCGGAAGAGAATGTGTCAGGAAAGAAGACGACAGGGGGAAAGGACAACAACCAGACAGATGCAAACCGAAGAAGAAGCTACTCTAAGGCAGTGACTGAGGAGGCAATGAGGAAAGAGAGGGTGTTTATGGGCAACCCCATTATGAGAAAGACGGACAAGACACTGAGCGAGGGGAAGGACGTTGTTGTTTGTCTACCGGGGGTAGGACTGAACATGTGACTGACAGGGTAGAGAAGGTATTGGGATATGGCAAGGGAGGGTCTATACTGGTACATGTAGAAACAAATAATGCTGACAGGGAGGGAACAACTGGGGTAGTACAGAAGTATAGACAGTTAGTGAGGAAACTAAAGAAGACAAAAGTGGAATAGATAATTCTGTCAGGAATGGGAGGAAGGAGGGCAACGTATAGAAACTGCAAGAGGATGGCGATCAACGCACTAGTTGAGCAGATGTGTGAAGAAGTCAAGAAGAGGGGGTGGGATTCACAGATTTATGGGGATACTTTGTTGGGAGGGAAGATATGTACATGAGAGATGGCTTCCATCTTAGTGGAAAGGGGGCAACAGTTTTCTCAGAGAACCTGCTGCGATCTGTTGACAGTGGGACAGGTTGCATCTATTTAAACTAGATTTGCAGGGCGGACTCACAGAAAAGCCTGAAACTGGAGGCATAGATAAAGACAGCACAAATAAATCAGCAAAAAACAGTCTGGAAAACTCTTCTGAAGCTGGATATAAATGTGTTTGTTTAAATGCAAGGAGTATAGTAAACAAAAGAAATGAACTAAACATTATGGTAGAAGATATTGACCCTCACATAATAGGTATAACTGAATCCTGGACCACCATCAATATATCAGATGCCGAATTGGGACTGACAGGATATGTAATGTTTAGGAAAGATAGAATACGAAGAAAGAGAGGTGGAGTTATTTTATATATTAAAGACTCTATCCAGGCTTATGAAATAAAATTAGAAAGAGAAGCAGATTGCGAAGAAGCTGTTTGGTGTAACATAGTTACAGGAAACTCAACGTTAACAGTTGGGTTAGTTTATCGAAGTCCAAACATAAGCATAGAAGAGAATGAAAAAATACAAAACGCTATAAGGGAAGTAAGCAAACGGGACTGTATTATTATGGGGGATTTTAACCACGGGCATATACAATGGAAATCTCTACAGAGTATGGGGAGTGAGGACCACAAGTTTTTAGTTTTAGTTCAAGATACATTCCTTTCTCAACATGTGCTAGAACCAACCAGGGGTGAGAATGTGTTAGACATAGTTTTGTCCTCACAGAATGAATTAGTTGACAATGTCAAGATATGTGAGCCACTGGGGAGTAGTGATCACAACCAGATACACTTTACCATCAAAGTAAAATCAGAAAGGAATAGTAAAAAGCAGTATAGGAGAAATGTCCACAAAGGAAGGTATAAGGACATGAGGAAATATTTAGTAAAGATAGACTGGAATAACACACTGAAAATAAGACAGCAACAGAATGCTGGAATATTTTAAAGAGTGAAATTAAGTGCGTAGTTGAGAAATTTGTACCCTTCAAAAAACAAGGGAAACGGTCCAAAAAGAAACACATATTGAAAGAAGCCATTACAAAAATTAAGTATAAACAAATGATGTGGAAGTCATATAGATGTACTGGAAATTATGAAGACTACAACAGTTATAAAGAAGCACTTAACCAAGGTACAGCTGAAATTAGAAATTCAAAGAGAAGCTATGAACAACAATTAGCTAGTAATATAAAACATGACAGTAAGAGTTTTTATGCATATGTTCGAAGCAAACAGAAAGTTCAAGATAAGGTCGGTCCTCTAGAAGATAGTGCTAGAAATAATATCAGAGGGATTCTTAATGGCAGAAGACCTGAATCATGAGTACTTTAGTTCAGTGTTTACCAGGGAAGATATTAGTTCACTGCCAGTACTAGAGGCTAAGTTCAAGGGGGCAGATTAGGACTATTTAGGACAATTAATTGTAACCCCGGAAATGGAAGCTAAGAAAATAAGGGCTATGAAGGATAATAAATCACATGGAGTGAATGGGATTCCGCCCAAACTACTATTGGAAATTGTAGAACAAATTAGCGTAATTCTTGCAACAGTTTTCAATTTGTCATTAGAAGAGGGAGTGGTTCCTTTAGAATTGAAAGAGGTAAACATTATACCGTTATTTAAAAAAGGTTCGAGAAACAAGTCAGAGAACTATAGACCAGTGAGTTTAACATCAGTGATTTGCAAATTATTAGAAAGACTAATTAAAGATCACATGGTGGATTTTCTTGTTAAACATAACTTAATAAACCCATCTCAACATTGGTTTTTTAAAGCGAGGTCATGCTTAACAAATATGTTATGTTTTTTGGAAGACATCACTAAGTGGGTAGATGAGGGATCACCAGTAGATATCGTCTACTTAGATTTTCAAAAACTGTTAGCGATGGACTCATTCACCTAGCATTCACCGAGCTCTCGTTAATACGGTGATTGCACATGCGCGCGCATTGGACGCTGGGAGAATGGCAAGTCGAGAATTTCACTAAAACTAAAAGCTCATTTGACACTCTGCTTGCATGCCATTGTCATTGATGAAATAAGTGGTTTTCATTGATAATATTGACACGTTGGTGAACGATTTCAAAAACTGTTGGCGAAAACTGCATATTAAAAATATTATGGTTCCGTAAGGCAGAAACCGAGTGATCCAGTATAAATACTATATTATAACCAATGACACAATATAATAATAATGGATATGTTGATATACGTAGGTCGTAACGTAATTGCATTGGGAAGTCACGCTCAATTCTCGTTAGTCATACACAGAGATCGGCGACTACATCTCGATCGATGTAAATGGACTGATTTTGGTGTGGGCTGAACAACGAACCGGTAACTATACTTCCAGAAAGGCACATAATGAATTGTTGTATTATCGCTCACAACATTTGGTCAACAACGACTGCGAATTTACCTTGATTAATAATTTCCACATTCACCACTATCAGAACATACAGATGAAGAAGAAGGCAGCGCATTGGTGGCAACGTCTCTTGTCAGTTCCTTAAGATAGTACTGGAGCTGGCGATAGGATTATTTTAAGTAACTATTCTTTTACGAAAATAATCTCTTCGAATGATAATGTGCTGCCACCTATTAGTTTTTATTACAACTTTGACTTACACAGGTCCTGCCACCTGGCGTTTATTATCGTGCTCATTTCTCTGCCCCAACGATCCAGTCAGGCCAACAGTGGTCATGACACAGATAGACTTCCTATTTGGATACAAAAACAGTGCAGTGTATTTTTGATACATTATTTTTTTAAATAAAATTCACCTGCTCTGACTTAAGTGCATTTGAATAGTCAGATTTCCAGGTGTGATTGTAGAAGCTGTTGACAGTTAAATGGTATATTTTAGCTGATTTTACTAAGCGGAAGGGTATTTAGCAAGTTGACTCTTTATAGCCGGATTAATGCCTGCATCCATTTATAAATATTGACGGGTGTCACACATACAGGCATTTTACGAGAGCTAGAAACATTATATTTTGACTAAACTCAACCAGCATGTCAATGAGATAAAAATAACAGCAGGTGAGAAGTTTAAGAAATTTTGTGGGTCACGTTTTCTTATAATCATACAAAACGTTAACATGATCACCAATGTGAAAAATAACAGTGTGCTTATACACCAACATACCTTCGACTTGCGCCATCCTGTCTTGCAACCAGTTGTCAAGCCATTGTAGTCTCCATACAGATTTTTTATTTTAGAAACTTACAACGACAATAAAATATTCATAAAGGGCAAAGTCATGAACGGTAATAACATACACGTTGAAATTAAGATTCTAAAGTTTTCCTCATGAAAATATAATTTCTTGGTATGAAATTCCGCGTGAAAAGTTGGCTAATTTCACCATGTATGGGCAAAATAGGGTTTACTAGTGAACATAAATCAACACATTTTTTTAGAGTAACATCCTCGTAAGACAACAATCCGCATGGAAGCAAATACACAAGAATACATTTCCCATTGCAAGCAGTGTAACACTCCATAACGGGGTACTTAGTTTCCTTGGCAAACAGGGTAAACTTCTGGCGAACAAGTTTATACAAGGTATTTAATATATGGACATATATACATTTGTGAGAGAAAAATCCTAATAAAAATGCAAATTATTGGAAAATTCAGAGGCTAAATACTTAAAAGTCCTGTTATAAGTAACAAAGGATGTGTTTTTTTAACAAGCCACAATATACTTTTTATATAAGGGGAAACGCAATAGTTACATTCCGTTGTCAAAATACAAACTATGCTAAATGCAACCAGTTCCGGTTCCCAAAACAGGTCTCCAACTGCACGCCAGACCTCGGTTCGATTACCCTTCAACGTTTCAGACTCCAGCACACCTTTTCAATTCCGATTCCAATTCCGGTTGTCTCAGTTCGATTTCGACTCCAGCACAAATTTTGATTCCGATTCTGACTCCAGCACAACTTTCTGACTCAAAAGTTGTGTTGGAGTCGGTTTCATTCCGATTCCAGCAAACCTTTCGATTCCGATTCCAACTCCAACTGGGCCTACTAAATCTGCTTTTAATTTATAAATAATGTAGTTAATGAATTGGATACATTCAACATTACAACAACGTATTTAGTGAAGTTATGTCATGATGAGTTACATATTTGGTAATCGGTAATTCGGCATATATTGATATATTGAAACTCAGTGTGTCTATCATCAATTCATATCATCACAACGTATCACAACTTGCACATAAGCAAATTAAAAAGTTCAATCAATGTGGCAGCTGAAGCGAATCAGCATCATTTCTTCTAACTCCATCAGTTTGAATCTTCCAATGGTTGCCATTGGCTGGTGTTAAATCTGATGATCTCACCCATAACTACTCCGTGTTACAATTAACTGTCAATTGTCCAGATCTCAAACAGTTTGCCTACAGCTGTATTAGAGCTAACTATGAGGCAGACTCCCAGTTCCCTGGTCAATTAGGCAATACTAATCCCAATTTGCCTGCAGTTCTTTTAGCAGTAACACTTTTCGCACCTTGAGGGTGGGTGGAACATCAATAGAGAAATATTATATTCATGATTACTCCAGGTGGGGCAGTTGAATACTTTGATCTGCACACAAATACACATACAGTCATACACACACCTAACATTATAATATCAATTAAATTACAGTCAAATACATTGAAAACTATTTAAGTGCAAATGCCAACACTTTTGACATTTTTAAAAGAGAAAACATATGAACTTGTATAAATAATGATTGATTTATCAAAATTTACACATGGTACTTTAGCATTACACACTACTATGTACATTTATTTACAAAATGTAATACAAATTCCACATTAAACTGTTAATACCAACCAAGAATAATAAAAAATGTACATTAATAGGTAAATTTGTTATGGTTATAGGAAAATAAAATAACAATATCAAATTGTTATTGATTAGTTATATGATCAAAACATTGTATATTGCAAAAAAATGAAGTGGATATACTGATATTTGAAGTGTCTTACCTGGAAGCCACCATAACCTACCATTCTTAGGTACATGACATTTTAAGCTGAGTTAATGTTCAAAGCATAATGCTGGCTACAGTGACCCAGATTAAGAAAAACCAAATGTTTTACTATCCACTTTATTTAAAGTGCAATTAACCAAGTACAAATAATATCTCACCATGGCTATTTGAGATCCCAACAATAACTTGCCTGACACCCCAATTGGGCAGGTGTTTAGTATTTACACTTACACGGTTATGAACTTCACAAGCTTTGCTGGCTTATTTAGTTGCTCATAACTTTATATTTTCCAATACTTGTCCAGGCGCATTTTAAACGAGTTCACCGTTCACTTAAAGGGGGAATGAAGTGCTTGAACAACCACAGCCTAAACATAAGAACATACCAGCTACAGTACATGTCACCATGATATGACAAGTACAGCGCTACGCTACGGTATATTTTAAATAATTTTTCAAACGTAGCTATTATCGGCACAGGGCGCCGCCATCATGCTCCAGGGCGTGTGGTTGTACATCCGGTTTGATTGGCGAGATGTCTCCCAAAGCTGTATACAGCAATTCGATAGGCGACGCAGCATAGCTCTCAGAAAAACAGACGAAACGCATACAAACACATAAAGACAGAACAATTTAATGCGCTGCGTGGCTACTGGATATACTATAAGTGTTAGTAAGCAACTTTTCATATACTTCCACAGAAGGATTCCTATAGAAAAAAACAAGTTATAGATGATGAATTTGGCGTGTTCGCCGGCGGCAAGATTAGCATAAGTCTGCGGTGATCACTTTCGACCGCCGATTACAAGCCTAAATACAAAAGTAACGAGCATAAAAATACATTAAACGTCAAAACACAATTCTTGGTTAAAGCCACAGGTCCATCTTTGGTCGATTTGTTTATATATAACTATGCACCGATGAAGTAAATGTCAGCGAAATCGACCTGGAAACTCGACATTATTGCCTTATTTGGAGCGTAAAGCGGCGCGTAGGAAATGACAAGCCGAAACCAGCGCTTGTTGTTGCCAAGGTGACTCCGCACTCACGAGTTCCGTCAGGTATCATTACGACTACAATATAGTCACACAGTTCTATTTCAAAGTCTGCATATATACAAATATGACGTATGCGAAATTGAAATGTAATATGAAATGTTAATGTAATAAAGTACAAATACGAGTGAATACTATGATATAATTGTTTGTAATCCGCCGATTTAGTTTACAGCAAATCGTGCCAGCGTGTTGCTACGTCTGAATACCGCAACGTCTACGAGTCTATGTTATCGACTTAGTTGCTGGTGGGGGAAATAACCTTCAAAATAATTACAAAAATAAATGCCAGCTACCGTAGCCAGTACAACGTTTTGCGAAATAATGTCGTGATGTATTAGTCAACATTAGTCACAGTCCGGACCAAGCCCTGTCAATCATGTATTGTAGGCATTGCCATTGGAATGTATTAATTTAAAAGAAATAGTTAAATACAAATACTATTGAAGTTGGACTGCTCAAATACTATACATGTACAATGTAACCGCATTTAAATAAATGACATTACAAGTATTTAAATCCTGAAAAATACTTGTTTTACGATACAGTCAATAGCATACAACAAAAATGGACCAAGTGGCCCTGAAGTCATTTAGACTAATACGTCTATATGTGACGCCGGCTGACCAAATGAGTGATAAGTCGGAAAAATTGTAACATTGTTTTCTTACATCCTTGTAAAGGTTTGGTAGGGTGCTTTACACGGTTTCAAAAAATATGACTGCTACAAAAATTGGCAAAGTTATGGAGCATTGAACATGGTAGGGATCAAAAAGTGAAAATGAAGAAAACGGCTGTTGAAGTTTTACATTGTATATGCAAATGGATTGCATGGAAATATTACATGCACAACATTCAAATGTGGCACACAGTATGTAATATGTATCTTATGTTGCAATGTTACACTGGAAGTACAAATGTGCTGCTACAAAGACTTATCAAGTTATGCCAGATTATGTCTTCATGTGTAAAAACAAGAGGACAGATTATCTGAGAGCAAAAGGTAGGCTCACTGTTTGACACAGTTTAAAACCTACAGGCAACTGTCCAGTTTAACAGGGGTCTAGTGGCTTAATGCTGTCTGTTGAAACAAGCTACTGCCAGTGACCAATTACAGATTAGTCACAGTTTCCATCAAATAATAGCAGGCAGAGAATCTTAGCTCCACAGCTGGGTGTAATAAACAACCAGAGCCACCACTGATTCATGGTCAAGTAGATTAGCTCAATGCACCAACTAAGACAATACACAACACTGTGAGTGACAGTGTCCGGAGTGAGGCCTAAGCAGTGTTATCATTGCTGATTAGATCAATTAAACCTGCCAAGTGGGTGACATTCTGCACAAGTGTACATTAATCCTTAGTGATTGTTCAGAACACCAGACTGACCACATACCTAAACAAAGCGAATGTAATAGGTGAAGAACAGGCAGTGTTCAAATAGGTTTATTGGTTGAATTGTATTTGTCTCGACGCAAAAGGCTTTATTGTGCCTTCATCGATTATAAGAAAGCATTTGATTTAGTAGACCGGCCCTCCCTGTGGTCTAAGATAATTTCATGCGGTATTAATGGTATTGTGTTGAAAGTTTTATAACGGACTTGACATGGCAGCTGGTTAAATTTACAACAACCTTAGTGATGATGATGTAGAAAATGTATGTTCTACTATATGCTGATGACACTAGAATGATTCAATCAAATACAGACTTCTTGCATGTGTATAGCGGAACTATGTCAACTCTTCTAATGGTTCACATTTGGTTGTTTCAGGTGTCAACTATATTGTGAATCTGTAATTATTAGTCTATATTGATACAATTGATTTACACAGTACCATGTCTAGTTATTGTCTACACAAGGCATGGCAAGCGTAAACTGAACAGTAGAATGCATTTGATATAAATAAAGTGTAGGATATTTCACTCTATAGTTGTCCAGAATATTAATTTTCTATGTTTGTCACCTACAGGTGACAGAATATTAATTTTCTATGTTTGTCATCTACAGGTTTTTACAGACAATACATCTTTAACCAATAGACACCACAGTCACACCATTTTATAATAATTAAATGAACATCAAAATAAACACAACTTGCAATTATAGACAAATCAATAGTTTTCAAGATACAGTTTAAAAGTGTTAGGCAACTGTTCAGTCTAACAGGGGTCAAGTGTGTCTACTCTGCCTGGGTGCTGTGACCAGTTAAAGATTAGTCACGGTCTCAATGGTCTAGGCTGTAGAGATTAGTCACAGCTGTTGACTTTGTGGCACAATACACAACATCTACTGTTGGGGGTGGTCTCAAGGGCCCTTCTCAAAACCACATCACTAGATAATGTAAACCTTTTGCACTTTGGGGGCCCCTTAGGTGCCCTTAGAATGATTCAATCAAATACAGATGTCTTGTATATAGTGGCAGCACCCTAAGATACATCTATGCAAAATTTGCAAAAAAAGTTGCTGAACAGTTTTTGAAAAAATAGACCAAATGTTACATTTTTACCAGTTTTGGGGTCCTTGGTGGCCATAGGGAGCCCTTAAAATGATTCAATCAAATACAGATTTCTCGTGCATAGTGGCAGTGCCCCAAGATATGTCTATGCAAAATTAGAGAAACAGTTGCTGAACGGTTTCTGAGATACGGCAGCTAACGGCGGACGCAGAGTGATGGCAATAGTCCCTTAGACCTTCGGCCAAAGGACTAAAAAGTGTTTTGTGCAGGGTGCACGGCGGATTTAGTTGACAGGTAGTCCGTCGGACTAGCTGACTCAGAAACAACTAGTCCTCATATTGTTTTACTAGTCCTTAAAAATCAATCATACTGTTGTATCATATATGTGCGACAGTTGTGGCACACAGTAAAAGTGGCTTTATTTCATAAAGAAAACAAGCCGTTTCCCATTTCAATTAAATGTTCAACTAAATGTGTCATTAATAGAAACAAATACATGTGATTTCGTTGATTCAATTGCAAAGTTATCAGAAGAAATGAATAGTTTAATAAGGGGCAGCAAACAGGAGTCGTGGACAAGGCGATTCCAGCAGAATTTGAAGCCTGACGGCGACAAAGGACCGACATTGTCGGACTAAGTTGCATCATTTGCTCTATACATTTCATTAGCGTTTTCTTTCCCGAAGCCGACTAAACAATCAGTAACATTGCTGGCGTTTGGTAATTTATTGCTAAAATAATCACCCAATGCAGGAATAACGCAACTACCATCACGACGGGATAGCACGTAACGATGTCTGTAACCCGCGCATGTATGTTTGTCCATGTCGCTCATCACTCATGGTCGCTAGGTGGCACTACCTATCCTACGCTAACCGGATGTAAACAGCCGCCATTTACATTCACTGCGTTCAGCAAGTTTCCCATCTGACGGTCGTACGGAATATTTAGCTGCCCGTGATAAAATGCTACCTTATTGTCAGATTTTGTTTTAATCCATCACAACACCCAACTAGCGTATACATAGCGTAAATTAATTTACATAATAACAGCTAGTCCGATAGGACTGCTCCACTAAGTAAACATGGACTAGTCCGATCACTGAAACTACTAACTCGTCCGGGACGATCGGACCGGCCTTATTTCGCAGCCTGTTTGTGTATGTTAAAAAAACATATATACTATGGGTGTAAATGGTATTAATGATAATACTTGGTGTATTGTTAACTGTCTCAACTATGTTGTGTCAGTGTGTCTAATGCATTTTTGTGTGCAAATTCATGTTTGAATCTGGACATACAGCTGTATACAAATTATATCTTACGTGTGCAGTGCTGATCAATATCATAGATGTGTGTATCTGGAAAAACATTGAAGTAGTAGGGTAAAAGATTGTTAATTAATTTATTGTAAAATATTAATGGTTGGATTTTATAAATGTCATCCACCTTTAGCAATTGAAGTCTTAAAAATAGAACTGGTGTGAGTAATATATTTACTTAAGGATATTATTCGTATTGCTTTTTTGTGTAATTTGAATATTCGATGTGCCTGATGACTCCATAAAAGTAAGCCATAATTAATATGAGGGATAATAAGAGCATTGTACAAAATAATGTATTAAGTTATAAAAAAGTGTTTGTTTATTTAATGTGCCTATTGTTTTAGATATTTTATTGCTATTTTGATTGTATGACTCTGCCAGTTTAAATGGTTATTTATTGTTATGCGTCACAGTGTTTACCGTGCTATTGGTTATAACCAATGTGACGTAATTGTCTAGGGAAGAATCACAATCGTTTATTCGACTATAAAATAATTATTATATACAGCAAATAATTGTAAAGAAATCTATGGTCAGGAGACTCTTATTGAAGAATTACGCATGTCGCTAACACAAGAGACACCCTGTTATAAAATGAATAAATATAATAAGTTATAATATAACAGTAATGTTTGTACTAAACATGATTTGAAAAGTAATAAGCATAAATTTACAGTTTTTAACATTAACTCACTAATATTAACTACTAACACTAACTAATGTTAACAAACGTGACGTAATTGTCTAGGGAAGAATCACACTCGTTTATTCGACCATAAAATACATATTATATACAGCAAATAAATGTAAAGAAATCTATGGTCAGGGAGACTCTTATTGAAGCATTATGCATACCGCTAACATAAGAGACACCCTGTTGTAAAATGTATAATTATAATACAAAGTTATAATATAACAGTAAATATGATTTTATAAGTAATATGCATTAATAATTATTTAAAATGTTTAACACTAACTCACTAATATTAACTAACTACTAACACTAACTAACATCAAACAAGCAAAATAATACACTAGAATAATAATATATAAATTACACTAATGTTAAAATAAAACTGATATTTATTCAATAGTTAAACATTAAATTATTTATTTAAAAAACATCTAAACAGTTATCCAAAAACACTAATTAATAGTAACTAACTGTTTAATAGCCCTACTAATATTAATAAAAAACACAAATACTTAACCCTAACAATATTTTTTTTTAATACTAATAATATAAAATGCAATACAATGAAATTGTCTTGTTACAAAACACTTTGATAGTGATTCGTTCTGTACAGTCATAATTAAACAACATACAAAGTTTACAAACCGTTTAAGCTAGAAGGTTTTATCTGAATTTCAGTTAGTACAAATATACAATGTTTGGGATAAAACATTCAGTTTCATAATTCCTTATGAAGTATTTTTTACAGTATATTGAGAAGCTTTGGAGAGAATAGGTATAAATCTTATTTCTGAGTTTAGATGGTGCATTGTTAAGAGTGTGAATAATTGAATGTCTAATGCAACTGGTGGAAAAATTATGATTTACTCAATTTATGTAGATAGTAATTACTGTTTCTGGTATGATAGTTACGAATGTTTGAATGATGTACAATGGGCATAGTACCAAAGTATTCTGGTATTTTTAACAGAATGTTAATTGTTGGAGTTTAAATATATCAGTCATATCAATATCATCCAGCTTTAAAATACCCATGTTTCTGAAAATGGGGTTGATATGAGCATTACATTTAGATGGTATAAATCTAAGAGATATATTCTTAAGTTTTTGTAAACAATTTGTTTGGCATCCCCATGCCAGTAATGCGTAGTTGAGATGAGATAAGATTAAAGCATTATATATTTTGAATAAAATGTTACAAGGTAGAATGTGTTTTAATTTATAAAAAATCCCAATAGTCTGTGAGATTTTGTTAGCTATTCTATTTACATGATTCTTCCAACACGTGTCTGTTAATAGTAAGGCCTAGAAAATTGAAATCATTAACCGGAAATAATGCAATACCATTCACTTTATTGACTTGGGTACAGTTATCTTTTTAAAGGGGTATGAAATTGTTAAGGCAGTTGACACACTGCCTGTACTAAATGCATGTATTCTAATTAGCGATGTGTTTTATTGCATGAAGTCGCACTTTAGTAGCGCCACCCATCAGATACATTGATACTAGATCCCCATTAGGAAAGATGACATATGATATCTGCCCTTTGGTGGTGATGTCATGGCTGCATAGATTAGTGCCCTTTGTCTGTGAGCAGCGCACATTCTACACGTTTAAGAAGAACATCAGTAGATGCCAACCCTGGAACGAAGGTAGTTGCAAATTATGCAGTAGTGTGTAGGTGTATGCGAGTTGTGTTCCGTTCAACCAATTTACTTATTTGACATGATACAGTTAAGCGTTAATACATTTTATAGATTTCTATGCATCTGGAATCCCTTGTTACATAGTATATTTCATTTATAATTTCAATGGTTCTATTCCTGATTATATTACCAAATTGTCAGCGTAACGTGTTACAACGCACTTTAACCGGTCACACACTCATACCTGTGTTTTTCTTTTGTATTTCAGTTTTACGTAAATAAACGGACGTCAATAGTTGATTCGATTGAAACTGTTGGCGTATAAATCGCTACAATATTTTGACCGATGTTGCTATCATTTATATTATTAAAAGCATTTAGATTGATTAAGGTAGTGTCATAACCATACATGATTGTATTGAACAATGTAGTTGCATTGGCTATATCGTTTATATCAAAGATAAATAAAAGGGATCCAAGAATTGATCCCTGGGGTTCTCCAGTTTTGATATCTATTGTTTCTGACTTAGTAAATGAAAAATTAACATATTGTATGCGATTTATTAAATAACTTCTAAGAAGGCTTAAGGCAGTGCTTTTAATACCATAACAGCGTAGTTTGTATAATATAATTTCATGATCCAATGTATCAAAAGTTTTGATACATCAAGATAAATATTGAAAGGGATTTTGTCATTATCCATTGGCAGATAATTCCGTAAAATAAAGTAAAGCCTATTCTCTTTAGTCACACACACAGATCTGATAGACCTCGCGAAATTCAAAGGGACGGATTTTGGTGTGGTTCGAACAACAACCCGGTAACTATACTTCTAGAAAGCACATTATAAATTCGGGTATTATCGCTCACAACAATTACAGTCGGTTTACCTTGATTAATAATTTCCAGATTCGTCGCTGCCAGATGATAAAGAAGGCAGCACATTGATGGCAATGTCTCTTGTCTGTTCCTAAACATAGTACTGGAGCTGGCAACAAGGTTATTTAAGTAACTATCCCTTTACGAAAATAATGCGTTATATCGTCGAACGATAATGTGCTGCCACCATTAGTCTGTAACACAACTTTGCCACCTGGTGTTTATTATCGTGCTCAATTCTCAACCCCAACACTCCAGTCAGGCCAACGTACCCCAGCCATGCGCCATCCTGTCTTATCACCAGTTATCAGGCCATTGTTGTCTCCATGCAAATTTTGTATTTTAAAAACTTACAATGGAAAACACTGTTCATTGAGGACAAAGTTAAGAAAGGGGCACTTTCAATGATAAACATACACTTTGAGATGATGATTCTGATGTTTTCCTCATACAAATATAATTAGTAGATATGAAATTCTTTGTCAAAATTTGACCATATATGGGCAATATAAAGTTTAGTAGTGAACATGCCTCAACTAGGGCATTTTTGTTTAAAACACTTTTTAGAGTAAAGTCCTCATAAGACAATAATCTGCATGAGGACAAATACGCACGAATATATCTTTTCCGTTGCAAACAGTGCAACATTCTCCATAACAGGGCAGTTAATTTCCTTGGGAAAAAGGGCATTGGAGGATAAACTTCTCGCGGACAATTTCACACAAGGTTTATAGAGAATACCTTTGTGAGAAAAACCCTTATGAAAATGGAAATTATTGGAAAATTCACTGGGCTAAATACTTATCTTAATCACGAGGATTAACAGGTCTGTTAATACAATTATTCAGAATATTGTTAATAGCGACATATACAGTTCGTCGTAGTTGCGGCATCAGTGGATCAAGGCTCTGTATAATTGTTAAATATCCTGTTTTTATTTACATATTGATTTTTTATCTTTATTTATTTATGTATCTATTTTATATGGACGTTTTTATCGATGAATTTGTTCTCCAATATGGACACCATGCTTGTTTGAAATAAAAACATGATTATTATTACTTAAAAATCCTGTTAAGTAACAAAGGATGCGTTTATAACAGATATCATACAGAAGAATTTGATAAGGTTTTGTTAAAACGGAATAAAATAATATGACGCGAGATTTATGCTCCCAGCAGCATAATTACATAGTAATAATATTATGTAGTGTTAGCGAAAACTAATTGAAGAAAAGGTGGCACTGTCTACACACTGGTTTAAGGTAAGCTTTTTTCTGCTGCTTTTTGATTTGCTGAATTTCACATTAGATGTGTCATTAGATAGCAATATAGGTCAGTTGGGGCTAAGTCTAAGGACACCTATTAACTTGTAACAAAAAACTGTATTTGTATCAAATTGAAACAAGGTCTCTCGATGACGGTAATGTAAACGTGTGCATTATTTAAATCTATCGGACTGTGAAATTATTGTAACGACATGATATATACAATAATGGTTTAATTACAAAGCCAACGAACAACACATAATTCAGGCCAGCAACACAATTACTACCCCCCCTTGGCCGTCGACGTCGTTACCGCTCTCCCGCGTTGGAGTCCGTATGGGTGTCACTGCAGACAGGGTGGGGGGTCAACGCCACAGGACCACTATGCCTATATTTTAACTATAACTACGACTACGTAGCATGGCATAGTTTCGAGGAGGTGCATTTTGTACATACAACTACACCACATCATAAACAAATCCAAATACACCCACCCAGTGACATATCTAACTGTACCCCCCTTGACGCTACTCCAAAAAACTTCCAACCCGTATGTTTGGTCAGGTCAAACGGAACTATTATTTTTTGTCTCAGCGGGTGGATGCAAAAAAGGGTGTTGCACCCCAAATCATATGGACATAAGTTTGTAATGCATTACGAGTGTAATGTATGAAAACAAGACTAGGTGAAAGAAATTAGTATAGTATACTCTAGTATGCACATAACTACATATATGATTATTGCCTGTCCCCTTTCATGGTTATGCCTAACGATTATAGTATGTTGCGCCTCTGAGCTCAGAATACTGGAGGTACAGGCACTTTAGAAGTTCATTATTATTATTATTAGAATACTTCCCACTAGTCCAAACGCAGACCTATTGTACTTAATAGTTCAAGGTAGTACGATCTTTATACTTGTTTAATGTTGCTAGTGAACATGACTAATATATTTATTATAGTAAACTTATTTTGTCACTGGATCGAAACAGCCTATTATTTATCAACGTGTGTCAAATTACATTTTCTCTTAGGTATGAGCCAGCAAAGGCATGCCAGATTATCATGTGCTGCATCATGTTACACAACATCGCCGTCAGCTTGAGGGTCTACCGATTCCCGAACAGCCTGATGATGACCATAACGACGTTGGCAACGATAATGACAACGGAGGTACTCCGACAGTATCAGGCAGAGCGACACGAAACAGACTGGTACAGCGGTATTTCAGCAGGTACTGATATTTATTAATTTGTTAAGTTACTTTAAACTTAAAGTACGTCTTGCAATGAATAAATACAGTTATGAAAACAAACCAACATGTTGGCCTGACAGTAACAAAACACCTCACTAGCAAATAGCCGACGACAACAGCCACATGCTAATTACATAATACATAGCAATATAAAGCATTATATCAAGAAATGCATGGACAAATATTACGCCTTATCTCTGGCTTATAGCTATTAGTAAAATACTTCAACAGGTGTAGAGTAATACTCATAAAGAAATTGCATAGACACAGAAAGAGACTACCTGTGCCACTCTACAGACACAATGTTTTTTCAATCGTCTGATGCCATATCTGATTATCCCAACGCACACACAAGCGAGTCAATCACTTTGGGCGGTAATCCCATTTCTAGTTCAAAAATCGTCGGATCTGAACAAAAACTGGGAAACAGTTTCTGTGTTGGTGTATATATAGCGTCGGCTGGAGATTTCTGTAATTATAAGTGTCAAGTAATGTATTGTTGACGGATCCATAATAACACAAATATAGCAAATTCACAAGGCAATCATCAGATGTAATATATTTATTACTAAACGACAATGCCATTTGACACGTAATTGGGAATGGTTTAAATTAATTACTTTAAAAAGGTGGCTCCTACATTAGTGACAACCTATCAGTACAAGACGAATCTCTGTCCGATATTAAAATATACTTTGTAAAACTTCATCAATGTAAACATAATTATCAGACCATTATATTATGTGCAACTACATCGTTCAATACCTACTCTTCTATATCATTACAATACGAGATCAACATTATTGATGTTACAATAGCAGATATTCAAACACTCTAATCACGTGTAATCGCTACAGGTCAACATATGGACGCAATGTATAACTGATTGCGTTACATAGCATGGAGTCCATTAGAACACATTTATTTGGACTTTCCATACTACGTTAGACGAGCAACATGGCCAATGATCTTATGCAAGTATAGGCGGCCATACGGGAGATCTCAGCTGAAGACGCAGGTTGACGATATCAATAAATATGTCACACGAAAAAGCATCAATTGACCGTGAAGTACGTGAACTATTTACCTACTCTACACCCTAGTGCAAGAATCTTCTGAAAATGAAATAAATACTAATGATGTGGATTATGTTTGTAATAAACCTTACAATATTCACACAAATGTGAACATATACCTGCTTAAAGTACTAAAGTATCTAAGCTGATTTTCAGATATCACATTTGAAAGGTTTGGACAAGATACGTATGCTTAGCGTGAGTGTACACACATACCTTTAGTGAACCACTGACTCTTGACAAACCAACTGTGTCCTAAATAGTAAATGAGTCACACCAAAGGTTTTCTCATCTGTGTAAGCGTACGTGTGACTTCAAATGACCAGATTGTACGAACTGGTCACCACAGGTATCACATTTGTAGGGTTTCTCCCCAGTATGGGTACGGACATGTATCTTCAAATCAGAACTAGTTGAAAAGTGTGTACCACATGTATTACATTTGTAGGGTTTCTCCCCAGTATGAATGCGGACGTGTCTCTTCAAATTACAACACATTGAGAATTGTGCACCACAGGTATCACATTTGTAGGGTTTCTCCCCAGTATGGGTACGGACATGTTTCTTCAATTCAGAACTAGTTGAACATTGTGCATCACATGTATCGCATTTGTAGGGTTTCTCTCCAGTGTGGATTCGGGCATGTGCCTTCAATTGACTAGACGTTGTGAATTCTGCACCACATGTATCACATCTGTAGGGTTTCTCCCCAGTATGAATGCGGACGTGTCTCTTCAAATTACCATATATTGAGAATTGTGCACCACATGTATCACATCTGTAGGGTTTCTCCCCAGTATGGATTCGGGCATGTGCCTTCAATTGACTAGACGTTGTGAATTCTGAACCACATGTATCACATCTGTAGGGTTTCTCCCCAGTATGAATGCGGACGTGTCTCTTCAAATGACCATACATTGAGAATTGTGCACCACATGTATCACATCTGTAGGGTTTCTCCCCAGTATGGGTACGGACATGTATTTTCAAGTAACCACTTGATGAAAATCGTGCACAACATTTAGCGCATTTGTACGGTTTCTCCCCAGTATGAATGCGAACGTGTGTCTTCAAAGCACCACGGTTTGTAAATTGTGCACCACAAGTATCACATTTGAAGGGTTTTTCACCGGTGTGACTGCGTATATGTATTGTTAATGTACTGTTGTTTATAAAACGTTTTCCACATGTGTCACATTTCATTCGTTTCTCAACAGTGTGAGTGTGCACTTTCACATTCGTATTGACAGTGCTGCTCTTACTGACCTATTTGCACACACCATAGTTGTAGGGTCTTACCACAATGGGGATACTCACTGGTGTCTCCAAACCACTACTCAATGTTCACAACGAACGGTGTTTCACAAGTCTGGTTGCACGTATAATTATGTGCCTGTATGTTAGAGCTCTCACACATGAGCAAACTACACGTCTCACATCTGGATGGTTTTAACCAGTGTGAGTGCGTACGTGTACCATCTTGTAAAACAAGCTGAACACTTTTCACCCTTCAAGGGTTCCTCGCGTGTGTCAAGGCACGCTTCTAACTGTATCTGATGAATCTAGGTTTAAATGATTTATATCCACTGTGAGTTCAAATTTGCAGGTTTAAAGCCCCACTCTGACTTGATTGTTTTTAACGGGTACGTGTCAGTTTGATGAAAAAGGTTTCTCATCCATCTAAGAGTGCATATATTCCTTTAAGTTATTACACGGTGAACGCTTTGATTTATGTCACACTTGAATAGTTTCTCCCATCACGAGGGAGTCGGTGTCTCTATAAATGTAAATGTTGATCCACAAGAGTCAGTCACGTGTTTTCTCTTGTTCCTGAAGACAAGGATGTGGACATTCCGTGACTTGACTCGATGTTCTACGTCGTGTTGGTGACAGAATCTGATAGTTGTTGTTGTCAATGTGGGTGAATCGATGCAACTTTGTTACTTCATTGTAGACACTTGTGACACAAACTGCCGTTGACACACACCACAGTCATCTGAAACAACAAGTCATTATATGTGGGAAAGTTAGTGATATAATCAAACATGGGCGTAGACCTTTGAAAGGGATTGGAAACATTTAACGTAAAATTACGTCATACAAAATAAAGTATATTATTATTATATGTATTCCAAAATATTGGCCGTTCACGTAGTGTGTTGACAACAGACATGGGGTAGTAGTGATATGTAAGTTTACCTATTACTTTTTAGCCAAATTTCAACTACATCAAAAAATTCATTGATTAAGTTATTGGTTCCACTAGTTTCTAGGTTTTATGGTTGCCCCCTTGCCAACTTCAGCATAGCATGGTGTAGTTTTGACTAGTTTTACACAGTGTGACAGCTGCAATGACTAAATGAATAAACTGGACTTTCAGTGCTTTGAAGCCAGTTATGCCAAGTGAAAAGTTGCCAACTACTCTTTTCAAGTAAGCCTATTCGTTTAGTGACTGCCTCTATGGTGCACTTTACCTGCTTTACCCCATTTAGCCATACTGGGACCTCAAAGGAATCTACCCTCTGTAGTAATACTGGCTTCTTTTGTGTTAGACCTGCTCCTAGGGGCTAATGAAGACATTGAAGGCTGCCAGTCTGCCACTGAAGCCATATATAGTTTACACAACACAACTGTTAGGGCTGTTTGTAAAATCTGGTCATTGGCAGGAGCTGGGGTCATTCAGATGAAAAGTCTACTCTCAGTCTGGCTGAACCAGACTGGAACTGACTGGACCAGTATCTAGATATAATTGTACAGCTTGCTCGTTATTAGAGGATTCAATTACATTGCATTGTAGTATATTACTATTACTTTGTTTCCTTCCTATTACTATTACATTCTGAATTATTCCGATTACTGTTCCTATTATTATTACAAGGAAAAGAGTAATAGTAATATATTACATTGCAATGTAATTTAATTCTCAAATGACGAGCAAGCTGTTCAGTTATATCTAGATACTGGTCCAGTCAGTTTCTGCTGTGTGCAATCATAACAGGGTTCCATTTTAGGACCAGAGCTATTTATTATGTATATAAACGAGATTTGTAATGTTTCAGAAGTTTTGAAGTATATTCTATTTACAGATGACACTAACTTATTTTGTTGTGATTGTAGTTTACATAAATTGATCCAGAAAATGCTGGGTTAAATAAACTTCAGTATGGTTTGCTTTAAATAGGTTAGCACTAAATGTTACAAAAACACATTACATGATATTTGGAAATCACATATTGAATTCTAGTATTTATATAAAGATAAATGAGGAAGAAATTAGTACAGCAGAAGTCGTGAAATTTTAGGTGTTCTGATTGACGACAAGTTAACATGGAAAAATCACATTTGATTAGTGAAATCAAAACTGTCAGTGTTGTGCAATTATGTACAGAGCTAGCTTCTTGATTAACAGAAGTGGCATGTCTATATTATACCACTCACTATTTTTGCCTTATATTATGTACTGTGCTGAAATGTGGGGCAAAACCTACTCAACAAATGTTGAGTGCCTAGTCTTGCTACACAAAAAAGTAATAATGTTACTCTGTGGTGCTAAGAGGTTGGAGCACACGTCAAGGTTATGCTGTAATCTGTACATTATTAAAGTACATGATACAGTGGAGTTGAGAATCCCACTTTGCCTACTGTTGTTGTAGTTGTTGATTTTTATTAATTGGTTAAGTTTCTTTAAACTTAAAGTACGTCTTGCAGTGACTAATTACAGTTATGAAAACAAACCAACATGTTGGCCTAACAGTAACTTTGGCAGTTGCATAACAAAACACCTCACTAGCAAATAGACGATGACAACAGCCCCATGCTAATTACATAATACATCGGAATATAAAGCATTATTTCAAGAAATGCATGGACAAATATTACGCGTTATCACTGGCTAATATTTATTAGTAAAATACTCCAACAGTTGTAGAGTAATACTCATAAAGAAATTGAATAGACACAGAAAGAGACTGCCAGTGCCACTCTACAGACACAATGTTTTTTCAGTCGTCTGTTACTATGTCTGATTCTTCCGACGCACACACAAGCGAGTCAATCACATTGGGCGGTAATCCCATTTCTAGTACAAGGTCAAACACGTCGGGTCTGAACAAAAACTGGGAAACAGTTTTCTGTGTTGGTGTATATATAGCGTCGGCCGGAGGATGGACATTTCTGGAAGTTACTGTAATTATAAGTGTCAAGATTTAACAAGATTTAACAAGATTGCCACCCAGAGAATTAACTCTAGGTGGCAGGTGGACAAGGAAGCCCTTTGGCTTATCGAGAGTCCGACCCTTTTATCTATGTGTATCCCGCCCGTCTGAGGTATGTGTCGATTTTATTTTTAAACATATTCACGCTACTAGCACCCACACAATCAGCAGATAATCTGTTCCATTCATTAACAGTCCTTTGTGAAAATGAAAACTTTCTTATATCTAATCTACTCTGCTCCTTTGCTAGTGTAACTTCATGTCCTCTAGTCCTTCTATCTTTCTTAATTGAAAAACATATATTTCTATCAATATTTTCATGACCATTCAATATTTTAAACACTTCTATCTGATCTCCTCTCAATCTCCTGGTCTCTAGTGTTGTTAAACCGCATTTTTAGGCGTATTTCGTAACTAAGATCCCTCAGTTTTGGTATCAATTTAGTTGCTCTCCTCTGTACTCTTTCTAGCATATCTATGTCCTTCCTGCGATATGGCCTCCACGCTTGAATACAATATGCTAAATGAGGCCTAACTATTGTTTTGTACAGCGGTATTATTAGCTCTTTTTCCTTATACGTTATGTTTCGCCTAATTAATCCAATGATTTTTTTTCCCTTTGAAGCTGCAATTCCGCACTGCTCTGAAACCTTCATATCAGCACTAATGGTTAACCCTAAGTCCTTTTCTTTTACAGTTGTACTTAGTACAGTACCCCCCATTGTATATTCTACCTCTTTGTTCCCATGTCCTGTGTGGAGGCATTTACATTTCCCAAAATTGAACAGCATTTGCCACTTTTCAGACCATTTGATCAACCTGTCAAGATCATCTTGTAAATGCTGTCTATCTCCATCACTTTTAATCCTTCTAAACACTTTTGTATCATCCGCAAATTTCAACACCTTGCTTGTTATTTCATCATCCAAATCGTTGATATATATTAAGAATAATATATGTCCTAATACTGATCCCTGTGGTACCCCACTCAATACCGATTTCCAGTTTGAAGCCTCCCCATCAACTACTACACGTTGTCTTCTGTCAATCAGCCATTGTTCTATCCAGTTTATTATACCATCAAGCAATGTATTGTTGACTGATCCATAATAACACAAATATAGCAAACTCACAAGGTAATCATCAGATGTAATATATTGATTACTAAACGACAATGGCATTTGACACGTAATTGGCAATGGTTTAAATTAATTACTTTAAAAAGGTGGTTCCTACATTAGTGACAACCTATCAGTACAAGACGAATCTCTGTCCGATATTAAAATATACTTTGTAAAACTTGATCAATGTAAACATAATTATGAGAGCATTATATTATGTGCAACTACATCGTTCATTACCTACTCTTCTATATAATTACAATACGAGATCAACATTACTGATGTTACACGAGCAGATATTCAAACCCTCTAATCACGTGTAATCGCTATAGGTCAACATATGGACGCAATGTATAACTGATTGCGTTACACAGCATGGAGTCCATTAGAACACATTTATTTGGACTTCCCACACTATGTTAGACGAGCAACATGGCCACTGACCATATGCAAGTATAAGCGGCCGTACGGGAGATCGCAGCTGCAGACGCAGTTTGACGATATCAATACATACGTCACAGGAAAAAACATAAATTGACCGTGAAGTAGGTGAACTGTTTACCTACTCTACACCCTTGTACAAGAATATTCTGAAAATGAAATAAATACTAATGATGTGGATTATGTTTGTAATAAACCTTACAATATTCCTGCTGTGGCCGCAACTGACAATTCAACATTCTAACTGTTCATGACGCAGCTGTCAGAAACGTTGTGAGGCGTAACACAGACATCACATTCTCAAATGTTTTTATATCTTATGACAACGAAAGACACCGTCAGTAAGCATTGTTTACTTCAAGTGTCGCATAATTTCTCAATCACACAACTGTGAACATGTATCTAAGCTGATTTTCAGATATAAAATTGGAAAAGTTTGAACAAGATATCACTGACTCTTGACAAACAAACTGTGTCCTAAATGAGTCATACCAAAGGCTTTTTCATCTGTGTAAGAGAACGTGGGACTTCAAATGACCACATTGTACGAACTGGTCACCACAGATATCACATTCGTAAGGTTTCTCCCCAGTATGAATGCGGACGTGTTTCTTCAAATTACTACACATTGAGAATTGTGCACCACAGGTATCACATCGGTAGGGTTTCTCCCCAGTATGAATGCGGACGTGTTTCTTCAAATTACTACACATTGAGAATTGTGCACCACAGGTATCACATCGGTAGGGTTTCTCCCCAGTATGAATGCGGACGTGTTTCTTCAAATTACTACACATTGAGAATTGTGCACCACAGGTATCACATCGGTAGGGTTTCTCCCCAGTATGAATGCGGACGTGTTTCTTCAAATTACTACACATTGAGAATTGTGCACCACAGGTATCACATCGATAGGGTTTCTCCCCAGTATGAATGCGGACGTGTTTCTTCAAATTACTACACATTGAGAATTGTGCACCACAGGTATCACATCGGTAGGGTTTCTCCCCAGTATGAATGCGGACGTGTGCCTTCAAATTGCTACACATTGAGAATTGTGCACCACAGGTATCACATCGGTAGGGTTTCTCCCCAGTATGAATGCGGACGTGTTTCTTCAAATTACTACACATTGAGAATTGTGCACCACAGGTATCACATCGGTAGGGTTTCTCCCCAGTATGAATGCGGACGTGTTTCTTCAAATTACTACACATTGAGAATTGTGCACCACAGGTATCACATCGGTAGGGTTTCTCCCCAGTATGAATGCGGACGTGTGCCTTCAAATTGCTACACATTGAGAATTGTGCACCACAGGTATCACATCGGTAGGGTTTCTCCCCAGTATGAATGCGGACGTGTCTCTTCAAATTACTACACATGGAGAATTGTGCACCACAGGTATCACATCGGTAGGGTTTCTCCCCAGTATGAATGCGGACGTGTGCCTTCAAATTACTACACATTGAGAATTGTGCACCACAGGTATCACATCGGTAGGGTTTCTCCCCAGTATGAATGCGGACGCGTCTCTTCAAATTACTACACATTGAGAATTGTGCACCACAGGTATCACATCGGTAGGGTTTCTTCCCAGTATGAATGCGGACGTGTGTCTTCAAATTGCTACACATTGAGTATTGTGCACCACAGGTATCACATCGGTAGGGTTTCTCCCCAGTATGAATGCGGACGTGTCTCTTCAAATTACTACACATGGAGAATTGTGCACCACAGGTATCACATCGGTAGGGTTTCTCCCCAGTATGAATGCGGACGTGTGCCTTCAAATTACTACACATTGAGAATTGTGCACCACAGGTATCACATCGGTAGGGTTTCTCCCCAGTATGAATGCGGACGTGTCTCTTCAAATTACTACACATTGAGAATTGTGCACCACAGGTATCACATTTGTAGGGTTTCTCCCCAGTATGAATGCGGACGTGTCTCTTCAAATTACTACACATGGAGAATTGTGCACCACAGGTATCACATCGGTAGGGTTTCTCCCCAGTATGAATGCGGACGTGTGCCTTCAAATTACTACACATTGAGAATTGTGCACCACAGGTATCACATCGGTAGGGTTTCTCCCCAGTATGAATGCGGACGTGTCTCTTCAAATTACTACACATTGAGAATTGTGCACCACAGGTATCACATCGGTAGGGTTTCTCCCCAGTATGAATGCGGACGTGTGCCTTCAAATTGCTACACATTGAGAATTGTGCACCACAGGTATCACATCTGTACGGTTTCTCCCCAGTATGAATGCGGACGTGTCTCTTCAAATTACTACATATTGAGAATTGTGCTCCACAGGTATCACATCTGTAGGGTTTCTCCCCAGTATGAATGCGGACGTGTCTCTTCAAATTACTACACATTGAGAATTGTACACCACAGGTATCACATCGGTAGGGTTTCTCCCCAGTATGAATGCGGACGTGTGCCTTCAAATTGCTACACATTGAGAATTGTGCACCACAGGTATCACATCTGTACGGTTTCTCCCCAGTATGAATGCGGACGTGTCTCTTCAAATTACTACATATTGAGAATTGTGCTCCACAGGTATCACATCTGTAGGGTTTCTCCCCAGTATGAATGCGGACGTGTCTCTTCAAATTACTACACATTGAGAATTGTACACCACAGGTATCACATCGGTAGGGTTTCTCCCCAGTATGAATGCGGACGTGTGCCTTCAAATTGCTACACATTGAGAATTGTGCACCACAGGTATCACATCTGTAGGGTTTCTCCCCAGTATGAATGCGGACGCGTCTCTTAAAATTACTACACATTGAGAATTGTGCACCACAGGTATCACATCGGTAGGGTTTCTCCCCAGTATGAATGCGGACGTGTCTCTTCAAATTATTACACATTGAGAATTGTGCTCCACAGGTATCACGTCTGTAGGGTTTCTCCCCAGTATGAATGCGGACGTGTCTCTTCAAATTACTACATATTGAGAATTGTGCTCCACAGGTATCACATCTGTAGGGTTTCTCCCCAGTATGAATGCGGACGTGTCTCTTCAAATTACTACACATTGAGAATTGTACACCACAGGTATCACATCGGTAGGGTTTCTCCCCAGTATGAATGCGGACGTGTGCCTTCAAATTGCTACACATTGAGAATTGTGCACCACAGGTATCACATCTGTAGGGTTTCTCCCCAGTATGAATGCGGACGCGTCTCTTAAAATTACTACACATTGAGAATTGTGCACCACAGGTATCACATCGGTAGGGATTCTCCCCAGTATGAATGCGGACGCGTCTCTTCAAATTATTACACATTGAGAATTGTGCACCACAGGTGTCACATCGGTAGGGTTTCTTCCCAGTATGAATGCGGACGTGTGTCTTCAAATTGCTACACATTGAGTATTGTGCACCACAGGTATCACGTCTGTAGGGTTTCTCCCCAGTATGAATGCGAACGTGTGTCTTCAAATTACTACACATTGAGTATTGTGCACCACAGGTATCACATTTGTAGGGTTTCTCCCCAGTATGGGTACGGACATGTATCTTAAAATCAATCAATTTCTACCCAGTATGGGAATTGACATGTATCTTCAAGTAATCTCTTGATGAAAATTGCGCACCACATCTATCGCATTTGTAGGGTTTCTCCCCAGTATAGGTGCGTACATGTGTCTTCAAATGACAATTTCTTGAAAATTGTGCCCCAAGGAACTACATTTTGAAAATTAAAGCATGTGTAGGGTTTCTCCCCAGTATGAATGCGAACGCATGTCTTCAAAGTGTCAAGTGTCACATTTGAAGGGTTTTCACCGGTGTGACTGCGAACATGTATTGTTAAGTCACCGTTGTTTACAAAACGTTTTCACAAGTGTCACATTGGAATCGTTTCTCAACAGTGTAAGTATGCGCTTTCATATTCATATTGACAGTGCTGTTGTTGATGACCTGTTTGCACACACCACGGTTGTAGGGTCTTACCACAATGTCGATGTTCACTGGTGTCTCCAAAGCATTACTGTAGACAACATACGGTGTTTTACAAGTCTGGTTGCACTAATGTGACTGTATGTTAGAACTCTCAGGCAGGTGGAAACAGCACGTCTCTCATCTTGTCGGTTTGAACGAGTGTGCGTGGATATTGTACCACCCTGTAAAACAAACTCAACACTTGTCACCCTTAAAGAGTTCCTCACGTGTGTCGGGGTATGTTTATAACTGTAACTGATGATTCCATGTTTAAATGATTTATATCCACTGTGAGTTCACATTTGCAGGTTTAAGCCCACACTGACTCGACTGTTTTCAAAACGTGTCACTTTGATAAAAACGGTTCTCATCCATCTAAACATGCTGATAAGACTTTATGTTATTATTCTGTGAACACTTTGTTACACTTGAATGAATGGTTTCTCCCAGGAGTCGGTGTGTCTTTAAATATAAATGTTGATCCACAACAGACAGTCACGTGTTTTTTCTTGTTCACGAAAATATTCAGTGACTTAGCATGACGTCCTACGTCGTGTTGGAGACAGAATTTGACAGTTGTTGTCAATGTGGTGAGTCGATTTAACTTTGTTACTTCATTGTAGACACTTGTGACACAAACTGCCGTTGACTCGCGTCACAGTCATCTGAAACAACAACAGTCATTAGATGTGGGAAACGTTAGTGACATAATCAAACAAAGTTTGACCATTCCAATTTATAATTGGAAAATCATGTCTTACAACAAAGAATATATCATTATTATATGTATTCCAAGATACTGATCGCCCACGTATTATGTGTGCAAAGAGAAATATGTTTTATGAACAGTTTAGTGTCTTCAAAATGGTGCTGTATATTTAGTCCTCAAATAACGAGCAAGCAGTATAGTTATATCTAGATACTGGTCCACTCAGTTTCTGCTGTACTCAATCATAATATATGCAGTTTTAACAGTAATTTTAGAAATCATATATATGCATCGTATCGACAGTATTAATCAGAACCAATTATTTCTCCATTCTAAATAGCCGGGTAAATGGGTCACCAAAGCCGAGGAAATTACCCGCGTCCCGGTTCTTGACTGAACAATAACAAAAACCCTATATAGTATTGAATCCAAATCTTCTACTTATGATGGCATGTCTATGAAGTCTGCCATTCTGTCTGTATATGTATATTGATATTAACAAAATGGACACATCACGTCTGTGTGCATAGGACATGGTGGCTCGTATCAGACGTATCATTTAATTTGTCAGATGTATGTTTTAACTTTAGTGTTTTAGATGTTTGACGACTGTGTCTACGTAGTGAAGGAGAGACGACATAACATACAGTTGTGTTCAACAACTTACATCCATATTGTAACTTCTGATCACTTATGGGTTTAGAAGTTTGACGACTGTGTCTACGTAGTGAAGGAGAGACGACATAAGAGGAGTTGTGTTCAACAAATTACATCCATATTGTTACTTCTGATCACTTATTTGTTTAGATGTTTGACGACTGTGTCTACGTAGTGAAGGAGAGACGACATAACAGACAGTTATGATCAACAACTTACATCCATATTGTAACTTTTCATCACTTATTTGTTTAGATGTTTGACGACTGTGTCTACGTAGTGAAGGAGAAATGACATAACAGGCAGTTGTGTTCAACAACTTACATCCATATTGTAACTTCTGATCACTTATTTGTTTATATGTTTGACGACTTTGTTTACGTAGTAAAGGAGAGACGACATAACAGGCAGTTGTGTTCAACAACTTAATCCATATTGTAACTTCTGATCACTTATTTGTTTAGATGTTTGACGATTGTGTCTACGTAGTGAAGGAGAGACGATATAACAGACAGTTGTGTTCAACAACTTACATCCATATTGTAACTTCTGATCACTTATTTGTTTAGATGTTTGACGACTGTGTCTACGTAGTGAAGGAGAGACGATATAACAGGCAGTTGTGTTCAACTACTTACATCCATATTGTAACTTCTGATCACTTATTTGTTTAGATATTTGACGACTGTGTTTACGTAGTAAAGGAGAGACGACATAACAGGCAGTTGTGTTCAACAACTTACATCCATATTGTTACTTCTGATCACTTATTTGTTTAGATGTTTGACGACTGTGTTTACGTAGTAAAGGTGAGACGACATAACAGGCAGTTGTGTTCAACAACTTACATCCATATTGTAAATTCTGATCACTTATTTGTTTCGATGTTTGACGACTGTGTCTATGTAGTTAAGGGCAGACGACATAACAGACAGTTGTGTTCAACAACTTACATCCATATTGTAACTTCTGATCACTTATTTGTTTAGATGTTTGACGACTGTGTCTACGTAGTGAAGGAAATACGACATAACCGACAGTTGTGTTCAACAACTTACATCCATATTGTAACTTCTGATCACTTATTTGTTTAGATGTTTGACGACTGTGTCTATGTCGTAAAGGAGAGACGACATATCAGACAGTTGTGTTCATCAAGTTACATCCATATTGTAACTTCTGATCACTTATTTGTTTAGATGTTTGACGACTATGTCTACGTAGTGAAGGAGAGACGACATAACAGACAGTTGTGTTCAACAACTTACATCCATATTATAACTTCTTATCACTTATGTGTTTACATGTTTGACGACTGTGTCTATGTAGTGAAGGAGAGACGACATAACAGACAGTTGTGTTCAACAACTTACATCCATATTGTAACTTCTGATCACTTATTTGTTTAGATGTTTGACGACTGTGTCTACGTAGTGAAGGAGAGACGACATAACAGACAGTTGTGTTCAACAACTTACATCCATATTGTAACTTCTGATCACTTATTTGTTTAGATGTTTGACGACTGTGTCTGTGTAGTGAAGGAGAGATGACATAACATACAGTTGTGTTCAACAACTTACATCCATATTGTAACTTCTGATCACTTATTTGTTTAGATGTTTGACGACTGTGTCTACGTAATGAAGGAGAGACGACATAACATACAGTTGTGTTCAACAACTTACATCCATATTGTAACTTCTGATCACTTATGGGTTTAGATGTTTGACGACTGTGTCTACGTAGTGAAGGAGAGACGACATAAGAGGCAGTTGTGTTCAACAAATTACATCCATATTGTTACTTCTGATCACTTATTTGTTTAGATGTTTGACGACTGTGTCTACGTAGTGAAGGAGAGACGACATAACAGACAGTTATGATCAACAACTTACATCCATATTGTAACTTTTGATCACTTATTTGTTTAGATGTTTGACGACTGTGTCTACGTAGTGAAGGAGAAATGACATAACAGGCAGTTGTGTTCAACAACTTACATCCATATTGTAACTTCTGATCACTTATTTGTTTATATGTTTGACGACTTTGTTTACGTAGTAAAGGAGAGACGACATAACAGGCAGTTGTGTTCAACAACTTAATCCATATTGTAACTTCTGATCACTTATTTGTTTAGATGTTTGACGATTGTGTCTACGTAGTGAAGGAGAGACGATATAACAGACAGTTGTGTTCAACAACTTACATCCATATTGTAACTTCTGATCACTTATTTGTTTAGATGTTTGACGACTGTGTCTACGTAGTGAAGGAGAGACGATATAACAGGCAGTTGTGTTCAACTACTTACATCCATATTGTAACTTCTGATCACTTATTTGTTTAGATATTTGACGACTGTGTTTACATAGTAAAGGAGAGACGACATAACAGGCAGTTGTGTTCAACAACTTACATCCATATTGTTACTTCTGATCACTTATTTGTTTAGATGTTTGACGACTGTGTTTACGTAGTAAAGGTGAGACGACATAACAGGCAGTTGTGTTCAACAACTTACATCCATATTGTAAATTCTGATCACTTATTTGTTTAGATGTTTGACGACTGTGTCTATGTAGTTAAGGGCAGACGACATAACAGACAGTTGTGTTCAACAACTTACATCCATATTGTAACTTCTGATCACTTATTTGTTTAGATGTTTGACGACTGTGTCTACGTAGTGAAGGAAATACGACATAACCGACAGTTGTGTTCAACAACTTACATCCATATTGTAACTTCTGATCACTTATTTGTTTAGATGTTTGACGACTGTGTCTACGTAGTGAAGGAGAGACGACATAACAGACAGTTGTGTTCAACAACTTACATCCATATTGTAACTTCTGATCACTTATTTGTTTAGATGTTTGACGACTGTGTCTACGTTGTGAAGGAGAGTCGACATAACAGGCAGTTGTGTTCAACAACTTACATCCATATTGTAACTTCTGATCACTTATGTGTTTAGATTTTTGACGACCGTGTCTATGTAGTGAAGGAGAGACGACATAACAGACAGTTGTGTTCAACAACTTACATCCATATTGTAACTTCTGATCACTTATTTGTTTAGATGTTTGACGACTGTGTCTATGTAGTGAAGGAGTGACGATATAACAGACATTTGTGTTCAACAACTTACATCCATATTGTAACTTCTGATCACTTATTTGTTTAGATGTTTGACGACTGTGTCTGCGTAGTGAAGGAGAGACGACATAACAGACAGTTGTGTTCAACAACTTACATCCATATTATAACTTCTTATCACTTATGTGTTTAGATGTTTGACGACTGTGTCTATGTAGTGAAGGAGAGACGACATAACAGACAGTTGTGTTCAACAACTTACATCCATATTGTAACTTCTGATCACTTATTTGTTTAGATGTTTGACGACTGTTTCTGTGTAGTGAAGGAGAGAGGACATAACAGACAGTTGTGTTCAACAACTTACATCCATATTGTAACTTCTGATCACTTATTTGTTTAGATGTTTGACGACTGTGTCTACGTAGTGAAGGAGAGAGGACATAACAGACAGTTGTGTTCAACAACTTACATCCATATTGTAACTTCTGATCACTTATTTGTTTAGATGTTTGACGACTGTTTCTGTGTAGTGAAGGAGAGAGGACATAACAGACATTTATTTGTTTAGATGTTTGACGACTGTGTCTACATAGTGAAGGAGAGACGACATAACAGGCATCTTACAACTGTAACTTTAAATTGTTTAGATGTTTATCGACAGTTATTTATATTGCTAGTATTAAATACAAATCTTCGACTTATTATAACATATATGAAGCCTGCCACTCTGTCTTTTCTGTACATTTATACTAGCAAAATGGCATAACGACACATCGCGCCTGTGCGCATTGGCCATGGTGGCTAGTATCAGAAGTAATGTTTCATTTAATTGTTTAGATGTTTATCGACAATGTAAATGTAGTGAAAGAGAGAGAGATGACATAAATAGACATGTGTATTCAACAACTTACATCCACACTGTAAGTCCTTATCACTTAGTTATCTCATGTTAGGCACATAAATTGTCAGAAAAGTTGGTTTTAGTGAAATATTTAGTTTTGTTTCGAAAACAATGCGCCGCTCGAAAA
The DNA here is from genome assembly GCA_020002185.1 of Paraescarpia echinospica. NCBI lineage: Eukaryota > Metazoa > Annelida > Polychaeta > Sabellida > Siboglinidae > Paraescarpia > Paraescarpia echinospica. The sequence goes on from CM034544.1 coordinate 19,945,386, forward strand.
GTTTGATAACAGCTCTTACCGTTTAGGACTTTTATGGCCAAAATAGGGTCATATTGGAACAAAATATTTTTTTGGGAGTTTTGATAGCAGGTGTATATCCTAGATAACAAAAGTCTTCACTTCTAAAAATTGGGGAATATTGTCAAAATTACCCGTATAAGCTCAGTAGCTTATTCCCGCGCGATTTCGTCACCATTTTACTATCTGGAAAAAGAATGAACATGATAATGTTTCTGTAAACCCAAAACTATTAAAATGGGCGTTCGTAAATATGCACATAATGTTCAGAAATCATAACAACATATATAGACATTAAAATATTTTAATGTGGAATAACTTTTTCTATGAAATTATTTCTTCTTATAACAGAAATTGCACGACTAGTTATACTTACATCTCCAGTTTTTTCTCCATATAGCATGATTATAATCTGCATATGAGCACGTCACTATCATGAACATCAATCGTATATGGAACATAACACAACTACATTTAATAGTGGAACAATGTGCGTAATAATAATTATAATGAATCATAGATGTAAGGTCAAAACGTAAGTGCATTAATCTAGCCGGAAGGCTTAATTATAATACAATCATCGTATTAACTCCCAAATTACACGATGGCACTCTGTATATAAGTGTGCTACTGTCATGAATTGTATAGGTAACATCTTACAAATACATTTATTTGGGGAACATCGTGAATAACAAACACTTGATATAAGGTCAAACATAAACACGTGAATCTAGCTGAAAGGCTTAACTGAGGTAAATCTCCGAATTATCTCCCATATAGCATGACTACTCTCTGTATATAAGCATGCTGTTGTCGTCAGCATCAGCCATACACACAACATAACACAAAATACATTTAGTAGGATAACATCATATATACTAATTATTATGAACCGTTCGTGTAAGCACAAAACACAATACATTAACCTAGCCCAAAAGCTTAATTCAGGGATAATCGCCGAATTGTGTATATTTAATTTATACAACAAATATGTGGCAAAATGTTGCGCTAATTACTACAACTTTCAAAACAGTTTTGACTACATGTCTTTGTTGGAAACACAAGTAGTATTTTTTTATCATGACGTCATAAATTATAATGGTCATTATGTTAATAAAGAGTAGTTTTGATTTTGTCTCTCCATCAACAAATGCACGACTACTCATCGTCTTCCTCATCATCACTGGCGTCACCCAAAACTGAGTTCGAGCAACCTGAGCCCTGTCATTGACCACATGCAGGGGAACACACGAAGGTGTTCTTGACGCATGTGCACCTTGCAGAACTACAATCTGTGGAGCTGTTACATCGGCTATGTTATGACGGGAACAAGATCACCGTCGCACATCTTCCACCCCGAATCTTCTGGTTTCAAGTGGCTTACACCCATCCTCTCCTGCACTTGCAGGTACACACGCATGCTAACATAGCGCGCTGCTGCTGATGTCGGAGGTAACTGAGGTATGTGGCTGAATGTGCGAACTCTTTACTGCTGCCTACTCACAGAACCGTCTATACCTCAGAGAATCCAGACTATCTTCTGGTTTGCCATTGTAGAGACACCCAAGCGCTCTCTCCCCTGCCATTACAACCTGTTCTGTTGATATATCATCCTTTCGAAACAGTTCGGCTTGTCGCTGGAAATGCTGGCAGGAGCCAAGTTTCTACAGGGTGCTCCTTTTCCAAGGCCGTATAACCGGGAGGTGGTGTCACGCCCTAACACGCCATGGATGAAAAGGATCTTGTCACCTACACCCTTGCCTGGATGGTCTTTTACGGCCTTGGTGTTCCACATACGGTTATTCATTGTTGTTGATTTTGTCTCGCTGTGCATGAACAAGTCATGGGTATTTGGATCAGCATGGAAGCAGAGGAGGACGACCATATATGTGTCATCCCCTACTAGTACACAGTATTCTTCGTCGTTGTAGACTGTACTGCTGTCTGCACAATCAGTAGATCGGCATCACCGTGGACATGTTTCGTCTGACATCCACAATGTTGCAGATATCGTGTTGATGAAATGCTGCTTGTTGATAACATTTGCAAGGAAGACACCCTCTTTGCCGTCATCCTCATTTAATCGGTGAACGTTACGTCTGCTCCGACTTTTCCTCCAGCTCGTCTCTGATGCGCCATTTGCTTGGTGGATGGATTGTGATATCCATTAAAGACAACTATGGCCTGGTCAAACTTCCTAGTGACGTAATCACAGTACAGCATGTATAGCTCTCGATATGTGGGGAATCCACGTGGCCAAGGGACACGATGGAGCAAAGCCCCACCATCCAATACATACTGAACATCACCGATGGGTCCTGCAATGTTGGGTGCTAACCTACACCAGATGGCTTCAGCAAGTACAGTTATCTGGTGTTCGCGCAGCATGAGGGAATCGTCAAAAAAACCGGTGGGTGACTACACAGCTCATAGTGGAACATTGTCTCCATGGCATCAATCGATCTTGCTGCGACAATTAGACGTTGAAAGAGGAGTTCTGGGTCCACTTGAACCTGGTCACTGCCAACACGCACGGTTGATTTTGTCTGAAGTGTGACAGGTTGGTCACAGCGCTTGAATGTGTACTGCATGACATATTTGCCTGTCATGGACATCATAATCTTCTGGCCAATGGCTTTCGCGCAATCCACATCAACAGTAGAGCTGGCATGCCCACCGGTCATGACGTTCCGCAGGGTTCAGCTCTTTCCAAATGGGCTTCTGTCCTGTAGAGCCAGCAGTAGGGTGTGAGTGTCTTTCAATTCGCGATTTGGTCGTGTCCTTGTGTTGTGTTTAACTCCAGTCAGATATTGCGTTGAGCTGTTAATCGCTGCACAGGCTGGCATGGACAGCAGCCAAGTCAGCTGTTGTTGCTCGGTCAACCCTCCCCTCGTCAGTTCCCCGCTTGTCGTCATGCTGCGCATGCGTATTTGTTCAATCAAGAGGTCCGTTGACAAGCCCGTCCAGGTGCGGTTACTTCGTCTGACAACATGAAACAAATTCTCTACAATTACACATATATGTTATCATAGTATGGTCAATATTAAGAACCCGTTTTCTGTAACCTTGAAAAGTTTTGCACAGTAAGGCATCAAATGGGTCAACAGCATTATTTACAAACATATTACTCGCAGTGTCCCATCGGTGGTATCCTAGGACCCGTCTATGCATATTGTTGTATGCGAATTTAAGTTTTAAATTGGTGCCCTTGTTGAAATATACCCTGAGTTCGGAGCAGTAAACTTGACAACAATATACATATGGAACACATGCAGTTTAACACCGATGGAACTGTGTGTGGAATTTTCGGATGATGCATAAAAGCTGCGTTGGTGTTTCAGCATAATCTTCGTCATCCTTCAAGTCATTGCAAATAATCACCCCTAAATAATTTGTCATTTTAACATATACCAGTTTGTTTCTATTCAAGTACATATCTGGACATAAGAGATGGAGACCAAATGGTTTATAAACCATGCATACTGACTTTATTGGAAGTTATATAATGTCGCTGTCGAAGCCAAAGGCACAAATATTTAGCAATGACCGGAGGCCACTGGGAATAGGTGCAATAACACAAAAATCGTCTGCGTAGAACATATGGTTTTTATTGATGTTGTGTAGGTGACATGTTACGCTAGAGTTTTTAAGCATAATATTTAAACACCATTTGATACATTAAAAAGTCGGCGGTCGTGGAACACCATTTAGTACAAAACAGTTGGGTTCTGTACCAATAAACAAAATTCGTACGAGTAAGATTGGCACCCACGATTAAGCAGTTTTGTAAAGAGTGTCAAATGGTTAACTCAATCAAATGCTTTACATGCATCTAAAAAGCATGTATACACAGGACTATTTTAGCTTTTATAATACTGAATAACATTTTTAACGCATACATACAATTATCAGCAGAATGGCCCTTCTCAAAACCTACAATGACATAATATTCATAGCGAACAAAGTCCTGAACAGGCACTTTCCATAATAAACTTACACATTGAGATGAAGACTCTGAAGTTTTCCTCGTAAAAATGTAATTTGTTTGTATGCAATTTAGTGTGAAAATTTGGCTACTTTCACCATATATGGGCGATATAGCGTTTACTATTGTGCATGCCTGAAAGGGGGCATTTTTGGTTTAAAACACATTTTTTGTGTGAGTAAAGTCCTCGTAAGACAACAATCCGCGTAGGAAAAAAATTCGCAAGAATATTATTCTTTCCGTTAAATAAATAAACCTTCAACTGCTATTCAACCGGAAGTTTTTCCCCTAGCCATCACAACGTAAGCCTGTAGTTAACCGTCCACAACGTTCACGTGTTTCTCTGCGATTGTGCTGACCAACATAACGTAAATTAGCCGTTCTCGGATCAGTTGGACACGTTTCACGTAACTTGCATTGTGAAGACATTGAATAAATTTACACAATATAACAAACATTAAGTAAAAATACTGTGGTAAACCGTTTTCTGCGTCTATGTGTATAGTGGAAGGGAATATCTTATATTTACTGTAGATAATTATAAGTGTCAAGGGATATATTGATGACGAATCTATAATGGCGCAAGAATAGCAAATCCACAAAGCAATAATCAGATATCATATATTTATTACTAAACGACAAAGCCATTTATCACGTAATTGTCAATGGTTTAAGTTAATTATTAAACAAAAGGGTGGCTCCTGTGTTAGAGACCCAACGTGTTCGTACAAGGACTTTCTCTGCTCTGACAGGTCTTAAAATGTACTTTGTAAAGTTTGATGATTACATATATAACTTTATATTTAAAAGATCATGTTACATCAACACACACATTCAAACACTGTAATCAGATGTAATCGCTATAGATCAAAATACGGATGTATTGTAGGAATGCACGCGTTACATAGCATGGAGCCAATAACAGCACATTTATTTGTGACTTTCCACACGCTATTAGACTAGCAACATGCCCACTGATGATATACACGTACAGGCGGCCACACGGGAGATCATACATGCAGACGATGATAGGTGATATCAGCAGAAAAGTCACAGGAAAAAGCATAATTTGACTGTGAAGTACGTAACTGTTTACCTACTCTACAGCCTAATGCAAGAATCTTCTGAAAATGAAATTAACACTAATGATGTGGACTATGTCTGTAATAAAGCATACAATATTTCTGCTGTGGCTGCAACTGACAACTCAACTTCCTGACTGTTCATGACACACCTCTCAGAACCGTTGTGAGACATAACACAGACATCACACTGTCAAATGTTTATACATATATTGTGACAACTAAAGACACCGCCCATAAGCACTGTTTTACTCGTGTCGCATCACTTCTCAATCACATAACTGTGAACACGTACTTGTTTAAAGTACTACAGTATCCAAGATAATTTTCAGATATTACATTTGAACGGTTTCAACAAGGTTTGTATGTTTAGTGTGGATGTACACGTGTACCTTTAATGAACCACTAACTATCGGCAAACAAACGGTGTCCTAAATGAGTCACACTAAAGGTTTTCTCATCTGTGTGATAGTACGTGTGACCTCAAATAACCAGATTGTACGAACGTAGCACTGCAGGTATTACATTTGTAAGGTTTCTCCTCAGAATGGATTCGGATATGTGTCTTCAAATTAGAACTTGTTGAGAAGTGTGCATCACATGTATCACATTTGTACGGTTTCTCCCCAGGATGAATGCGGACGTGTCTCTTCGAGTAACCACTTGCTGAAAAGTGTACACCACATGAATCACATTTGTAGGGTTTCTCCCCAGTATGGGTACGGACATGTATCTTCAAATCACTACTTGTCGAAAAGTGTGTACCACATGTGTCACATTTGTACGGTTTCTCCCCAGTATGAATGCGGACATGTCTCTTCAATTGTCCACAAGTTGAGAATTGTGCACCACATGTGTCACATTTGTAAGGTTTCTCCTCAGAATGGATTCGGATATGTGTCTTCAAATTATAACTTGTTGAGAAGTGTGCATCACATGTATCACATTTGTACGGTTTCTCCCCAGTATGAATGCGGACGTGTCTTTTCAAGTCACTACTTGTTGGAAAGTGTGCATCACATGTATCACATTTGTACGGTTTCTCCCCAGTATGAATGCGGACGTGTCTCTTCAAGTAACCACTTGCTGAAAAGTGTGCACCACATGTATCACATTTGTAGGGTACGGACATGTATCTTCAAATCACTACTTGTCGAAAAGTGTGTACCACATGTGTCACATTTGTACGGTTTCTCCCCAGTATGAATGCGGACATGTCTCTTCAATTGTCCACACGTTGAGAATTGTGCACCACATGTGTCACATTTGTTAGGTTTCTCCTCAGAATGGATTCGGATATGTGTCTTCAAATTAGAACTTGTTGAGAAGTGTGCATCACATGTATCACATTTGTACGGTTTCTCCCCAGTATGAATGCGGACGTGTCTTTTCAAGTCACTACTTGTTGGAAAGTGTGCATCACATTTGTATGGTTTCTCCCCAGTATGAATGCGGACGTGTCTCTTCAAGTAACCACTTGCTGAAAAGTGTGCACCACATGTATCACATTTGTAGGGTTTCTCCCCAGTATGGGTACGGACATGTATCTTCAAATCACTACTTGTTGAAAAGTGTGTACCACATGTGTCACATTTGTACGGTTTCTCCCCAGTATGAATGCGGACATGTCTCTTCAATTGTCCACACGTTGAGAATTGTGCACCACATGTGACACATTTGTAGGGTTTCTCCCCAGTATGAATGCGGACGTGTCTCTTCAAGGAACCACTTGCTGAAAATTGTGCGTCACATGTATCACATTTGTAAGGTTTCTCCACAGTATGGATATGGAAATGTATCTTCAAATCACTACTTGTTGAAAAGGGTTTACCACATGTATCGCATTTGTAGTGTTTCCCCCCAGTATGAATGCGGATGTGTGTCTTCAAATTACCACACCTTGAGAATTGTGCCCCACAGATGTCACATTTGAAGGATTTGTCACCTGTGTGACTGCGCACATGTATCTTTAAGCCACTGTATCTTAAAAAAATTGTTCCACAAGTATCATATTTGAATTGTTTCTCAACAGTGTGAGTGTGCACTTTCATATTCACATCGAGTGCTGCTGTTGCTGACCTGTTTGAACGTACCACAATTGTAGGGTCTTACCACAAGGTAGATGCTGACTTGTGTCTTCAACTACAGCATGTATACAACGAACGTTGGTTCACAAGTCTGGTTGCACATATAATTATGTAACTGTTTGCTCAGACATGTGCAAACTATACGTCTCACATCTTGGTGGTTTTAACCAGTGTGAGTGCATACGTGTACTACCCTGTAAAATAAGATCAACTCTTCATGTGTGTCGGTGCACGTTTGTAACTGTAACTGATGATTCTAGGTTTAAATGATTTCTATCCACTGCGAGTTCACATATGCAGGTTTAAAGCTCCACTCTAAGTAGACTGTTTTCAACACCTGTCACTTTGATGAAAAGGTGTCTCATCCACCTCAGAATGCATATATACCTTTAAGTTATTACTCAGTGAATTCTTTGTTCGATGGTTGTCACAATTGAATGGTTTCTCCCACCACGTTTAATGTTACAACGTTTGATCATTCCAATTGATAATTGTAAAATCATGTGATACAAAATACAGTATATATAATTATGTATTGCAGAATGAACAATGCATGTCAGGCATAGACTGAAATAGACCTACTAATAACTACCTACTAATAACATGTAATTGTATTAACCATTGTATAATTCGCACATGTACTGAGTGAGACTACCCTTGATAACGAAATTATGACTACTAACTAAATCACTACGGGCTATTGTTCAATTCACCATATGTATGGGGATCACTTCGCCCACCATATAACATAAGTAAATATATTTATTTCTGCCCTAAAAAACTGCACACAATCATTTGAGGTAAAGTCGTGTTGGCAAAACCTCGTGTGCTGTCCAGGGAAAAGCGTCAGACCTATATTCAGTAAATATACAATACGGTTTTTACCGTGACATTCCTGTGGTACAATCCACCACATAGCAGTCTAAAGCAGCTATAACTAATAAACGTCCACCCATCGTTAAAGGGGAAGGTTGGAAATCTAAACGTGATTAATACTACACGAACAAATTAATCTATCATTAAGTACAACTACATTATAACTATGTAAATCGAAAATTCAAATAAGCTAAAGATACTCCGTGAACACTCCCCAAGAATTTTGAATAAATGAGGTCGATCCCGATGCTGCCATTGGTTATATAATGGAGTCTAATGTGCATGCGCGAGTCGCGTAGCCTCTTAGCTAAAACATGTATTGATCTAATAGCTACGATGTATTCATTAATTAGTTACGTTGTTCCTTCCACATAAAAACACATATGTCCCCGTTGTTTACATACATTCATATACGTATTCCAAGACACTGACCGCGCACTTATTATGTTAACAAAGAGAAACATGTTTTTTTCAACAGTTTAATGTTTTCAAAATGGTGCTGTATATTTAATCCTCAAATAATGAGCAAACTATGTAGTTATATCTAGATACCCGTCCACTCGGTTTCGGTTGTATGCAATCATAATATATACAGTTTTCAAGAGCAATTTTAGAATCCATGTTGCTTTGTTGCAACGTATCAATATTATTAATCAGTACTTATTTCTCATTTCTCGATAGCCGGGTACATGGATCGCCAAAGTTGGGGAAATTACACGGATCCCGGCTCTTGACTGAACAATAACAAAAACCTTGTCTAGTATTCAATCCAAATCTTCTACTTATTATGATATGTCTATGAAGCCTGCCACTCTGTCTGTATCTGTATATTTATACTAACAAAATGTCCTAAGATGTGCGCATGCGCCATGGTAGCTAGTATCAGATGTATGATTTAATTATAATTTGTTGAGATGTTTAACAACAGTGTCTATATAGTGAAGGAGAGAGGATATAATAGGCAGTTGTATTCACCAATTTACTTCCATATTGTAATTCTTTATCACTTATTTGTATCATGTTATATAAATTAATTGTCAGAAAAGTTGGTTTTAGCGGAACACTTCGTTTCCGTACGAAAACACAGCGTCGCGCGAAAAGATTGGCAACAGTGTTTACCGTGCTAGCGGATATATTATAACAAATGGCAATGAAAAAGATATGTTGACACGGGTGACGTAATTGCCTAGGGAAGTCACGCTGAATTCGGCACTTGTGTTGAATCCGGAACCACCTCGATTTCGCCATTATAACTTCAGTTTTTTTTCCAGGCTAACTTTGATACCTCAGTGCGATAGTTCCATTATTCAACATTATCCCACGCATAATTACGTTTAAGAATATTGCGTCTTAGTGCATTTTTTAGGCGTAAATAGCGCCCCGGTTTCCATCAACATACGCCGCTATATCGCTTATTTTACGAGCTCGATGCGGTAACGCACGACCGCAGCGGTGCAGACTAGCGCAAACCGAGTGGTTATTTGAGCTTCAAAAGTGCGGTAAGACACAATAATTTCGTAATATAAGCCCTATAAATAAGCCCGGGATGATGTTGAATGGTGGAACTAATGCTCTGAAGGGGCCTCTGTATTCCCCGGAACGTTTCCGGAACGATTCCGGAACGGATTTTTAAAATCATCTACCATTCATTGTATGCTTCGCCTGGGACTTATATTTCACACATAGTTAAATATTGATATAATATGACATGTTCTTAGATATGAAGGCATAATATCTACATTAATGTATATTTATATGCGATGGAACGGATTTTTAAGGTCATCTACCATTCGGTGTGTGCTTCGCATGAGACTGATACTTCGCACATAGTTAAATATTGATCTAATATAACATGTCCATCAATATCAAGTCATAATATCTACAATAACGTATATTCATGTGTGATGGAACGTCGGACGATGACAGCTTTGTTTTGGCGGATGAAAGTTTTTGATCTAATTTTTATATGGTTTAGTTTCGTGAAAATACATGTATATTATAAATATACATATATATAGTAAATATAGTAAGCATATATGTACTACTGGTATGACATTACACACATGCAAGCACACACACACACACACACACACACACACACACACACACACACACACACACACACACACACACACACACACACACACACACACACACACACACACACCACACAACTGTGTGTTCAATAGATGGAACAGCCAAAACAAAGCTGTCATCGTCCGCCATCTTAATTCCATCTTCGATCGACGTTCCATCGCACATGAATATGTTATTGTAGATATTATGACTATATTGATGGACATGTTATATTATATCAATAGTTAACTATGTGCGAAGTATCAGTCTCATGCGAACCACACACCGAATGGTAGATGACCTTAAAAATCCGTTCCATCGCAAATATAATAAATATACATTAATGTAGATATTATGCCTTCATATTTAAGGACGTCATATTATGTCAATATTTAACTATATGTGAAATATAAGTCCCAGGCGAAGCATACAACGAATGGTAGACGATTTTAAAAATCCGTTCCGGATACGTTCCGGGGAATATAGAGGGCCGCTCTGAAGTATCAAAGTTAGGCAAAACTGAAATTATAACGGCGAAATCGAGGTGGGTCCGGATTCTACACAACTGCCCTGAATTGTCTTTCACTTTAGACATACACAGATACCGGCTGCTAGATCTCGCGAGATTCAAAGGAACGGATTTTGGTGTGTGTCGAACAACGACCCGGTAACTATTCTTCTAGAAAAGCACATTATTATAAATTGGTGTATTATCGCTCACCACAATAACAAATACCTTGAATTGATTAATAATTTCCAGATTCGCCACTACTAAGACATACAGATGATGAAAAAGGTAGCGCATTCATAGAAACGTCACTTGTCTGTTCCTAAAGGTAATACTGGAGCTGGTAACAAGATTATTTCAAAACTATTCCTTTACAAAAATAATGCGTTATCTCTTCGAATGATAATGTGCTGCCACCTATTTGTCTGTAATAAAACTTTGAGTTATACAGGTATTGCCACCTGGCGTTTATGGTTGTGCTCACTTCTCTGCCCAAACACTCCCGTCAGGCCAACGTACCCCCGCCATGCGCCATCCTGTCTTTTCACCAGTTATCAGGCCATTGACGTATCCATGCAGATTTTGTATTTTAAAAACTTACAATGAAAATAATATACATACACGGCAAAGTCCTGAACTAGCAGGCACATTCAATGGTAAACGCTAATTTCACCATGAATGGGCAACGTTGAGTTTCCTAGTGAACATGGCTCAACAGGGGCTTTTTTGTTTAACAAACATGTTTAGCATAAAATTATTATAAGACAACAATCTGCTTGGGAACAAATAAGCAAGAATATCATATTTTCATTTGCAAACTGTGCAACATTTTTTTTATAACAGGACACACAATTTCCTACACAAACAGTGCACAGCAAGGTAAACTTCTGGCGGACAAGTTAACACAAGGTCTGATGGAGAATACATTCTAGGTAAAAAAGTGTACGTTTTTAACATGCAATTAACATAAACTTTTTATATAAAGGCAAACCCTGCTTAACTTTCAAACCTTCAAATACCCTCTCTGCGGCTTATGTCCTCATAAGACAATAATCTGCATGGGAATAAATACGCAAGAATATACATTTTCCGTTGCAAGCATTGCAACATTCTTCATAACAGCACGGTTACCTCGATTAATAATATGCAGATTCTCAACTATCACAGCATACTAATAATAACGATGAAATCTTATATAGCGCCGGTATCCGACGTAGAGGCGCTCATGGCGCTTGCACAGTATTTGACCATTGGTGACTTTAAAGTAGTAATTTTAAGAATTGTAACAGCACTATTGTAAAATATAATAAGAGCAACGTTCTAGAAATTATAAAATGAGTATAATTAATTATACATAATAAAATCAATAACAAATATCGTTATCAATGTAATGTAGACTCGTTAATACAACCTTCCTAGAAATCTACATCTAGTATACATAATAACTTTTACGATATTATAAGTAATAAAATAACTAATAAATGCAATACAAATTTTAATCCATAAATAGTATAAGATCAGTATTATACAATGTCTAGGAAATGTCCACATGTCCACATCATGTCTTATTGTACGTATATTTTAAAGAGGTGGGTTTTCAGGGCTGTTTTGAAGGTGTTGATTGTTGTAGTAGCTCTAACATTGTTTGGAAGCGCATTCCAGATCTTTGCTGCGGATACTATAAACGATCGTGCTCCCCATGAGTTTTTCGGTTTGTGTTCTACTAGGAGTAACGTGTTTGCAGAGTGCAGATTTTCACGGGATGGCACATACTATCTGACAACGTTACTAGATAGGTAGGTAGGAGAGACACGGTGGATTGTCTTGAATACAAGCGTGGATATTTTGTAGGTGATCCTCTATTCGATTGGCAGCCAGTGTAACTGTTTGAGGATACGTGTGATGTGTGTGGATTTTCTGGAGAGCGTGACCAGTCTGGCAGCAGTGTTTTGTAGTCGCTGGAGTTGTAGTTGTGATTTGTTGAGGCCGTGAAGCAGAGCATTGCCCATGTCCAGTCTAGAAGTAATGAGAGCGTGAGTAAATAGTTCCGCAACCGGCTGATTGATATGCTTACAAATCAGGCCAATATTACGAATTTTCAGGCAGACCGCTCTGGATACAGCGGCGATATGTTTATTCATGGATAGGTTCTCATGAAATATAACACCGAGATTTCTGACGCTGTCCGAAGGAGTAACCATGATGTTGCCCACTTTGATCTTTGTTGTTTGGACTCGACGACAATGAAGTTTGTTTTTTCATCATTCACTTTGAGGAAGTGCTGCGTCATCTATTGACGTAGCTCGTCAAGGGAAGCTTCAATTTGCTGTATTGCGTCATTTATTTTTTAACTGTGTGGGATCGGCTGAGAGGTATATTTGTGTATCGTCCGCGTAGCAGTGATAAGCGAGGCCATACTTCCTGATGATATCGGCAATGTGTATCGTATACATTGAGTGAAATATTGGCCCTAGGACAGGGCCTTGCGGGAGTCCTTATGTTAGTTGCGATGTATCCGATGTTACATTGTCATTGCGCACACAGCAGGTTCTGTCGCTCAAGTAGGACTGGAACCAGTCAAGTGCAGCACCACATATTCCGAAGTTGCTGGTCATGCGAGATAGAAGTATAGAATGGTCGACAGTGTCAAAAGCTGCGGATAGGTCGAGTAAAACAAGAAGGGTAATCTTGCCATAGTTCATAGCCTGCAGTAGATCACTGTGAACGTTTACTATTGCAAGTTCTATACTGTCGTAAGCACGAAAGGCTGACAGGTATTCACCCATAAGATTATTATCGGCCAGGAATGTAGACAGTTATTTGGCTACCACTCGCTGCAGTGTCTTAATAAGGAAACTTAAGTTTTATATAGGGCGATAGTTGGTCAACACAGGGCGCATCTGCGTAGCTTTAGGAGAGGGGGAATCTCGCCCGAGTTCATTGAATTGTTGATAATTTGTGTCATCGCCGGCAATACGGCATCGGCGCACTTCTTCAGTAGTGAAGATGGAATTGGATCCAAGTCACTGGTTGTTCCTGGCGACTTTGAGAGTATCTTCTGTATATCTTGCTTAGATAGAGAAAGAGAGTATCTTCTGTATATCTTGCTTAGATAGAGAAAGAGAGTATCTTCTGTATATCTTGCTTAGATAGAGAAAGAGAGTATCTTCTGTATATCTTGCTTAGATAGAGAAAGAGAGTATCTTCTGTATAGTTTGCTTCATGAAAGCTCGCGAATTCTGGCGATGGGAGATCTCTTGTGGGAAGATGTAGATCATCTACTATATCAAACTCCTCTCGGATCCGCTTTACCTTCTTAATGAAGAAGAGATGGAAACTATGAGCCAAATCCTGCCGAGATTCACACTTCGGATGGGGCGAGTTATGTCGCCGGTGAAGGAATTTGTTAGTCAGACGGAAAATTCCCCTTTGGTCTTTAGCGATGTCGATGAATAGCTTATTGTAGTAGTGTGATTGTACCAGTTTGATTTGATGAATTACTGCTTGCTTCTGATAGCAGTAATTTTGGCGGTCAATTTCAAGAAGTGGGTTTCTCCATTTATTCTCAAGCTTTCACTAAACCACGGATAATTTGGGCGAAGTTTCACATACCGTTCCTTCATCGGGGCATGCCTATCAAGAGCTTGGGTGAGAATATTGTTGTATCTCTCAACTTGTGTAGACAGCGCGTTGTTGGCCTGAGCGGGATTGTTAAGATCCATGTCAATTAATTACAATAATGATGGTATTTTAATTGTAGAAGTGTTGAGTGATTTTATAATTTTTCTCTGAACTCGAGGTCGCTGTAGACGGATTTTCTCCATGGTCGCCGAATGGTCAGATATTCCGTCAGTGATACTAATATCGTCGATGACACGTGGGTCACACTCTCTAGTGATCAAGTGGTCCAAAGTGTGACCTTTCTGGTAAGTAGCACTGTGGATATTTTGCTGTAGACCACTGCTGGACAGGAGACGAAGGCGTTAACACTATTGTCACACGGGTCATCAACATGAATATTGAAATCTTCTGCGATAATAAGAGGCATTGAGTTAAGTAAAACGCTGTAAATCAGCAATGTAAAATCTTCGAGGAAATCACTGAAGGAACAGCTGATGGATTTCTGCTGTGGACGGTAGAAAGTGACCATGCGTATGGATACATTTCGGGTGATGAATTCAGCTGACAGGAACTCAAATTATTTTAGTGATAGGCCTAAGTCTGCGAAACGCACATTAAATCCTGTCCTGTACATTAAGGCGATGCCGCCGCCTCCGCCTCGCATTGGTACCGGACGGGAAACTTGTTTGAGACAATACCCAGCTGGCGTTATGTCACCGATACTCATTGTTTAAATGTCATTGTTTAAGCCACGTTTCGCATATAACGTACGCGAATACGGCAACTACTGCCTGACAGCAAGAATAATTTAAAGGGAATAAAAACACCTATTGCTTGAATTCATATTATATTACATCCTGCTATATATTCCCATGTCCACCGAGCCAAAAGATTTAAACAAATTCAATGATTTAGAAATTCCACATTTTATGCTGTGCATCCAGATATTTTCGAATATGCGTAATTTTGGCGCGCTTTTCGGGATGCCGAGATGTGACGTAACATAAGACATGTACACGCATCAGGCCGACCCATTCCGTGCATTCACAGCATGTTTACAAGGATAGTTTTTGGGTGGAAACGAGCGTCAGAATGAGTTATTGTGCGATCTATTCTGATGCAATACAAACACTAGACATCATAGAAGAACAAACAGTTATCATACGTTTCCACATGAATCCAATTTTATTCAAAACAGTGAATGTGAATGGGCCTACAAGTCGACCAGGTTCCGCTGAGCTTCGGCTCGTTTTTAGAATAATTATATCGATTGCAACACACGGGAGATAACCTACACCAATAAACATACATAGCAAACATATATTGTATCCAGGTACAGGAAGTAACGTGTATAGTCTCATAATATCACTAGAATATCGATATATGAAGGATGAGGTGTACAATTTATCAGAACAACTTAAATCAGTCAGTGAATTTCCGTCGATGTCGGTAGCTCAATTGATAGACGCGTTGGTTTCATGTCATTCATTTTATAATCGGGCGACGCTGGTTCAAGCCTGACACCAAACCATTAATTTTCTTGACACTTTTTTGTTTATGTTTTCACGAAGTACTATAAACCAAATAATTTTTATAGTATGATGCACTGTTTGTAAATATTTTTAAAATTTGTGTAGTAATTATTTATTCGCCACAAAAATGAAAATATGGTAATTATATATAACGATGTTTCTAAATGTTATTTATCCAGACATATCACTTTTTTTTTCACATATATAATTACAATATATTATCTACAATATATAATATTATATATATATATATAATTAATATATTATATATCCATTACATTATACTTGTTTGGATAAATAATATTTAGAAGCAAATGGCGATGAAACTGAACATGGATATTGCTTGGGCGTCGACATTAAAGCAGAAGCGTATCACAATATGCATATAAAATGCCTTGTGCACATGGCATTATACGATGGTACGCCTGAGTACCTTGCGGCACTATTACACCAATATACACCACGCCGTTCCATACGCTCTGCAAGCGGGTTACTCCTGGAAGTTCCTAGAGTGAACTTAGAACGTTTCGGTCGCCGTGCATTTGCTTGTGCTGGCCCCACTCTGTGGAACAAATTTCCCGTGAACATGCGCAACAACGGCACTCTCCCTCAATTTAAGAAACAACTAAATACATTGTTCTTCTCCACTTAATGGGTTTTACATGACTTTACATTTAACACACATTTAACATATTATCTTATTTATTCTCATTGTATTATTCATTGTAATATTTATGGTATTAGTGTTTTTTACATTTCACACATTTAATATTACTTTTAACGAATGCAGTTTAATTTGTAAATATACATTTAAAATAATTTACACTGGGGAACATTCTACAGTTTTAACAAGTTTTTATAGCCTATCGTTATTATTATTTTATTATTTACCTGGACTAATTATAATGTTAAGCTATTTAGTATTTTAATGCTTGTACACATCCGGATTTGACGGTATCAAAATAAAAATGTAATTATTATTATTATTATTGAAACGGAAGCGCAAGAGCCAGAGCAACGCAACATATGAAAAAGGATGATTCTGGCGGAGCGGATCGCAGCTAGAGTAACAATTCCCGGGGTATGGACAATTTCATCGACCGATTGTTCCTGTGGCGACATTTATCGGTGAGTTTGCACAACCACGTGAACAAATCTCGCTGTAACGTAGATGAATGCAACCTC
Organism: Paraescarpia echinospica; assembly: GCA_020002185.1. Lineage (NCBI taxonomy): Eukaryota > Metazoa > Annelida > Polychaeta > Sabellida > Siboglinidae > Paraescarpia > Paraescarpia echinospica. The sequence continues at coordinate 19,962,356 of CM034544.1, forward strand.
AGGAACAAAATACGTCAAGACATAAAACACTACCACCAACGTTAACAAATGTCTACTGGTTGTCAGTAGTTTATTCCAGCGCAGGTCAGCGTTCCACATTGTTGGAAATATTAGGTTTGCCGCTCATACGCTGGCACCCACGAAGCATACGGAGGCGATTATTTCGTAGAAGCGAGTCCTTGAGAGCAACTGCTCATGTCTGAGCGGATTCAACATTACCTCCATCTTGGACAATGCAACCCACGCTTGGCTGTGCATCGAAACGAAACCGAAACAACACGTGAATATAAAGTTTATTTGGGAAAATACTGCGTCATGTGTTACAGAGTCAGTGCGGCTCTACAACATACTGCAGCAATAATCGGCCAGGTCATAGGTACACATGCTAGAACAAACACCGTTAGCGATATCACGGAGAGAGCCGTGCAGTCGTCACGTAGTTCAGCATAGTTCACGAGGACTGCAATGAGGAAAGAGTTCGCTATGATATTACACAATAATTGTACTTATTACACCGGTCTTGACGTCGGTGCATTCGGTCGGATCCAAAATGAAATTGTGTGTGATCAAGTCTTGACCGCGGCTTCCATTTCAAAGGTCAATTGCCGACATAAGTTTTACATAAATGCTCATAGTGACTTGCTCATGCCGAGCGAGGATGGTCTGTGTTGATGGCGCCGTAATCTACAGTTTATTTAGGATCTTACAACACATACAGTCACACTTGGATAACAAACTCACTTCGTGTCATGACGGTGCCATATGTTATTGTTTCAGCGTACATGACAGATTGTCCAGTACTAGACACAAGAACACTGCGAAGCAATTATAATCCCGCATCATCCATGCTAACGTTTTTATGACATTGTCATGGCAATGAGATTTTAATTGTCGTAGAATGGCTGATCGCTTGACGATATTCCGATATCAGCCACAAAGATACCAAACTTACAAAAACTGCTAAATCATGAGAGAAAATAACGCGCTATTATTGAATTTTTGCAAAGACAGCTCAAAACTGCTAGGACTGGCGTATTGCCGCCTGTCGCTTGTCCGGTGATAGTGACAGTGAATTGATAAGACAGTGGCATTCAGGTGATCCGTCGTGTGTATCATTGGATTAAGTTAGCCTGTTACATATAATCATACTGCCATAATATACAATAATTATTGCTCCTTTAAGTAATAAACGCGGCTGGCTGTAGTAGATCCCGGATTTTATATATTCAAGCTGTGTATGAACTGTTTCTATAACTTGATTTGTCTAGGTGAACGTTATTATGTGTCATATTTATTTTCCTTCTGTTCACTTTCGATGATTCGTATAAAAAGCTTTTTAACAGAACCATTTTGGTGACTATGTAATCCATCCGATTATGTAAATGAAGAGTTTTCTTCCAAAAGACGCCACACTGACCTGTTTGCACGCACGCACGCACGCACGCAAGTACCCATGCGCGCACGTACGCACGCACGCACACAGTACACACACGCACACTCACACACACACACACACACACACACACACACACACACACACACACACACACACACACACACACACACACACACACACACACACTGTGGTTTGTAGTAGCTGCTCTGATTCCATCAAAGCGAACTAACTGGCATACTGCGCTAATTGAATAGAAGCATGCTGGTGGTAATCACCCACGGGTGAATATTTACAACACCGTCAATGGTTCTCGTTTCCGCACAGCTTGTACGCGTTCGAGCTCAAAGTCTCGACGCAGGTGCAGTGGATCAGCTGAGGCTCGCGTTGTTGGCGCTCTCGTTGCGCACCACGAGTCCGCCGGGCACCACCGCCATGGATCGCGTGGCGCCGACGACGACGACGACGATACGGCGAACAAGAGGGCGGCGACGATGACCGCCGCAATTACGACGGCTACGACGACGACGAGTACTGATCTTCGGGCGGGGGCATCCTCTACGGGGTGCTAAAAGCTGGACCACGGCATACGCTCGACGGACCGAGTGCGCCCCTATCGCTTCTGCTCGCGCTGTATATACGCCCGACGCTGGGGGTTGCCGACGAATTCCATAGGAACGTTCAGCCGCCTTATATGATCGCCGAACACTTCCCAGCCAACCGGCGCGGGGGACCTCTTCCTCGTTCGCATGAGATCGTTCACGAGATCTACCATATTGCTTCCGGCGATAGGCGTACCGTCGTACACGAGCTCCGCTCGATCGTTCCAGCGAATCAGCGGGTCGGCTTTCAGTTGCGTCAACAGGAGGCGGGCCTTTTCTTTCAGCACTTTCGGTACGCTCTTCACGACCTCGCTCTCCATCTCCCCCGGTAATTGATCGGACGTAGGTGGTGGCGGCGGTGGCTGCTGATCGGACGACGACGACGACTCGTTCTTCACTACGGACACGCGCATCGGCTGCTGCACGCGAGACGCCTCCATGGCGTTGTAACGACTCAGCAGTTGATTGTACGCCGCCACCTTTTCGCCTTCGGATAAATCTGCACGCTCGAGAACGGCTTTCATATCGCTGTCCAGCTACTCATCACACGCGACGTGGTAGTGGTCGGTTGCGATAGTAACGGAAGTAGACGCTCCACCAACCGGGGGTCTACCAGCGCCATCTTCTTCGCGTGCTGCATCAACCGAAAGCCTGCCTGAGGAGGGGCAGAAAGGTGCTCGCCAACGGCGCCAGCAGTGCCGTCAGAAACGCGCCCGAACCCGTCTGCAGGACGGCCCTCTTCCGTTTGATGGGTACTTTTTTCGACGCTAACTTGCGCAAATTGTTCCTGTACTTTATCAGCACTTTTCGGTTGTTAGGTGTCAATTTCACGTTCCCTCGCAGAATGTTTTACGCGCAGTCGGCCAGACTGCAGATGAGGTCGGCGTCCGCGTGGGTGATTACCGCCTTTCTCAGATTCGTATTCCCCTGGTAGCGACGCAACAGCTGCAGGGCAAGGATGTGCCTCTTCACGCGCTCTGTCATCCTGTCGAATAACGGTGGCCGCGGCGCGCCCCGCCTTTTTTATAGTCTCGTCGGCACATAGACGTACTGAATGGGGTCGTCGGGGAAAATTTCCGTACGCAGGCGCATGGTTTCCGGCGTTTCCTGTTTCAGATCCACCAGGAGGTAACCGTAGGCGGCCGACGTGGCATCTTTGTACGCCTCCACCATGTAGTTGATACTACCCGGGTACATGTTTCGCCAGGTGACCTACTTGTCGAGCGTCCCGGGGACTCTTGAAGAGGACCATATACTGCGCGTTTAAGCTGATTGTGCGATTTTCTTTCCCTTTCGGAAAGAGATTCTGCAAAAGCTGTACGACGGACGCGTTGCAGTGGTGACTTTTTTTAGTAAACAAAGTCGTGACGCTACTATTGGTCTCCGACATAAGGTCATCGAGCACTAGAAGCGTCCTCGTTTTGGTGTCCAGAAGCGACGGATCCGGCAAACCGTCTACAAATTCTACGCCGGCCATAGAGTCGTAAGCGGTCTGCCACTGGCCGTAACACCACAGAATTTTCTCCGGTGGCGGCGAAATCATACACGAAGCAAACTTTAACAGGCGTACAACGAAAGTAGTCTTCCCGCACCCCGTAGGGCCGGACACTATACACGTAAAAGGGTGCTTCCACTTTCCGTCCATAGCGACACCTGGTGCGCCGATAACGTTACGATCGCCTATATGCACCACCATCGACGTTTTTCAGTCACTAGGGGGACATGCTTTCTTTTTCAGTCACTAGATGTCAGCACATCATTATATAATTCGAAGCGCACGTGACTCCACACACCACCGCATAACCATTACATAACCTTTTAGTTATTGCTAGTGCTACCCTCTAGTGAGGTGAAATAAACATTTATCCGGCCTTCCGACAAACTTATTACTAATTAGTACTTAATTAATTACCCTAATTTTTTTACCTAATTAGTACCTGATTAGTCACTAGAGGTCGACAATCACCCTATTTATTTCCCTTATTAGTGCCTGATTAGTTACTAGAGGGCGACATCCTCTTTCTAATGACCCAGCTCACTTATTACTAATTAGTACTTAATTAATTACCCTAATTTTTTACCTAATTAGTACATGATTAGTCACTAGAGGTCGACAATCACCCTATTTATTTCCCTTATTAGTGCCTGATTAGTTACTAGAGGGCGACACCCTCTTTCTAATGACCCCCATCAATCACTTTGACGTTTACTAAAACATTAGTGCTAAAAAACGTAGGAATTCTACTTATAAAAAACTCAAAAGCCTTTGATCTTAGGTCATTTCCGTTGATGGAGACGACTGTATCACTACTGTTGAGAATTGTGCACCACATGTGACACATTTGTAGGGTTTCTCCCCAGTATGAATGCGGACGTGTCTCTTCAAGGAACCACTTGCTGAAAATTGTGCGTCACATGTATCACATTTGTAAGGTTTCTCCCCAGTATGGATATGGAAACGTATCTTCAAATCACTACTTGTTGAAAAGGGTTTACCACATGTATCGCATTTGTAGTGTTTCCCCCCAGTATGAATGCGGATGTGTGTCTTCAAATTACCACACCTTGATAATTGTGCCCCACAGATGTCACATTTGAAGGATTTGTCACCTGTGTGACTGCGCACATGTATCTTTAAGCCACTGTTTCTTTAAAAAATTGTTCCACAAGTATCATATTTGAATTGTTTCTCAACAGTGTGAGTGTGCACTTTCATATTCACATTGAGTGCTGCTGTTGCTGACCTGTTTGAACGTACCACAATTGTAGGGTCTTACCACAAGGTAGATGCTTACTTGTGTCTTCAACTACAGCATGTATACAACGAACGTTGGTTCACAAGTCTGGTTGCACATATAATTATGTAACTGTTTGCTCAGACATCTTGGTGGTTTTAACCAGTGTGAGTGCATACGTGTACTACCCTGTAAAATAAGATCAACTCTTCATGTGTGTCGGTGCACGTTTGTAACTGTAACTGATGATTCTAGGTTTAAATGATTTCTATCCACTGCGAGTTCACATATGCAGGTTTAAAGCTCCACTCTAAGTAGACTGTTTTCAACACCTGTCACTTTGATGAAAAGGTGTCTCATCCACCTCAGAATGCATATATACCTTTAAGTTATTACTCAGTGAATTCTTTGTTCCATGGTTGTCACAATTGAATGGTTTCTCCCACCACGTTTAATGTTACAACGTTTGATCATTCCAATTGATAATTGTAAAATCATGTGATACAAAATACAGTATATATAATTATGTATTGCAGAATGAACAATGCATGTCAGGCATAGACTGAAATAGACCTACTAATAACTACCTACTAATAACATGTAATTTTATTAACCATTGTATAATTCGCACATGTACTGAGTGAGACTACCCTTGATAACGAAATTATGACTACTAACTAAATCACTACGGGCTATTGTTCAATTCACCATATGTATGGGGATCACTTCGCCCACCATATAACATAAGTAAATATATTTATTTCTGCCCTAAAAAACTGCACACAATCATTTGAGGTAAAGTCGTGTTGGCAAAACCTCGTGTGCTGTCCAGGGAAAAGCGTCAGACCTATATTCAGTAAATATACAATACGGTTTTTACCGTGACATTCCTGTGGTACAATCCACCACATAGCAGTCTAAAGCAGCTATAACTAATAAACGTCCACCCATCGTTAAAGGGGAAGGTTGGAAATCTAAACGTGATTAATACTACACGAACAAATTAATCTATCATTAAGTACAACTACATTATAACTATGTAAATCGAAAATTCAAATAAGCTAAAGATACTCCGTGAACACTCCCCAAGAATTTTGAATAAATGAGGTCGATCCCGATGCTGCCATTGGTTATATAATGGAGTCTAATGTGCATGCGCGAGTCGCGTAGCCTCTTAGCTAAAACATGTATTGATCTAATAGCTACGATGTATTCATTAATTAGTTACGTTGTTCCTTCCACATAAAAACACATATGTCCCCGTTGTTTACATACATTCATATACGTATTCCAAGACACTGACCGCGCACTTATTATGTTAACAAAGAGAAACATGTTTTTTTCAACAGTTTAATGTTTTCAAAATGGTGCTGTATATTTAGTCCTCAAATAATGAGCAAGCTATGTAGTTATATCTAGATACCCGTCCACTCGGTTTCGGTTGTATGCAATCATAATATATACAGTTTTCAAGAGCAATTTTAGAATCCATGTTGCTTTGTTGCAACGTATCAATATTATTAATCAGTACTTATTTCTCATTTCTCGATAGCCGGGTACATGGATCGCCAAAGTCGGGGAAATTACACGGATCCCGGCTCTTGACTGAACAATAACAAAAACCTTGTCTAGTATTCAATCCAAATCTTCTACTTATTATGATATGTCTATGAAGCCTGCCACTCTGTCTGTATCTGTATATTTATACTAACAAAATGTCCTAAGATGTGCGCATGCGCCATGGTAGCTAGTATCAGATGTATGATTTAATTATAATTTGTTGAGATGTTTAACAACAGTGTCTATATAGTGAAGGAGAGAGGATATAATAGGCAGTTGTATTCACCAATTTACTTCCATATTGTAATTCTTTATCACTTATTTGTATCATGTTATATAAATTAATTGTCAGAAAAGTTGGTTTTAGCGGAACACTTCGTTTCCGTACGAAAACACAGCGTCGCGCGAAAAGATTGGCAACAGTGTTTACCGTGCTAGCGGATATATTATAACAAATGGCAATGAAAAAGATATGTTGACACGGGTGACGTAATTGCCTAGGGAAGTCACGCTGAATTCGGCACTTGTGTTGAATCCGGAACCACCTCGATTTCGCCATTATAACTTCAGTTTTTTTTCCAGGCTAACTTTGATACCTCAGTGCGATAGTTCCATTATTCAACATTATCCCACGCATAATTACGTTTAAGAATATTGCGTCTTAGTGCATTTTTGAGGCGTAAATAGCGCCCCGGTTTCCATCAACATACGCCGCTATATCGCTTATTTTACGAGCTCGATGCGGTAACGCACGACCGCAGCGGTGCAGACTAGCGCAAACCGAGTGGTTATTTGAGCTTCAAAAGTGCGGTAAGACACAATAATTTCGTAATATAAGCCCTATAAATAAGCCCGGGATGATGTTGAATGGTGGAACTAATGCTCTGAAGGGGCCTCTGTATTCCCCGGAACGTTTCCGGAACGATTCCGGAACGGATTTTTAAAATCATCTACCATTCATTGTATGCTTCGCCTGGGACTTATATTTCACACATAGTTAAATATTGATATAATATGACATGTTCTTAGATATGAAGGCATAATATCTACATTAATGTATATTTATATGCGATGGAACGGATTTTTAAGGTCATCTACCATTCGGTGTGTGCTTCGCATGAGACTGATACTTCGCACATAGTTAAATATTGATCTAATATAACATGTCCATCAATATCAAGTCATAATATCTACAATAACGTATATTCATGTGCGATGGAACGTCGGACGATGACAGCTTTGTTTTGGCGGATGAAAGTTTTTGATCTAATTTTTATATGGTTTAGTTTCGTGAAAATACATGTATATTATAAATATACACACACACATATATATATATATATAGTAAATATAGTAAGCATATATGTTACTGGTATGACATTACACACATGCAAGCACACACACACACACACACACACACACACACACACACACACACACACACACACACACACACACACACACACACACACACACACACACACACACACACCACACAACTGTGTGTTCAATAGATGGAACAGCCAAAACAAAGCTGTCATCGTCCGCCATCTTAATTCCATCTTCGATCGACGTTCCATCGCACATGAATATGTTATTGTAGATATTATGACTATATTGATGGACATGTTATATTATATCAATAGTTAACTATGTGCGAAGTATCAGTCTCATGCGAACCACACACCGAATGGTAGATGACCTTAAAAATCCGTTCCATCGCAAATATAATAAATATACATTAATGTAGATATTATGCCTTCAGGCTTCATATTTAAGGACGTCATATTATGTCAATATTTAACTATATGTGAAATATAAGTCCCAGGCGAAGCATACAACGAATGGTAGACGATTTTAAAAATCCGTTCCGGATACGTTCCGGGGAATACAGAGGCCCGCTCTGAAGTATCAAAGTTAGGCAAAACTGAAATTATAACGGCGAAATCGAGGTGGGTCCGGATTCTACACAACTGCCCTTCTACACAACTGCCCTGAATTGTGTTTCACTTTAGACATACACAGATACCGGCTGCTAGATCTCGCGAGATTCAAAGGGACGGATTTTGGTGTGTGTCGAACAACGACCCGGTAACTATTCTTCTAGAAAAGCACATTATTATAAATTGGTGTATTATCGCTCACCACAATAACAAATACCTTGAATTGATTAATCATTTCCAGATTCGCCACTACTAAGACATACAGATGATGAAAAAGGTAGCGCATTCATAGAAACGTCACTTGTCTGTTCCTAAAGGTAATACTGGAGCTGGTAACAAGATTATTTCAAAACTATTCCTTTACAAAAATAATGCGTTATCTCTTCGAATGATAATGTGCTGCCACCTATTTGTCTGTAATAAAACTTTGAGTTTTACAGGTACTGCCACCTGGCGTTTACGGTTGTGCTCACTTCTCTGCCCAAACACTCCCGTCAGGCCATCCTGTCTTTTCACCAGTTATCAGGCCATTGACGTATCCATGCAGATTTTGTATTTTAAAAACTTACAATTAAAATAATATACATACACGGCAAAGTCCTGAACTAGCAGGCACATTCAATGGTAAACGCTAATTTCACCATGAATGGGCAACGTTGAGTTTCCTAGTGAACATGGCTCAACAGGGGCTTTTTTGTTTAACAAACATGTTTAGCATAAAATTATCATAAGACAACAATCTGCTTGGGAACAAATAAGCAAGAACATCATATTTTCATTTGCAAACTGTGCAACATTTTTTTATAACAGGACACAATTTCCTACACAAACAGTGCACAGCAAGGTAAACTTCTGGCGGACAAGTTAACACAAGGTCTGATGGAGAATACATTCTAGGTAAAAAAGTGTACGTTTTTAACATGCAATTAACATAAACTTTTTATATAAAGGCAAACCCTGCTTAACTTTCAAACCTTCAAATACCCTCTCTGCGGCTTATGTCCTCATAAGACAATAATCTGCATGGGAATAAATACGCAAGAATATACATTTTCCGTTGCAAGCATTGCAACATTCTTCATGACAGCACGGTTACCTCGATTAATAATATGCAGATTCTCAACTATCACAGCATACTAATAATAACGATGAAATCTTATATAGCGCCGGTATCCGACAGTATTTGACCATTGGTGACTTTAAAGTAGTAATTTTAAGAATTGTAACAGCACTATTGTAAAATATAATAAGAGCAACGTTCTAGAAATTATAAAATGAGTATAATTAATTATACATAATAAAATCAATAACAAATATCGTTATCAATGTAATGTAGACTCGTTAATACAACCTTCCTAGAAATCTACATCTAGTATACATAATAACTTTTACGATATTATAAGTAATAAAATAACTAATAAATGCAATACAAATTTTCATCCATAAATAGTATAAGATCAGTATTATACAATGTCTAGGAAATGTCCACATGTCCACATCATGTCTTATTGTACGTATATTTTAAAGAGGTGGGTTTTCATGGCTGTTTTGAAGGTGTTGATTGTTGTAGTAGCTCTAACATTGTTTGGAAGCGCATTCCAGATCTTTGCTGCGGATACTATAAACGATCGTGCTCCCCATGAGTTTTTCGGTTTGTGTTCTACTAGGAGTAACGTGTTTGCAGAGTGCAGATTTTCACGGGATGGTACATACTATCTGACAACGTTACTAGATAGGTAGGTAGGAGAGACACGGTGTATTGTCTTGAATACAAGCGTGGATATTTTGTAGGTGATCCTCTATTCGATTGGCAGCCAGTGTAACTGTTTGAGGATACGTGTGATGTGTGTGGATTTTCTGGAGAGCGTGACCAGTCTGGCAGCAGTGTTTTGTAGTCGCTGGAGTTGTTGTAGTTGTGATTTGTTGAGGCCGTGAAGCAGAGCATTGCCCATGTCCAGTCTAGAAGTAATGAGAGCGTGAGTAAATAGTTCAGCAACCGGCTGATTGATATGCTTACAAATCAGGCCAATATTACGAATTGTCAGGCAGACCGCTCTGGATACAGCGGCGATATGTTTATTCATGGATAGGTTCTCATGAAATATAACACCGAGATTTCTGACGCTGTCCGAAGGAGTAACCATGATGTTGCCCACTTTGATCTTTGTTGTTTGGACTCGACGACAATGAATTTTGTTTTTTCATCATTCACTTTGAGGAAGTGCTGCGTCATCTATTGACGTAGCTCATCAAGGGAAGCTTCAATTTGCTGTATTGCGTCATTTATTTTTTAACTGTGTGGGATCGGCTGAGAGGTATATTTGTGTATCGTCCGCGTAGCAGTGATAAGCGAGGCCATACTTCCTGATGATATCGGCAATGTGTATCGTATACATTGAGTGAAATATTGGCCCTAGGACAGAGCCTTGCGGGAGTCCTTATGTTAGTTGCGATGTATCCGATGTTACATTGTCAATGCGCACACAGCAGGTTCTGTCGCTCAAGTAGGACTGGAACCAGTCAAGTGCAGCACCACATATTCCGAAGTTGCTGGTCATGCGAGATAGAAGTATAGAATGGTCGACAGTGTCAAAAGCTGCGGATAGGTCGAGTAAAACAAGAAGGGTAATCTTGCCATAGTTCATAGCCTGCAGTAGATCACTGTGAACGTTTACTATTGCAAGTTCTATACTGTGGTAAGCACGAAAGGCTGACTGGTATTCACCCATAAGATTATTATCGGCCAGGAATGTAGACAGTTATTTGGCTACCACTCGCTCCAGTGTCTTAATAAGGAAACCTAAGTTTTATACAGGGCGATAGTTGGTCAACACAGGGCGCATCTGCGCAGCTTTAGGAGAGGGGGAATCTCGCCCGAGTTCATTGAATTGTTGATAATTTGTGTCATCGCCGGCAATACGGCATCGGCACACTTCTTCAGTAGTGAAAATGGAATTGGATCCAAGTCACTGGTTGTTCCTAGCGACTTTGAGAGTATCTTCTGTATATCTTGCTTAGATAGAGAAAGAGAGTATCTTCTGTATAGTTTGCTTCATGAAAGCTCGCGAATTCGGGCGATGGGAGATCTCTTGTGGGAAGATGTAGATCATCTACTATATCAAACTCCTCTCGGATCCGCTTTACCTTCTTATGAAGAAGAGATGGAAACTATGAGCCAAATCCTGCCGAGATTCACACTTCGGATGGGGCGAGTTATGTCGCCGGTGAAGGAATTTGTTAGTCAGACGGAAAATTCCCCTTTGGTCTTTAGCGATGTCGATGAATAGCTGATTGTAGTAGTGTGATTGTACCAGTTTGATTTGATGAATTACTGCTTGCTTCTGATGGCAGTAATTTTGGCGGTCAATTTCAAGAATGGCTTTCTCCATTTATTCTCAAGTTTTCACTAAACCACGGATAATTTGGGCGAAGTTTCACATACCGTTCCTTCATCGGGGCATGCCTATCAAGAGCTTGGGTGAGAATATTGTTGTAACTCTCAACTTGTGTAGACAGCGCGTTGTTGGCCTGAGCGGGATTGTTAAGATCCATGTCAATTAATTAAAATAATGATGGTATTTTAATTGTAGAAGTGTTGAGTGATTTTATAACTTTTCTCTGAACTCGAGGTCGCTGTAGACGGATTTTCTCCATGGTCGCCGAATGGTCAGATATTCCGTCAGTGATACTATTATCGTCGATGACACGTGGGTCACACTCTCTAGTGATCAAGTGGTCCAAAGTGTGACCTTTCTGGTAAGTAGCACTGTGGATATTTTGCTGTAGACCACTGCTGGACAGGAGACGAAGGCGTTAACACTATTGTCACACGGGTCATCAACATGAATATTGAAATCTTCTGCGATAATAAGAGGCATTGAGTTAAGTAAAACGCTGTAAATCAGCAATGTAAAATCTTCGAGGAAATCACTGAAGGAACAGCTGATGGATTTCTGCTGTGGACGGTAGAAAGTGACCATGCGTATGGATACATTTCGGGTGATGAATTCAGCTGACAGGAACTCAAATTATTTTAGTGATAGGCCTAAGTCTGCGAAACGCACATTAAATCCTGTCCTGTACATTAAGGCGATGCCGCCGCCTCCGCCTCGCATTGGTACCGGACGGGGAACTTGTTTGAGACAATACCCAGCTGGCGTTATGTCACCGATACTCATTGTTTAAATGTCATTGTTTAAGCCACGTTTCGCATATAACGTACGCGAATACGGCAACTACTGCCTGTTCCTAAATGTTGTACTGGAACTGACAGCAAGAATAATTTAAAGGGAATAAAAACACCTATTGCTTGAATTCATATTATATTACATCCTGCTATCTATTCCCATGTCCACCGAGCCAAAAGATTTAAACAAATTCAATGATTTAGAAATTCCACATTTTATGCTGTGCATCCAGATATTTTCGAATATGCGTAATTTTGGCGCGCTTTTCGGGATGCCGAGATGTGACGTAACATAAGACATGTACACGCATCAGGCCGACCCATTCCATGCATTCACAGCATGTTTACAAGGATAGTTTTTGGGTGGAAACGAGCGTCAGAATGAGTTATTGTGCGATCTATTCTGATGCAATACAAACACTAGACATCATAGAAGAACAAACAGTTATCATACGTTTCCACATGAATCCAATTTTATTCAAAACAGTGAATGTGAATGGGCCTACAAGTCGACCAGGTTCCGCTGAGCTTCGGCTCGTTTTTAGAATAATTATATCGATTGCAACACACGGGAGATAACCTACACCAATAAACATACATAGCAAACATATATTGTATCCAGGTACAGGAAGTAACGTGTATAGTCTCATAATATCACTAGAATATCGATATATGAAGGATGAGGTGTACAATTTATCAGAACAACTTAAATCAGTCAGTGAATTTCCGTCGATGTCGGTAGCTCAATTGATAGACGCGTTGGTTTCATGTCATTCATTTTATAATCGGGCGACGCTGGTTCAAGCCTGACACCAAACCATTAATTTTCTTGACACTTTTTTGGTTTATGTTTTCACGAAGTACTATAAACCAAATCATTTTTATAGTATGATGCACTGTTTGTAAATATTTTTTAAATTTGTGTAGTAATTATTTATTCGCCACAAAAATGAAAATATGGTAATTATATATAACGATGTTTCTAAATGTTATTTATCCAGACATATCACTTTTTTTCACATATATAATTACAATATATTATCTACAATATATAATATTATATATATATATATATATAATTAATATATTATATATCCATTACATTATACTTGTTTGGATAAATAATATTTAGAAGCAAATGGCGATGAAACTGAACATGGATATTGCTTGGGCGTCGACATTGAAGCAGAAGCGTATCACAATATGCATATAAAATGCCTTGTGCACATGGCATTATACGATGGTACGCCTGAGTACCTTGCGGCACTATTACACCAATATACACCACGCCGTTCCCTATGCTCTGCAAGCGGGTTACTCCTGGAAGTTCCTAGAGTGAACTTAGAACGTTTCGGTCGCCGTGCATTTGTTTGTGCTGGCCCCACTCTGTGGAACAAATTTCCCGTGAACATGCGCAACAACGGCACTCTCCCTCAATTTAAGAAACAACTAAATACATTGTTCTTCTCCACTTAATGGATTTTACATGACTTTACATTTAACACACATTTAACATATTATCTTATTTATTATCATTGTATTATTCATTGTAATATTCATGGTATTAGTGTTTTTTACATTTCACACATTTAATATTACTTTTAACGAATGCAGTTTAATTTGTAAATATACATTTAAAATAATTTACACTGGGGAACATTCTACAGTTTTAACAAGTTTTTATAGCCTATCGTTATTATTATTTTATTATTTACCTGGACTAATTATAATGTTAAGCTATTTAGTATTTTAATGCTTGTACACATCCGGATTTGACGGTATCAAAATAAAAATGTAATTATTATTATTATTATTGAAACGGAAGCGCAAGAGCCAGAGCAACGCAACATATGAAAAAGGATGATTCTGGCGGAGCGGATCGCAGCTAGAATAACAATTCCCGGGGTATGGACAATTTCATCGACCGATTGTTCCTGTGGCGACATTTATCGGTGAGTTTGCACAACCACGTGAACAAATCTCGCTGTAACGTAGATGAATGCAACCTCAAGAACAAAATACGTCAAGACATAAAACACTACCACCAACGTTAACAAATGTCTACTGGTTGTCAGTAGTTTATTCCAGCGCAGGTCAGCGTTCCACATTGTTGGAAATATTAGGTTTGCCGCTCATACGCTGGCACCCACGAAGCATACGGAGGCGATTATTTCGTAGAAGCGAGTCCTTGAGAGCAACTGCTCATGTCTGAGCGGATTCAACATTACCTCCATCTTGGACAATGCAACCCACGCTTGGCTGTGCATCGAAACGAAACCGAAACAAGACGTGAATATAAAGTTTATTTGGGAAAATACTGCGTCATGTGTTACAGAGTCAGTGTGGCTCTACAACATACTGCAGCAATAATCGGCCAGGTCATAGGTACACATGCTAGAACAAACACCGTTAGCGATATCACGGAGAGAGCCGTGCAGTCGTCGCGTAGTTCAGCATAGTTCACGAGGACTGCAATGAGGAAAGAGTTCGCTATGATATTACACAATAATTGTACTTATTACACTGGTCTTGACGTCGGTGCATTCGGTCGGATCCAAAATGAAATTGTGTGTGATCAAGTCTTGACCGCGGCTTCCATTTCAAAGGTCAATTGCCGACATAAGTATTACATTTCAGTATAAATACTCATAGTGACTTGCTCATGCCGAGCGAGGATGGTCTGTGTTGATGACGCCGTAATCTACAGTTTATTTAGGATCTTGCAACACATACAGTCACACTTGGAGAACAAACTCACTTCGTGTCATGACGGTGCCATATGTTATTGTTTCAGCGTACATGACAGATTGTCCAGTACTAGACACAAGAACACTGCGAAGCAATTATAATCCCGCATCATCCATGCTAACGTTTTTTTGACATTGTCATGGCAATGAGAGTTTAATTGCCGTAGAATGGCTGATCGCTTGACGATATTCCGATATCAGCCACAAAGATACCAAACTTACAAAAACTGCTAAATCATGAGAGAAAATAACGCGCTATTATTGAATTTTTGCAAAGACAGCTCAAAACTGCTAGGACTGGCGTATTGCCGCCTGTCGCTTGTCCGGTGATAGTGACAGTGAATTGATAAGACAGTGGCAGTCAGGTGATCCGTCGTGTGTATCATTGGATTAAGTTAGCCTGTTACATATAATCATACTGCCATAATATACAATAATTATTGCTCCTTTAAGTAATAAACGCGGCTGGCTGTAGTAGATCCCGGATTTTATATATTCAAACTGTGTATGAACTGTTTTTATAACTTGATTTGTCTAGGTGAACGTTATTATGTGTCATATTTATTTTCCTTCTGTTCACTTTCAATGATTCGTATAAAAAGCTTTTTAACAGAACCATTTTGGTGACTATGTAATCCATCCGATTATGTAAATGAAGAGTTTTCTTCCAAAAGACGCCACACTGACCTGTTTGCACGCACGCACGCACGCACGCACGCACGCACGCACGCACGCACGCACGCACGCACGCACGCACGCACGCACGCACGCACGCAAGTACGCAAGTACCCATGCGTGCACGTACGCACGCACACAGTACACACACGCACACTCACACACACACACACACACACACACACACACACACACACACACACACACACACACACACACACACACACACACACACACACACACACTGTGGTTTGTAGTAGCTGCTCTGATTCCATCAAAGCGAACTAACTGGCATACTGCGCTAATTGAATAGAAGCATGCTGGTGGTAATCACCCACGGGTGAATATTTACAACACCGTCAATGGTTCTCGTTTCCGCACAGCTTGTACGCGTTCGAGCTGAAAGTCTCGACGCAGGTGCAGTGGATCAGCTGAGGCTTCAACACAATAATGTCATCAAATTCGATTCGCGTCGCCAGAAACATCGTCGACATTTCCTCGCATTGCGTTTTACCCTGCCTCAGTTTGTTGCATAAAACTATGTTGTCCTGTGCTGTGTTATCCTATGCTATTCTAAACAGCACGCCTTCTTGAACGCGAATAGCGTGGCAGTGTATAGTTTTATTATTTTGTTCGCATGTATTTCATGCACGAATAGTTTCATGTATACTATTGTATATAGTTCTTCCCGCTCGATTCGAAGTAAGCTGAAAATGATGTTCATCGTGGTGTTTATGTCCGTAACCATATGAACGTATATCATGATAGGCCAAGGCAAACCATAGTAAAACATCAAACAATACACCATAGCATATGTTCGCAAGGAATACATAAGGAAATGTATAGACGTTGTCATTTTCCCAAGAACAGTTATTCGTAAGAGTGGACTTTGTTGGACTCTTGATATAAGTGTGTGTGTGTGTGTGTGTGTGTGTGTGTGTGTGTGTGTGTGTGTGTGTGTGTGTGTGTGTGTGTGTGTGAGAGTGAGTGTGTGTGTGTGTGTGTGTGTGTGTGAGTGTGTGTATACATATTACATATTCCCCTAAGAATACTTACGCAATTCGCGACACAAAAATAACAATTCGGAATACAAGGCCCGACTGTGCGCAAACTATTTTGAGTTTCTAATCAACTGGCGCGATAGGATTGCCTAGAATAATTAGGTATCGATTGGCAGCTTCACACCAACAAAGCGTCGTCAACGGTAGTGAGAACATTCGAACATTCGAATAATCAGAACATAGTGCAGGCAAAATGTTATCACATTTTGTGATTAGTTCCATGGTAGTTCGTCTGCTTGGGATACTGTAATAACTATGTTGAAGGTATACTGCCTGCCAAATTGTGTAAACTAGTAACAACGTTCGCAATGTGGATGATACGCCCCCGGAGCATGTTCAAATGGTAAACAAAACACCCAGTTTCAAAGCAAGCTTGATTGGGAAAACTGTCGACGCCTGCTGAGTTAACCGCAACACCATTTGATGTTTAACGACATCCCCTTTCCCACGTTAAACACAGCATATTCCCTGCTAGAAAGTACTACACGCGCTAATTATGGGTAGGAGAACAGACACACACGGCATCCTTTTAATATAATGTTACCCGAGTGGTGAGGAAGTTACCCGTCGATGCAGCGCCCGAGACCCGGCGCCGGGTGCCAGTACACCCGCTGCCTCCGGACCAATATACCTATGCCCTGGAGATCAATTCTTATCATGCCAGGTATCTGCCAGATCGATATTGAAATACACTTTGCAAAGCTTGATGATTGCACAATTATAAGAGCACGTATACGACTACGCCATTTAGTCAACATATTTTATTATTACAATACGGGACCAACAGTCTGATGTATGCATACATGTTCAAACAGTGTAATCACATGTCATAGTGGATGGCATACCGTGGAGCCAAGAAAAACAAGCTTTCTTTTATTGTTTAATATATTAAGTTGGACAAACAAAGATTGGATGATTCAAGTTGATAAATAGTTACATATACAATACGAGATCAACATACTTGATGTTATACCTGTATACGAATCCAAACACTATATTTAGACATGTCTGGTCAAAATAAAGACATATATTGTATTACAACTGAATTCTATACGTAGTATGGAGCCAAAGACAACACAACGTCTGGTGAATTTCCACACAATATTAGATTAGGCTAGTCAAAAGAAGAATATGGCCACCGACCATTATATACAAGAATAGACAATTACTTGACAGCCTGAGTGAAGACGTCCATATACTGGATGGTTCAATTCATCCTCGCAAGCCAGGGGTGGTGACAAAAGAGCCTGTATTTAAACAGCAGGCGTCACTGAGCGAGAACATGACATTCTACCATGGTAGTTTTTGTCTGTTATTTTTGAGGCTGCGTGTGTGCCTACGGGAGCATTATGTTTTGACTTCGCGTAGCTGCAGAATAGCGGACTAACCGCTTCGTGGACGTACTCTTTTCTCGAAAATTGCGAACAGCGCGTGCTGCACCCTCCTGTATTGGCACACGATCTTTGGTCTACGTATACTACACGCGGCAGATACTCTACGCAATATATGGAAGTAAGCTGAATCAAACTAGTATTTGACTACACCGGTTGCGACCACCCGTGAACAGTGCAGGCACCCGCACCCAAATTCAACGACGAAACTTTCGACTACTAGGATTCCAACATAACATTACCCATTCAGCAACTCTCACGAGCGGCATTGTGTATTAAAATAATTACATCTACTTTCCGAACATTACATGTAACATCAGCAGATGATGGTTGACACGAAAACGAGTCTTGCTAGCAATAACATTGACCGAGTTTATAGGGAAAATGCAATTCTCTGGTGTTATATTATTCAAGCACTGTAATCATATGTAATCGCTATAGGTCAAAATACGGATGTATTGTATAAATGAATGCGGTACATAGCATGGAGCCAACGACAACACGTTTATTTGTGAGTTTCAACACAATATTATACTAGCAACATGGCCACTCAGCATATACAAGTATAGGCGGATATACGGGGGATCGCAGCTGCACACGAAGATTGATGATATCAATAGAAACGTCACAGGAAAAAGCATCAATTGACTGTGAAGTACGTGAATTGTTCACCTACTCTACAGCCAAGTGCAAGAATCTTCTGAAAATTAAATCAATACAAATGATGTGAACTATGTATGTAATAAAGCTGACAATATTCTTGCTGTGGCCGCAACTGACAATTCAACATTCCGAATGTTCATGGCAAAGCTCTCAGAACCGTTGTGAGACATAACGCAGACATCACATTGCCAAATGTTTATATATCTTGTGACGACGAAAGCCAGCGCCCGTAAGTACAGTTTCCCTCAAGTGTCGCATCATTTCTCAATCACGCAACTATGAACATGTACTTGTTTATTAAAGTACTACAGTAGCTAAGCTGATTTTTATGTATCACATTTGAAAGATTTTAACGAGGTATGCATGCTTACGGTGGATGTTCACGTGCACCATTACTGAACCACTGTTTCCAGGGGAAAAAAATGTGTCCTAAATGAGTAACACTAAACGTTTTATCACCTGTGTGAGAGTACGTGTGACCTCAAATGACCAGATTGTAAGGTTTTTCTCCAGAATGGATTCGGAAATGTATCTTCAAATTATAACTTGTTGAGAATTGTGCATAACATGTATCACATTTGAAGGGTTTTCCCCAGTGTGGACACGGACATGTCTCTTCAAATGACCACACATTGTGAATTGTGCACCATGTGTCACATATGCAGGGTTTCTCCCGAGAGTGGATTCTGACATGTCTCTTCAAATTACTACACCTTGAGAATTGTATCTTCAAGTAACCACTTGTTGACAATTATGCACCACAGGTATCACATTTGTAGGGTTTCTCACCGGTGTGGGTACGGACGTGTGCCTTCAAATGACTACTTGTTGAAAATTGTGCACCACATGTAACACATTTGTAGGGTTTCTCACCAGTATGCGTACGGACATGAATTTTCAAAGAATCATTTCTTGTAAAGTATGCCCCACATGTGTCACATTTGAAGGGTTTCTCCCCAGTATGGGTACGGATATGTATCTTCAAATGACTACTTGCTGAAAAGTGTGTACCACATGTTTCGCATTTGTAGAGTTTCTCCCCAGTATGAATGCGGACGTGTTTCTTTAAAACGCCACGGTTTGTAAACTGTGCCCCACAGGTGTCACATATGAAGGGTTTTTCACCTGTGTGACTGCGCACATGTATCATTAAGGCTCCGTTAGTAATAACACGTTTACCACAAGTGTCACATTGTAATAGTTTCTCAACAGTGCGAGTCTGCACTTTCACATTCATATTGACAGTGCTGCTGTTGCTGACGATTTTGCACACCTCAGTTGTAGGGTCTTACCACAATGTGGATGCTCACAGGTGTTTCCAAATCACTACTGAGTGTAGACAACGAACGGAGTTTCACAAGTCTGGTTGCACAAATAATTATAATTCTCAGACAGGTGCAAACTACACGTCTCACATCTGGATAGTTTTGGCCAGTGTGAGTGCGTACGTGTACCACCCTATAAAACGAGCTCAACACTTGTCACCATTGAAGCATTCCTCACGTGTGTCAGGGAACGTTTGTAACTGTAACTGATGTTTGTAGGTTTAAGTTATTTCATTAAAATTCCACTGTGAGTTCGCATTTGCAGGTTTAAAGCCCCACTCTGTCTAGACTGTTTTAAAAACGAGTCACTTTGATGAAAAGGTTTCTCATCCATCTAACAATGCATATATATACTTTTAAGTTAGTACTGTGTGAACTGTTTGAACACTTGAATGGTTTCTCCAACCACGAGGGACTCGCTGTCTCATTAAATGTAAATGTTGATCAACAAGAGCCAGTCACGTGTTTCCTCTTTGTTGTGAAGACAAAGATGTTGACAGAACCCGATAGTTGTTCTTGTCAATGTGGGTGAATCGATGCAACTTTGTTACTTCATTGTAGACACTTGTGACACAAACTGCCGTTGACACACATCACATTCATCTGAAACAGACATGGGCCAAAACTTTTGAAAGGGGTTTAATAGTACAACGTTTGATCATTCCAATTGATAATTGTAAAATCATTTAATACAAAATAAAGTATCTATATAATTATTATATGTATACCAACATTCTGACCGCCCACGCATTATGTTAACAAAGAGAAACATGTTTTTGTTTCAAAAATAAAATTTTCTCAAAATGGCGCTGTATTTTTATTATTTGCTCTACGCAATTATAACATGGAGTTTTCACCAGCAATTTTAGAAATCATAATGCATCGTTGAAATCATAATCATAATGCATCGTTGAAATGAAATCATAATGCATCGTATTGATAACATTAATCAGAAGCAATTATTTACCACAAATCAGAATAGCATATGACTTGTTTTTATAGTTGATAATTACTCAATGTATCAACATACATACATAATACAAGGACTGATTATATGTAATCGTTTACAAATTGACGTACGTATGGATACATACGTATATATTTCAATACTTATTACGTATTACAAATAAAGCTATTATGAATACAAATGGATTCATAATTTAAAATATACATTTTGTTGTGTATGTTAAAAAAACATAGACTGTGGGTGTAAATTTTTGTAATGATAATACTTGGTGTATTGTTAACTGTCTCTACTGTGTTGTGTCTAATGCATTTTCTTGTAAATTCATGTTTGAATCTGGACATATACAGATTATTTCTTTCACGTGTGCAGTGCTAATGAATATCATAGATGTGTGTATCTGGAAAAACAGTAGTAACAGTAGGGTAAAGGATTGTTAATTAATTAATAATAAAATATTAGTTGTTGGATTTTATAAATGTCATCAAACTTTAGCAACTGAAGTTAAAATATAACAGTAATGTTTGTATTAAATATATGATTGTATAAGTAATATGCATTAATAATTATTTACAATGTTTAACACTAACTCACTAATATTAACTAACTACTAACACTAACTAACATCAAACAAGCAAAATAATACACTAGAATAATAATATATAAATTACACTAATGTTAAAATAAAACTGACATTTATTGAATAGTTAAACATTATTAAAATAGTTATCTAAAAACATATAAACAGTTAGCCAATAACACTAATTAATAGTAATTAACTGTTTAATAGCCCTACTACTAATAATAAAAAACACAAATACTTAATGCTAAAAATATAAAAAAAATACTAACAGTCTAAAATACAATACAATTGTCTTGTTACAAAACACAGTAATGGTGAATCGTTCTGTACAGTCATAACTAAACAACATACAAAGTTTACAAACGTTTAAGCTAGAAGGTTTATCTGATTTTCAGTTAGTACAAATATATAATGTTTGGGATAAAACACTCAGTGTTATAATTCCTTATGAAGTATTTTTGCAGTATACTGAGAAGCTTTAGAGAGAATAGGTATAAATCTTATTTCTGAGTTTAGATGGTGCATTGTTAACAGTGTGAATAATTGAATGTTTATTGCAATTAGTGGAAAAATTATGATTTACTCGGTTGACGTAGGTAGTGTTACTGTTTCTGGTATGATAGTTACGAATGTTTGAATTTTGTACAATGGACACAGTATTAAAGTATTCTGGTATTGTTTTATTTACAAATTTATAACAGAATGTTAATTGTTGGAGTTTAAATATATAAATCATATCAATATCATCCAGCTTTAAAATACCCATCTTTTTGAAAATGGGGTTGGTATGAGTATTATATTTAGAAGATGTCATATATCTAAGAGATTTCTTCTAAAGTTTTTGTAAACGATTTGTTTGGTATCCCATGCTAGTATTGCGTAGTTGAGATGAGATAAGATTTATACATTTTGAATAAAATGTTGCAAGGTAGAGTTTTAATTGATTAAAAATCCCAATATTTTGTGAGATTTTGTTACCTATTATATTTACATGATTCTTCCAACACATGTGTTTGTTAATAGTAAGGCCTAGAAAATTGAAATCATCCACTGGAAATAATACAATACCATTGATTTTAATCTTGGGTACAGTTGTCTTTTTAAAGGGGTATGAAATATCATAAGTTTTTTTAACATTACGTGATAAATTATTAAATTTCATTGTTGACATTTTGATTGATTTTGTTATCATTTATATCATTAAAAGCATTTAAATTGCTAGTTAAGGTAGTGTCATAACAATATATGATTGTATTGAACGATGTAGTAGCATTGGCTATGTCGTTTATATAAATTATAAATAAAGGGGGTCCAAGAAATGATCCCTGGGGAGCTGCACTTTTAATATCTATTGTTTCTAACTTAGTAAATGAAAAATCAACATATTGTTTGCGGTTTCTTAAATAACCTCTAAGAAGGCTTAAGGCAGTGCCTTGAATACCATAATAGTGTAGTTTGTATCATATAATTTCATGATCCAAAGTATCAAAAGCTTTTGAAATTTGATACATCAAGATAAATATTGAAAGGGATTTTGCCATTATCCATTGGCAGCTAATTCCGTCAAATAAAGTCAAGCCCAATTCTCGCTAGTCACACACAGAGATCGGATAGATTTCGCGAAATTCAAAGGGATGGATTTTGGTGTGGGTCGAACAACAACCCGGTAACTATTCTTCTAGAAAAGCACATTATAAATTCGGGTATTATCGCTCACAACAATTACTAATTCGAACAAAACCACTGCTCTGTTTCGTACTGCGGTTTATTATAGCGGCACATCTACGCATGTATACAACACGATATGTCTACACAACGTAACGCAACGCAATAGTATGCAATGCCATGCAATGCAATGCAGTCGAACTGCAAAGAAAGAAAACAACGCGAATAAATAAAACTAGGCTATATACGATACAAACATTGGCTAAGCATATAATTATACGGGATAATACATAGCAGCGATGGGCTCTGCATGGCATAACACATGACCTACATAGCATGACAATGGATTGGCTGCATGGGCGATAGACCTAGCGCTGTGCTTCTAGCGGGCCGACTTTGGCTACAATTTATGATCCAACAGTTACAAGATAACGAGCGACGCTATTACTAAACTAGCGATGTCCTATAGCGACTACAACAAATGCAACTTAAGTATGCTATCTATACTTACATTTAGTGCGCGAAACAGTGGTTAAATAGATTAACACGTGGAGCGATTGGCGAAACGGCGAACAGCAGAAATACGGCGAATCGGCGACTGTCGACAATGCATACATGTTCACTGGACCGTAACAAAGCTACGTCATGTGCGCTGCGGCCAGAAATAAACAAACAGGCTAAACTGTCAATACAATTACAGTCGGTTTACCTTGATTAATTATTTCCAGATTCGTCGCTGTCAGATGATACATATGAAGAAGAAGGCAGCACATTGATGGGAATGTCTCTTGTCTGTTCCTCAAGGTAGTACTGGAGCTGGCAACAAGGTTATTTAAGTAACTATTTTTTAAAGAAAATAATGCGTTATCTCGTCGATTGATAATGTGCTGCCACCTATTAGTCTGTAACACAACTTTGAGTTATACAGGTTCTGCCACCTGGCGTTTATTATCGTGCTCACTTCTCAACCCCATAATTCCAGTCAGGCCAACGTACCTCCGCCATTCGCCATCCTGTCGGATCACAAGTTATCAGGCCATTGTGGTCTCCATGCAAATTTTGTTTAAAAAAAACTTACAATGGGAAACACTGTTCAACGAGGACAACATTATGAAAGGGGCACTTTCAATGGTAAACATACACTTTAAGATGAAGATTCTGAAGTTTTCCTCATCAAAATATAATTGATGATGATTTATTCAATATAAAATGTGAGTTTGTACATACATAAAATAAAAATACAGGGTACATTAAATATACAGGATGACACAAGAAAGTGCAAGCACTTGTTTCCATTGTGGTCCTTGATAGTTTACGAAATTATGTGTTAAAATTTGGCAAATTTTACCATACATGGGCAATATAAGGTTTAGTAGTGAACATGCCTCAATTGGAGCATTTTTGTTTAAAACACTTTTATGAATAACGTCCTCAAAAGACAATAATTTGCATGAGGACAAATACGCAAGAATATATATTTTCCGTTGCAAACAGTGCAACATTCTCCATAACAGGGCAGTTAATTTCCTTGGGAAACAGGGCATAGCAGTTAAACTTCTCGCGGACAATTTAACACAAGGTGTTATAGAGAATATATTTGTGAGAAAAACCCTTATAAAAATGGAAATTATTGGAAAATCCATGGGCTAAATACTTATCTTAATCACGAGGATTAACAGGTATGTTAATACAATTATTCAGAATATTGTTAATAGCGACATATACAGTTCGTCGCAGTTGCGGCATCAGTGGATCAAGGCTCTGTATAATTGTTAAATATCCTGTTTTTATTAACATATTTATTTGTTATCTTTATTTATTCATGTATCTATTTTATATGGATGTTTTTATCGATGTATATTTTTTCCAATATGGACAACATGCTTGTCTGAAATAAAAACATTATTATTATTACTTAAAAATCCTGTTAGGTAACAAAGGATGCGTTTATCACAAATATACAGAAGAATTTGATAAGGTTTTGTTAAAACGGCATTACATAATATGATGCGAGATTTGTACTCCCATAGTAATAATGTTATGTAGTGTTAGCGAAAACATGAACACATTCTTGAACCGTGACATACATGTATTATATATTGAGCGCAATCGCTGAATGTGTGCTATCTGGTCTGTTTGGCGAGATGTATCTAGTTCAGCCTGGAGATCAAAGTTATATTTTATATATATATATATACTATCCACGTCACGAATGCAGCGCAACAACGGTACAACGACAGCCACTGTGCGACCCGTTGTATTATAGAGAGATGCAATGGAATTCTAAAGAAAAGGTGGCACTGTCTACACACTGGTTTAAGGTACGCTTGTTTCTGCTGCTTTTTGATTTGCTGAATTTCACATTAGATACGTCATTAGTCAGTAATATAGGTCAGTTGGGGCCAAGGACACCTATTAACTTGTAACAAAGAACTTTATTTGTATTAAATTGAAACGAGGCCTCTCAATGACGGTGATGTAAACATCTGCGTTATATAAATCTATCGGACTGTGAAATTATTGTAACGACACGATATATACAATAATGGTTTAATTACAAAGCCAACGAACAACTCCTAATTCACACCAGCAACACGACTTCTCCCCCGCGTCCGTCGACGTCGTTACCGCTCTCCCGCGTTGAAGTCCGTAGGGGTGTCACTACAGACAGGGTGGGGGGGTCAACGCCACTGGACCACTATGCCTGTATTTTAGCTATAACTACGACTACGTAGCATGGCATAGTTTTGAGGAGGTGCATTTTATGCATACAACCACACCACCTTCATAAAAATATCCAACTACACCCATCCAGTGACATATCTAACTGCGCCCCCTTGACGCTACTCCAAAAAACTTCCAACCCGTATGTTTGGTCAGGTCAAACGGAACTATTATTTTTGGTCTTAGTGGGTGGATGCAAAAAAGGTGTTGCACCTCAAACCATATGGACATAGGTTGTAATGTATTACGAGTGTAATGTATGAAAACAAGACGAGGTGAAAGAAATCAGTATACTATACCCTTGTACATGCACATAACTACATAGATGATTATTGCCTGTCCCCTTTCATTGTTATTCCTAACAATTATAGTATGTTGCGCATCTGAGCTCAGAATACTGGACGTACATGCACTTTAGAAGATCATTATTATTATTATAATACTTCCCACTAGTCCAAACGCAGACCTATTGTACTTAATAGTTGAAGGTACTACGATCTTTAAACTTGTTTATTGTTGCTAGTGAACTTCACTAATATATTTATTATAGTAAACTTATTTTGTCACTGGATCGAAACAGCCTATAATTTAATAATGTGGTCAAATTACATTTTCTCTTAGGTACGAGTCAGCAAAGGCATGCCCGATTATCATGTGCTGCATCATGCTACACAACATCGCCGTCAGCCTGAGGGTACCGGTTCCCGAACAGCCTGATGATGACCACAACGACGATGACAACGATAATGACAACGGAGGTACTCCGACAGTATCAGGCAGAGCGACACGAAACAGATTGGTACAGCGGTATTTCAGCGGGTACTGATATTTATTAATTTGTTAAGTTTCTTTAAACTTAAAGTATGTCTTGCAGTGAATAAATACAGTTATGAAAACAAACCAACATGTTGGCCTGACAGTAACAAAACACCTCACTAGCAAATAGCCGACGACAACAGCCACATGCTAATTACATAATACATAGCAATATAAAGCATTATATCAAGAAATGCATGGACAAATATTACGCCTTATCTCTGGCTTATAGCTATTAGTAAAATACTTCAACAGGTGTAGAGTAATACTCATAAAGAAATTGCATAGACACAGAAAGAGACTACCTGTGCCACTCTACAGACACAATGTTTTTTCAATCGTCTGATGCCATATCTGATTATCCCAACGCACACACAAGCGAGTCAATCACTTTGGGCGGTAATCCCATTTCTAGTTCAAAAATCGTCGGATCTGAACAAAAACTGGGAAACAGTTTCTGTGTTGGTGTATATATAGCGTCGGCTGGAGATTTCTGTAATTATAAGTGTCAAGTAATGTATTGTTGACGGATCCATAATAACACAAATATAGCAAATTCACAAGGCAATCATCAGATGTAATATATTTATTACTAAACGACAATGCCATTTGACACGTAATTGG
Organism: Paraescarpia echinospica; assembly: GCA_020002185.1. NCBI lineage: Eukaryota > Metazoa > Annelida > Polychaeta > Sabellida > Siboglinidae > Paraescarpia > Paraescarpia echinospica. The sequence continues at coordinate 19,990,013 of CM034544.1, forward strand.
GAATGGTTTAAATTAATTACTTTAAAAAGGTGGCTCCTACATTAGTGACAACCTATCAGTACAAGACGAATCTCTGTCCGATATTAAAATATACTTTGTAAAACTTCATCAATGTAAACATAATTATCAGACCATTATATTATGTGCAACTACATCGTTCAATACCTACTCTTCTATATCATTACAATACGAGATCAACATTATTGATGTTACAATAGCAGATATTCAAACACTCTAATCACGTGTAATCGCTACAGGTCAACATATGGACGCAATGTATAACTGATTGCGTTACATAGCATGGAGTCCATTAGAACACATTTATTTGGACTTTCCATACTACGTTAGACGAGCAACATGGCCAATGATCTTATGCAAGTATAGGCGGCCATACGGGAGATCTCAGCTGAAGACGCAGGTTGACGATATCAATAAATATGTCACACGAAAAAGCATCAATTGACCGTGAAGTACGTGAACTATTTACCTACTCTACACCCTAGTGCAAGAATCTTCTGAAAATGAAATAAATACTAATGATGTGGATTATGTTTGTAATAAACCTTACAATATTCACACAAATGTGAACATATACCTGCTTAAAGTACTAAAGTATCTAAGCTGATTTTCAGATATCACATTTGAAAGGTTTGGACAAGATACGTATGCTTAGCGTGAGTGTACACACATACCTTTAGTGAACCACTGACTCTTGACAAACCAACTGTGTCCTAAATAGTAAATGAGTCACACCAAAGGTTTTCTCATCTGTGTAAGCGTACGTGTGACTTCAAATGACCAGATTGTACGAACTGGTCACCACAGATATCACATTTGTAGGGTTTCTCCCCAGTATGGGTACGGACATGTATCTTCAAATCAGAATTAGTTGAAAAGTGTGTACCACATGTATTACATTTGTAGGGTTTCTCCCCAGTATGAATGCGGACGTGTCTCTTCAAATTACAACACATTGAGAATTGTGCACCACAGGTATCACATTTGTAGGGTTTCTCCCCAGTATGGGTACGGACATGTTTCTTCAATTCAGAACTAGTTGAACATTGTGCATCACATGTATCGCATTTGTGGGGTTTCTCTCCAGTATGGATTCGGGCATGTGCCTTCAATTGACTAGACGTTGTGAATTCTGCACCACATGTATCACATCTGTAGGGTTTCTCCCCAGTATGAATGCGGACGTGTCTCTTCAAATTACCATATATTGAGAATTGTGCACCACATGTATCACATCTGTAGGGTTTCTCCCCAGTATGGATTCGGGCATGTGCCTTCAATTGACTAGACGTTGTGAATTCTGAACCACATGTATCACATCTGTAGGGTTTCTCCCCAGTATGAATGCGGACGTGTGTCTTCAAATGACCATACATTGAGAATTGTGCACCACATGTATCACATCTGTAGGGTTTCTCCCCAGTATGGGTACGGACATGTATTTTCAAGTAACCACTTGATGAAAATCGTGCACAACATTTAGCGCATTTGTACGGTTTCTCCCCAGTATGAATGCGAACGTGTGTCTTCAAAGCACCACGGTTTGTAAATTGTGCACCACAAGTATCACATTTGAAGGGTTTTTCACCGGTGTGACTGCGTATATGTATTGTTAATGTACTGTTGTTTATAAAACGTTTTCCACATGTGTCACATTTCATTCGTTTCTCAACAGTGTGAGTGTGCACTTTCACATTCATATTGACAGTGCTGCTGTTACTGACCTATTTGCACACACCATAGTTGTAGGGTCTTACCACAATGGGGATACTCACTGGTGTCTCCAAACCACTACTCAATGTTCACAACGAACGGTGTTTCACAAGTCTGGTTGCACGTATAATTATGTGCCTGTATGTTAGAGCTCTCACACATGAGCAAACTACACGTCTCACATCTGGATGGTTTTAACCAGTGTGAGTGCGTACGTGTACCACCTTGTAAAACAAGCTGAACACTTTTCACCCTTCAAGGGTTCCTCGCGTGTGTCAAGGCACGCTTCTAACTGTATCTGATGAATCTAGGTTTAAATGATTTATATCCACTGTGAGTTCAAATTTGCAGGTTTAAAGCCCCACTCTGACTTGATTGTTTTTAACGGGTACGTGTCAGTTTGATGAAAAAGGTTTCTCATCCATCTAAGAGTGCATATATTCCTTTAAGTTATTACACGGTGAACGCTTTGATTTATGTCACACTTGAATAGTTTCTCCCATCACGAGGGAGTCGGTGTCTCTATAAATGTAAATGTTGATCCACAAGAGTCAGTCACGTGTTTTCTCTTGTTCCTGAAGACAAGGATGTGGACATTCCGTGACTTGACTCGATGTTCTACGTCGTGTTGGTGACAGAATCTGATAGTTGTTGTTGTCAATGTGGGTGAATCGATGCAACTTTGTTACTTCATTGTAGACACTTGTGACACAAACTGCCGTTGACACACACCACAGTCATCTGAAACAACAAGTCATTATATGTGGGAAAAGTTAGTGATATAATCAAACATGGGCGTAGACCTTTGAAAGGGATTGGAAACATTTAACGTAAAATTACGTCATACAAAATAAAGTATATTATTATTATATGTATTCCAAAATATTGGCCGTTCACGTAGTGTGTTGACAACAGACATGGGGTAGTAGTGATATGTAAGTTTACCTATTACTTTTTTATTAGTATTGAATATTTTAGCCAAATTTCAACTACATCAAAAAATTCATTGATTAAGTTATTGGTTCCACTAGTTTCTAGGTTTTATGGTTGCCCCCTTGCCAACTTCAGCATAGCATGGTGTAGTTTTGACTAGTTTTACACAGTGTGACAGCTGCAATGACTAAATGAATAAACTGGACTTTCAGTGCTTTGAAGCCAGTTATGCCAAGTGAAAAGTTGCCAACTACTCTTTTCAAGTAAGCCTATTCGTTTAGTGACTGCCTCTATGGTGCACTTTACCTGCTTTACCCCATTTAGCCATACTGGGACCTCAAAGGAATCTACCCTCTGTAGTAATACTGGCTTCTTTTGTGTTAGACCTGCTCCTAGGGGCTAATGAAGACATTGAAGGCTGCCAGTCTGCCACTGAAGCCATATATAGTTTACACAACACAACTGTTAGGGCTGTTTGTAAAATCTGGTCATTGGCAGGAGCTGGGGTCATTCAGATGAAAAGTCTACTCTCAGTCTGGCTGAACCAGACTGGAACTGACTGGACCAGTATCTAGATATAATTGTACAGCTTGCTCGTTATTAGAGGATTCAATTACATTGCATTGTAGTATATTACTATTACTTTGTTTCCTTCCTATTACTATTACATTCTGAATTATTCTGATTACTGTTCCTATTATTATTACAAGGAAAAGAGTAATAGTAATATATTACATTGCAATGTAATTTAATTCTCAAATGACGAGCAAGCTGTTCAGTTCTATATAGATACTGGTCCAGTCAGTTTCTGCTGTGTGCAATCATAACAGGGTTCCATTTTAGGACCAGAGCTATTTATTATGTATATAAACGAGATTTGTAATGTTTCAGAAGTTTTGAAGTATATTCTATTTACAGATGACACTAACTTATTTTGTTGTGATTGTAGTTTACATAAATTGATCCAGAAAATGCTGGGTTAAATAAACTTCAGTATGGTTTGCTTTAAATAGGTTAGCACTAAATGTTACAAAAACACATTACATGATATTTGGAAATCACATATTGAATTCTAGTATTTATATAAAGATAAATGAGGAAGAAATTAGTACAGCAGAAGTCGTGAAATTTTAGGTGTTCTGATTGACGACAAGTTAACATGGAAAAATCACATTTGCTTAGTGAAATCAAAACTGTCAGTGTTGTGCAATTATGTACAGAGCTAGTTTCTTGATTAACAGAAGTGGCATGTCTATATTATACCACTCACTATTTTTGCCTTATATTATGTACTGTGCTGAAATGTGGGGCAAAACCTACTCAACAAATGTTGAGTGCCTAGTCTTGCTACACAAAAAAGTAATAATGTTACTCTGTGGTGCTAAGAGGTTGGAGCACACGTCAAGGTTATGCTGTAATCTGTACATTATTAAAGTACATGATACAGTGGAGTTGAGAATCCCACTTTGCCTACTGTTGTTTTAGAGCTAACTATGAGGCAGACTCCCAGTTCACTGGTCAATTAGGCACTTCTAATCCCACTTTGTCTACTGTTGTTTTAGATCTAACTATGAGGCAGACTCCCAGTTCACTGGACAATTAGGCATTTCTAATCCCACTTTGCCTACTGTTGTTTTAGAGCTAACTATGAGGCAGACTCCCAAGTCTCTGGTCAATTAAGCACTTCTAATCCCACTTTGCCTACTGTTGTTTTAGAGCTAACTATGAGGCAGACTCCCAGTTCACTGGTCAATTAGGCATTTCTAATCCCACTTTGCCTACTGTTGTTGTAGAGCTAACTATGAGGCAGACTCCCAGTTCACTGGTCAATTAGGCATTTCTAATCCCACTTTGCCTACTGTTGTTGTAGAGCTAACTATGAGGCAGACTCCCAGTTCACTGGTCAATTAGGCATTTATAATCCCACTTTGCCTACTGTTGTTTCAGAGCTAACTATCAGGCAGACTCCCAGTTCACTGGTCAATTAGGCATTTCTAATCCCACTTTGCCTACTGTTGTTTTAGAGCTAACTATGAGGCAGACTCCCAGTTCACTGGTCAATTAGGCATTTTTAATCCCACTTTGCCTACTGTTGTTTTAGAGCTAACTATGAGGCAGACTCCCAGTTCACTGGTCAATTAGGCATTTTTAATCCCACTTTGCCTACTGTTGTTTTAGAACTAACTATGAGGCAGACTCCCAGTTCACTGGTCAATTAAGCATTTCTAATCCCACTTTGCCTACTGTTGTTTTAGAGCTAACTATGAGGCAGCCTCCCAGTTCACTGGTCAATTAGGCACTTCTAATCCCACTTTGCCTACTGTTGTTTTAGAGCTAAGTATGAGGCAGACTGCCAGTTCACTGGTCAGTTAGACATTTCTAATCCCACTTTGCGTACTGTTGTTTTAGAGCTAACTACGTGGCAGACTCCCAGTTCACTGGTCAATTAGGCGTTTCTAATCCCACTTTGCCTACTGTTGTTTTAGAGCTAACTATGAGGCAGACTCCCAGTTCACTGGTCAATTAGGCATTTCTAATCCCACTTTGCCTACTGTTGTTTTAGAGCTAACTATGAGGCAGACTCCCAGTTCACTGGTTAATTAGGCATTTCTAATCCCACTTTGCCTACTGTTGTTTTAGAGCTAACTATGAGGCAGACACCCAGTACACTGGTCAATTAGGCACTTCTAATCCCACTTTGCCTACTGTTGTTTTAGAGCTAACTATGAGGTAGACTCCCAGTTCACTGGTCAATTAGGCACTTCTAATCCAACTTTGCCTACTGTTGTTCCACCTTTCCACATTGAGGATGGGTGGGACATCAACAGAGAAATATTGTATTTATGACTACTCCAGGTGGGGCAGTGGAATACTTTGATATGTACACAAATACACATACAGACATACCTAACATTATAGTATCAATTAAATTACAGCCAAATACATTGAAATGTATTTAAATACAAATGCCAATACTTTTGACATTTTTTTAAAAGATAAAACATGAACTTGTATAAATATTGATTGATTTTTCACAATTTACATATGGTACTTTAGTATTAGCATAGTACGATGTTCATTTATTTAAAACATGTAATAAAAATGCCACATTAAACTGTCAGTATCAACAAAGAATAAGGTACATTAATATGTGAATTTGTTATGGTTATTGGAAAATAAAATAACAATATCAAATTGTTATTGATTATGATCAAAACATTGTATATTATAACAAATTAAGTGGATATACTGACGTATGCAGTGTCTTACCTGGAAACCACCATAACCTACCATTCCTAGGTGTATGACATTTTAAGCCACCATAACCTACCATTCCTAGGTGTATGACATTTTAAGCCACCATAACCTACCATTCCTAGGTACATGACATTTTAAGCCACCATAACCTACCATTCCTAGGTACATGACATGTTAAGCCACCATGACCTACCATTCCTAGGTACATGACATTTTAAGCCACCATAACCTACCATTCCTAGGTACATGACATTTTAAGCCACCATAACCTACCATTCCTAGGTACATGACATTTTAAGCCACCACAACCTACCATTCCTAGGTACATGACATTTTAAGCCACCATAACCTACCATTCCTAGGTACATGACATTTTAAGCCACCATAACCTACCGTTCCTAGGTACATGACATTTTAAGCCACCATGACCTACCATTCCTAGGTACATGACATTTTAAGCCACCATAACCTACCATTCCTAGGTACATGACATTTTAAGCCACCATAACCTACCATTCCTAGGTACATGACATTTTAAGCCACCACAACCTACCATTCCTAGGTACATGACATTTTAAGCCACCATAACCTACCATTCCTAGGTACATGACATTTTAAGCCACCATAACCTACCATTCCTAGGTACATGACATTTTAAGCTAAGTTAATGTTAAAAGGATACTGTTGGCTACAGTCACCCAGATTAAGGAAGACTAAATGTTTTACTATCCACTTTATCTAAAGTGCAATTAACCAAGTACAAATAATATATCAACAAAGCTGTTTGAGATCATATCAGTAACTTGCATAACACCCCAATTGGACAGGTGTTTAGTGTTTACACTTACAAGGTTATAAACATTACAAGCTTTGCTGTCTTATTTAGTTGCTCACATCTTTATATTTTTCCAATACTTGTCAAGGCGCATTTTATTCATGCTTGAATTTGGAAATACATGTATACAGATTATTTCTTTCACATGTGTAGTGCTGATGAATATCATATATGTGTGTATCTGGAAAAACATTGAAGTAGTAGGGTAAAGGATTGTTAACTAAATGATAGGAAGATATTAATTGTTGGATTTTATAAATGTCATCCAACTTTAGCAACTGAAGTGTTTAAAAAATAGGACTTATGTGAGTATTATATTTACTTAAGGATATTATTCGTATTACTTTTTTTCTGTAATTTTAACATTCGTTGTGCCTGATGACCCCATAAAAGTAAGCCATAATTAAAATGACGGATAAATAACTTATAAGAGCAATGTACATAATAATGTATTAAGTGGTAACAAGTGTTTAAGTTTATTTAATATGCCTATTTCATTTGCTATTTTGTTTGTATGACTCTGCCAGTTATGGTTATTTATTGGTATGCCCACAGTGTTTATCGTGCCATCGGTTATAACCGATGAAAAATATACGTTAACACACGTAACGTAATTGTCTAGGGAAGAATCACAATCGTTTATTCGACCATAAAATACATATTATATTCAGCAAATAAATGTAAAGAAATCTATGGTCAGGAGACTCTTACTGAAGAATTACGCATGCTACTAACATAAGAGAGACCCTGTTATAAAATGAAAATACTAACACTAACTAACATCAAATAAGAAAAATAATACATACTAATATATAAATTACATTAATGTAAAAATAACATGACATTTATTCAATAGTTAAACATTAATAAATTATTTATTTCAAAAACATCTAAACAGTTAGCAAAAACACTAATTAATAGTAATTAACTGTTGAATAACTTTATTAACATTAATAAAAAACACAAATACTTAACCCTAAAATATTTTTAAAATACTAACAGTAAAATGCAATAGAATACAATTGTCGTATGTTACAAAACACTTTGATGGTGATTCGTTCTGTACAGTCATAACTAAACAACATACAAAGTTTACAAACCGTTTAAGCTAGGTTTTATTTGAATGTCAGTTAGTACAAATATAACAGTTTGGGATAAAACACTCAGTTTCATAATTCCTTATGAAGGATTTTTACAGCATATTGAGAGAATGGGTATAAATCTTATTTCTGTGTTTAGATGATGCATTGTTAAGAGTGTGAATAATTGAATGTCTAATGGAATTAGTGGAAAAATTATGATTTACTCGGTTGATGTAGATAGTGTTACTGTTTCTGGTATGATAGTTATGAATGTTTGAATTATGTATAATGGGCATAGTATCAAAATATTCTGGTATTTTTGTATTTACAAGTTTACAACAGAATGTTAATTGTTGGAGTTTAAATATATCAATCATATCAATATCATCCAACTTTAAAATACCCATCTTTTTGAAAATGGGGTTGGTATGAGCATTATATTTAGAAGATGTCATATATCTAAGAGATTTATTCTAAAGTTTTTGTAAACGATTTGTTTGGTATCCCATGCTAGTATTGCGTAGTTGAGATGAGATAAGATTTATACATTTTTAATAAAATGTTGCAAGGTAGAGTTTCAATTGATTAAAAATCCCAATAGTCTGTGAGATTTTGTTAGCTATTCTATTTACATGATTTTTCCAACACTTGTGTTTGTTAATAGTAAGGCCTAGAAAATTGAAATCATCAACTGGAAATAATACAATACCATTCATTTTAATCTTGGGTACAGTTGTCTTTTTAAAGAGGTATGAAATATCAGAAGTTTTTTTTTTTAACAGTACGTGATAACTTATTAACTTGCAACCATGTTGTTACATTGCTTAAATTTCATTGTTGACATTATGACTGATTTTGCTATCATTTATATCATTAAAAGCATTTAGTTTGATAGTTAAGGTAGCGTCATAACAATATATGATTGTATTGAACAATGTAGTAGCATTGGCTATTTCGTTTATATAAATGATAAATAAAGGGGATCCAAGAATTGATCCCTGGGGAGCTGCACTTTTAATATATATTGTTTCTGACTTAGTAAATGAAAAATCAACATATTATTTGCGGTTTCTTAAATGACTTCTAAGAAGGCTTATGGCAGTGCCTTGCATACCATAATAGTGTACTTTGTATCATATTAGTTCATGATCCAATGTATCAAAAGCTTTTGATACATCAACTTCGAATCAAGATAAATATTGAAAGGGATTTTGCCATTATCCATTGGCAGCTAATTCCGTAATAAAAGTCAAGCCCAATTCTCGTTAGTCACACACACACAGATCGGCGGATAGATCTCGCGAAATTCAAAGGGACGGATTTTGGTGTGGGTCGAACAACAATCCGGTAACTATACTTCTAGAGCACATTATAAATTCGGGTATTATCGCTCACAATTACATTTACAGTCAGTTTACCTTGATTAATAATGTCCAGATTCGTCGCTGCCAGATGATACAGATGAAGTAGGCAGCACATTGATGGCAAAGTCTCTTGTCTGTTCCTAAAGGGAGCACTGCAACTGGCAACAAGGTTATTTAAGTAACAATTCCCTTACGAAAATAATGCGTTATATTGTCGAACGATGTGCTTCCACCTTTTAGTCTGTAACACAAATTTGAGTTAAACAGGTTCTGCCACCTGGCGTTTATTATCGTGCTCACTTCTCAACCCGAACACTCCAGTCAGGCCAACGTATCCCCGCCATGCACCATCCTGTCTTATCACCAGTTATCAGGCCATGCATGTTGGCTCCATGCAAATTTTGTAATTTAGAAATTTGCAACGGGAAACTCTGTTCATTGAGGACAAATTTACGAAAGGGGCAAGCGATCTTTTACTTTCTGACCTAACCATGAAAACGACCACCTACAGCCGCCAAACTTCTCCTCACACATCTTACTTACATATACACACACTACGTTACAACAACAATTATTTTACTTTCCTAGAACGATCAAATTTTGCAAAAAAACTCAAGTGAAACTCGATTTCTACCGCGGCGACTAACCGTTGCTCCTCGGTTACCGTAAAATTGATATTGTGTCGAGCTTCACAGAAATTCCGTACAGTGGCGCAGTCATTACTGTACACATGTTCGCGCGCGATATAAATATAATGTATCGTTAATATATACGGACGCGTGAGTGTGTGCGTGTGGTAGTTGTAATATTGGCATTGTTTCTGTTAAAAAGTAGCTAGATTAAATAAGGCATAATGATTATCATCAGTATTGTTTGCAGGTAATGAAAGGTTTCTACTTAATGTAAAAAAACAAATAAGTCTTACGAATAGCCAATAATTGTGTTCCCGTGGGTCAATTCTTTTTGGGTTGATGACCAACGCACGAGTCGGTGCTCCAACGAATTACACACATTTTTTTTTGGAGGGGGCATTCAGACTTAGGATGATTCATATATATTCGTTTTTTTAAATTGTGCATTTTGCTAAGCTGGGAAAGTCATTTCCGTAATTAGTTAATGTGACAAACTGAACTAAGAAGACGCAAATCCTCATTTCCAGCTAGAAATACGCAAGAATATATATTTTCCGTTGCAAACAGTGCAACATTCTCCATAACAGGGCACTTAATTTCTTTGGCACACAGGGCATAGCAGGTAAACTTCTCGCGGACAATTTTACACGAGGTATTATGGACATATATACAATTGTGAGAAAAACCCTTATAAAAATGGAAATTATTGGAAAATTCACCAGGCTAAATACTTAAAAGTCATGTTAGGTAATAAAGGATGCATTTCTTTAACTTACAACAATTTACTTTTTTATATAAGGGCAAACCCAATAGTTACATTCCGTTGTCTAAACACAAATTGTGCAAAATCCAAAAAACAAATTGGAAGTTTCGGGGAAGATACGTGCAGTTGGGTCTGTTTTTAGCCCTAATGGTGCGTGTTGGGCGTTTCATCGAGTGGTGTAGCTGGATGTTTTTGGTGTCCAAGGTAGTGCAGTTAGAAGTTTATGGGAGCCTTAGCTGGTATATTTGAAGGTTTGAAAGGTGTGTAGTTGGAGGTTTTTGGACCTGGAAGTCGACGTAATTGCCATTCAAAACCACGTTGTGTTGACTCACCGACGCGCGTGGCACCAGCGCGTCCCGAAAGATGACCCCGTTGTTGATGATTCTTTGTTAACTATGTATGGTTGGTGCGTTTGACCGCTTCAGTTCACACTCAAGCATGACGATTTGGGCTTTTGACAACACCAAAGTGTTTCTAATTGCAGTAACGGTGGCTTTATTGCGGAGAAACACATTCGAAATCAGTTGAATCCATTTATAATGCGTCGACCGACGCGATACGTTAAATTTAAACGTTAAATTTCCAGCTGATGACCGCGACGTCGTGGCGCAAACTTTGAACGTCGCGGTTCGCCGCCAGGAATTTAGAGCTTATATTTTACGTAGGCCTACCGCGACGCTCGCAGCACTTAAAATGGCTTTGTTGAAAGTAAAAGTTGAGCGTTTGTTGGAATTGATTTCGAATAGGTTTTTCGTCGAAAATGCCTCCATCCCTATCACAAGTCTAATGATTAGGAACAATTTTGTTTTCATAGAAGCTCATCTTGTCATCCCATTACAAAATAATCATCTTCAAATCCTAAACAAACTACGGAGGCCATTTTGGAGACGGGCAAGCGCGGCCCACGTCGCAGCATCAGTACGACGTAAGTGTGAACGATAAACTCGACTTCCGGGGCAAACAGCGACGAAACGGTGCGGCGCGAACTTTGAATGTGACCCTGTTAAAAATATACGTCATATAGCAAACGTCTTACCTAAAAACGTCAGACCTGATCAAAAACTGAAGAAAAAAATTTCTGTGTCGGTGTGTATATAGCACCGGCTGGAGGATGGAAATTTACGGAAGTTAATGTAATTATAAGTGTCAAGTGACGTATTGTTGAGAGATCTATGATAACAAAACCATAGCAAATTCACAAGGTAATCATTATATGTAATATATGTTGTTACTAAATGACAAAGCCATTTCACACGTAACTGTGAATAGTTGAAATTAATTACTTTAAAAAGGGTGGCTCCTACGTTAGTGACAACCTGTTAGTAGAAGATGTATATAAGTCCGATATTAAAAAGTATCTTGTAAAGCTTGATTATTGTACACATAATTACGATAGCATTATACTATATGCAACTACGACGTTTAATACATAGTCTTCTATATTTATATATATAGTATACATATATATATACATATATATATATATACATATATATATATTTATGTATATATATATATATATTATATTTATACGATACCAACCATTTTGGAACAATCTTGAGACTATTTTGGGACATATTCTTCTATATATATGGTCGATTCTCACGAAAGGTAGGCTTTTTCGAATAATTTTTTAAAACGTGAGTAGTATGTTTAATTATAGACTGGCACCTTCTCATTGCAACCGAAACGAGTGCCCACTGATGAACAGAGAAAGAAGGGTGCGGCTGCATCAAAACGGTGGCGGGAAAAGAAGCATCAGGTGAACCCGGAACATGGAAAGAAAGAGAGGGAGCGAACAGCAGTGCGTGTAATTTTGTTTTATAAATGTGTAATCAGAAGTGATGGAAGCAATATTATGAAAGCATGTTTAAGAAAAAAGAAACAGAAGAGGTAGACATGGATGAAGGCAGAGAGCCTTTACGTTCAAAGGTGGAGTGGGCAATAAAAGTATAAAAGACGGAAAATCACCTGGCACTGATAACATCACTGCAGAGCTAATAAGAGCAAGTGGCGAAGCAGGCGTGGATATCTATCACACATTATGAAAGAAAATATGGAAAAGTGGAACATGGCCCATGGACTGGAAACGAGCCATCCTTATACCAATACCCAAAAAGGTGACATACAAGAATGCACAAACCACAGGACTATATCTCTCATCAGCCATGCGAGCAAAATTATGGTAAAAATCATAATGAAGAAAATCAACAGAACACAAGCTGGTTTCCGTAATGGAAGAGGAACAAGAGATCACATTTTTAACCTGAAGATGTTAATTCAAAAATGCAGAGAATTCAACCATGACCTTAAGGTCTGTTTCACAGATTATTCAAAAGCTTTTGATAATGTTAGTCATCAACAACTCTGGGATTTGATCCAAAAATGACATCACTTATCCAAAATTTATATGTTGGACAGCAGTCTGCAGTGAGATTAGAATGTTGTACCACGGATTGGTTCCCAGTCGGCAAGGGAGTGAGACAGGGGTGCATTTTGTCCCCCCACCTATTCAGTCTATACACAGAGAATATCGTGAGAGAGGTCGAGACTGACACGAGAAGCAAGTATTTTAATGGACAAAGTGAACGGGCAGGAGATATATGAATTGAGATATTCCGATGACCCAGCGTTACTATCCGATACCCAAGAAGGATTACATTAACTGATAACTACTGTTAAAGAGCAGAGCGAGATAAAAGGATTGAAACTAAACGTAAAGAAGACTAAGATTATGGATGTGAAGGGATGTCGAGAACCATCAGAAGTCGCAGTAAATGGCAAGGAAATAGAACGAGTGGAAAGTTTTGAATATCTGGGGTCACTGATAAAGACGGATGGAGATGGGACAAACGAGATCAAGCGGAGGTTGACAATAGCGAGTAAAAAGTTGACGGAGATGAAGAAGCTGTGGAAAGCAATGAACAAAGATATGAAACTACGAATTATCCGAGTCTGCATATTTCCAACTGCTACGTATGGATGCGAAACCTGGACTCTTAATAAGAACATTACTAAACGTATAAATGCATATGAAAACAAGTGTTATATAAATATATTACGAGTTTCGTGGACTGAACGTAGAACTAACGACTCCATCGCAAATGAGCTTGGTGTTTGACCCGGGACTTTATTTAACTTTGTAAAGAAACAGAAACTAAGTTATTTCGGCCAGATGAAACGACATCAATCTCCAGAGAGATTAATAATGCAAGGAAAAATGGAAGGCAGCAGAAGCAGAGGAAGACCTAGGAGACAATGGGAGAAGGACATAGATTAATGGATGGGAGCAGACGTCTGGCGAATGGGGAGACTGGAAAACGAAAGAGCTGTCTATAGACGATCCATCAAGGCTGCAACGTCCGGAAATAGATAAGCAATCCCAACAATAACAAATCAGTAGTGGTGAAAAAAATCAACATCACATTAATTATGATAATTATTCATATGTGTATATTCTACAGATGATTTTAATCAGTGTATGTTTTGCATTTATTTCAGTCATTTCTGTGTAATTATAAATGTGTAGTGTTGTCCTATGGTTAGTTATCTATTTGATAATTTAGTTTTTTTTTCACAGAAAAACAGAAAGCCAGTCTCAGAGATATCGAAGGAGGCAATCGCGCACCAAAGCTTTCGTAAGGCAATAACGACCCAGAAACGTCGAGGCAGGCTTAGCCAGGAGAAGCTGGAGTAAAAAGATGGCAGAACACTCAGTGAAGAAAGGTGCCGTAATATCGGAAGCAGATTCGGATGGCTGAATGCAAAATGGAATTCATCCGTGTGACGTCAGCGCATGTCACAGAGTGTCGTGACACCAGTAGGTGGGCTCATGTCGGCACACGCGATGGTCGTTATTGGTCGTCAATTATGGATGAGGGAGACATCCTGCTTCAAGGATTGCTGTTTTAAAGATGACCAGTTCTCCGCTACGTGTCCAGGATGGATACAGACAAAGGTGTCCGTCACTGCAACTGGTCATCAGTCAACAACAGCAAACAATGACGACATACTCGCTGAGTCACTACCCTGTGATGACCACGATAATGATGATGACGAAGTCCCCCTCATTATGCATTCACCCGGAGACTACATAGCCATTGTGTACCGGAAGAAATGGTACGTGTCCAAGGTAATTAAGAAAGAGGATGACGAATTCTTCATAACCAGTTTTACTCCAACACGTGGCAAATGGCGCTGGGGGAAGACCGATGAGATGTACATGGAGGACATTCTCTGTAAAGTGTCTGAACCAGAGTATGTCAACAAGACATTCATGGACATTTGCTCATCTGACCGGGCAAAGGTTGAACGTGTATTTGAACGTTTAGTGCAGTCTCGTGCTTCATCGATGATGTCGATTGTTTCTTAGGTATTCATGTTTTGGTGACATCATATAATTGACGAACTGTACAACAGCAATTGCTAATTCTAAAGTGTAATCTTCCATTACTAGTTTGTGTTACTTTTAATTACTGTGTAATTGTTGGTTTTAATTTCAGTTACAAGTACTGACATGCCTAGTAATATGTTGATCATGTTCTACGTACTCTAGGCAAGGTGGCTGGTGAGAATAGCCCATACATTAGCTTCAGTAGAGTGACATGGTATCCATATAACATTGTGTATCCATACAAAAAACGCCTCTTATTGGACTAGTCCATTAATACAGCCGCTTGCACAATGTTTTCAATTGCATTACGTCAAATTAGTGGTGCTATTTGTTTATTACGCACATATACTTGTTTGATAAGGAGTCGCTGCTGTGATATATGTGTGACCTTGAATAATTCACGTTTGGCATTAGCGTAAAGAATAATACTGATTTGTATGCTCACTATGAAGCCTTGATATGTTTACGTTGATTTCGTTATGGGTTAAGCTAGTTATACGAATGTTGATGCAGGAGGACGTCGTGTATCCAATGTGTGGGTTTACAGTATCCATACAAAACCATAGTATCCATACAACATTCACTGTTCTCAGAAGTATTTAGGCATTTTCGCAACTTGTTTACGTTTTTTGTTTCGGTACATATGATGATATTTGGTGTGCCAAGATTGATGTATGGTTTAAATTAAATGTGTTTGCTTTAACAATGACGTAACATTGGGCAGTAACATGTACTTTCTTTGTAACTGTCAACTGACAAACAAAATAAATATATGTTTTAAAACGATATTTGATGTTTATTATACAGAAATGAGTAATTAACTATAGATTATCTATACCAAATGTTCATAGAAAATTTTGTTAGTTAATCAGGCCCTGTTTTAACTATGACGTTCAGTCAACCAAAGCAGATCCATACAACATACGTCTATCTTGTGAGATAACATACACAGTCAGTCATTAGTAAACATCCATACAATTTCTCAACTAAAACATGAGCTGGATATTTAGTTCATGACCGCTTCTTATTTTAAACTGCACTTATTGATGTGCTATCATGTATAAATAAAACGTAAACAAAAAAAATGTAACAACTTTGTAAGTGTGACAAATACAACAAACACAGCAAGTTAGGCCAAAACCTTGAATGCCTCTCGTGTTTTAACATATCGGGTATATTTACAAACCAAAACAATATACGATATAGAATAAGTTACACGATACGTCGGTGTTATTTCATACAAACCTGCGTGCATTTGTATAATACATTTCATTATGTCATCCAAATCTGACGTGCTGCTGTGGCCACAGGCATAGCTATTAAGGTGTCCCATTTTGGTTTTTCAAATGTTCGGTATGTCTATATTTTTTAGACAAAAGTTCGAAGAGATACATTGAAATCACTTATTCAACAGTGTACCGACCTTTCGTGAGAATCGATCACACACATATATATATATATATATATATGTATATGTATATATATATATATATATATATATATATGTGTGTGTGTGTGTGTGTAAGTTTAGATAATACAAATCTATAATGTATTGCATTTTACATTATAAAAATAGCATTGGTTATATATGGCTCAATGAGAAGTTCAAACAAACAAATAACCGAACAGTTACACCAAAGGAGATCTGGAATCTTATCTTTCTTGATCTGAACAAACAGAAATGGAATAAGAACTGCCAGTTCTTATAGTTTCAAGTCCTTCTCCGTGAGAATCTCCTTTACGGTGCCAGTGTTTGCTTTGATAAGAACGCGACCCGCGTAGGTCCAACAGTCAGCGACCTGTTTTTGTCGCTACAATTGTCTCGTACGAAATGCAAGCAGGGCCCACTTGGCCGTGAAATCTTCGTTCACGTGGATCTGGTCGTCTTTGTGCTGTCGGTTGTAATCCATGGAACACGTCATGGACCGCTTCGCTTCGAATATTTTTAAGTATTTATTTTAACATGAACATTGATTTTTTAACATTTAGACCAACTTACTTAATATACTGATGTTTACACAACACTGTTATCTTGCTTTATTTATTTTATATTTAAATGTTTACTATTTATGTATTAATGTTATGTAAAGCGCTGTGAACGTTCTGGATATGGCGCTATATAAAATAAATGTTATTATTATTATGTTTGTTGTTCTGTGAGGCTCCACTGCACTTTGATTCCTATTGTTCCTGTGATCAGCTGATGATTATTTGTGTATTTCTGTCCTTATTTCAGGCACTGGTTGCTGGACTCCAGCTGAATCACACCGTCATGTGGAGGGAGAGACTGAAGTACAGATGTAATGGCTAGAATGAAAGCCAACTAGTGTTCTACCCTGTAGCAGCCGTAGTTTGTGTCAATCTCAACCAACTGGTCGGCTCGCCTCCCCTCCTACCTTGGTGTGATAGTCCATTTGATATACGACGGTAGCTTTGATCGGACGTCAGGAGCACTCGCCTGGAAGTGACCGCACACCTTCGGTGTGCTGACGGAGGCTGTTGGTGACATCCACTGTGAGTGCGGCATCCTCTCGAAGGTGTGCAACAGACAACAGCACCAACTTTGTGAAGACGTTCTCCGTTCTTGGCATCAATGACAGCAGTGAGGTGCAATTTGCATTATGTGTGATTATTGCAAAATTCTAGCTCTATATGTTCATAACTTGCAAGGTTTTTGGTGAGCGTTATTATAGGTGAAAGTCTCTCTTATAAAAAACGTTGATACTTTATTGTTAATCAATCAATACGAACCCCCGTTTAAAAAAATCTGGCTGCTGGCCATTCTGTCTCGGAGATTGGACGAGTTAGGATAAATGTCATTGTTACTGAGTAAACATTCGAGTCACGACAACTTCTTGCTGTGTACTAGAAGGAATTCATTTAAGTGTTTCTGGCGACCCAACGTGTAAACACAGGTGTCAATTGATGCTTGTTTACACATCAAGGTATCCAAAATATAATAGTTAACACTCCCTTTCAAAGTATGACGACATTTCGTGTCTTAATAAGTCTTTCTACTTATTGCGGGTAGTTTACTTTAAGAAGGCATCCAATGTATTATGGTGACACCTGTTACGGATAATTTACTTTAAGAAGGCTTCCAAGGTACTATAACGACCCCTATTGCGGTTAGTTGACTTTAAGAAGGCATCCAAGGTATTATAATGAACCATATTACGGGTAGTTGACTTTTAGAAGGCATCAAATATATTATAATGACCCATATTCAAAGTGTGGCACTTTGAACAGGGGTCATTATAATACCCGACTCGTGTTTGGACAAGCACTGGTTGAAGGGAGTTTACACGATGACGCATCCAAAATACACCTTACAATATTTACACCACCTTTCAAAATGTCTTTATCGATCTGTCTACTGTCTACCTCCACTCTACGCGTGTGGGAACTGTTTTTGCTTTGATTAAATATGATCTATATG
Source organism: Paraescarpia echinospica (assembly GCA_020002185.1). Lineage (NCBI taxonomy): Eukaryota > Metazoa > Annelida > Polychaeta > Sabellida > Siboglinidae > Paraescarpia > Paraescarpia echinospica. The sequence continues at coordinate 20,008,443 of CM034544.1, forward strand.
TTAGATTAGTGCTGATTATTGACCCAGGTCACGAGGTACTTGTCCAGACCATTGACTGCATGAATATGTGTGTCATGCATTACTTTTCATATATTTCAAAATAACGACATTAATTTACTGCCAAACATTGACTTAGCCTGGCTGCGTCGCTTCACAAGGTGCAATTAATACACAGGTCTGCGCCCAAATTGCTCGCCAGAAATAATAAAATGAAATGAAATCTGAATGATAACTGCGACCCCACCATCCGCACTCATCTCCGACCTACATCCTCTTCCCACTTGGCGCCTCCATTGTTTAAGTTTCGCCTCGACTTTGCTGCGTTATTTTTACGAGTGCTTATCGGACTACTTTTTGTGTTTACTTACGGTTAATCGTTTAGAGTTTTACTTCTAGATTCTAGTGGTCATAGTTGCATATCGACACTTTTATTAAACACTTTTTTTTCATTATAACGTGTTTATTATAATTTTGTATTTGTTGTGACCAACTGCACTGTCGGGGCAGACCGCTCACAGCCGCTCCACCTGCGAAAGTGCCCCGTCTGCACAAAATTGATGCATATCTATTGGCAGCTTTCGTGGCTTTTGTCCCATTCCTTCTACGGTGAGTGTCCGAGAAAGTGGCCGTGAGTCAACGATGGAGGAAATTTTGCGTTTGCTCCGTGAGCAATGAAAGGTCCCGTCTACCGACTCGGAACAGGTCAATTCGTCCACCGGCGACGTAAGTAACGCGCCAACTCGTGCTTCCGGAGGCCCAGCTATGGCCTGGGTGGTTGACGGAACTGTCCGGACATTTGTTCCAACAATTGGATCCCACGCAGCCACAGGGGAATCCGAGCACGCACCCGGTAGCCCACGCCAGTGAGTATATACCGGAGGGCCGACTCACCTCGGACAACCGGAACGAGTTCCCGGACAACCTGATATGGTAACCCGGTCTCATGGACCGGTGGATCTTTCCCGAGAATGGTTTGAAACCCGAGACCCAGCCGGAATTCAGGTCCCGGATGGAGTAACCCGAGAAGGCTGCGTTCGGCACACTAAATCATGTGTAAAGCAGGGCCAGGCCTTGTCAGCCTTCTTTCGAGTGATGTCGGGGTGCGTCTTGGAGAAAACCTGTCTCCTTTGTAATTTGCTATTTACCTTAATGATTTTGAACACTCTGTAAGCCATGTATATAAAGGACTTGACATGCTGGCTGGTGAAATTCGCAACAACCTTAGTGATGATGGTGTAGAAATGTTCATGACAATGAATGTTTTACTTTATGCTGATGATGCTATTGTCATGGCAGAAACACCTGCAGATTTACAGGCTGCTTAAATGCTGCATGTGATTATTGCAAAAGATGGCACCGATCTGTTAATACTAGTAAAACAAAGGATATTTTCTTGTCTCGTGGAAAGGGCAGTTCACACCCAGACTTCTTGTTTGGACAAAACAAATTAGAGATAATTGATTGCAACATCTACTTGGGAACCAATGTAAACTATAATGATTTTTATTTTATTTTATATTATACCGGATCCGGATCAGTGCAAGGTGGTTTTTTTTTGTCACCGAACCAATACGGCTCATACAGAGACAGTTGGTCAGATTGGTGATGCCATGACACAATACGCTGCTACCAGACACGATGCAGTTGGCGGCAATGGCACAAACAAACGATTTTCGCCTTCTGCAGCCGCGGGTTCGGCCTGGCATCTTACGAACGTAATTTTGTTCTTGCCGTTTGCCTGTTCTGGTCGCGACGCCCCATCCATCGACGGCTGACGATCTCTCCTACGATTATTCTTTCTCTGAAAATGAATGTGACTCGATCTCTGTTGACGGCCAGTTCTCCGACACGGACGAACAACTTGACACGTAGTCACATACGGATCGCGTCAACGTGGCCCGCGCATTTCTGTCAGACGAATTACCGGCGCCGGACAGTATCGTCGCTAGTGCCGCACCGAGTTTGTCTTCGCTAGCTTAGGCTGGTTATGTGGTTCTTGTCGCACTATAGCCTGGGTTCCCGTTTTCAACTGCCATGAGAAAACATTTTCACAAAATCTACCTCGAATTACAACCACCCCCGGTGGGCAAATCGCACCGTTTTGCGTCAGTCAATCGCGCTAGGGGGGTCCTCTACTCGCCAGTGGAACTCCCTTGAGGAGAATTTCCTTTCTCCAGGGATTCGCCCATTATTGACAGGGGTTTCGCAGACATTTCCGGCTCACCAGCAGCGGGAGGGGAGCACAACACTAGTTGAGGGCAGAAAAGCGCTATTTCAGGGACCTCGCGGCCTTGTTACGTCGACGGCTTTGTATTGCGTCCTTTCAGAATTGGTCTGAGGCAGCTCTGAATCGTTCGATTCACGGCATGATCGACCATGTGAACATAAGAAATGTTTCTGCAGAATCCGTGTTACACCAATTGAGGGTTACCTTGCAGTTGTCACAACCAGTGGCAACTGCTTGGTCGGATGGGGCCGCGTTGGATTGTTTGATGGCGTACAGCATCTTGCTACACGAGCGCGACCTCACCCTCCGGGGGGCCTCTACATGTTTATCCCAGGATAAATGGCAGCGTCTCTGCACGACGCCATTCGGATCTTCGTCCCTGTTTGACGAACGGCCAACTAGGTTACAATTCGGCCCAACCATCGCACACCCATCCACCATACATACATCAACAGGCGGTTGTGTCCTTTGCTTACGACGAAGGTTGGAGCTCGAGTATCCCTGTTTTGCAAAGTTTAAAGACAAAATGGATGCAATGATTGGGTGTGCAAGGTTCTGGACGTCGGCTTCCGTCTATGTTTCAGGGATAGTCCTCCCATGACACGTGCCCCTTCACAATTTGTGGACAAGGGTCCCCTCGTGAAGAGGCAAGCACTCATGGAATTCATCCAGACGCTGATGATAAACGAGGCAATCGAAATCGTATCCGCCGCTACATCTCCCGGGTTCTACAGTAATATTTTCCTCGTTCCAAAGAAGTCAGGGGGGTGGAGGCCTGCTATCGACCTCTCATCATTCAACACCTTCTTGGAGACTCCCCACACCACAATAGAGACTAAACAAAACATAGGAAAATGTCTGCCTCGGAACGCCTCAGTAACGTCCATCGATCTGGTGGATGCATACTTCTACTTTCCCATCCACCGGGGTTAACGAAAGTTCGTTCGGTTCCAGACTCGGGATACCATCAACCAGTCCAATGCGCTGCCATTTGGCCTCTCCCCAGCACCCTGGGTTTTAACCAAAGTTATGACAGAAATCAAAGAACTGTACATGGCATGGGCATCAATCCGTGTCAGTACCTGGACGACTGGCTGATACACTCGACATCTCGAGATCAGTGCCTCCAAGACATAGTACAAGTCCTCCGTCTCTGCCACACAATGGGCCTCCTGATTGACGCAGAAATTAATTTTTCTGGGATATCAGTTCGTTCTATTTTCATTTCAGGTGACTCCAACATTGGAACGATATCACAAAATCGTGGAGCTTACTCGCTTCTGCTCCAACGGGGAGGACAGGCTCGTATGTTGCAGATTCTACTAGGTGTGTTTGCCGCAACAGAGAAACTAGTTCCTCTGTGGGTCTGCATACACGCGAAGCCCAGCATTGTGTCTCACAACACTGGGATTTCAATCCGTCGACGAACGCCATCTGGATGCCTTTGTCCCCCTCCTGCGAATAAAGACATCAAATGATGGATGTCGGGACACAATATTTTGCGGGGATCTCCGGTTGCCCCAAGGATCTGGACATTCAGTTGTTCGCATATGCATTGAGCATCAGTTGGGGTGCGCATTGGAACTCGTTGACAGTGTCCGGTGTATGGTCAAAACCGGAGAAAGCCCTTCACATCAATGTGCTCGAATCAAAAGCCATACAACAAGCCATGCTCCAGTGTCTGAGGCAACTGAGATGCCTCACAGTCCTTGTTGCGTCAGACACCTCAACTGTAGTGTCCTACATCAACAAGCAAGGCGCGATACGCGCAACATCGCTGTGCGAACAGACCTATATTCAAGTGAGAACAAAACATTACTTATGTAAAGCCATATGCACGTTATGATTTACTACGCATCCGCGCCTTTATTACACACGTTGCGTCATGCTGTATTGCAACGGCATCTATTGTGAAAAATACAACGGAAAAAACACCGTTCTCTGTGTCGCAAAATATATAGATGTTCAAATATTAGTGTTTTTTAGCATGCATGTTTACTTTAATTGTAGGCCTGGTCATTTTTAGACTTTCTTCATCACAAAATATATACTGCAAGCTACAATGGAAACGGGATTGTTCAATACTATTTTTTTTCTGTTTACCCAAATATTGTTTATTACGAATTTTGTTGTAGACTAGGTTGCTGACGACTTTAGATGCGCGATATAGCTTGGTAAATCTACCTTTTAAGCACTCAATATTTTAATGTCATACTGCTTGCAGACGAACATTATATCTTTGTAGTTTCCATTTATTTCACTTTATTAATCTATTTAACTCACCGGCCGTTCATTTAGAACATCGTAATTGCTCTACAACAAGACGTATGCAAGCATATTATATATAATTATTCGAAACGCTTTTATTCAAACGAAGGATAGCAAATAAACTCTGATGCAGCCTCTTTGGCCAGAACTGCGGAGAGAGCCGAGCTGCACCTGACACAAGAAATGGCTGTTTTAAACTCTGCCTGCTCCCACTCCTACGATATGGACATACCATGTTATGCAGCAGCATCGGTCGTCCAAGAAATTCTACATGACACAATGGACGAGATAATAGAAAACCAAGGAAAATGTGGCACGTGTCCACTAGACCTTTGGAATTTGGCGTGTCCCCGTAGACCTTCTTGAATGGGCCCACGTGACCGTGCTCCCAGGCTCATGGAAATGTGCCACGGTTAAGGTTACAGTAAGAAAAAGTTACACCGATGCGGCGGCGAAATATATCCAACAGCACCCCCTAACCCCTCCCCCCGCCTTCCGGTGTCACAGTCGAGCCAGTCGAGACAGCGGAGAAGCTGAAGAATAGCTGAAGATACAGCAAGGAAAATTTGCAATCGCCCTCCTCGTCTCCCGGAGTCACCATTCGAGCCGAGAAGCTGAATTTACGGCGGCGCGGCAGCAACAAATTTGTTACACCATTTCATTTGGCAGCCAGTGTAGGTTTTTGTGCGCCCCAGACTACTCACTCTGGATCGCCGATGAGGAATGGACGGACATGACCCTCAAATGTTTTCCCGACGAAACCCTGATGGCAATACGTAGTTGATGAATCTTCCGCACTGGTGAGAGAGACAGCGAGAGAACGAGTGAGAGAGTGAATGAGTGAGTGAGTGAGTGAGTGAGAGAGTGAGTGAGTTACTGAGCGTGAGTGTGTGTGTATGATGTTCGGTTGTTCGTGTATGTGTGCGTGTTTGTGCACATGTGCGTGCGTATAAGTGCGTGTACATATAATGTATTTACACATTATATACGAATAATGATTAACAAAATTATAAATATGTTTTGACGACATTTTCAGCGAAAATGACTATAGTATGGTATAAATTTATGCATTCGATTTCAGACAATCTATCATATGATATAGTCAATAAATACAACGATAACGCACTTGTGGAATAATTCGACCGTTTAACATCAACTGTATGACGAACACCATTCCTACGACGACGCCGTTGTTGAACACCACAGAACTAATGCAATTTCATAATTCTAAGAATGCCACCCAATTGGTACTGATGAACAGCTATAAATGTGCATCAATGCCAGAGATGAAACAACGCTAATATAGACCAATCCGCTCCTCACTCATAATCAATTGTAAAACTAGTTAGTATGAGTCGTTTTCAAGCCAAACTACAGTGTGCCAAACTTGCGAAAAGATGGAGCCATCGAGCCTATTGCTATTGCGAATCTCCTCCGGTTAAGTAACTGCAGAGACGCTTGTAATAAAATCAGTACACGCACAGACAGCACGATGATTGCTTATTTCTAAACTGTCAAGCAAACTCCACTCTTAATTTAAATACCGGTTGATCCATGCTTTTAGTTTATAATTTATAATAATGTTGTTGATGGTGGCGTTGATTGCTTCATAAGGACTGCATCTCTACAGTTAGCATACGTACCGTGATTTTCATGTTTCTGTCCCACGTCAGGTATCACACTACAATAAGAATTCAAACCGCTAGTGTATGTGCATAAGCCGTTTCGTTGCAATAAACATAGGAAATTATCCGACTGTCTTCTCTGTAAATATTAGCCCATGTCTTAAAATATTGCAGTATAGTGCAGGAAGTTAAAACATAGATCTCCGATGTGGTGAGATAAATGCGGAAACCGGGTAGCTATCGTTGCGAAAACATTTTGTACGAGGTAACGTTTTTGAGTTCCTGTACATATAACAGCAATATTATGTGAGAAGGAATTACAACAACCGTGTCTAACACAAGCAGATGCAATAACTTCACATACTTCATATAAATACTGCGAACATCACGAATTAAATAATTGCAAAATAAAAGCAAACTAGTGAATGATTCATGCTATGTCTGAAGCAGATATGTGCAATTCAAATTTAAATTCATTATTGTTTGAAAGTGATGCACACATCTTTATCATAATCAAACTCCTCGGCAGTTCTCCCTTAAATCGTGGAATTAAACCATGTCGCAGACGACTGTCATAGATTACACGGCATCGAGAGCAGTGACATAAATTCAGACATTCTTCCATCTGTGTTATGGACACCAGCTATAAATACATTTCAGACCCGTATGCTGGGGTGCAAAGGGGGCGTTCGCACCCTGAACCTAGTTGAACCAAAGAGTTCCGCTTTTATTGGAATAATTATTTAAACTTGTCCAACTAAAACAATCTTCACCAAATACGTCATAATACATAATTTATTACGTGCAGAATAAATACGAATAAAATATGGTTTACAAACTAACAGTAGTACAGCTGCACATAGTTTGTGTTGACTGCTGTTTCCTTTTTTATCTTCAAACATGCCATATGTAGATCACGCACACAACATAGAAGTGGTTTGTTTCCTCAGGGCAACAACGTCCTATAAAGGGGTACACTCGTTCCGGCTGACCACAGGTTATTTCTGCTGTCGCCAATGACAATATTTCCCGGTAAAGCGAACGTAATACCATAATAACGCCCTCTGCAGAGTGACTCGTCATTCAGATCGTCCACTGTTTCAGTGTGAGCAACAAACACATAACTAATTATCATTAAATCATTTTTTTGTAAACATCGCCAAATTTTAAATCAAAAGCCAACGGTATTCAAATGAAGCGAATTAGTGAATATAGAAAGAGGCCAGTGCGGCAACAAGGAGGAGATACGGCCAGACTGCCCCCGGTGTCAGCGTATTCGAGCATCTAACAATGCGATGTAAGCATCTGACAGTCCTTGTAATATACCGTCCACCATCGTCACCTATACCAGTGTTCTTGGACGAATTTGATGATTTGACTGCTAACCTGGCTTCTGCTGCTGGTATAGTTGTCATCACAGGAGATTTCAATATGCATGTTGATGTTTGTTCAGCACCAGGTGTCTCCCGGTTCAAGGATTTACTAAAGATACATGATTTACATCAATACGTTGATTGTTCAATACACAAGGCTGGTCATCTCACGGGCAACCGACTCTATCATCAACAAAGTGTCCGTGATCAGGAGCGAAATATCTGACCACAAATCAGTACCATTCTCTATCGAGCACACAGCCCACAAGAAATGCCCCCAGGCTAAACTACAACCCAGAAGAGATCTTCGACATGTTGGTTGTAAAACACTGACCAGTGAAATCAATTCCAACTTATCTGGCTTTGATACATCATCCCCAGATCCGGATTCCATTCTTGATATACGTCTGCTGTTATTTCGGCCTTGGATGAAATTGCTCCGGTAATGCTACGGCGGCCACGCAAGAGAAGAACTCCACCTTGGTACTGCGAGGAATTACATGCAATGCGAACGTTACGTCGCCAAAATGAGAACATTTGGCGTGCATCAGGATTAGACATACACAGACGAATATACGTGAATCATCGTAATGCTGTCAGCGCGAGGATACGGCAAAACAAAATCAAAATTCAGCATTATCAGAGTCTACTCCAAGATGCCGATCACAATACAGCCTTCGAAGCCGTGAACAGCCTGTTAAAGGTGGAATCTTCCAAACTGCCTGACACTGATTCAAAGGAGAAATTATGCTGCCAGTTTCTGAACTTTTTTGAAGAAAACATTGCGAAAATCATGAATGAAATTGATGCCTCGGAAACAAACATGAGTGACATCGAAACTGCGACACAGAGAGTAGTTGAACATCCTATGACTGAAATGTATGCTGCAAGTATGTGTGAAGTGCAGACAATTATCCAGGATGCTAAACCCAAGTCATCTTGCTTGGACCCTCTACCTAGATCGCTCCTAAAGAGCACTCTTCCTGCTCATATTCAAATACTGACTCATCTTATCAATATGTTTTTCGAGTCATAACGCCGCTGTTGGAAAAACCGACCTTGGATCGAAACACGCTGAAAAATTACCGTCCAGTTTCAAGTTTGCCATTCGTGTCTAAAGTCTTGGAAAAGGTAGCAGCTAAATGACTTATTCAACATCTAAGTGACACTGGCCTTCACGAGCAGCTACAATCGGCATACAAACCCCGAAATAGCACTGAAACTGCTTTAATGAGAGTGCAGCACGATATCACCAGTTACATAGCAGACTCCAGGGGTGTCCTTCTGGTTCTCCTGGATTTATCTTCTGCGTTCGATACGATCGATGCTGCTATCCTACTAAAGACTATGCATAGCCACCTGGGAATATCTGGCGCGGCACTTGCATGGTTCGGTTCGTTCATGTCGGATCGTATCCAGCGTCTACGGATTGGGATGGATGCATCTGAAGAACGCCCTGTGAGATACGGTGTTCCACAGGGCTCGGTGTTGGGTCCGTTGTTGTTCACTGTGTAGACAGCACCAATGCAGGATATACTAACGAGGCACTCTGTGGGATATCATACATTTGCTGATGATCTTCAGATATACACATCCTACTGTCCTCACATATCTGGTGACTTGGAGTGCGCTGTTCAGAGACTTGGTGACTGCATCAGTGAGGTCAAATGGTTGGATGGTTAAGCATAAATTCAAGCTAAACGACAATAAGACTGAATTAATGGTGGCCCCCAGTCCCTATTATCTAAAGAAATTTGGACTTCCTGAGTACCTCGTTGTTGGTGGAGTCAACATAAAACCTGTTGTCTCTGTCAGGAATTTGGGAGCTTACTTTGACACTCACATTAGCATGAAGCAGCATGTTGATGCTGTTTGCAAGAAGTGTAACTACCATCTGAGACGTATTAGCTCCATCAGGGCTTATAATATGTGGAGCGCCCCTGGAGGCAGCTGTGTTTTGTATAAGCTCGTGGATTTCACTAGTTTAATGCGTTTTTTAACCATTCAATCATCGTTATAATTGTACAACCGTTTTATGATACTACGCGCTATGCTTGGGTTCATGCTGATTGGAACTATACTCCTGAACATTTGTGATATTTTGACACTACAGCCTGCAATCACACCTGTTCGTGTTAACGAAGACTACACTGTTATACCTATGTTGACCCACAATCGGTACGACAGGCACGATCTGCTGAACCACAGCAAGGTAATAACGAAAGACAATAGACTCTCCGAGCCGGTGTATTGTTTATTGAAGCTACTTGGGATAGCCGTACCACCGCGTGGGTGTCGAGCCGACAAGAACCGTAAACACAAACGTACTTCAGTACACACTGCACGTGTTGTGCAATCGGCCTCACCGTCAGGTCAAGCGATATATGTGATTGTAACTGCCATGACACATATTCCCAGAACAATATCGTGCAAATCACCTCGCCGTAGTGATCCGGGCAACTTAGTTCATGTTTCTACACGCGATAATACGAGCCCGACTAAGAGCAATCTCTCAGTCAATGAATTCGTGACCGACCACAACATTGACATCTTAGCCATAACGGAAACGTGGCTGAATAAGAACAGCGACAAACCGATAATCGCTGATCTGACGCCGAACGGATATACGTTCATCAATGTTCCTCGTGCGGCTAGACGCGGTGGTGGTGTCGGGCGTCATCCACAGGAACACGTTACCGTGCAAGATGCTCCCTAAAACGAACTATGAGTCTTTCGAACTGATGCGTATCCAGTTTACTGGAGCCACATCTAGAACGTTCAACCTGTGCACGCTCTACCGCCCGCCATCATCGGCTAAGACTCCCAAGCCGATGGCGGAGTTCTACCTGGAACTAGAACACCTGTTCCGAGAGGTGTCGACATGTATAACACCAACGTGCATTGTTGGTGACTTCAACATCAGATACGACGCTGAGGCAGAGGCCCGGCCGCTCGTGCAACTACTGGACTCATATAATTTCACTCAACACGTCACACAGCCTACACATTCTGCAGGCCACACATTGGACTTTGTGATAACCCCCAAAAATGTCAATCTCGCTACTTCTGTTGACGTTATTCCGATGTCTATATCAGATCACCACGTGGTGCGCTACGTCATGAACATCCAGAGGCCAGCTAAGACATCGCATCGACACATATAGTAAAACGCAATTACCGCTCGTTTGATGCTGATTCTTTCAATAATGACATTCGACCAACTTGTGAGTTACTGTCAGCCATGGTGTCAACATCTAGCGCAGCGGAACTGGTCACTGGCAACAATTCTTCTCTAAGAACATGTATCGACAAACATGCACCAGAGCGACTGATTGCCATGCGGGGTAATATGCCAAACCCGTGGTACAACAACAACATCGATGACGCGAGGAGACGACGGCGAAAGAACGAGTCATTGTGGAAACGCACAAAGCTGGAGATTCGTCGACAAATGTACGTTGATGCACGCGATGAGTGCAACAAACTCATTGCCCTCTCAAAAACCAACTACTATCGAGATAAACTTCTGAACGCTGACAACAAAAGCATGTTCAACATCGTGAAATCACTGAGTGGGAAGCCATCACATTCGTATCCCGAATATGACTCCGTCGTTGCCTGTTGCCATTCATTTTCGGACTATTTCAACAACAAGGTAGTTGAAATTCGACTCGGCTTACATGCTGCCAGACATCGCATGACACCGCCGCATGAAACACGTCGCTTTTTCACACCAATTGACACATTTACACCTACAATAACACGTGAAATAACGGCTACCATCGCTAGAATGTGTACGTCTTGCACACTTGATCCGTTACCATCCGATCATGTAAATCAGAACACTGACGCACTTGCGATCATTGTTGCCGATATAACAAATGCGTGTTTGGCAGAAGGAACAATGCCGGGTGAACTAAAGCGAGCACTTGTGCATCCTCTTCTGAAGAAGCCGTCACTGTGTAAGAATACTTTAAGTAACTACCGCCCAGTCAGCAATCTGTCCCAACTTTCGAAAGTGATTGAAAAGATTGTGGCGAACAGATTGAACAGTCACCTAGCCAATGAATCACTTACGGACACATTTCAGTCCGCATACAAGCGAAACCACTCGACCGAGACAGCCCTACTGTGGGTACTCAACGAGACCAGGACCGCGCTAGACCGTAGACAAGGTACAATCGTTGTATTCATCGATCTAAGCGCCGCATTTGACACGGTAGATCACACAATACTACTGGATCGCCTACAACGACGCTATGGCATCACCGTAGTGGTTCTCCATTGGCTGGAATCTTACCTAAGTAATCGCAAGCAGAGTGTCGTCATCGACCAGGTGTTATCCAGCGAGACGATTTTGTTAACGGGGGTGCCGCAAGGGTCAGTGTTGGGAACACTATTATTTTCACTATACGTGCAGCCGATCGGTGATATCATTCACAAATACGACTTAAAATATAACCACTACGCCGATGATTTACAACTGTTCTGTCACTTCGACCTGGATGCAACTTCTCTGGTGACTGCCGTGCGTCAGATCGAGCGATGTATTGATGACGTGAAGGAGTGGATGACTTGGAATTATCTGCTCATGAATGACACGAAAACAGAAATTCTACCGGTTGTCCCCAAATCAGCATCTGCCATCGTAAGTGGGCTCCGTGTGCGCGTCGGGACAAATTAAATCTGTGCAATTGATCACGTTAGAAATATCGGCGACCACCTTGATAGACACCTGGATATGACTATGCAAGTGTCACGTACTATCAGCACTTGCTCGCTGCACCTGCGCAACATCCGGTTGATTCACCGTTACCTCACTCAACCGACAGCGGAACGCGTAGTCAATGCTATGATTACATCCCGTTTGGACTACTGCAACTCTCTACTGTTCGGTACCCCAACCAATAACATCGGTCGATTGCAGCGACTCCAGAATGCTGCCGCTCGCCTTATTACTCGACAGGCTCGTTGTGAAAGTGCGACCCCTATTCTTCGCGAATTGCACTGGCTACCTATTCAACAGCGCATTGCATTCAAGATCGCTGTTCTTACGTACAAGTCGCTGCACGAAGACCTCTCGCCTGTCTACATGCAGAAACTCATGCGTGTCTACATATCAGCCAGACGTCTTCGGTCTGCTGACTCGAACGCACTAGTTGTTCCGAAAACACGCAGCAGAGCCGGTGACTGTACATTTGCTCACGCAGCGGCAGCAGTGTGGAACGCTTTGTCGTCAAGCGTTACTAACAAAACATCACTGGAATCATTTAAATCTGTGTTGAAGACTCATCTGTTCACTGCAGCGTATATGTAACTCGGACCCTTACCAACACTGTTTTACCATAGCTGATTGATGTTTAACGTTTATTTATTATTTATTTATCTATTTATTTATTTTTCGTATACATCTTAGCCTAATTTATTGATGTTTACATTAATTTTAGTTTATTTATATAAAGAAAACAAATGATCTTAACAATTTTATTTTATGATATTTTACATCACTTTCCTTTTCTACTTCTACTAAATTTATTGTTTTAATTGCTATTATTATTAGTTCATTTTATCTATGATATAATAACTATTGTTTTTTATTCAAATACATTATTTTTAACATACACTTGTATATTGTTGTAAAGCGCTGTGAACAATATTGGATGTGGCGCTTAACAAAATAAAATATTATTATTATTATAACACGAAGCCTGTCTGCCATTCATTGGTCATTGCGCTGGTTGTTTCAAGCTTAGATAACTGCAACGCTATGCTGCTGGACCTACCCGAATTTCATTTAACACGTCTCCAGAAGATACACAATAGGGCAGCCCGCCTAGTTGTTCTCACACCTATATCTTCACACATCACACCAGTACTGGCGCTTCTGCACTGGTTGACAGTCAGACAACGCATTGTGTTTAAAGTACTTGTGTATATTTACAAGGTGTTCCATGGTTTGGCGCCGAAGTACCTTGCACATCTACTATATCCACGAACTCGCAACCCTCGTCTTCGGCAGCTTCATGACCATCTTCAGCTTGCAGTTCCACCAGCATCAAAATCCATCGGCAAGCGAGCGTTTGGCATAACTGGTCCGGCCAAATGGAACGAATTGCCACAGACTCTACGAGGACAATAGCAAGATTTATTTACCGGACGTTTTAGTGACTCTTGTTAATTTATTGATCTATTTTTTTATTTATTTTATTTTTTATTTATAACTAATTTATATATTATTTTAATTGTTTTTATAATGTTTCTATATTGTGAGCGCGTTGATTAACTATTAGTTAGAGATCGCGCGATAAAAGAATCTTTATTATTATTAGTATTAATGAACATAGAAAGAGGCTAATGCGGTACAATTTTATCGTTGACATAGGTACCACTTTATCCAACCTCGTAGAACACTGCCCGGGAACAAAGCCAACCGAATTTTTATAAAACGTACTGTATCACGGTCAATGTATATTTCCCCCGTTACTGAGCAAGAAGTACTCGAAATTGTGTCTTGGTGCAAACGGAAAACAGCTCGCAGAAGAAAGCAATTGTCCGCGCTTCACACGAAAGGTTGCAAGGAAAGAAAACCAAGTTTTTAATACCAATGTTCATGGTTACGTTATTAAATAACTTGTTAGGAAAATGGCACATGCAGTGCGACCTGTTCACCTTTAATTATATCATACAGTGAATAAATAATATACAGTAACTTCGATTATTTCGTAAACAAATGTTTTGTTTTTGACGTTTTTATTATTTTCCACTTTCTTCCGATTTACGTTACGAAAATATGTCGCATGTTTGAAGGAGCAATACATTTCAGTCAATTCCAACATGCCAATACAATGGTTTCTGGTATATTAGGAATATCTACATAAGACATATCAATGGTTTGTGCAAACACAGCTGCATTCTTCTTTGTGTGATGGACATCGGAACAACTTGATATGTGGAATTTACTAAAAAATATGGAATGCAAAAAATTCTTTCATGAAATTTGGACAGATAAACAAACACGAAATTATGATGAACATGTAAATGACATTCTATAAATACTGTCAGATCCTCTTGCTCAATATACATGTGTATCAAATCGGAGAAGTAAATCCTTAAACTAATAAGGGCAGGTAATTCACTAAGCGTCATTGTGTAACGAAAATCGGTGGGCGTTTAACGTACTCATATTAAAGTTAACAGAAAAAATACAAATATTTAAGTTTGAAACCATGCTTTTAGTAATATACATCGTAGAGTAGGTGATCTTTCAAAGAAAATGTCTACAAATTAGATTTTCTAACAATAAAATGTGACCAGTTGATCAAGTGAAAATGTATCGTTTTCGCTGGCCTTGCCCTTGCCCTTAAAATGTCTTAAGGACACATCACATCATGTGAACATGGACCGTGGTGGCTCGTATCAGACGTATCATTTAACTTTTATTTTTTAGATGTTTGACGACTGTGTTTATGTAGTGAAGGAGAGAGGACATAACATGCACTTGTGTTCAACAACTTACATCCATATTATAACTTCTTAACATTTATTTGTTTCACATTATCCAAATTAATTGTCAGAAACGTTGGTTTTAGTAAAATACTTACAGTTTCAATATCAAAACACAACGCCGCTCAAACGTTTACATGTCACAAATCAGAATAGCTTGACTTGTTTTATAGTTGATAATTACTCAATGTATCAACATACATTCATAATACCAGGACTGATCATATGTACTCGTGTACACATTGACGTACATATGTGGGCGCGCGATAGTGTAGTGGTTAGCACATCGGCCTGACATGCCGGCGCCCCGAGTTCAATACCCAGACCGGGCAGGTATGGTATATTTGGTGTAAAAACCTGGCTCTCAACATTGGGGACTGTGTATCCCTCGTGACTCGGAGATCACGGTAATGTCGGTCCCGTCTCAATTTGGGACGAAAAAGAACCACTGAGGACGACAAGCACCCTTGCAGTGACTACCCTCAGTGCCAGCATAGAAAGGTCGACTTGGCGATAATGTTCTGAAAAAGGCTGGCTAGTATGAATGAGACCTCATAAGATCATAACTTTGTAACCACAATATATACAGACTAGTCAGTTAATAGAACGTTGCCGAGTGCTGGAAACACTAGGAAACTAGGATACTTAGGTATATATTTCAATACGTATTACGAATTACAAATAAAGCTATTATGAATACGACAACTTGATTCATAATTTAAAATAAAAATGTGTTTTTGTATATCAAAAAAACATAGACTGTGGGTGTAAATTTTATTAATGATTATACTTGATGAATTGTTAACTCTCTGTACTATGTTGTGTCTAATGCATTTTTTGGCAAATTTATGTTTGAATGTGGACATATACAGATTATGTATTTCACGTGTGCAGTGCTGATGAATATCATAGATGTGTGTATCTGGAAAAACATTGAAGAAGTAGGGTAAAAGATTGTTAATTAATTTATAATAAAATATTAATGGTTGGATTTTATAAATGTCATCCAACTTTAGCAATTGAAGTATTTAAAAAATAGGACTGGTGTGAGTAATATATTTACTTAATGATATTATTCGTATTGCTTTTTTTTTGTAATTTGATGTGCCTGACGACTCTATAAAAGTAAGCCATAATTAATATGAGGGAGAAAAAGAGCATTGTACATAATAATGTATTAAGTGCAGAATAAATACGAATAAAATATGGTTTACAAACTAACAGTGGTACAGCAGCACATATTTTGTGTTGACTGCTGTTTCCTTTTTTATCTTCAAACATGCCATATATAGATCACGCACACAACATAGAAGTGGTTTGTTTCCTCAGGGCAACAACGTCCTATAAAGGGGTACACTCGTTCCGGCTGACCACAGGTTATTTCTGCTGTCGCCAATGACAATATTTCCCGGTAAAGCGAACGTAATACCATAATGACGCCCTCTGCAGAGTGACTCGTCATTCAGTTCGTCCACTGTTTCAGTGTGAGCAAGAAATACATAATTAACTAACATTAAATATTTTTTTGTAAACATCGCCAAATTTTAAATCAAAGGCCATCGGTATTCAAATGAAGCGAATTAGTGAACATAGAA
Organism: Paraescarpia echinospica; assembly: GCA_020002185.1. Classification (NCBI taxonomy): domain Eukaryota; kingdom Metazoa; phylum Annelida; class Polychaeta; order Sabellida; family Siboglinidae; genus Paraescarpia; species Paraescarpia echinospica. Next base: position 20,025,034 of record CM034544.1, read on the forward strand.
AGACGCGAGTGAGGCAACTAGGAGGAGATGCTCTCAGACTGCCCCCGGTGTCAGCGTATTAATGAAGACAGAAAGATGCGAGTGTGGCAACTAGGAGGAGATGCGGCCAGACCGCCCCAGGTATCAGCGTATTAATGAAGACAGAAAGACGCGAGTGCGGCAACTAGGAGGAGATGATGCCAGACTGCCCCCGGTGTCAGCGTACTAATGAACATAGAAAGAGGCCAGTGTGGCAACTAGGAGGAGATGCGGCCATATTGTCCCCGGTGTCAGCGTATTAATGAACATAGAAAGAGGCCAGTGTGGCAACTAGGAGGAGATGCGGCCAGACTGCCCCCGGTGTCAACGTATTAATGAACATAGAAAGAGGCTAATGCGGTACAATTTCATCGTTGACATAGGTACTAGTTTATCCAACCTCTTAGAACCCTGCCAGGGAACAAAGCCAACCGAATTTTTTTTTAACGTACTGTATCACGATCAATGTATATTTCCTCCATTAGAAGTACTCCAAATTGTGTCTTGGTGCAAACAGAAAACTTCATACGGACACGATGAAATTTTCATGGAAACAGATAAGCATGTAATAAAGCAAACTGTACAACCGCTAACTCACATGTTTAACATAATATTATTGATCAGCGGACCATTTCCAAATTATATGAAAATATGGAGTTTGCAAAAATAATTCCTACATTTAAGACAGGAGATCGTTTTCAGTGTTCTATTTATAAACCTATATCTCTTTTATCTCAATTAAAAAAAATATTTGAAACAATATTCAACAAAAGATTAACGTAATAGTTAGGTTTCAGCAGTGAGTAAATGTCAAAGTACGATAGCGTTTGACGCTGTTGACTACAACATATTGCTAAGTAAACTGCAATGTTACGGAATAAGGGGCTTGGCTCTTGATTGCATAAAAAGCTACTTATGCAACCGTAGATGATATGTATGATATAACAACAGTAACCCACAACTAAAGGAAATGAAGTGTGGAGTCCCGCAAGGTTCAATCCTTGGCCCAGTATTATTTAGTCTGTATATAAATGACATGTATGAAGTATCTAGATTGATTCATAATATTCTGTTTACTAACGATACTAACATTTTTATTTGGCTTGTAACTCAGATGATGTATAACCATTGTCGTTAACAACGAACTAAAGAAACTACACCTGTGGTTCCGAGGGAATAAACTATTGCTTAATGTGAACTAAACACATTTTATAATGTTTAACACTAAACAACAAACTAGAACAGATGTGAATGTAGTTTTGAAAGGGATAAACATTGAGAAGGCATCACATACAATATTCCTTGGAGTAACCATGGATGAAAACTTAACATGGAGAGAACAAAAAAATGGTTGTATCAAAACGTTTAGTAGTTTTGTATAAAACTATGCATGTTCTTGATTTTCAAGCAGTACACACATTATACAAATCACTTGTTGAACCGCATATACCATATTGCTGAGAGATCTGAAGAAAATCTAGACATAGAAAACTAACTCGGTTACACAAACAAAGTTATACTAATTATTTATAACCTTAATTACCACGATCATACATCAGCATTTTTCCGTCTCTCAAATGTGCTTAAATTTCATAATTTAGTTAAATACAAGACTATGATTATACTTTATAAAGCAATCAACCACTCTTTAAATGGTCGTGTTCAAGTATTCTTTGAAACAACCGCATCTATGCTCATGCACGATACCAGACAAAGCAAACTATTAAAACGACAAACACTCCCTTAGACTGCTGTTACTCACCGTCAAGGGTATAAAAACGTAGAACAATTTAGCAAATAAATTGTATCAGCTTTAACACAAGTTTAACACAATTGAAAAACATTCAAATTGACATTATTTTCTACATATTTGTGAATTGTAAATTGAAGATGATTTTAGTTAAACCCATGTAGTAGTAACACAAGCACTATGATATCAAATTTATATATGAATTGAAGTAACGATTGTGGCACCGCTAAATGTGAAAATTCCACTAAATGTGACAGGTCCGCTAAACGTGAAAAACATGCTACGCTAAATGTGAAAATTCCGCTATATGTGAAAACATTACACTAAATGTGAAAAAAGTACGCCCGGTAAACGTGAAAAACTATCAACGCTAAATGTGAGACATAGGGAGGCCCGCTAAAAGTGAAAAACTTCCTACGCTAAATGTGAAAACAACATTCATATTCAGTTCCATATAAGAACGGTGTGTGTGTGTGTGTGCGTGCGTGCTTACGTGCGTGCGTGCGTCCGTGCGCAGAGATTGAAAATGTGACCACCTGCAAACTGGCTATTAAACGGTTTCCTATCCGGCTGACTGCTCTCTGGTGTCGACGATTGGTGTTAGATTAATTGATTGTCATCAACTGGACATATTAATTTCGCGTCGGACATTAGTCAACTGGACAGCGGCAGTTCGCTAGATGAGTAATGATCGTCTGACGAACGACGCATTCACAAATATCACCGACTATACTCTATCACTAAACAATGTTTTAAAATATGAAATTAAAATAAAATATCCTTTCAGGATATTTACAATATGTCATTGTATCTAGAGGTGGCAATTAGTGCAACTAGCGTCAACTGGCGCAACTAGCGGGGATATTATTGGAGTTTCGGCTTCGATTCTTATATGTGGTTCGCGTGCATTCACGAGAACAAATAGCCACGCTGCCGTTTGTAGTAAATTACGCTTGTCATTGTGTTAGCGAGTGAAATACTAAATAGTCATGCTTCTGCTGGTAATATATTAATTGTGTTAAATTAGAAGCAACTGTACTATATGCAAGTTAATACATTTTTAGTGAGCGATAATCATTGCAGGGCAGACGACTCTAAAATATTGAGTCGTGTTCGGCATGGTAAAACATGATGTCGCTGTTAAGTCCGTGTAGTAGCAGACTGTAGCCTACGTCACGTCGCAGTCGAGTTATTCTAGCTAGCGTCAACATAAGGTAATCGTTTATTTGCTTACTTCGCTGAGGCTGCACTAACGGACATTCTATATTGAAAAGAGCTGAATGAAACTAGTAGACATGTCAATGAAATAGGATACAGTGCACTGCCATAACCGTGACCCTGTTACAAATTATGTGATCATTAACTGATACCCTAATGCAAGACTCGAGACTCAAGACAGTTTTCATGTGCCCGATACGTGCCAATACGTGTCGATAATGTAATAAAACAAACCGATACTCTCATAAATACCAGGTATTGCAATAATATCGAAAGATAATCTAACAAACGTTCTGCCCGATAGTGTAATAACTTTTGACTGATAATGTAAATGAGAAGGAATTTTACTGGAATAAGGCGATTAACAATTAAAAGGACTATGACAGTTTTTCGATTAACTTAAGTTAATAATCTTTTTGGGTCGGTAATCTTTTTAGTTAAATTGTCAAACTAACTACTTAAATTAACGACTTAGGCTATACTGTTCTTGTTACAAATTAATACGTAACACACTGTGGCTGTGTTAAATGTAAACGATCCATCACGTGTTAACGTGCTGCACTGACACCCAATTTCGGTGTAGAATCGTAGGCAAATGCTCAAGAAGGTTTATTACATTAAGGGTGGTTGTTATTACGGTTATTACGGTATCAGACACTTACGTTATTGATCAATTTTATTACATTATTGTTTGATTTTATAACATTTTTGGTTAATTTCAATACATTATCGGGCACATATTACATTATCAGTTAATTATTACATTAACATTTGTAACACACCTTAACCCGGACCCTGAACATGAATGTAATCCAAACCTTACCTGATCTTAGCCCTAACCCAAACCCTAATCTAAAACCGTACACTAACCGTAATTTCACCCTGAGCGTTTAGCGCATAATTATCAGTTCGGATAGAAACTCCGTTTCAAGCGATAGTTACATGTTCTCGTTTTTTTTCCACAGGTTGCAAATTTAGGCTCAACTACAAGTTAGTCGGCACATACCTGTATTGCAACAACAAGAAAATTGTTAAAACGTTCGATGTCACTAAGTTGGTCAAGGAGCAATATGATCGCCTGAGAGTAATTGGACCACGGCGCATGCATCATTCACTTAAGAATGAGATGTGTTAGTCGGAACATGCAATAAGTCGTGTGCTCTCCCAAGACACGCGACACCAGACAATGACGGTGGTGCAGGTGGTCACAGTTTCTATCTCTGCGCACGCACTCACGCACTCACGCACGCATGCACGCACACACACACACACACACACACACACACACACACACACACACCATTCTTACACGGAACTGAATATGAATGTTGTTTTCACATTTAGCGTAGGAAGTTTTTCACCTTTAGCGGGCCTCCCTATGTCTCACATTTAGCGTTGATAGTTTTTCACGTTTACCGGGCGTACTTTTTTCACATTTAGTGTAATTTGTTTACATATAGCGGAATTTTCACATTTAGCGTAGACTTTTTACGTTTAGCGGACCTGTCACTGTCACATTTAGCGGAATTTTCACATTTAGCGGTGCCACAAACGATCACGTTAACGTTAACCCCTTAATTTGTAACAATTTGTCTTCTGAACGGTGCTATAGATATGTTGCGAATTTGTTTTCAATGCACTTTCTTTTTTGCTACGCCAGTTATGCATTTTTTGTCGCTCGGTAATCATAAATGTTTCGCTCGGAAAATGATGTAACATTATGTTTGAAAAATCAGTTTCCCAAGTTTTCCCCAATTTCAAGTTTTGTGTAAATAGTTCACAATAACACAGTACTATATTAGTTCGTGCTGTGCGTGATAGGCAGCTGTATAACTATGTAGATTCCGCAAACAATACACATACACAAAGTTGAGAGGTTTGTCTATGATAAGATTGTTTTTCAGCTTCGATCACTTGAACTACAGCCGTTGGGTTAGCGTGCACCTGGAGAACATGAAGACATTGCCAAATGCAGCGTTAACGATGTTCACACTAGGCGCCCGTCGACCAGGCGCACGAACAGGTAAATGAAGGCGTGAAGGGGAAAGGGGGCATCATCGGTCTCACTGAAAACGCTGCAGCTCTTTAAAGATGGCCCCTCAAGGAACCAGAGTTGGCACGAATCCTGCAAGAATTTGAAATACAGATATCACCCGCAAAAGAAACAACAACTAGCGAGATGCACCACGAAGAAACCTTGGCTACTCAGTGAAAATTCCATTCCGATGTGTTTGCACTCATCGGTGCCATTCGGCAACACAACACGGAATCTCTTCGAGCTTGAGTGCACCAGTCTGGTTGTGCTCCACAGCCCAGCATGCGCTCAAGAGTCATTGGTGGAGACCATATCGAAGCTGGAGACTGTGGGCCAGGCACAACACGAGGCATTCCGGTTGAATGTCCTACACGAAAGGAGCACTCCATTCAGCACCCCGATCAAGATAAACGGCTTTCCCACGCTAAGAAAACCGAGGCTAGAGAAGAAGAAAGGCATGCAGCAGCTGTCGAACATCAAGTCAGACGCATCACTGTTTGGCAAGTTGTATATCGCAAACCAAGTCCGCGATGACGACTCCGCTGTGTTTTTTGGGCACGAGAACCAACCTTTCTCGCCCTCTCTATCACAATCTGGGGAAGTGAGGTGTGGCACAATGTCAGACCTGCTGTCTTGTCTAGATGTTCCCGACCAAACCGAGGTTCCTCCATTTGTAGACATATAGGATTGTGACGGACCTGTCCTAACCCACATGTTGGCCCCCACAGGCTGCGCAACGTTCCAGGAATACGCCGAACAAAAGGTTCATACCATTCGCCAAGAGGGAACTTGAATCGACAACGATGTGGATATTGTGTAGGACAAATATATCGATATCTGCTTGAAACTAACAGCCAGGGAGAAGCGCGGACACGGTGGAAGAGTGCGAGTTACAAGACAAGCCAAGGTTCCAAATAAATGGCCAGAGTTCCCGCGGGACTCAAAAAACAAGAGCAATGAGACTCCAGACAGAACAATGATCATAAGACAAGGTGGAGTGCGTGACAACTGGTGACACTGTAGCTGCTTATGGGACATCCATAGATGAATTGTGTTCCCACGAGGAGGCAGACACGCGTAGAGTGTACTACTCACTACACGCTCTTTAGCGAGGGGTGAATATAGTCGTGGTGCGCACTGTAGACAAGGATGTCATTGTCATTTTGGTTGGATTGTTCTTCTGCTTGACAACGACCGTCGGTAACTTACAAATGTGGGTGGCATTCGGAAGAGGGCGAAACTTCAGAAACATACACGTCAACGTCGTCTCCGACAGCCTTGGAGAGCGGAAGGCTAAGCGACTCCTGGTGTCCCATGCCATGACGGGCTGTGATATAGTTCCAGTGTTCCATGGCGTGGGGAAAAGTCGGCTTGGAAGGCATTGTTTGAAGTTACATGAGCGACAGAGGCATTTGCAACCATAGCGGGGTCACCGTTTGCCAAGTCAGACGTGGCTAGTCCAGAATTTAAGTTGATGGAGAAGTTCGTCATCACAATGTATAACAAGTCAAGTGTAGCAACGTCTGTTAACGAGGCAAGACGATAACTTTTTACGAAGAAAAACTGCGCCTTCGATCGTCTTCCATCAACAGAGGATGCATTGCTGCAACAGCATATGATCTTTGAGTTGTGCGGCTCGGCCGGATGTGCCGTCCCCAAAAGACTTTTGACGGATGTTTGAGGATGGGAGATGGTCTCCTCTTTCGTCAAGCTTCCTGAAGCTACCTACCGGGAGCTTTTGTTGTGTCGATGCAAAAGCGGAAAGCCTTGTGCACGTGCTCTCAAGCTGGCCTGCCGTGCACGGACCTTTGCACGTGTTCCTCTATCAAGAAGTAACAAATTATTAGCTGGCCTGCCGTGCACGGACCTTTGCACATGTTCCTGTGTCGAGAAGTGACAAGTGATTATTGTTGGCTTGGGCGAAGAAATAAAAAAGTAAAAACAATACTTACATACATTTTTACTAGTACAGTATAGCCACGCACACCCGCGGAAATATGTGTGTGTGTGTGCGTGTGTGTGTCTGTGTGTGTGAATATATGTGTGTCTGTGTGTGTGTGTACACGTAGCGTGCATGAATAAATGCACACATACATTCATACATAAAAAACGATGTTATTGAATATATATATATATATATCACTTTCAATAATATTTGACCTTGACATTTGAGGGTAAATAACGTACATACATACATACATACACAGATACACACACATATGTACATACACACATGCATGCATAAATGCACGCGTATATTCATATAAACAAAAACAGCGATGTTTTTGGTGAACAATAATTTGACCTTGAAATTCAAGGTCAAGAACACCAAATCTGTCATGGAGCCCCCTCTAATCGGATTCGTCGTGACATTTTATATATATGATCCAATTTTCATGCTTTTATCCGGCAAATAACGATACGATCCCATAGACACCCTACTACTGTAGGTCAGTGTGACTGCGATGCCAAAGATTATTGTAGCATCCTTCGTGAAAATGTTCATTAAGTTGGAAGAATAATTAAATAAGCAAATTTCTTAATTCACAACTATATAAATTCGACTCACTTCGCCGTTTCGACAGCCTTCGGTGGCCTTCTTCAGGAACTAATCTTCCTCTACTCGCCAGATGGCGTGGCGAGCAGGCTGTGCCACACGTGACTCAATCGGTAGCCCCCTCATCTCTATTCATTGTAGGTGTAGTCTTTCTGATCCAGATGGCCTCCTTGATCCATCGTGCCCCTCTGTCTATCTCTCTATCAACTACTATTGCACCTTCCCAGTTTTGCATGGTCAGTTATAGCTGACATGTGTTCAATTTCTTTCCTTTTTTCTCGAGTGAAACGTCTGGTTGTCACGGTTTCGACTTCTTTCATATGTTCTTCTAGTCTCGTGCCAAGTGTTCTTCCCGTCTTGTTGAAGGTCTTACACGGGATTTGGTATACACAGTCTTCTTTCTGTCTTCCACTGCAGATTGGTTTGTGGTGTTAGCCTCATTGTTCCGTTCTCGTGCAACAACTGACTTCATGAGCTTTTCTAGGGTTGACTCCTTTCTTGGATTCTGCCAACCTTCGGTGTGCAGTGAATGGTGGAATTTATGAGTCCTTCTGTTACCGAGCAAACCGGCAACAAATATGAACACAAGTTCATGTTGTCTGTTGGATGTCCTGGTCATCATGCTTTGCAGTCGGCTGTTGTCAATTACTAGCGCAACTGCTGCAAGAAATTCCTGCAAGGTCAGGTGATGGAAAAAAATAGACTGGGGTAACAGACGGCGTGAACATGACAAAGCTTGATTCCCTCGATTCGGATACAAGTCCACATTGCGTTGCAATTTTTTCCAAGCAAAAGTCGTACATTTTCTGCTTGGAAAACGTCACTGCAATTGGATCTTGTTGCATTCCGTGGCATGCCAGATTGGTGTGATCGAGGACGGGACCCTTGAGTTTCGCAATCACGTCCACCGATTTGTTTGCGTTTGGACCTTTCAATTCGTGATGGTTGTGAAGTAGGAAGTTTCTGACGCAACCGATATATAATCCCGTGAGTGTCTTCGGTAATTCCCTGTTCACTTGGTGCATTTGCGAATTCACGATGCGACAAATGATATTCAAAAAGTGAATCAAGTAAGTGAAGTAACAAATCGAATCACCCACTTGTTACTTCACTTGTGATACAAAGTGCCGTTGAAACGCGTCACAGTCGTCTGAAACAACACAAGTCATTAGATGTTGAAAAAGATAGTGACACTATTTGACATTCGATGGTGTTTAATGGTACAATGTTTCATCATTCGATAATTGTAAAACCATGATGTACAGTATAAATTATATGTCTTCCAAAATACTGACCACACCAGTATATATTGAACAAACCAGACATAAAATTGTGTTCTATATTCATATGTTATGTGTTCAAAAAGCGCTGTGTACCTTTAGTCCTCAAATAACAAGCTCGGATAATTATGTCAATGCGTTGTTATGGTTTTCATGCTTGCGAGAGCAGCACACTGCCATATAAACAAACTGTTTCTTACATACACATATTATGAGTGTTCGTGTTAGGGATTACAAAAACGAGGTCTTTAAAAAACGAGTTCCCAAAAACAAAAATGGTGTCCAAAGATGTAGACTATTACAAATTAATGTGTGGCCTTGATTCATAAATCAATAAATAAATGTTCATAACATTAGCACATTTGTTTAACTCTTTATAATTATGTATCATGCTGCAAATCATCATATTTCATTACGCATAAACAACTAACATAATCTTTACATGTCTATAACTTAGCATTGTTGTTTTCTACAAAGTTTGTGACCCTGGCTGACTGAGACACTGGTAATGATTGTACTATTTGTGAGCTTTGGTGATGGAGGCATATTATAATAAAAAACCAACCTTTTAATGTTTGGTTTTTCGTATATAATGTGCCCCAATTGTGATATTTCACAAACATATATTATTTTAAAACATGCATATTGTGTAGACGTATGGGTTGACATTATTTGTGTAGATGTTGACGGATTGCACTTTGTTCTCCAAGACTTTTAAAATGTACGATGGGCGATAATAGGGTATCGGCAGCAACAAATGCTGTTCAGGGTGCTTGTTTAAAGCTAATAACTAATTTCAACGACAGACAAGGGGTAACTATGCACAAGGACATTGATTAAACAAGTTCAATGTAATATGTCATTTAGATCATTCCAAGTCAGGACATTGTTCAGTTTGTTGTCCGCGCGGTCGTTGTCTGTATTCGAGGGGCAAGAAACAACTTCGAACAAATATTGAGTTACGTCGAAAGGACGCGGGAAAACTTGAAAAAACTGTGTCCCTCCTCGAAAAACCGCGAAACATTATTAAAAACGGCGTTATTGCGAACACTGATTATTATACTTGTGCAGTATGTATGTTGTTATCGATATAGTTTACCCTGTGTAACATGATTTATAAAAACACTAATGGAAAAATATCCGTCTAACGTATAAATCCTTGTAAACCATTTCTATTATTTGTTGTATTTAATTTTTAATGGAATTGTCCATCACTAGTTTTGAAGGGTAGTAATAAAAATATGGTGTTTTTGTAAGAATGCACTGGTACCTTTGCAAATGCTGAACCAGTGGAAGCATGCGTGATAGTGAGAACCATTAAATAGCATTACCACAGCATCTGTTTCTTTCATAAACAATATTTATTTAATGAAAACAATGAAAGGTGTACATCTGCTGTGGATCTAGAATAGCGAAATTTGATGTTAGAAGTTAACTCGCGTTTTTTGGTAACAATTAGTGCATTACATGCCAGTATTTTTGTTTTATTGTTAACAACAGTTAACTGTGCCCTGTTAAACTAAATTAATCATGTTATTCAACCACTACATAATTTTTCCTATACTATTTATCCATAATCTATTTTTACTTTCAAGTTGCATGGTCTTAGATTTTTAAGACCCTATACAAAATCAAAGAGATCTTAGTCCTGCAAAAGGCAGTCTCACATTCCCTTGTTATCGCTCACAATAATGACAGCACGGTTACCTCGATTAATAATCTGCATATTCTCAACTGTCACAATAAGGCAACGCGCTCACGCCAATGCATCCTGACTGTTCTTAAATATTGTACTGGCGCTGACAGCAAGAATACTGTAAGTACCAGGCAGGGTTGTCTATCTCACAAAAACAATTTCCGTGTTGACCGCCCCCCCCCCTGTCGCATCCCGTCCCGGTCCACAAGGTTGCCAATCAAACCTTTCTCTGAAGTAGATACAGTGACAAGCCCAGCCTGTTCACGGTGCCTGGGAATCCAGGAAGTTACTAATTTAATCATCAAAAGTAGATATACTTTGTTTCAACATAATTATTGTGTTGCTACTTAAGGTCGTCGGTTAGCACTTCAAAGGGATGCTTGTGTAGTAACATCCAATAAGTTACATTGTGTTAATTACACCTGTCAAGGTGCATACATGGCCGGTCATGCCCAAATGTTTACGTCTGTAGAGTATCACGGTGAGAAAGACAGTGTCAGTGAATAGCCAATAATTATCCAACAAGGTTCTAAATTTACAACACACAGCAGGAAACATTATAATTATTATTAACAGTCAATGACAAATTTTAATTATTGTATTCAAATAAAAACATTACACTAATGACACAGATATTTTTGGCCGCTGTAATTGCTGTTGACTGACAGATGCAGACATAATAATATGCTCACGTGTCACGTGCCATGGCAGTCATCAGCAGGCTGGTGGCAGTCAAAGTTGTAACATTGTACACAGTCACAGCATTGGATGACGTTACCGCACTGACTTTGTAGAACTTGTAGTGAACTAAATATTTGCTGATAAATTGTAACAAGTGAATGATGACAGTTTCTTCAGGGCATCTTCAGCAGCAGTATTTATAGCTTTAGCAACTCTTTAATGTGTATCATTTTCTGTAGTCGGATATTTGTATTCCCGTAATACGGCGGCAGTTTCCGTAATATGAGGTGAATTTCCGTAATGATAACGGAAAATTCGTAATGTTAGGCAGCCCGGTACCAGGTAACTAAATATTCCTTTCCGAATTTAATGTCGTTGAATGATAATCTGCTGCCACCTTGTAGCCGGTAGTATAACTTAGATTATACAGGTTGTGCCACCTGGCGTTTATTGTCGTGCTCACTTCTCAATCCCCAACACCCCAGTCAGGCCAAATTAATCCTAGTCATGGCCCCATCCTGTGCTAGCACCAGTTATCTGGTCATTGTAGGGATCATGCAGATTTTGTATTTTCAAAATATACCATGGGCAACATTTAGGGCAAAGTTATGAAACGGGCATTTTCAAAGGTAAACATTCATTACGACATCCAACTATATTAGTTATAAAATTACTACTTATGGACACAACATAGGCTTCCACAACTGAAATAGTTTTTTATGTCAAAGATTATATTGACCTTCACGAAAAAATTATCAATATTATGATGTCTATAGCCAACTATGTGGCGTCATGTTAATATGATCTTATCACTAAGCATTCTGCGTTTGTCTAGTTGAGAAGAAATAGAGCAGCTATCAATTCCGATATGTTTTATTGAACTCTACTGAGTATTACACGTATATTTAAAAAAATGCATAGGTATGTTCACGACATGAAAACAGTGAACGCAATGTTTTTGTTGGGTCATATATTCGACATGGTTGTACATTTTAGGTGACCTGTCTATATGTCGTTATAAACATATTTATATCATGTTAACGTCAGTTATTTTGGGTAAATCTGGGCCGCGTTCAGAGTTCGCGCCGCGGTGGAATTACATGGTGCGCATGCGTGTGTTTACAGATTATGTAAATGACCCATCACTGAACCAATGAGAACAGCTGCCTGGGTCACGCATTTGCTACCACATGATCCGAATTGTTTTCACATCTGGCCTAAACAGGGGGCGTCTTCCAAGCTCTGGAGATCACAGAATGTAGTTATTAGCATATTTATGCCCATATATGGGATGATGACGCGTCAAGCTTCGTGGTGATATCTCATATGTTAGGAGCGTCCCAAAATTAGCAGTTGCGAACGCGCGTCATTACTGGCATTTTCGGCGTTATTTTAAGGAAATCGAGCGGAACACTTCGCACAGCTCTACAAAAATCGCTTTAAAATACACAAAACAGAGTTATTTAGAGGGTAGCTAGAGTAGCAATCGATAAAACGAATACCAAAGAATAATTTTCAGGGGAAATCTCAAAATCGATGGATTCGCGATTTGTTCACATAAACAGCATTTACGGAAAATCAGATTTCCCGACATCCGACTCATTTCGTTAAGATGGGTCACATATTTATTACTAAACAACAAAGCCTTTTCACACGTAATTGTCAATGGTTTACATTAATTACTTTAAAAAGATGTATCTCTGTCCGATATTAAAATGTACTTTGTAAAGCAATATGATTGTACACATAATTATGACAGCATTATATTATGCGCAACTAACTCATTTAATACATATTCTTCTGTACAATTACAGAACAACGTTACTGATGTTACACAAGCAGATATTCAAACACTGTAATCACGTGTAATCGCTATAGGTTAAAATATGGACGTAATGTATAACTGAACGCGTTACATAGCATGGAGTCAATTACAACACATTTATTTGTGACTTTCCACACAATATTAGACTAGCAACATGGTCACTGATCATGCGCCATTATAGGCGGATATACGGGAGATCGCAAATGCAGAGGGAGACTGATGATATCAATAGAAACGATACTAGAAAAAGCATGAAGTGACCATGAAGTACGTGAATTATGTACCTACTCAAGTGCAAGAATCTTCTGAAAATGAAATAAATACTAATGATGTGGACTATGTCTGTAATAAAGCATACAATATTCCTACTGTTGCCGCAAGTGACAAGTGCCACCGCCCTAAGCACTGTTTCCCTCAAGCGTCACATCATTTCTTAATCACACAACTGTGAACACGTTCATTTTTTAAAGTACTACAGTATCTAAGCTGATTTTCATATATCACATTTGAAAGGTTTCAACAAGGTATATAAGCTTAGCGTGGATATTCACGTGTACCTTTAGTGAACCACAGACTCTCTACAATCAAAATGTGTCCTAAATTAGTCACATTAAAGGTTTCCTCATCTGTGTGAGAGCAAGTGTGACCTCAAATGACGAGATTGTAAGAAATGTGCACCACAGGTATCACACCTGTAGGGTTTCTCACCAGAATGGATTCGGACATGTGTCTTCTAATTAGAACTTGTTGAGAATTGTGCATCACATGTATCACATTTGAAGGTTTGTTTCCCCAGTGTGGGTACGGACATGTGTCTTCAAATTACCACACCTTGACAAGTGTGCACCATATGTGTCACATATGTAGGGTTTCTCCCGAGAGTGGATTCTGACATGTCTCTTCAAATTACCACACCTTGAGAATTGTGCACCACATGTGTCACATATATAGGGTTTCTCTCCAGTGTGAATGCGGACGTGTGTCTTCAAGTAACCACTTGCTGAAAATTGTGCACCACAGGTATCACATTTGTAGGGTTTCTCTCCATTATGCATACGGACATGTATCTTCAAGTAACGATTTGTTGAAAATTGTGCACCACAGGTATCACATTTGTAGGGTTTCTCACCGGTGTGGGTACGGACGTGTACCTTCAAATAACCACTTGTTGAAAAGAGTATATCACAGTAAACACATTTGTAGGGTTTTACACCAGTATGCGTACGGACATGAATCTTCAAAGAATCACTTCTTGAAAAGTGTGCACCACATATAACACATTTGTAGGGTTTCTCACCAGTATGCGTACGGACATGCATGTTCAAAGAACCATTTCTTGAAAAGTGTGCACCACATGTGTCACATTTGAAGGGTTTCTCCCCAGTATGGGTACGGATATGAATCTTCAAATGACTACTTGTTGAAAAGTGTGTACCACATGTATCGCATTTGTAGGGTTTCTCCCCAGTATGAATGCGGACGTGTTTCTTCAAAACGCCACGGCTTGTAAACTGTGCCCCACAGGTGTCACATATGAAGGGTTTTTCACCTGTGTGACTGCGCACATGTATCGTTAAGCTACCGTTAGTAATAAAACGTTTTCCACAAGTGTCACATTTGAATCGTGTCTCAACAGTGTGAGTGTGCACTTTCACATTCATATTGACAGTGCTGCTGTTGCTGACGTGTTTGCACACCTTCCACTGTGAGTTCGCATTTGCAGGTTTAAAGTCCCACTCTGACTAACTGTTTTCAAAACGTAGCACTTTGATGAAAAGGTTTCTGATCCATCTAAGAATGCATATATATACCTTTAAGTTATTACTCTATGAACTCTTTGTTCCATGGTTGTCACACTTGAATGGTTTCTCCCACCACGAGGGACTCGGTGTCTCATTAAATGTAAATATTGATCAACAAGAGCCAGTCACGTGTTTTTTGTGTGTGTGTGAAAACAAAGATGTGGACATTCTGTGACTTGACTATATGCCTTACGTCGTGTTGGTGACAGAACCTGATAGTTGTTGTTGTGGGTGAATCGATGCAACTTTATTACTTCATTGTAGACACTTGTGACACAAACTGCCGTTGACACACATCACAGTCATCTGAAACAACAACAGTCATTAGATGTGGGAAAAGTTAGTGACATAACCAGACATGAGCCAAAACTTTTGAAAGGGGTTTAATAGTACAACGTTTGATCATTCCAATTGATAATTGTAAAATTATTAAATACAAAATAAAGTATATAGAATTATTGTATTTATTCCAATATAGTGACTGCCCATGTATTGTTTACAAAGAAAAACATGGTTTTTATTTCAAAAGTTGAATGTTCTCAAAATGGTTCTGTATATTTAATCCTTGCTGTACGCAATGATAACATACGCAGTTTTCACCAGCAATTTAAAAAAAATCATAATGCATCATATTGATATCACTAATCAGAAGCAATTGTTTCTCCGTTCTCGATAGCCATGAACATGGATCGCCAAAACCGTGGAAATTAACTGGGGTCCCGGCTGTTGACTGAACAATAACAAAAACCCTATCTAGCATTGAATCCAAATCTTCTACTTATGATGACATGTCTATGAAGTGTACCACTCTGTCTGTATATGTATATTTATTTATGGGCAAGGCCAGCAAAAACGAGTGCTGTCGCCGGCCATTTTCGTAGTTGTTATAGGGGCCTATGTAAAGTCCATATAAATTTCCGACTCCAGTGGCTAGAAGACATCATAAGGATTAAAACGATGTATACTTTTATGAAGTTAACTGTAAAATGTGCTGAATTACGAACGCATGCACGCGGGACAAGTGTGCGTTTTCGCATGTCGCCGGCAACAACCTGACTACAACCACTGTTACAATTATTAAACTACTTATTATAAAAGTGCCTCATGTGTGTTTCCTTGATCTCATACAAAGTGTAGATTATTTTATGGTATAAATAAATCACCTGCAGTACAAAATTATGTTACGCTGCTTCCTTTGACTGTTCTCCAACTTTAAATTAACGGCACACGTAGTTGCAAACTGTTATTGAAATCTAATAACATATATATATGACCTAGTGCAATTATTTGCAGCTATTATCTTAATGCTACAGTCATAGGACAAACATATTAACATTTTCAGTTTTCAACTTTAAGGATTCGATTTACGTTACGGCGATACTGAAGAAAGTATGTAGGGGCATGACAAAAGAATTACGAATGCATGCACGCGGGACAAGTGTGCGTTTTCGCCGGCAACAATCTGACTACAACCACTGTTACAATTATTAAACTACTTAGTACAAAATTATGTGTCTGTGCTCTTGAGTAGCTTGACGCCGAAATCATGCGATTTACGTTAGGCTGCTTCCTTTGATTGTTCTCCAGTTTTTTTTCACACCACACGTAGTTGCAAACTGTTATTGAAATCTTATAATATATATATATATACATATATATATGGCCTAGTGCAATTATTTGCAGCTGTTATCTTAATGCTACAGTCATAGGACAAACCTATTAACATTTTCAGTTTTCAACTTTAAGGATTCGATTTACGTTACGGCGATACTGAAGAAAGTATGTAGGGGCATGCCAAAAGAAATACATCACTGTTATTCAACGGAGGTTACTACCAATAACACAGTATACATTCGCTCCGGCGTTCTTTTAAACAGTCTGGGGAGCTTGAGTCGTGAATTTGCGTTACGTTACACCATTTACGTTTACGCCGACAAATAATTGTATAATCGCGTAGCAAATTGCCATGCAATTTTACCATGTCCATGGTTGAGTGACTAGGTAAGGTTAGTCGTAGTGTTAGTGTGAATAAATGGTTCTTAATTTCTCTTAGGATTTTTACCCACTGTAAACTAATAGGAGACTTGAAGCAAAACTCACTCAGGTTACCGGAGGAAATATAGCGATAAGAAATGCATTATGCATTTCTAGTGTGACAGTACTTATTCTTCGATGGGCGATATATCCGGAGTTCCGCAAGGTTCAGTGTTGGGACCAGCTTTGTTCTTATTTTACATAAATGACCTTCCGAAGGGACTGAGTTCTACTGTGAGGATGTTTGCAGATGACACTGCGTCATATCTGACTGTCAGATCGCAGGATGACGCTGCTACACTTCAATCTGACCTTGATACGATGGCCACTTGGGAATCCAAGTGGGCCATGCATTTCCATCCCCTGAAGTGTAGCGTACTGTCCATCACTCGGAGTCGTCACCCAAAGCAGTACCAGTATATGCTTCACGGACACGTCCCCAAACACGTAATATCTGTCAGATATTTAGGAGTCACCATCAGCTCTGATCTTAGGTGGGAACAGCATATAAACAACATATGCTCAAAAGCAAACAGAACCTTTAGCTTTCTCAAACGGAACTTGAAGATTGGATCTTTATCCATCAAAGAGCGGGCTTACAAGGCACTCATAAGACCATCAGTAGAATTTGCAAGCACGGCCTGGGACCCCTACACCAAAAAGAACATGAGCAAAATCGAAGCAGTGCAGAGACGTGTAGCCAGGTTCTGCCGTGGGAAATTTCACAACACATCCAGTGTCAACACCATGCTGACGAGACTGAAATGGCAAACGTTAGAAACAAGGAGGAAGATTGCTCGCCTCACAATGTTTTTCAAGATCACAAATGGCCTCGTAAACATATCCAGCCTAAACCTGACAGCACCAACCAGAAGATCTAGACATCATCACAGCAAGACATTTCAGGTACCATCTTCCAGAACAGACTACAGGAAATTTTCATTCTTTCCAAGGACCATCCCAGATTGGAATGGACTTCCAGAGACAGTAGTGTCAGCTCCCAGCCTTGGCTGCTTCAAGATTAGGGTTGCTGCCCACTTCAGTCCCCAATAAGCATAACCAGCACTCCCCCCCTGCCCCACTCCCCATCCACTTTTCATTATTCCCTCCATCTGTCCAACCCCCGCCTCACAAATCCATTTCTTCAACTGCAAACTATCTTCTCCTATCTATATCTTGTCTACCTTTTCCGATGCGCATCCCCTGCAAATATACCAACAATCATCTTCAAAATGTTGAAGTTGGTTGGTGAATCGGAAGAAGATATTAAATTGAATGAAATGTGAACACGTGCCGCTCTGTGGACCTGTAAAGAATACGTAACGTAAATTATAAATCGAAATTCGTATGCACGACGTGCGACTTCGATCAATGTTCAAATGCTTTACATTATGTATTATATTTAGATTGATAGAACCATTATTATTAATATTATGTAATTTTTTGACAAACTTTGATAACATAGAGCTATGGGCATAAGCGTGTGCAGTTTTTGGAGCATTATTTAGTTAATAACGAACGATGCCTGCGTTATTTCGCGAGCAGCTCGACGAATAAGAAGTCTTACTTTTCCCATCGAAACAAATAATACACGCACGAAACGATTTAACAGCGTCAGATTTATTTCAAACAATTTGTATGTCCGCGTAGATGCCTTGAAAATATATCTAAGTGCACATACATGCATGCCCAGATCTGCTCGATAAATAACGATCAAAATCGACGTTATTTGTCGAGCTGCTCAACAAATAACAGCCAGGCCTCGCGCTATTTCTCGAGCTGCTCGACAAATAACGGACCGAGTTCGCGTTATTTCTCGAGCTGCTCGAGAAATAACGATCAGATTCGGCGTTATTTATCCAGCAGCTCATGAAATAGCCTAAACCTTCTAGAAAAGCACATTATAAATTCGGGTATTATCGCTCACAACAATTAGTCGGTTTACCTTGATTAATAATTTCCAGATTCGTCACTGCCAGAAGATACATATAAAGAAGAAGGCAGCACATTGATGGCAATGTCACTCGTCTGATCCTAAAGGTAGTACTGGAGCTGGCAACAAGGTTATTTAAGTAACTATCCCTTTACGAAAATAATGCGTTATTTCGTCGAACGATAATGTGCTGCCACCTATTAGTCTGTAACACAACTTGGAGTTATACAGGTTCTGCCACCTGGCGTTTATTATCGTGCTCACTTCTCAACCCCAACACGAGTCAGACCAACGTACACCAGCCATGCGTCATCCTGTCTTATCATCAGTTATCAGGCCATTGTTGTCTCCATACAATTTTTTTATTTTAAAAACTTACAATGGGAAACACTGTTCACTGAGGACAAAGTAATGAAAGGGGCATTTTCAATGACAAACATACACTTTGAGTTTCTGAAGTTTTCCTCATAAAATATAATTAGTTGATATGAAATTCTTGGTGAAAATTTGACCATAGATGGGCAATATAAGGTTTAGTAGTGAACATGCCCTAACTGGGACATTTTTGTTTAAAATACTTTTTAGAATAAAGTCCTCATAAGATAATAATCTGCATGAGGACAATTACGCAAGGATATATATTTTCCGTTGCAAACAGTGTAACATTCTCCATAACAGGGCACTTAATTTCCTTGGCAAACAGGGCATAGCTGCAAAAACTTCTGGCGGACAAGTTCACACAAGGTCTTATGGAGAATACATTTGTGAGAAAAACCCTTATAAAAATGAAAATTATTGGAAAACTGACGGGCTAAATACTTAAAAGTCCTGTTTGGTAACAAAGGATCCGTTTCTTTAACATATAACAATTTACTTTTTTATATAATTATGGGCATACCCAATAGTTACATTCCGTTATATAAACCCAAATTATGCTAAATGCAACCCCTTTCGGTTCAAAAAACCTCCAACTGCACACCTTTCAAACATTCAAATATACCAGCTAAGGCTCCCATTAACTTCCAACTACACTCCCTTGGACACCCAAAACATCCATCTACACCCCCTTGATGAGACTCCCGACATGCACCATTATGACTAAAAAACACACCCAACTGCACGTAACTTCCCCGAAACTTCCAATTTGAAACTAAGACAATCTCCAAATGCTATTCAAGCGGAAGTCTTTTAACTACCCGTCACCCCATCAACCTGTCGGTCTGTTGTTAATTATTCACAATGTCACGCGTGTTTCACTGGGATTGTTCCGAGGGACGTATCGTAAACCATCCACCGATCAGTTGGACCCGTTTCATGTAACTTGTTTTGGGAAAACAAGTTACGTAAAACGTCGTCGTCGAAAATGCTTCCATCCCTATCATAAGTCTAATAATTAGGAACAATTTGGTTTTCATTGAAGGTCATCTTGTCAACCCTTTACAAAATATTCATCTTCAAATCCAAAACAAACTACGAAGGCCATTTTGGACACTCGCAAGTGCGGCGCACGTCGCAGCATCAATACAACGAAAGTGTGAACGGTAAACTGGATTTCCGGGGCAAACAGCAACGAAAAGGTGCGGCGCGAACTTTGAACGTAAAAATGTGCGTTATAGAGCAAAAGTCTTACCTCAATGAAAACGTCAGACCTGATTAAAAACTGGAGAAAAAAAAATTATGTGTCGGTGTGTATGTTGCATCAGCCGGAGGATGGAAATTTATGGAAGTTAATTTAATTATAAGGTCAACTGATGCATTGTTGAGGGATCTATGATAACAAAATCTTAGCAAATCCACAAGGTAATCATTATATGTAATATATGTTGTTACTAAATGACAAAGCCGTTTCACACGTAACTGTGAATAGTTTAAAATAATTACTTTAAAAAAGGGTGGCCCCTACATTAGTGACAACCTGTTACTGTTAATAGAAAATGTATATCAGTCCGATATTAAAATGTACCTTGTAAGGCTTGATTATTGTACACATAATTAAGATAGCATAATATTATATGCAACTCCGACGTTTAATACATATGCATCTATATATACACACACACACACACATATATATATATATATATATATTATTTAAAACATATGAATATATATATATATTATACTTATAAATATATTTATACGATACCAACCATTTTGTAACAATCTTGTGACTATTTTGGGACATATTCTTCTATATGTTATATATATACATATATATATATATTTATATATATATATATATATACAGTACGAGATCACCTTTAATGATGTTACTCGAGCAGATATCCAAACACTGTAATCACGTGTAATCGTTATAGGTCAAAATGTGGACGTAATGTATACATGAAGGCGTTACACAACATGGACTCAACATTAATGTGTGACTTTCTACACAATATTAGACTAGCAACACGGCCACTAATCATATACAAGTATAGGCGGATATACGGGAGATCGCACCTGCATACGTAGATTGATATCACTAGAAGCCACAGGAAAAAACTGTGAACATGAACTTGTTTAAAGTATTACCGGTACAGTATCTAAGATGATTTTCTGATATCACATTTGAAAAGTTTCAACAAGGTATGTATGATTAGCGTGGATGTTCACGTGTACCTTTAGTGAACCACTCTCGGCAAACAAACTATATCCCAAATGAGTCACACTAAAGGTTTTCTCATCTTTGTGAGAGTATAAATGACAACAAATAACGAGATTGTAAGAACTGAGCACACATCTATCACATTTCTAAGGTTTCTACCCAGAATGGATTCGGACATGTCTCTTCAAATTATGACTTGTTGAGAATTGTGCACCACAGATATCACATTTGTAGGGTTTCTCCACAGTATGGTTGCGGACATGTACCTTCAAGTAACCACTTGTTGAAAATTGTGCATCACAGATTTCGCATTTTTTAGGGTTTCTCACCAGTATGAATGCAGACCTGTCTCTTGAAATCACTATGGTCTCTAAACAGGTATCACATTTGTAGGGTTTCTCCCTAGTATGAATGCAGACGTGTTTCTTCAAAGCGCCACTGCATGTAAACTGTGCCCCACATGTGTCACATTTGAAGGTTTTTTTACCTGTGTGACTGCGCACATGTATCATTAAGTCACTGTTTCTTAAAAAAAACGTTTTCCACATGTGTCACACTTTAATCGTTTCTCAACAGTGTGAGTGTGCACTTTCATATTGATATAGACAGTGCTGCAGTTGCTGGCTTGTTTGCACACACTACGGTTGCAGCGTCTTACCACAATGTTATCTAGGATATACGCCTGCTATCAAAAATTGCTTCCGTTGCAACTTGTTCCAATATGACCATATTTTGCCCCAAAAAAGTCATGGACTACTAGCACGGTAAGCGTCGTTGGCAAACTTTTCGAGCGGCGCAGTGTTTTCGAAAAAAAAATGTAAGTATTTCACTAAAACCAAATTTTCTGGCAATTAGTTGTTTGCATAACATGAGATAACTATGTGATGAGGACTTACAATATGGATGTAAGTTGTTGAATACACCTACTAATGTCCTCTCTCTCTCACTCTCTCTCTCTCTCTCTCGTTAAACATCTATAAAAAAAAAATGAATTTCTTGTGTCCTGATGTAGGGATTGCATCAGCCAGTTTGGTGTAGTACTTGTTACGGGAGTTTCTAGTGAAATCTAATGCCAGTCTAATACTTGTGTTAGTCCAACTAGACCTGTCATATGTTAGCAGACCACTTGTATCATTCGGGAATTGGATATAAGTATAGTTACCGAATCGTTGTTCGACCCACACAAAAATTCGTCCCTTTGAATCGCGCGAGATCTAGCCGCCGATCTCTGTGTATAAGTAAAAAGAATTGTAAGTGATTTCCCTAGAAACTTTCGTCACGTTTGTCAACAGATATTTTTCATTGGTTATACCCGCTAGCACGGTAACTGTAAAATGAACTCTGGAACGAAACTTTTTTGTGTGGCGCTATATTTTCGTATGCCCCTACATTCGTACGTATTTCACTAAAACCAACTTTTCTAACAATTTATTTGTATGACATGAAACAAATAAGTGGCACGGACCCGAGGTGTTACTCGGTGCTTAGAATGTTTATGCTGAATTCTCGCTTTCACACCATGCTCATACTCACGGAGGTTATACAACTTTCTGAGCACGTAAACGTTCTCAGGCTTGAGCATGAAACGTCTAAATTCTAAGTATGCTACGGACCTCAACACTGTACTCAAACAAGCAAAGATGGCAGCTCAAGTAGAAATTAGTCAAATTCTTTGACCAAGTTCGATACTTTCCAGAAGAAACACAGCTCGATATCAGTGTCCGCGTCGCTTCCAAGATGTAATCAGTCCATTTGAAGAAGTGGCACAACACGAAAATAGCGAACAATTACTTGTTATGCCTCAAACATTTACTGAACATTTGTTAAATCTAGCGGAAAACAAACACTACGTTTGTTTGCAACATTTATGTTGTGGTGGCACCTTTTCGCCGACGGGGACCATTCGTTTACTTCTACTGCTTGGCGATACAACTTCACAATTAGGTGCCTAGCGATTCGTACAACACGTTTCTTCAAAACAGTTTGGTGTAGCGGGATGATTAATAAAGTACTATCCCGAACATTAAGCCACACCGACACAACGTGTGAACATTCACAATGTAATAACAAAATAAAATTTCGAAGCCATAAAATTAACCTGTCAATACAGCCATGTTTTATGCCATTGCCACAAACTGTAAATACTATTTTATGTAAACTTTTTTTACAAAGTGGGAGTAATGGAATTAAATAAATAGTACAGTATTATTGTATTATTTATATTGTCAATATTGTCGTTTATATTAATAGTATAACATTTTGTTGAAGCAAAGCCACAGCTATCTGGTAGCACGTACAATATACACATCTACACCTGTAGAGAATGATTGTTCATTCAAACGCTCAATTTCGTTTGTGTTTTCAGTATTTTCTTTTTTATAATTTTTTTAATAATTTTTTTTTATTCACAACATACATACATGCATGTATAACCTAGTGCAACATCCCCTTATTATTTTGTCGGTGTGTAATGCTCCGCCGTTTATGCGTACCACTTCGTACACGTGTTACGCTGTATTTAAACACGTAAACAAAGGACTGAGATACACCGACCGCATGTGAGCATAGCTGTCTGACTGTGAGATAATCAAGTTACTGGCTCCATTTGACTGGGAAACAAACACATACATCCTATTTCAGTGCGGCGACTATAGGCTATAGCCCTTCTCAACGAAAAATAGTAGCGCTTTAATCCCGCGTCACTCAGGTGGACCCCGCCTCATAGCAAGGAAGGGACCTTCACGGTAAATTTTACATGTTTGAGTAAATTCATGCTCACATTCGGGACTGACATTTGGAAGCATACGCGTTTGACTGTAGTGTTACAAAGCTCAGCCTTCTTTTGAAAGTCATGCGTCCTCGCTCTGAACCTACCAGATCCACTTGGAAGCACCGGGCAAAACAACACCTTCTGTATCGAAAAACCTCTCTCGCTACCTGTGGCCTAGACCGCTAGCCTAACTAGGTCAGTCGCTAGGTTCACTGCATCCGCTCCCCGCCGATCTAGGTCATTTGTGCCGATCTCCAAAACCAACAACTGGGGGCGATGCTCCGCTATTTGTTCAAACAGACCGTTTCCGATTAGTTTCGGGATAGTTGTACCGCCTCTTCCCAACAACCTTACTTTGGTGCGCGCCGGGTCGAATTCGAAATTTTCCCTTTACGTCCTGAGCATAATTTTTTCAAGCCGTGCCACATAAGAATGACCCGCGAATAAGACGGCTTGCGCCATACCGGTACTCACCGAGTGCCAGGCGATCGACAATCTCCTAAGTTGTGTAGTCTTTCGCAGCAGCACGTGTCTTTAATCGTAAGCGATTCAAAATTTCGGAGTAAAATCAGAAGTTGTCACGATGGCGAGGCGAATCGAAGTGATGAGAAACACTGCATCGGCTCATGCCCAAACAACTTTTCCGCACTGCCACACGGGCTGAATGGGTGTTTCGGGCCAGCTTATTAAGCGTTGAGGCGAATCAAAGGGGTGTGCAGACTAGGAGGGGGAACAGGTTGTATAACCACCTGGCTTAACCGCTAGGTGCTCGCTTTGTTGTTGCACACAAATTATTTTCATCCTGAAGGCCAACAATTTATATTACGGCGAAGGATGAAAATATTACGGATTTTTTTAATCACAATGATCGTCAATCACTTAAAGGGAATAAAAACATATATTGCTTGAATTCATATTATATTACATCCTGCTATCTATTTCCACGTCCACCAAGCAAACAAAATCAAACAAATTCAATGAATTAGAAATTCCACATTTTATGCTGTACATCCGGACATTTTCGAATATGCATATTTTGGCGCGCTTTTCGGGATGCCGAGATGTGACGTCACTTATGACTCAAACTCGCATCAGGCCGACCCTTTCCATGCATTGACAGCATGTTTACAAGTATAGTTTTTGGGTCGAAACGAGCGTCAGAATGAGTTATTGTGCAATTTTCCGACGTAATACAAACACTAGTCATCATAGAGGAACAAGCAGTTATCTTACGGTTCCACATGAATCCAATTTTATTCAAAACAACGTATGCGAATGGGCCTACAAGTCGACTAGGTTTCGTCGAGCTTGGGCTCGTTTTCAGAATAATTATATCGAATGCAACCAACGGGAGATAATGTACACCAATAAACATACATAGCAAACATATAATGTGTCCTGCTACATAAAGTAACGTGTATAGTCTCATAATATCACTAGAATATCGATATATGAAGGAGTTGTACAATTTACCATAGCAACTTAAATCAGTTAGAGAGTTTTCGATGGTCCCGATAGCTCAGTGGGTAGGCGCGTTGTTTACTTGTCGTTTATTTTACAATCGAGCGACGCCGGTTCAATCCTGACAGCATGCAAACTATTGATTTTCTTTACACTTTTTTTGTTTATGTTTTCACGAAGTAATAAAACCAAATCATTTAGTATACTATGATGCACTGTTTGTAAATAATTTTTATTTTTGTAGTAATTATTTATTCGCCACAAAAATGAAAATATGGTCATTACATAACGATGTTTCTAAATTTTATTTATCCAAACAAATATAATGTAATGGATATATAATTTATTAATTGTAAATATATTGTACAGTAATATATTGTAATTATATATGTGAAAAAGATTGTGATCTGTCTGGATAAATACAATTTAGAAACATCGTTATATATAATGACCATATTTTCATTTTTGTGGCGAATAAATAATTACTACAAAAAAATATTTACAAACAGTGCATCATAGTATACTAAATGATTTGGTTTTATTACTTCGTGAAAACATAAACAAAAAAATGGGCCAAGTGGCCGTGAAGTCCTTTGGACTAATACGTCTATATTTGACCCCGGCTGACCAAATGAATGATAAGTCGGAAAAATTGTAACATTGTTTTCTTACATCCTTGTAAAGGTTTGGTAGGGTGCTATACACGGTTTAAAAAAATATGACTGCTACAAAAATTGGCAAAGTTATGGAGCATTGAACATGGTAGGGATCAAAAAGTGAAAATGAATAAAACGGCTGTTGAAGTTTTACATTATATATGCAAATGGATTGCATGGAAATATTAATGCACAACATTCAAATGTGGCACACAGTATGTAATATGTATGTTATGTTGCAATGATACACTGGAAGTATAAATGTGCTGCTACACAGACTTATCAAGTTATGCCAGATTATGTTTTCATGTGTAAAGCTAAGAGGACAGATTATTTGAGAGCAAAAGGTAGACTCACTGTTTGACACAGTTTAAAAACTACTGGCAACTGTCCAGTTTAACAGGGGTCTAGTGGCTTAATACTGTCTGTTGACGCAAGCTACTGCCAGTGACCAATTACACATTAGTCACAGTTTCCATAAAACAATAGCAGGCAGAGAATCTTAGCTCCACAACCATAGCCACCACTGATTCATGGTCGAGTAGATTAGCTCATTGCACCTACTAGGACAATACTCAACACTGCGAGTGACAGTGTTCAGAGTGAGGCCTAAGCAGTGTCCTCATTGCTGAATAGATCAATTAAACCTGCCAAATGGGTGACATTCTGCACAAGTGTTCATTAATCCTTAGTGAATGTTCAGAACACCAGACTGACCATATACCTAAACAAAGCGAATGTAATAGGTGAAGAACAGGTAGTGTACAGATAGGGGTATTGGTTGAATTGTATTTGTCTCGACTCAAAAGGCTTTATTGTGTCTTCATCGATTATAAGAAAGCATTTGATTTAGTAGACCGGTCCTCCCTGTGGTCTAAGATAATGTCATGCGGTATTAATGGTATTGTGTTGAAAGTTGTACACAACATGTACAAAAATGCTAAATCATGTATAAATCAGTTAAAAACTGATAGTCACAATTATAACGGACTTGACATGGCAGTTGGTGAAACTTACAACAACCTTTGGGATGATGATGTAGAAAATGTATGTTCAACTGCTGATGACACTAGAATGATTCAATCAAATACGGATTTCTTGCTTGTGTATAGCGGAACAATATCAACTCTTCTAATGGTTGACATTTGGTTGTTTCAGGTGTCAACTATATTGTGAATCTGTAATTATTAGTCTATATTGATACAATTGATTTACACAGTACCATGTCTACACAAGGCATGGCAAGCGTAAACAGAACAGTAGAATGCATTTGATATCAATAAAGTATAGGATATTTCACTCTATATTTGTCCAGAATATTAAATTTCTATGTTTGTCACCTATAGGTGACAGAATATTAATTTTCTATGTTTGTCACCTACAGGTTTCTACAGACAATACATCTTTAACCAATAGAAACCACAGTCACACCATTTTATAATAATTAAATGAACATCAAAATAAACACAACTTGCAATTATAGAAAATCAACAGTTTTGAAGATACAGTTTAAAAGTGTTAGGCAACTGTTCAGTCTAACAGGGGTCAAGTGTGTCTACTCTGCCTGGGTGCTGTGACCAATTAAAGATTAGTCAAGGTCTCAATGGCCTAGGCTGGAGATTAGTCACAGCTTTTGACTTTTTGGCACAATACACAACATCTACTGTTGGGGGTGGTCTCAAGGGCCCTTCACAAAACCACATCACTAGATAATGTAAACTTTTGCACTTTGTGGGCCCCTTAGGTGCCCTTAGATTGATTCAATCAAATACAGATTTCTTGTATATAGTGGCAGATCCCTAAGATACATCTATGCAAAATTAGAAAAAAAGTTGCTGAACAGTTTTTGAATAAATAGGCCAAATGTTACATTTTTACCAGTTTTGGGGGCCTTGGAGGCCCTAGGGAGCCCTTAAAATGATTCAATCAAATACAAATTTCTCGTACATAGTGGCAATGCCCCAATATATGTTTTTGCAAAATTAGAGAACAAGTTACTGAACGGTTTCTGAGATACGGCAGCTAACGGCGGACGGCGGACGGCGGACGCAGAGTGATGGTAATAGCCCTTGGACCTTCGACCAAAGGACTAAAAAGTGTAAAGAAAATCAATAGTTTGCATGCTGTCAGGATTGAACCGGCGTCGCCCGATTGTAAAACAAATGCCAAGGAACCAACGCTTTTATCAAGTGAGCTATCAGGGCTGGCAGAAATTCGCTGACTGATTTCAGTTGTTATGATAAATTGTACAACTCCTCCTTCATACATCGATATTCTAGTGATATTATGACATTTTATACGTTACTTTCTGTAGCTGGATACGATATATATTTGCAATGTATGTATATTGGTGTACATTATCTCCCTTTGGTTGCATTCGATATAATTATTCTGAAAACGAGCCCAAGCTCGGCGGAACCTAGTCGACTTGTATTACAAGTTGTAGGCTCATTCGCATTCATTGTTTTGAATAAAATTGAATTCATGTGGAACCGTAAGATAACTGCTTGTTCCTCTATGATGATTAGTGTGTGTGTATTACATCGGATTATTGCATAACAACTCATTCTGACGCTCGTTTCGACCCCAACATTATCAATGTAAACATGCTCTGAATGCATAGAAAGGGTCGTCCTGCTGCGAGTGTGAGTCATGTGTGACGTTAAGATACCACGTGATCGCCTAGCTCATTAAATTTGTATTTTCCGCGGGAATCGCTACACACACGGGTTTAAAATCGAATTTATGCTACAAATGTATGTTTCTGTATTTTTTTAATGTTCTCGAATGTTACATGCAATATTAAACTTTCTGTACACATGGAAAAAGGATTTGAGCTAATGCCTTGTTTTTATTTCCTTTAATTCCGTGCTCCTCAGATTTAGCTTCCACTATATTCAACAGGTGGCAGCATATATACACAGCTTGTTGTGACATGTTTTTTCATTCTCTGCTTCTGGTCGTAATCTGACCAATAGGAAACAGCGTTACAATAAATTCACATTTCCGCGCTCAAACAAAAAGAAGTCAGGCGGCACGAAATGGTGGCAGAGATCGAAATGGCACCACCACCAGCCAAGAAGAAACGTGTGCTCCAAAAGTTTATAACACCAGCATAATGACGGCACTATAACCAGACATGTCTTGTGTGGACAGTGGACACAACTAGTCGCGGCACTTGTGTAGAATCCGGACCCAACTCGATTTCGCCATTATAGCTTGAGTTTTGCCTAACTTTGTGTTTGATAGCTCAGGCTCACTGCGTTAGTTCTGTTATTCAACATTATCCCAAGCATATTTACTTTTTACGAATATTGCATCTTAGCGCACGTTTGAGGCGTAAATAGCGCCCCGGTTTGCACCAACATACGCCTCTATATCGCCAATTTTACGAGCAAGATGCGGTAACGCACGACCGCAGCGGTGCAGACTAGCGCAAATCGCCCGAATGCCGCACAGGCACGGGGCGGCGAGATCACTAGCAGGATCGTATTACATCAGGAGTGGTGACTGCGGGATATGTTGACAGAATGAGTGTGTCGAGCGACGGGAAAGAAGGGCAGCAACCGTAGATAAATAAGTGTGCAGGACGGGACGTTGTGTGACTCACTTGCCTAACGTCTGGCTAAAAATAGCACTCCTCCAAGAATCGAGCGGAAATAAAGACGTTCGCCCTTTGTGTTTAGATGAATCTCGTCGCTGCTCAAGAGGGAATAGGGGTCAATGGGCATCCCACGGTGCTTCCAAAATGTAACCGTGGGAAGAAAGGTATCAACCGACGTAATTCCCTGATGACGTCATCAGTTAACTGGTTATAATAGACGCGCCACGGATGTCGATCTGAGCCTCTCGTTCTCGAAGATTGTACTTTATATAACAACTGACAAATTCCCACCTGAGCGACGCCACATAGATTAATGGAATCCCGGGCAACTTGCAAAATGTCTCCTGCCAGCTGTGAAGGTTCGCAGGTGGTGCAATTCAAATCGTTTCCGCCAATCAGCAGAAGGAGACAGTCAAAAGAATTAAAGAAAGAACTGTACGTCACGAATGACGGCTTGTGCTAAAGGCAAACGGGGCCCATATAGACCCCGCATATCCAAATCCACCAACAGTGGATCAAGGCCCGCATTCCTAATGCCGGGTGTATGGCAGTACAGTAGGAATTTAGTGACAAAACTATGTCCAATGAATAATACCCGCAGAGAGTCCGGCGCGATGCCGCGTCGTCAGGGAATGTCAAAGAGAATAAAATATTAAATAAATCGCCTCGACTTCGAAATCAATGTGAAGTTGAAACTGTATAAAACAGAACCTAGAAATGTACTCATCTTCGACGCGCAGATGTGCAGCGAGAATGGCGATGTGACGGACCTCTCACGTGATCGTGTGGTGTCGGACAGTTAAGGGGTCGTCTCATATATTTGCTGCCAGCTGTGCATGAAGTACTGACATTAAATCCTTCCCTAGCAAAGACATAAACGCACTTCTGTCTGTTTACAGAAGTTTGTATTTTGCTTGCGACCGCTGTACAAGGAAAGGCCAAACGGAGTGTACACCCTTGGTGAAGTTGTATGATTGTTCAACATACAATTTACCAAAACACTAAAATAATTCTTCATATGAGTCGGTGTCATGGCGGGAGATTAGTTATAATTTCAAATAAATATATCGTTCTTTAAATATCCATTAAATTCAATCAGCAACGCCAGTAACAAAGGCCACATTTCATAGACCAGTATGTGTTAGAATCAATGAGTCACGGTAGTCGGGATCTTTGAGGCATGACCGGAGCAACAAGTGAGGCATTAACAGCGGTCTTAAGCCTACGTGATCATTGTATCCGCGCACGTGCAGGTTCGACGCAGCACCTTCACAAAATGGAACTTAGGAAAGAGTTAGTGAGTGTTTACGTCGGGGATAAATTTTTTTCCTTTTCCCAATTATACGATAAGCTCAAACAAGTACAAGATGACAGTTCTGTGCAAACTCTATATGCGTGATTCAAGGATCATTGACGGTGCCAAGAACCGTATACCAAACATTGCAGCAAAGGCTAATCCACATTTGAGGTACTACACTGACTCTGAATCAGACTGTCTCTGGCCAGTACAGTTGCATGTTCGGTGGACAACTACACAAGCCCGAAAGCAAAGGCACCATAGCCTCAGCACAGTAAGTCTGCTTATTTAAAATCTACTTATTTAAGTAATTATAGTATCTTATTCGAAGTCCTATCTTATTACATCCCGTATATGCTGGCATAGGCATAGGCTTGCTTGATGCTTGATATGAACTTAAGTAATTTGTAGTGGGATCATATTCCAGATTCGAACTGCTCGGGGCTAGAAAGAGAACACTGCTGGGGTAAGACCACATAAAGGATTAGTCTGCCATTACCGACCGAAAGAGTGCCTTTGAAAATACCGTTTTGGAGTGACGTGTGATTTGTTTTCGAACACTTTGACATGACACTTGTTAGTCCAGTGAGTACTGAATGTAGGCCTACTACAGCATTAGATCTTTCACCAGGTAGCAACAAATATATGCTAGTTGATCGCGTATTCACACAGTGGCTATTTTGCAGAACGTACAAATATTTAAAAATCCGTCACCAGGTTGGGGCAAAAATGAGGGGTGTCAGGTTCGGGTGGACTTTTTTTTGGAAAATTAGGTATGAGAATCCCAAGAGTTTTCCATAGCACTTGTATCAATGGAGGTTAAATACGCCGTCAAATTTTCAAGAAAATCGTAACACAAATTTTGCATGAAATGAAGGAAACGTTAGAATGGCCGCCTATATAAAATCTAAATGTGGTCTCACCCCTGCTGTATTGATGCGGCAACTAGGAGCTACGTAGTGGCTACGGTTTTTCTAAATGTGGTCTTACCCCAACTTTAGAAGTACGGCCCGTTTTATCACGAAAACCGCCAAAATGTGATTTGTGCAACGGGTGATGGTTTTCGGCTGCATTTGGAAGCTAATATAGACCAGAATACCGTGCAGTTTTTGCATACTGTTAGTATTAGGTCTTAAAGAGGTTTTAACAGTCATTAATAAGCCATTTAGGTGATATGCATGGAAAATAAAGTTATAATTTAGGTGGTGTAAAGGTTTAAAACTACATTCCAAGCATGTTCTATGATACTGAGTACCACTAAAGCTTGTGTAAAAAGTGCATATATGTCAGGGCATGTAGTTTCTTTTAAATCTGCATCATGTGCGACAATGTTGACATATTTCCAGTACGATGAATTTCGCCTCAGTTATATAATTTATATTTGTGTAAGCGACATCTAATGCGTGTTTCTTAACCCCAATACTAACGTGAGTGTTTCTCCTATTCCAAGTTGTCCTTCCTAATTATATGACACTTGTATATATCATACTTGGATCGCACAATAAGCAATAATGGGCAAGCAGGTAACATTTTGATTACACCCCCCAACGCAACCCTAATTTTACTGAAACGTTGGCCACCATAGAAAGCAGATTATTCGTACACTTCTACCAATCAGGCACCTAGCACCTGTTTTTTTTACAGTAACCTCAATGCACTAACTGAGACAACAACAACAATTGAGAATCTGCATAAATATACCCCGAACGTGATTGAGAATAACATAGCAGTGTGTGACTCTCCAAATATGCAGCGACCGCAATTATCCGAATTTTAGCCATAACAATTAAAACTGGTCACCTAGCAGAAGTGCCATACGTTGAAATTGTGTACATGGACTGGCATACTATCATTGTTGACGGGCATGCACTTTTCAGATGTATAATACCCGGTAACTGAATTATGCCGACGTTTGCACAAGGCAAGGCAGCTTAAACTAATTGTAGGCTTACATAAATTTCTCTGACAAGAAGCTGCTTTTATCACTGTTATTTTGTGTGTTATACCCGTGTATTTAACATAGGAAATGTGTTAGTACCATCGTAAGAATTTGGTGATGTTTGAATGAAACATAATTACGACAATGGACTCGTTGGTGTACTTGCAGAGATACTGGGTGCCAAAACGGTCAGCAACCTTTATTACGTGTCTTGGATGCCCCTGTCAAACGTCTGTTTCTTTCTGAAATTAACTATTTTACCAGCTGTATCTCTTGTTTCCAATAATGTGTGCATATCAGCAAAATACATAGTGGCCAAGTAATTGACGTGTGGCGATGTTTGGACACTCTGTATCAAACAGAGATCTGCGTAAGTGTAAAAGTATAGTTATTAAAAGGGGGGTTGGGATGACAATTTGTGTGACGCAAGATATACATTGTTCTGGGCATGCCATTGTTGGTTTCATAATGTACTACGTATGTACATCAATTTATGCCCAGAATTTTAGCGCTTTAAAAGACGCCACTGTGCCTTTCAATGTTGTGAATATTGTTTAAATGCCTAGCTTGTGCTCTTGACACCTACCTGTGTCATACATAAGTGACACACAGTTCATGATTGCATCATATAATTTAGTATAATTTGTGGGCTTTACGTTATACAAAAATTCAAAAACAATAAAATCCAAACTAAGAAGAACACATCTCTGTTTATTCTACTGGTTGATAGCTCAGGCTCAGTGCGTTACTTCTGATATTCAATATTATCGCAGACATATTTACTTTTAACGCACGTTTGAGGCGTAAATAGCGCCCAGGTTTGCACCAACATACGCCTCTATATCGCCCATTTTACGAGCGCGATGCGGTAACGCCCGACCGCAGCGGTGCAGACTAGTGCAAATTGGGTCGCTATTTGGGCTTCAAAAATGCGCTAAGACACAATGTTTTCATAATATAAATATGCCTGGGATGATGATGAATGAAGGAACTACACAAGTGCCCTAGTCGCAGCAGTGTGCAGTGTAAAGTTCGACATGCATTCAACTTGCATCTGTTGATTCTGAACTTAGAATTTGGAGACTACCATGAATTGTGCACCATGATGATCGTGAGTTTCTCTCTCTAGTAAAGTTTGCAATGTAAATCTCTGAGTGGTATTTGTTATTTGCTGTTTATTACATAATCTGGCAGTAATGTGGAATTTTGCTTGAGTCAGCATGCTGTTTTTGAAAGATACATAAAATAAGAATTACAATGGTTAATATTAAACAACAACAACTTATTGAGGTTCTTTCAGTTGCTTAAAGCTTGAAAAGACAGTAAAAAAGTTCTAGTCATTGTAAATTAGCTATGCCAATAGTGTATAGACGCATTTACATTAGAGTTACGCTTCTTCACGTTTGATTTCTACCAATGCTGGTTATGAACATCTACTTTACCTTGTTAACTGGACGCTTTAAAACACCTCACAGTTTATTAGACACAATTATGTTTTGGGTACAACTATCATCATAGTCACAGTATTAAAGTATTATTGACAGTGGTGTTCTTTTCTTGACAATGTCTGACACGGTTCTGAACTATTACTGACAGCAGACCCATATTACCCCAAATCTGTGTAAATGGGAAGACATATTACTGACAGGAAGTTTGTGGGGTAGGCAAGCCTGGGGACATGTGATTTGTGCACAGAGAAAAAAGAAACGCACAACGACAGCAACAATGACACCCAATCACCTGCAAAAGTGAGAACGTTGTACACAGCATGCAAAGTGTGTTAACACAAATTTCCCTAGCCATCACTACTTGCTCAAACACAAGGACACAGGCCACACGCAGAAGAAAAAATAGGTTACACCACATAACATGAAATGTGGACAAATTCTGCTGTATATACAGTTTCAGTTGTGCCTGTAAACGTGTAGTTATTGACATAATAAACCAATTACAATCCACTGACGTGTAATCTGTTCTAACCATTCTTTTCAATAGAAAGAATTGGGAACCTGTCTGTATATACCCCGTGTAATTATTTCTAGCAACTCCGTCACTTGAAGACGTAGATACACATCAATGTATCACTACAATTTGTAGGCCTTTCCAATTTTTTTGGGGAGTGTGGGTGGCATCGATCCTATCCAAACAAAATTGGAATTATTTGAATTTGTTTATATTTACAAAGCCCCTAAGTTGTCATGTTAAGTTTTTATAATAAATTATATATAGCGTCAGCAAGATGGACACTCAGACACTATTGTTGTTGTACAATTAGAAAATTAATATGGTCATATTTACTTGACACCCAACACATTATTTGGTAGGTAGATATATGGCAAAGGACAGGACAGATAACTTTGTGTGTGCAAACTATTTAGATACAACTAAAAGTGTTGCTATTATACAGTTTGGTATGTATCCTTTTAAAAGGTGTAGTTGTTCAGCAAAATATCATTACATATGCACAACTATAATATTTTATATCATAATTAATTATTACATTGATGACTACTACCGGGTACGTTATAATAAAGTATAATGAAATTTGCTTATCAATTAACATCTGCGAAACTCTTTCAAAATACTGTGTCATAGGTGTAGCACGGTAGCACAGTGTTAGAAAATTGGACTCTCAATTTTGCTAATTCTGTTTCGAATCTGGTTGGCTGCTATTTCGAAGTTGGGGCATTTTGTTTAATCCACGTTGCATCAATTCATTCAGCTGTATATATATATATATATATATATATATATATACACATATATATATATATATATATATATATCCGTACATCGCGATAGACAATGGAGAATATAAGGAAAACGAACAGACATCCTGCAGTAATTGCAGCATGGCTGAATTGCTTTTCAGAGAAGTCGTGTTCGAATCGGTCTGCCATACGCATTATTTATGTGGATGTGTTTTATTTATGTTCAGACATGTACAATAATATTAATATATTTATATGTATCTTTATAAACAAATTATTTTTTCATTATGAAACACGGATTTAGTGCAAATAAGAAATAACCATTTTGAACTTTTTATTGAAACTGTTATGAAGTTATTATTAAGTGCCACTGAATTACTGTACGAATTTGGGACACACAATTACATATTATTGGACATGGGATGAATTTCATATTATACTATGCATATCAAGGATCCTCCGGTACAGCAGACACATAATGGCGGCTCCCTTACAAGTTCTTTTCAAGACTTCTTACAATGTAAACATGTGTATGCCAAGAAAATTATTTAAACAAACAACATATGTGCTACCATAGGAAATAACAGTTGATCAGATAATATAAGTAGTAACACAGGTAAGTATGTCAACTCAATACGACGTGTGTATGACTATATACATGGTACTTATTTATTATAAACACCGTAACGTCATATTCCCAATATATCTGGTAACATCAACACCGTCGAACCAGCGGTCGTCGTACTAATAAACAATGTCAATGAATGATACATTGATACAACATAAATATCAGAAATAAGACAGCGTGACAAATCTGGCAATGCTACTAATTATTTTATGGTACTTTATTTTTTTAATTGTCTTGTACCATGTTGGTTCCATCGTGCACAGTGAAATACGTTTCTTCAGCGTTATTCCTTTTATGTTTCTCTGAGCATTTCGCCACAAAATAAACACATGTCACAATTGCGAAGATCTTCGTCTGTCATCGGTTTAAAATCGGAAGTTGATGTTGTTTATAAATAGATGTAGGTTTATTATCTTTGCCACCGAGAGAGTAACATTTGGCCGCTTGTGTATTTAAATAAAACAGCGCCATTGCATCTAAGGAGCTCTTTCTTTCGCTCTCATACACGAGACGGCCTACTCAGTTGAGCACGTACTCAATAAGTACCACCGTGAGCACGGAGTACGCTTTATAACCTCAAGTCGAGGAGTTACAATGTGAGAGGCGTTGTGTTTTCATATGGAAACTAAGTATTTCACTAAAACCAGCTTTTCTGACAATTTATTTGCATAACACAAATAAATGATAAGAAGTTACAATATAGATGTAAGTTGTTGAATACAACTGCCTGTTATGTCCTCTCTTCTTCACTACGTAGACACTGTCGTCAAACATCTAAAAACTAAAGTTAAACCATACGTCTGATACGAGCCACCATGGCCCATGCGCACAGACGTGATGTGTCCTTAGGACATTTTGTTAGTATCAATACACAGCTACA
This sequence comes from Paraescarpia echinospica, assembly GCA_020002185.1. Lineage (NCBI taxonomy): Eukaryota > Metazoa > Annelida > Polychaeta > Sabellida > Siboglinidae > Paraescarpia > Paraescarpia echinospica. The sequence continues at coordinate 20,062,414 of CM034544.1, forward strand.
TATAGTGTGGCACATTTCATAGACATGTCATCATAAGTAGAAGATTTGGATTCAATACTAGATAGGGTTTTTGTTATTGGTCAGTCAAGAGCCGGGACGCAGGTAATTTTCCCGGCTTTGGTGACCCATGAACCCGGCTACTGAGAATGGAGAAATAATTGGTTCTGATTAATACTGTCGATACGATGCAATATGATTTATAAAATTACTGTTAAAACTGCACATATTATGATTGAGCACAGCAGAAACTGAGTGGACCAGTATCTAGATATAACTACATCGCTTGCTCGTTATTTGAGGACTAAATATACAGCACCATTTTGAAAACACTAAACTGTTCAAAAAACATGTTTCTCTTTGTACACATAAAACTTCGGCGATCAGATCCTTGGAATACATATAATAATGATATATTCTTTTTTTGTAAGACATGATTTTTCAATTACGAAATTGGAATGATCAAACTTTGTCTGATTATGTCACTAACTTTTCCCACATCTACTGACTGATGTTGTTTCAGATAACTGTGATGCGAGTCAACGGCAGTTTGTGTCACAAGTGTCTACAATGAAGTAACAAAGTTGCATCGACTCACCACATTGACAACAATTGTCAAGTTATGTCACCAACACGACGTAGGAAATCGTGCTAAGTCACTGAATATTTTCGGGAACAAGAGAAAACACGTGACTGTCTGTTGTGGATCAACATTTACATTTAAAGACACACCGACTGCTTGGAGAAACCATTCATTCAAGTGTGACAAAGTGTTCATAGAATAATAACATAAAGTCTTATAAGCATTCTTAGATGGATGAGAATCGTTTTCACCAAAGTTTGAAAACAGTCGAGTCCGTGTGGGGCATTAAACCTGCAAATGTGAACCCACTGTGGATAGAAATAATTTGAACGCGGAATCATCAGTTACAGTTATAAACATACCCCGACACACGTGAGGAACCCTTTAAGGATGACAAGTGTTGAGTTTGCTTTACAGGGTGGTACACTATGCACGCACATTCGTTGAAACCGACCAGATGAGAGACGTGTTGCTTGCACCTGTCTCATATACAGTCACATAATTATATGTGCAACCAGACTTGTGAAACACCGCTTGTTGTCTACATACAGTAGTGCTTTGGAGACACCAGTGAACATCCACATTGTGATAAGACCCTACAACCGTGGTGTGTGCATACAGGTCATCAACAGCAGCACACCACTGTCAATATGAATATGAAAGTGCACTCTCACACTGTTGATAAATGATTCAACCGTCACACTTGTGGAAAACGTTTTATAAACAACGGCTGCTTAACGATATACGTGCGCAGTCACACACATTAAAAGCTCTTCATATGTGATGCCTGTGGGGCACAGTTTACAATCCGTGGAGCTTTGAAGAGATATGTCCGCATTCATACTGGGGTGAAACCCTTCAAATGTGATGCACAATTCTCAACAAGTTATAATTTGAAGACACATGTCCGAATCCATTCTGGGGAGAAACCTTTCAAATGTGATACCTGTGGTGCACAATTTTCAAGATATAGTTATTTGAAAACACGTCTCTAATTTTCAACAAGTAGTTACTTGAAGATACATGCCCGTATCCATACTGGGGAGAAACCCTATAAATGTGATACATGTAATACACACTTTTCAACAAGTGGTGATTTGAAGATACATGCCCGTATCCATACTGGGAGAAACCATACAAATGTTATAGATGTGATGCACAATGCTCAACAAGTTATACTTTGAAGACACATGTCAGAATCCATTCTGTGAACAAATCAATACAAACATACAAATTTGACACATGTGATGTTCAGTTCAAACAATCTGGTCATTTGAGGTCACACGTACTCTCACACAGATGAGAAAACCTTTTGCTGTGACTCGTCTAGGACACAGGTTGTTTGCCGAGAGTCAGTGGTTCACTAAAGTTACACGTGTACATCCAGGCTAAGCATACATTCCTTGTTGAAACCTTTCAAATGTGATATCCGAAAATCAGCTTAGATACTGTAGTACTTTAAACAATACATGTTCATAGGTGTGTGATTGATAAATTCTTCGACACTTGAGGTTAACAGTGCTTACGGGCGTTCGCTTTAGTCGTCATAAACACTTGGCAATGTGATGTCTGTGTTATGCCTCACAACGGTTCTGAGAGCTGTGTCATGAACAGTCAGAATGTTGACTTGTCAGTTGCGGCCACAGCAGGAATATAGTCCACATCATTTGTAAAGATTTCATTTTCAGAAGATTCTTGCACTAGGCTGTAGAGTAGGTAAACAGTTCATGTACTTCACAGTCAATTGATGCTTTTATCCTATAACGTTTCTATTGATATCATCGATATTCGTATTCAGCTGCGATCTGCCGTATACTTTGCATTTGCATTATTATGCATATAATCAGTGGCCATGTTACCAGTCTAATATTGTAATGTCACTTATAAATGTCATTGGCTCCATGCTATGTAACTCATGCAGTTATACAATACATCTGATTACAGTTGTTGAATGTGTATGTTTATGTAACATGATCTTATAATTTTAAATTGATATATGCAGTCATCATCAAACTTTACAAAGGACATTTTAATATCTGTCACAGAAACACCTTGTACGAAAAAGTTGGGTCTCTACCGTAGGAGCCACCATTTTGTTTAAAATAATTAATTTAAGCAAATGACAATTACATGTGAAATGGCTGTGTCGTTTAGTAATCAATTTATGATATATCTCATTATTACTTTTTGAATTTGCTAACATTAATTAAACGAATAACGTGTGTGCTACCATAGGAAATAACAGTTGATCAGATAATATAAGTTGTAACACAGGTAAGTATGCCAACTCAATACGACGTGTGTATGACTATATATGGTACTTATTTATTATAAAAACCGTAACATCATATTCCCAATATATATGTATATGGTAACATCAACACCGTCGAACCAGCTGTCATAGTACTGACACACAATGTCAATGAATGATACATAGATACAAAATATCAGAAATAATACAGTGTGACCAATCTGGCAATGCTACTAATTATTTTACCATATTTTATCTTTTGAATTGTATCGTGCACAGTGAAGTACGTTCCTTCAGCTTTATTCCTTTGATGTTTTCTGGTGTTATTATAGATCCGTCAACAATACATCCGTTGACACTTCAGTAACTACCAGATATTCTCATCGAACATACACATAGACGCAGAAAACGGTTTCCCACAGCATTCCTACCTGATGTTTGTTATATGATGTAAATTTATACAATGTCTTTACAATGCAATTTACGTGAAACAGATCCTAAATCGGTTAATTTACGTCACATTGCTGAGGACAATCGCAGAGAAACAGGTGTAACGTTGTGGACGATTACATACTGGCTGACTGTGTGATGGGCATAGAAACACGTGTAACGTTGTGTACGATTAACTACATGCTGACTGTGTGATGGGCAGAGAAACAGGTGTAACGTTGTGGGGGATTAACTACATGCTGACTGTGTGATGGGCAGATAAACAGGTGTAACTTTGTGGGGGATTAACTACATGCTGCCTGTGTGATGGGCAGAGAAACAGGTGTAACGTTGTGGGGGATTAACTACAGGCTGACTGTGTGATTGGCACAGAAACAGGTGTAACGTTGTGGGGGATTAACTACAGGCTGACTGTGTGATGGGCAGAGAAACAGGTGTAACGTTGTGGACGATTAACTACAGGCTAACTAGGATAAACGACTTCTGCTTGAATAACAGTTGGAGAGTTATTTTTGTTAACTTCAAATTGGATGTTTCAGGGCAGGAGGGGTGCAGGAGGGATGCAGGAGGGGTGCATGAGGGGTGCAGGAGGGGTGCAGGAGGGGAGCAGGAGGGGTGCAGAAGGGGTGCAGGAGGGGTGCAGGAGGGATGTTTGCTGCCTGTTGGAGGTCTCATCATGGGGGGTGTAGTTGGATGTTTTGAAAGGCCAAGAGTGTGCAGTTGGAAGTTTACTGGAGCCTCAGAGGGTGTAATTGAAGGTTTGAAAGGCATGCAGTGTTTGCCCTTATATAAAAAGTCCATTTTGCATGTTGAAGAAACGCATGCTTTGTTACCTAAAATGAGTGTTAAGTATTTAGACCATGGATTTTCTAATAAGTTGCATTTTTATAACGATTTATTTCTCACAAATGTATTCTCCATGAGACCTTGTGTGAATTTGTCCGCGAGAAGTTTATGCAGCTATGCCCTGTTTGCCAAGGAAATTAGGTGCCCTGTTATGAAGAATGTTGCACTGTTTTCAACGGAAAATATATATTCTTGAGTATTTGTTGAATTTTGTTCCCATGCGGATTTTTTTCTTATGAGGACTTTACTCTAAAAGATGTTTTAAAAAAAATGCCTATGTTGAGGCGTGTTCACAAGTAAACCCTATATTGCCCATATATAGTGAAATTAGCAAAATTCTCACACGGAATGTCATGCCTACAAATCACATTGTTATGAGGAAATTTTCAGAATCTTTATCTAAATGTGTATGTTTACTATTGAAAATGCCCGTTCAAGACTTTGCCCTTCTTAGATATTTTTGTCATTGTAAGTTTTCAAAATAATTTTTTTTGATGCAGACTACAGTGATCTGATAACTGGTGATAAGACAGGATGGCGCATGACGGGAATTATTTTTGCTGCCTTTATGTATGCCTCCAGTTTCAGGCTTCTCTGCGAGTCCCCCCTGCGAATTTAATTTAAATAGATGCAACCTGTCCCACTGTCAACAGATCGCAGCAGATTCTCTGAGAATACTGCTGCCCCCTTTCCACTTAGATGGAGGCCATCTCTCATGTACATATCTTCTCTCCCAACAAAGTACCCCCATAAATCTAGGAATCCCACGCCCTCTTCCTCACACATCTGCTCAACTAGTGCGTTGATCGCCATCCTCTTACAGTTTCTGTATCTTGCCCCCCTTCCTCCCATTAGTGGCAAAATTCCTGAGAGAATAACCTGTTCCACTCTTGTCTTCGTTAGCTTCCTCACTAGATGTCTGTACTTCTGAACTATCCCAGTTGTTCCCTCCTTGTCTGCATTGTTTGTCCCAACGTGTACTAGTATAGACCCTCCCTTGCCATGCCCCAATACCTTCTCTACCCTTTCGGTCACATGCTCTATCCTAGCCCCCGGTAGACATACAACAACGTCCTTCCCCTCGCATATAGTCTTGTCTATTTTTCTCAGAATTGAATCGCCCATAAACACTCTCTCTTTTCTCCTTGCCCCCTCAATCACTGCCTCGGAGTAGCTCCTCCGGTTTGCATATGTCTGGTTGTTGTCTTTTCCTCTTGTCGTCTTCTCTCCTGTCACATTCTTTTCCATTCCCTTCTTTCCTTTCGCGTTTTCTCTTGTCCCCTTTCCTCCTGTCATCTTCTCTTCTAGCACATTTACTCTCACTTCCTTTCGTCCCTTCTTCTTTCCACCCATCACATTTTCTTCTCTCCTCTCCCGTCCCTTTTACCCGGCTATCTCCTTCACTACGGTCGCTTTCTCCGCTGTCACCTTCACGCCTGTCATGTTTTCTGTAGGAAGAGGATCACGTTGTGTTTGTGCGCCCATTCTATTAATGGCACGTTGATGTGCGAACTGTGCCCGTCGTACAACAACAAAAGGGGTTCGTCTTTGCTGATAGACACATATTAAAAAAAATGTTTACTCAAGTAGGCCTGGAAGATTTTACTTGTGGACCATCCACTGTCGGACATAGTCCCTTGTGTTCCTGGCAGGGCGCCGTTCATTAACTCCTCTGTCATCCGCTTCCCCGTGAATATTACGAAAGGAGGCAATCACTGTCCTATTGCATTTATACAGCTTATGATCGTGGTTGTTGCCGATCTTGGTGAAACTATGGCCAACGATGTCCGACCTGTTTCGGCGATTATCTTAGGCGGCACATGTTCCGTAGACACACCAGTTTCATCAACAATGAAAATCCTATGTGGTCTTCCCAACAAGTCATACTTCTGAAGTATGCTCAGTAACTCCTTGTAATAATTATCTAACGTTTCCCTCGTTGCACTGCGTGCTCTAACCATGGACAAACCTTTTGGCTTGGTCATCTTAAGGACTGGCCATCTCTTTAACAAGCGATACACCCATATATCATTTGGTGGGCTACTAGTGTCTTTCCTATTCAGGAAGAAAGCGGTTTCACCGGCAAGATCTGCTAATTCTCTGCGCGTATATCCGTACCCACATGCAGCTACTGCTTTCACGTGGGACACGAAAGCTGCTTCTGCAGAACTGCTCATCATTTTTTTATATTTATGTTCATAAGGAACAGAATGGCCTAATGTTTTATAGCGTAAAGTTGTTACAGGCACACCACACGTTCTTGCTGCCTTACGCACTGACACTCCGTCTTCTGTGCACATTTTGTAAGCATATTTTAGTTGATCAGGGATGTATTCTCTGTAGGTAGCTGGTCTTTTGGTTTGCTGAAAAATACAGACATACTGATATAGTGTTAGTTTGTAATGTATAAACAAGTTTGGCAATTTTTTTAATACATTAATTTCACACATTGTTCCCATTATTCCACCTTTTTAACAAGACAGCCCTGATATACATACTTTACATACATCGTTAAACACCTTCGCTATATTTGGTAGTGCGTAAATAATATTAATATATTACACTTATTTCACATGTTTAGCAAATCGTTACTATTACTTCAGTCTTTATGACAAGACAGGCGTACCATAGATATTCCATAAAAGGTAATGTTTTATCACGTGGCTTAATACAATAAAACGCACCAGCCGAATAACGAATTATTATCACGTAAGCATAGAACGACGCTGTTATACGCGTATACACATCATGCATGGTTTATATGTTGTATTATATTTCTGAATATATAATCACATACTTGATTAAACGTCATTTCTTTAAATGTTTGCGGTTTTGACATCCTGTTTACATTGCTAACTCTCGCGTTCCCCGTTGTATTCAAATAGCCTAGTGATGCCTCTTGCGGCGAGATCTAAACGTGATTTCCGGTATGTCCAATTTATGTGAGTGACCAATTTGTGTAAGGTAAGTATATAGTAAATGTTTCGAGAATAGCGTAACTTACGCTCTTTTGACGTCATTTTTATGTAAACATTGCGCAAAGAAATTCGCAAGTCATTCGAGAATACGGGCCCAGGGCACTTAATTTCCTTGGGAAACAGGGCATTGCAGGGTAAACTTCTCGCGGACAATTTCACACAAGGTCTTGTAGAGAACACATTTGTGAGAAAAACCCTTATAAAAATGGAAATTATTGGAAAACCCACTGGGCTAAATACTTATCTTAAGCACGAGGATTAACAGGTCTGTTAATACAATTATTCAGAATATTGTTAATAGCGACATATACAGTTTGTCGCAGTTGCGGCATCAGTGGATCAAGGCTCTGTATAATTGTTAAATATCCTGTTTTTAATAACATATTTATTTGTTATCTTTATTTATTTATGTATCTATTTTATATGGATGTTTTTATCGATGTATGTTGTCTCCAATATGGACACCATGCTTGTCTGAAATAAAAACATTATTATTATTACTTAAAAATCCTGTTAGGTAACAAAGGATGCATTTATCACAGATATACGGAAGAATTTGATAAGGGTTTGTTAAAACGGCATAACATAATATAATGCGAGATTTGTGCTCCCAACAGCATAATTACATAGTAATAATATCATGTAGTGTTAGCAAAAACATGGTCAATGGAACAGCGATGTTACCGTTGCAATGGACTGGGACATTTCGCGCGCGACCAGATATGTAAGCAGTGTGGGAAGCGTGGCCACTACGCAGTGTGTTGTAAAACACAGGGACCTGGAAAGCCGAAATAGAAGACCCGTGGTGACACCAACCCAAGAGTGAAAACCCGCTACAAAGTGACCGGGAACAGTCAGGGTAAAAGCAGAGATGACTACGCTTTCACAGTTGATAACACTGGAAATTCGGGAGTTGTGAACCTCATGGTCGGAGGAGTGGCCATAACCCCAATACTCATCGACGCAGGGGAACTTGTAACATTATGGACAAACGCACATGGGAGATGCTAAAAAGGGATGGTGTAAAGTGCGAATCACGCAGAACAAACAAGAAACGGTTCGCATATGGACAGGAGAAACCCATTGAAGTCCTACGAACATATGTGACATAGATTGAGTGTGAAAACAATGGCAGGAAATGTGAAGGTGATTTCACTGTCATAAAAGGGAACGGTAAACATTACTAGGAAGAAGTACAGCTGAAAAGCTAGATGTGTTGAGGGTTGGACCCCTCGAACACCCGCACACTCCGTCACAGAAGAGGGGGTTGATGCTGACATACGCCGAGGGTTCGCAGACGTATTTACGGGTGTGGGAAAAATGAAGAATTACCAATTGAAGTTACACGTGGATGAAACCTTACCACTAATCGCGCACCCGGTGCGACGTTCGCCAATCGGTCTACGAGAGAAAGTAGAGGAGAAACTGGATGAGCTGTTGGATAGAGACATCATACAGGACATTTCTAACATGCCAACGACGTAGTTATCACCACTTGTGGTAGTACCAAAACCAGATGGTGACACACGTGTCTGTGTGGATATGAGTAGGGCCAACGTAGAAAAGAAAGACGGTCAAGAACTGACAGTGAGATCTCGGGACGGTGTTGAGTGCAGGAGAAACAGCTCGTTCGTGAAGCCATACACACCCGCTGAAGGAACAACATCATCAACGGCGAACAAAGAATGTTATGTACCCGGTTGTGTGGAAACAGGAGGGTCGCAGGCAAATACACCAAGGAAGTCACCAAGCATGAGTACTCCGTTGAAGACACCAAACTTGGGGTCACCGCATCAGACGAGGCCACAATGTTTGGTGAAGTACCAAGACTGTGTAGTGAAATAATGCATGCATGTCTGATATTGAGGTGAGCCTAGCGCCCTCAGGTAAAGGCTGCGCAAGCTTCATGGTTATGTTTGGACTTTAATTAGCAAACATGTTTGGACTTTAGATAGTAAACATGTTTGGACTTTTTAATAAGAAATGGGTTGGACTTTAATTAAACAACATGTAGACACAAGTGACATTGGCTTGGAAGCTGAAGACTCAGTAATTGCGATTTCACGTGTTAAAAATTAGCTGTGTAGTACCTACTAGTAGTTTAAGCTGTTAAGATACATGTTGGAAGTGTAATGTTAAAGGAGGAAGGGAATGTAGTGTTTGAGTAACTCGAGTTGATACCATGAGGAGATGGGTTGTACGAGTGGTTATTAAAATGTGCGTGTTCAGCCAAGCCAATTGTGTTTGATTACAACGATATTACTCTCACATTGCTAAAACCCACACAATCCAGACTGAACATTTTAATCGATATCACCTAAACATCTAATGTGAATGTTTTATACGAAATGTTACAAATTAAAAATGGTAACCCTTGTAAGAATTTGGTGATGTTTGAATAAAACATGGTTAGTACAATAAACGCGCTGATGTAATTTTAGCGACACTGGGTATCACAACTGTTTTGCAACCTTTACCAGGTGTCTTGCATGTCCCTGTCAAACTTTTGTTTCTTTCTCATATTAACGATTTTGTCTTGTTTCTAATAATGTGTGTACATCAGGGAAATAAACAGTGGCCAATTAATTGACGTGTGGCGATGTTTGAACAATCTGTATCAAACAAAGATCCCCGCCTGTGTAAAATTCGGGTTATTGTAAGGGGGGGTTAGGATGACAATTTGTGTGACGCAAGATATACGTTCTACTGTGCATACCATTTTTGGTTTCGTCATGTAGTATGTATATACCTCAGTGTATATCCAGCATTTTAGGGTTTAATGTACAATGTAATTGTAGTTACCATCAAAAAACGCCGATGTGCCTTTCAATATTGTGAATATTGTCGAAATGCCTGACTTGTGCCCTTGACACCTACCTACACAAATGAAACACAGTTCACGATTGCTTCTTATTGTGCATAGTTTGTGGGTATTACGTTGTCCCAATATTCGTTAGGATCTGCAACTTGCGTGTCCTTTTTGCCAAAAAAATACATTTTATGAAAAAAAGGTAAAAAAATAGAATTCTTTAATATTCTATATTTTTACACCCTTATAGGTAAGATACTGTAGTGGAATGTGTTGTGCTTAGTACCATTCGTATTAGGCAAACGTCGTATGTGATATAAGGTACCGAATAAACATTTATAAACCAACTCAAGGGGCTGTTTAGCTTGGAGGTGTATACAGTTCGATAACGTATGCTTTAATTATAATTGAGACAGTGTAATTTTCTGTTTGTGGTTAATCTAGTTAGATGTATTGTATGACTGAAATGTAACTTTCGTAAATATTTGCAACGTTCAGGACATTTATTTGGGATAAGACCACATTAAAGATTCGTCCGCCATTACCCAGTTAAAGTGTGCCCTTGAAAATAGCGTTTTGGGGATTTTTTGATTTTTCGAGCACTTTTACTTGGAATATGTTGGTTTAGTGAATACTGAATGCTCTACTGTATGTTATCTCTTCCGTTATAGCGATAAATATGCGCTAGTCGCTCGCGTATTCGCACGGTGGCTACTTTGCAGAACGGACCGATATTTCAACATTTCTCACCAAATACGGGAGAAATTGAGGGGTATCAGGTTAGGTTGGATTTCTCTGAAAAACATGGTATGAGAATTTCACGAATTTTCGACATCACTTGTAACAAACGAGGATAAATACACTATAAAGTTTTCCAAAACAATTCGACACATTTTGCAGGAAATGAAAGAAACGTTATAATGGCCGCCTATGTAAAATCTAATGTGATGTTAACCCTTTTAACTGGCGCACGTCGCAGCATCAACTTTGAACGGCAATCTCGACTTCCGGGGGTGAAAAGCGACGACGCGGTACGGCGCGAACTCTGAACGTGGCCCTGTTAAAATATATACGTCATATAGCAAAAGTCAGACCTAAGCAAAAACATCAGACCTGAATAAAACTGGGAAACATTTTTCTGTGTTGGTTTGTATGAAGCGTCAGCCGGACGATGGACATTTCTGGAAGTTACAGTAATTACAAGGGTCAAGTGATGTATTGCTGACGGATCTATAATAATACCAATATATCAAATTCACGAGGTAATCATCAGATGTAATATATTTTGTTACTAAACAACAAAGCCATTTCTTACGTAACTGTCACTAGATTAAATTAATTACTTTAAAAAATGGTGACTCCTACGTTAGTGACAACCTCTTATTACAATATGTGTATATGTCTGATATTAAAATGTTCTTTGTAAAGCTTCGTGATTATATACATAATTATGAGACAATTATATTGTATGCAACTTTGTTGTTTAATACGTATCATTCTATATCATTACAATATGAGGTCTGATGTTACACGAGCAGATGTTACACGAGCAGATGTTCATACACTTTTATGACGTGTAATCGCTATAGGTCAAAATACGGAAGTAATGTATATCTGATAGCATGGAGTCAATTACAACACATTTATTTGTGACTTTCCGCACAATATTAGACTAGCAACATGGCCACTGATCGTATGCAAGTGTGGTCGGATATACGGGAGATCGCAGCTGCAGTCGGGGATTGGTGATATCAATAGAAACATCACAGGAAAAAGGATAAATTGACCCTGACGTTCGTGAACTGTTTACCTACTCTACCACCTAGTGCAAGAATCTTCTGAAAATGAAATCAATACTAATGATGTGGACTATGTCTGTAATAAAGCGTACAATATTCCTGCTGTGGCCGCAACTGACAATTGAGTATTATGACTGTTCACGATACAGCTCTCAGAACCGTTGTGAGACATGACACAGACATCACATTGCCAAATATTTATATATTTTGTGACGACTAAAGCCACCGCCCGCAAGCACTGTTTCCCTCAAGTGTCGCATCATTTCTTAACCACACAACTGTGAACATGTACTTATTTAAAGTACTACAGTACCAAAGCTGGTTTTCAAATAACACATTTGAAAAGTTTCAACAAGGTCTGTATGCTTAGCGTGGATGTACACGTGTGCCTTTAGTGAACCACTGACTCTCTGCAAACAAACTGTGTCTTAAATGAGTCACACTGAAGGTTTTCTCATCTGTGTGAGAGTATGTGTGACCTCAAATGGCCTGATTGTTAGAACAAAGCAGCACAGGTATCATATTTCTAAGGATTCCCCGTAGTATGGATACGGACATGTCTCTTAAAATTACAACACATTGAGAATTGTGCACCGCATGTGACACATGTATATGGTTTCTCCCCAGTATGAATACGGACATGTATCTTCAAGTAACCACTTGTTGAAAATTGAGCACCACAGGTTTCACATTTGTAGGGTTTCTCCCCAGTATGGGTACGGACATTTATTTTCAAATGACCACTTTTGAAAATTGTGTACCACATGTAACGCATTTGTAGGGTTTCTCCCCAGTATGAATGCGGACGTGAGTTTTCAAGTAAGCACTTCTTGAACATTGTGCACCACAGGTATCTCATTTGTAGGGTTTCTACCCCGTATGCATACGAATATGTATCTTCAAGTTATCAGGTGTTGAAAATTGTGCCCCACAGGTATCACATTTGCAAGGTTTCTCCCCAGTATGGGAACGGATATGTATCTTCAATTTACCAGCTGTTGAAAATTGTGCACCACAGGTATCGCATTTGTAGAGTTTCTCCCCCGTATGAATGTGGACGTGCGTTTTCAACGCGCTACGGCTTGTAAACTGTGCCCCACAGGTGTCACATTTTTTAAGGGTTTTTCACCTGTGTGACTGCGCAGATGTATCGTTAAGCCACTGTTTCTTAAAAAAACTTTTTCCAAAAGTTTCACATTTGAATCGTTTCTCAACAGTGCGAGTGTGCATTTTCACATTCATACTGACAGTGCTGCTGTTATTGATATGTTTAAACTCACCACAGTTGTAGCGTCTTACCACAAAATGGATGCTCACTGGTGTCTCCAAAGCTCTACTGGATGTACACAAAGTCTGATTGCACATATAATTATGTGACCGTATTGTAGAACTCTCAGACATGTACAAACTACACGTTTCACATCTGGATGGTTTTAACCAGTGTGAGTGCGTACGTGTACCACCCTGTAAAACAAGCTCAACACTTGTCACCCTTAAAGGGTTCCTCACGTGTGTGAGGGCACGTTTGTATCTGTAACTGATTATTCTAGGTTTAAATTATTTATATCCACTGTGAGTTCGCATTTGCAGGTTTAAAGCCCAACACCGACTAGACTGTTTTCAATACGTGTCACTTTGAGGAAAATGTTTCTCATCCATCAAAGAATGCATGTATGCCTTTAAGGTATTAATACTGTGAACTGTTTGCTCCATAATTGCCACACTTCAATGGTTTCTCCTACCAGGAGGGAGTGGAATTCTCTTTAAATATAAATATTCATCCACAAGAGAGAGTCACGTGTTATCTCTTTTTCTTGAAGACAACGATGTGGACATTCCGTGACTTGGCGCGATGTTCTACGTCGTGTTTGTGACAGAACTTGACAGTTGTTGTCAACGTGGGTGAGCCGACGCAATTGTGTTACTTCATTATAGATACTTGTGACACAAACTGTCTTTAACACTGTCAGTTATCTGAAATAACAACAGTCATTAGGTGAGGGAAAGTTAGTGACATAATCAGACATGGGGCCAGACTTTTGAAAGGCGTTTAACGGTACAAAGTGTGATCATTCCAATTGCCAATATTTAATTGGGCAAGATATTTCGAAAGGTGATTTGTATATTATCATATAATTATCACAAGCTTCATTCGCATCGGCAGTGGATAGTACAGTTGAGTAATCAGCCATATCTAATAGATTTCTAAATGATGCAATGTTTTTTGGGGTCAACTGTCGTACCTGCCTATATACTTATTTTTGTGGTGAAGGTGTACCATAAATTATATGAAATATTCTAAAATGATCGGCTAAATCAGTGATAATAATTCCCGATTGATAACTAGGATGAGTATGATTTGAATATAGGTGGTCAATAAATGTTGACGAATATGATGTTTTTCGTGTTGGTTTGGTTATAAGCGGAATAAATCCTTGGGATGTTACATTATCTATGAAGTCATTGGTTTTTTATGGGTGACAACATTTAGCAAATTAATATTATAGTCGCCCATTAAATAAGCAGTTTTATTTTCATTTCATATTTTATCCTGTATTTCTATTATTTTACTTATAAACATATCGATATCTGCACGAGGAGCAGAGTTAGGACGATAAATTACACCTACTATAATAGGTTTATTATGATTACCATGAGCGTTTTCATCATGAGGAAAACGATGAAAGATCCGAACTTTGGTGTTAAATGGGTAAATAATGGGTTGACAGACCTTGACTTTGCCGATGATATTGCACTGCTCAGCCACACGCCGGAGATCCTGCAAGAGATTACTCATAATTTAAACGAAAATGGAGAGATGGTCGGATTACGAATCAGCTATGGGAAGACAAAAACATTGTCAGTTAGTGATGGATCTGACCCCCACATTGTGATTTGGTCAGCAAGAGTTGCAATGCGTCGAGAACTTCCATTACCTCAGAAGCTACATCTCTAGGAAAGGCGACGCCGAAATATATGTACAAATCAAGTTAAGTATATCATATTAAACCAATCTCCCCAGTCCGTCATCTTTACGCTACTACCAGAAGCCACATAAACGATCAATCTGTAATTAATCAAAAACCTGTAATGCAAACGAATAATTAGCTTAGTACATTCTGTGTAGCATGTCATCGGGACATTCACCGTAACTGTTTGAATGATAGTAAAACAAAAGAAACATATATCTGTATTACAACAAGGAACATTAGGGAACACAGATAATAAGGATAGCTAACTGATTGGCCTTCCACTAGGCATATCATAATTATGAACATGATAGTACAAAAATACAACAACCGAGATATAATAACAAACAATGATAAGACATATATATATATATATATATATATATATATATATATAAAACTGCATCATTTTGCAAACCATTTGCACAGGACTAATATCTACAAATGGCTATTTCCATTCTGTATTGCAAGATGCAATTAATAAATGGAGAAAAAACCCATTAGGGAACAACATTAGGTCAAAAATTAGGTCATGAGTTGACACAGTATAATTAAGCAACACCTTTAGTTGCTATGCATTAACCTTTCCCAGGGTAGATTTGGGAACTTATAATTTTATAGCGCATCAATAAAAAACATTCTTTATAATTGAGAATGTCGTTTTTTTTCTTCTACATAATATACACTACGCCGTCTGCAATTAAACTGCATCATCCAGCAAGTTGAAGCGCACTATTTGAAAGGATATACGATTAATTTAAACAATCATATTTGCGTTGTGAACGCAACCCTTAAAGAGTTTTGTTACGTTTAAGTAAAACATCAATTATGTATACACTACCCACAATTCAAGTCAACCGTATCATTCATCCCATCAATATATCCGAGATAACAACGCAAAGAACTGGTTATGTTAGAAACAACGAATACCTCGAAAATGTGCAAATAAACCATATCATTTAGCGGTATAGAAAAAAATGCATTCTCCTGTATAATGTGAACAATATTACGTTGGGAAAAGCATACTTTTGATTATTAGAGTACATAAATCTGAATGAGGTACATGTCATCAATGTATGTTCTAAGAAACCTTTCATCAGAAATGATAATTAAAAGCTAATAGTAACAATAATTTTTTTGGATATGCAGATATAATAATTATTATTCAACGCCATACAAAGAAAGTTGAAAAAAAAAATAACATCATCGAGCGTTGTTTACAGAAATAAATTACATTACAGAGCTTTTGTTATGTTCAAGAAAGAAATAAAAGATATAAATATACATACAACTTCAAGTCAGTTGCAACATTTGTTCTATCAGTCGTTTCTAAAGCCTACGCCAAAAACGCAAAGCAGTTTATCATGTTTATAGGAATGAATTTGATGAAAAAGTGCAAATAGAACACCTCGTCTATTTTAACAGTATCTAAGAAAAATAGCATGTTTTTTTAGAAAAAAAAACATTTAATTTGAACGGTTCATAAATCTGAATGTATATTTAGTTTTTATATGTTCTAAGAAACTGTTTTATGAAGAAAAGAAAAAAATGATAAAAATACTAATAACTTTCTTAGGACAAGCAAACGACAATTATTATTTACTGTCATATAGAAACTCGTTAATTAATATGAATAATAAGTTTAGATAATACAAATCAATAATGCATTGCATTCTACATTATAAAAATAACATTGGTTATGTATGGCTCAATGAGACGTTCAAACAAACAAATAACCGAACAGTTAAACGAAAGGAGATCTGGAAGCTTATCTTTCTTTATCTGAACAAACAGAAAAGGAATAAGAACTGCCAGTTCTTACAGTTTCAGGTCCTTCTCCGTGGGAATCTCCTTTATGGTGCCTGTGTTTGTTTTGATAAGAACGCGACCAGCGTAGGTCCAACAGTCAGCGACCTGTTTCTGTCGCTTCAATTGTCTCGTACGAAATGCCAGCATGGCCCACTTGGCCGTGAGATCTTCGTTCACGTGGATCTGGTCGTCTTTGTGCTGTCGGTTGTAATCCTTTAGGTGAGTGCGTGCACGGAACACTTCGACACGCACCGCTTCGCTGCGAAACCGAACAATGACGGCGCGTTTGCGCGGACGACCCTGTTCATCCTGCTTTGGTCCGATTCTGTGGCTCCGTTCCAGGTGGTCGGCTTCGATGTGGGTCCCAGTTTCTCCTGCATCGTTGCGATCACCGCCGCATTGGTGTTCTCGCCTTCTTCCTCCGGAATACCACGGAAGCGAAGGTTTGGGCGCCTGGTGTACTGCTCCCTCTTGTCAGCCTCCTCCTCCTGTGCAGCCACCATCTGTTGTAGATCGCCGATCTTTTCATCTTTGGCGGTCAAACACCTCTTTAGCGACTGCATTTCTTTATTCAGTTGCGCACCCTGAAGATGCATTGCTGCACAAACGGTCTTGGTAAGAATCGGAGCAATGTGCACCATAATCTCAAACATAATGTTCTCCTGTTCCTTTGTTCGCTTGCTTCCGCTCCCGCTCTTCGCTGACCGAGTCAGCAGCCGCACTACGCGACAGCTTAAACTTTTTCAACTCCGTCGTGAAGCACGCCTCGACCACATTGTTAATCTCGTCGATCGACATTTTGTTTCACACTGCTGATATAGTATTGAATGCTCTGCTGACTAATGTTACTTCCAAAACTTCCTATCAATCTGTCACACTGCCGCTACAACATGGAATGCTCTGCTGACTATTGTTACTTACAACACCTCCTATCAATATTTTACACTGCCGCTACAGTGTGGAATGCACTGCTGACCACTGTTACTTCCAAAACCTCCCATCAATCTCTCACACAGCTGCTACAGTATGGAATGCTCTGCTGTCTTCTCTTACTTCCAAAACCTCCCATCAATTGTTCACACTGCCGCTACAGTGTGGAATGTTCTGCTGACTACTGTTATTTCCAAAACCTCCCAACAATCTTTCACATTGCTGCTACAGTTGGAATGCTCTGCTGACTACTCTTACTTCCAAAACCTTCCATCAATCTTTCAAGGCAGCCTTAAAGACTCAACGTTTTATTACAGCATTCACAGCTTGAATGACTGCAGAAACATATTACTCTAAGTTATTCATATTTCTAATCTATATTGATCCTTTTAGTAACCAAAACAAAAAATGTTTAAGTACTTATTTTAACATGAAAATTGTTTTTTTAACACTTATACCAACTTACTTAATCTACTGATGTTTACACAGCACTATTATCTTGCTTTAGTTATTTTATATTTAAATGTTTAATGTTTACTATTTATGTATTAATGTTATGTAAAGGGCTGTGAACGTTCTGGATATGGCGCTATATAAAATAAATGTTATTATTATTATGTTTGTTGTTGTGTGAATTTCCACTGCACTTTGATTCCTATTGTTCCTGTGATCAGCTGATGATTATTTGTGTATTTCTGTCCTTATTTCAGGCACTGGTTGCTGGACTCCAGCTGAATCACACCGTCATGTGGAGGGAGAGACTGAAGCACAGATGTAATGGCTGGAATGAAAGCCAACTAGTGTTCTACCCTGCAGCAGCCGTAATTTGTGTTAATCCCAACCAACTGGTCGGCTCGTCACCCCTCCTACCTTGGTGTGATAGTCCACCGGATATACGATGAGAGCTTTGATCGGACATCAGGAGATTCGCCTTTAAGTGACCGCACACCTTCTATGTGCTGACGGAGGCTTTAGATGACATTCACTGTGAGTGCGGCATCCTCTCGAAGGTGTGCAACAGACAACAGCACTAACTTTGTAAAGCCGTTCTCCGTTCTTGGCATCAATGACAGCAGTGAGGTGCTATTTGCAATATGTGTGACCACTGCTAAATTCGAGCTCTATATGTTCATAACTTGCATATTTATATAGTAATTAGTCCCAAACTCTGGTTTGTTATTACATTTATTATTATATTTTTATATTTTAACTTTCATTTTGTTGTTTTGTTGCAACATTAAATATATTTTGCTAATCCATTTGACGTCACTAAATTCATGCTAAATAGGTCAATTTGTTGTACAGTAATTATACTCTTACTGTCATTAGTTATTATTTTATTAATATTTAATAAATTGTTTGACATTTTTGTTGTATGTGTGCAACAGTTGTAACACAGCGTTGTGCGAACAAACCCAGTTAATGTTTCTGCTTCACAGAGAAGTTGAGGTGGTGTTCAATTGAATTCTTCCAGGGAGTGAAGTGCTTTGAACTGTACAAAGAAGTTAATTTTGTGTTATATAAGACTCGTGTGTCTACTGTTGTATAAAGACTCATTTTTTTTACTCTCGTTCTTGTCCAAAGTGGCATAGTTTAGTTTCTGCATTGATTTGTTTTATATATCTTATGTATTAATTAACCTATTTATATATTTATTTATACCTGCATGTATATTAGTTCAGTTAAATGAATTGACAATGTCTTATTTCTACATAGAACTGTAGCTATGGTCATTATTGTTGTATATTTATTTAATTACTGTATTTATTTGTATTTTACTAATATTAATTTTATAAGAATTTCTTTCAAAAAAGCATGTTTATTTAGCCATCATTATTACCTCTATCAGGGTTCTACATGTTGTAAAGCGCCACGAACAATTTATAATTGGATCTGGCGCTATACTAAATAAAATATATTATTTTTATTATAAGAACCATGTGGCCAGTGTTGTATAAGAATCATAAGTCCGGTGCTGTATAATAATCATGTATTTAGGGTTGTATAAGAATCATATGTCCGGTGTTGTATAAGAATCATGTATTCAGTGTTGTATAAGAATCATGTGTACAGTGTTGTATAAGAATCATATGTACAGTGTTGTATAAGAATCATGTGTCCTGTATTGTATAAGAATCATGTGTCCAGTGTTGTATGTCTGTCTGTGTGTGTAGCAGTGCATTCAATTATACAGCTGAGGCAATGTTGTGTGAACAAAATTGCCTATGTTTGAAACAGCAGCAACATGATTCAACTCCCAGTCCCCTTAGTTGAGAGTCAGTTACCCTACCTCTTGTACTACCCCACCTCATGTACTATCCCACCTCTTGTACTATCCCACCTCATGTACTATCCCACCTCTTGTACTATCCCGCCTATGGTATATCACACTTCTTGTAATATCCCATCTCTTGTACTACCCCCCTCTTGTACTACCCCACCTCTTGTACTACCCCTTCTTGTACTATCCCCCTTGTATTACCCCACCCATTTTACTATACCGCCTATTGTACAATCCTACATATTGTACTATGCCACCCCTTGTACTATCCCGCCTCTTGTACTATCCCCCTTGTACTATCCCACGACTTATACTATCCAACCTCTTGTACTATCCCGTCTCTTGTACTATCCCGCCTCTTGTACTATCCCGCCTCTTGTACTATCCCACCTCTAGGCCTTTCTCAACTCTTGTACTATCGTGCCCTTTCATTCTACCCTGTCTAAGTGTGTGCCATAATAAAGTGTATGTGTTAAATGAAAAATAACACACAGTGAAGTAGTCCTAGCTTCGGTGGAATACTTTTTGTGTAAATGACCAACATCATGGACAGTCTACAAGGTATCCACCTGGACCGGCGGTGATCTTGAGGGATGGCATCACCGATTAAATGGATCATGCGACCATGCTGGACTGGGCCTCTCCAAGCTGCTGAAGTTCCTGCATAGACTCAAGGGTGACCCTTCAGGTTAGACTCCACATAGACTTCACGCCGCATTCACACCTTGCGGATAGTGGGTTAACTAAAGCACACTAGAATATTGTTTGGTTACTATGCCATGCCCCTTAGTGGGAAATCCCTATATCAAAATTTCAAATAAATAATGTCATGTTCAAAACAATTATTTTGTGATATAAGGTTCTATCAAAAAATAACCCAGGGTGCATTGCAACAAAAATAACACCAGTACTACCTTGTTTGGGACCATTGCTTCTTAAAATGTTCCCGCCGAATTGGTTTTCCTATCATTTAACATCCGCAATCACAGGATCACTTCATCCACAATCAAAGGATCACTTCGTCCACAATCACAGGATCATTTCATCCACAATCACATAATCACTTCATCCATAATCACAGAATCACTTCATCCAGTCACATGATCACTTCATCCACAATCATAGGATACATCATCCACATTTATGGGATCATTTCATTCACAGTCAGAAGATCACTTCATCCACAATCACAGGATCACTTCATCCATAATCAATGGAACAATTCATCCACAATCAAGGTGACAGCTGCCTTTATAACTTAGATTAATTAGTTCAACAACAAGTGCCTGAATGAATCCTGAGTGGCTTTCGGCTTTCGGTATCTTCATGATGTCTTCATCAGCATCACACAGAATGACTCTTTGTCGTCTTGGAACTGCTGCCATGCGACCAAGAACGATCCCGGAGTGCAACAGGAGGGTGCTGGAAGCTACATTCGAGCCACTCACGATTCATATAGGTACCTCTACTTGCAATGAAATTTACATAATTGCTACATACAGTATGTCATAGTGGTTCATAATCATCAATGGATGTGTAACCGAACAAACAGCTATCCAGAGACACACAGGCTAAATTTCTGAGAAACTGGATGACCAAGATGCTAGGTTCACTACTGGGAGACACAGAGGATGTCACACGTCGTAAGAAGCTTGCAAATGTTGCATTCCCTAAACCAGATAGTCTGGTTCCTGATGTATTTTGAAAATAAAGGATAATGGACGGAACAAAGGTTGATAGTTTGAAACTATTCCAAAAATATGCACTTGTAAATACTAGAAAGAAAAGCTTTTCAATCAGAGTCTTATATCTTATTCCATGTGCCCATGTATGTAAGAAACAGTTTGACTAGGTTTCGACATGTTCCTTGTAGAAAGTGTACCTGATCAGATCTGGCCCAGCGGTGGGATTGCCAAAGCTGTAGTCTTAAAATTAGGCAGTCCGTTGCTAGGTTTTCAAGTATTAATATAAAGTTTTAAGACTAATATATTATGTTTAGGGCATATTTCCTGCCAAATTGTGTTCAAAAAGCCCCTGAAAATGTTTGCAATTTGAAAATATCAACCACGCAATATGTTCAAATTGCAAACAAAACATCCAGCTTCAAAACACGCAATATTGGCAATGATGCCGAGGTTGGCTGAGTTAACCACAATACCCTTTGATGGTCAACAATTTCCCTTTTCCCACGTTCAACATAGACTTCCTGTTACAAATTACTACGCCCGCTAATTTCTGGTAGAAGAACAGACTGCCTCCTTCTAACAATGTTTAAACATCATCTCACATTCCATAGTAACAATATAGAGACATTAAATGTATTTTAATCTCAACATTACTGCTTTTTATCGGTGTAAGATGACAACATTGTAGAAATTATTTAAATATGTTATTATCCTATCCAGATTTATGTTGTTAACATGTTATTGTATAATACTTATTTATTTTTTAGTGGTTCATCATCATCAATGGATGTGTAACTGAACAAACAGCTATCCAGAGACACACAGGCTACATTTCTGAGAAACTGGATGACCAAGATGCTAGGTTCACTACTGGGAGACACAGAGGATGTCACACGTCGTAAGAAGCTTGCAAATGTTGCATTCCCTAAACCAGATAGTCTGGTTCCTGATGTATTTTGAAAATAAAGGATAATGGACGGAACAAAGGTTGATAGTTTGAAACTATTCCAAAAATATGCACTTGTAAATACTAGAAAGAAAAGCTTTTCAATCAGAGTCACAAAACTGTGTAATAATCTACCCGAACAAGCGGTAACAGCACCTGGCGTTAACTCATTTATAAACCGTCTAGATAAACATTGGAGTAATTACACATTTCTTTACAACTACAAAGGCGCCTTGCCAGAAAGTGGTACAGCTTTCACATGGAAAGCTGGTGATCTGACCACCGAGGCCACCGCCAGTGGTCGGGTACAACCTGAGTAAACCTAAGTGAATCAAGAAATCCCCGTTCTCTCTTATTCCATGTGCCCATGTATGTAAGAAACAGTTTGACTAGGTTTCGACATGTTCCTTGTAGAAAGTGTACCTGATCAGATCTGGCCCAGCGGTGGGATTGCCAAAGCTGTAGTCTTAAAATTAGGCAGTCCGTTGCTAGGTTTTCAAGTATTAATATAAAGTTTTAAGACTAATATATTATGTTTAGGGCATACTCCCTGCCAAATTGTGTTCAAAAAGCCCCTGAAAATGTTGGCAATTTGAAAATATCAACCACGCAATATGTTCAAATTGCAAACAAAACATCCAGCTTCAAAACACGCAATATTGGCAATGATGCCGAGGTTGGCTGAGTTAACCACAATACCCTTTGATGGTCAACAATTTCCCTTTTCCCACGTTCAACATAGACTTCCTGTTACAAATTACTACGCCCGCTAATTTCTGGTAGAAGAACAGACTGCCTCCTTCTAACAATGTTTAAACATCATCACACATTCCATAGTAACAATATAGAGACATTAAATGTATTTTAATCTCAACATTACTGCTTTTTATCGGTGTAAGATGACAACATTGTAGAACTTATTTAAATATTTTATTATCCTATCCAGATTTATGTTGTTAACATGTTATTGTATAATACTTATTTATTCATTATATTTTTGGTATCATTATTTATTAATTCAAAGATCGACACTCGTTCCATCTTTATAATGTAGATAAATTAAACGTTTTCTAATCTTACTATTACTACTCTTACTCACGTGTAGTATAACAACTTTGCGTAAATTGTTTATATTTTATATATTTTTTATTTGTGTACTCGGCTACTTATGTCATATATAATCTTTTTCTAAAATATTTATTTCCTCGTTGTATTTTATTATCATTATTAATTAATTAATAATTTATTATTTTAAGGACCAATTGAAATAAATGTACTTCCATATGCTTCCAGATGTTTTCATCGATATTATTATATATAACTGTTCTCTTAATATGTTTGCATGTACATCAGAACCTCGCTTAACGGTTACCTCAGTAATACAGCCACCTCCCCATTAAGACCACCCTAGAACAGACTCCAATTAGTTTTGTAACAGTAAAGTATACAAAATCATACCGCTAGTACGGTCACCTCGCCATTCAGGTCACTCCTACCCAGTCCCGAGGTGACCTTAATAGTGAAGTTTTACTGAGCACCTTTAAAAGATACTGTAAGGCTTACATGTGTAGTTTTTGCTGTGTGTTATCGTCTTTTATTGTGTTTTGACCTCTATTAAACAAAACATACAATGTGGTTGTGGCACATTATATAACGGCGTTATCTACTTGACGTTCAAAAAGGCACGCTTAACTTAGGATATTAGAACGAGTCGTGGTTCAATAACGTTGGGAGGATAATGCACTATTCCTGGTTGATAATGAACGATCTCTGGAGGATAATACAATATACGCGGCAGCAATGATATGGCAACTCATTCGTCCGTGGTTTGGGTCTAATCATCCGTGCATTATCATCAAGAAATAACGCATTGTCGTCCCAGGCTATTGGACGTGTCTCTTTCTCCGGGTCGTTGGGAATCTCGGGGTGAGAGGGTGCTGCTGCAGGTTTTTGGTGAGTGTTATTATAGGTGAAAGTCTCTCTTATAAGAAACGTTGATACTTTATTGTTAATCAATCAATACGTTTAAAAAAATCTGGCTGCTGGCCATTCTGTCTCGGAGATTGGACGAGTTAGGATAAATGTCATTGTTACTGAGTAAACATTCGAGTCACGACAACTTCTTGCTGTGTACTAGAAGAAATTAATTTAAGTGTTTCTGGCGACCCAACGTGTATACACAGGTGTCAATTGATGCTTGTTTACACATCAAGGTATCCAAAATATAATAGTTAACACTCCCTTTCAAAGTATGACGACATTTCGTGTCTTAATAAGTCCTTCTATACTTATTGCGGGTAGTTTACTTTAAGAAGGCATCCAATGTATTATGGTGACACCTGTTACGGATAGTTTACTTTAAGAAGGCATCCAAGGTATTATAACGACCCCCTATTGCGGTTAGTTGACTTTAAGAAGGCATCCAAGGTATTATAATGAACCATATTACGGGTAGTTGACTTTTAGAAGGCATCAAATATATTATAATGACCCATATTCAAAGTGTGGCACTTTGAACAGGGGTCATTATAATACCCGACAGGTGTTTGGACAAGCACTGGTTGAAGGGAGTTTACACGATGACGCATCCAAAATACACCTTACAATATTTTCACCACTTTTCAAAATGTCTTTATCGATCTGTCTACTGTCTACCTCCACTCTACGCGTGTGGCAACTGTTTTTGCTTTGATTAAATATGATCTATATGTTAGATTAGTGCCGATTATTTACCCAGGTCACGAGGTACTTGTCCAGACCATTGACTGCATGAATATGTGTGTCATGCATTACTTTTCATATATTTCAAAATAACGAAATTAATTTACTGCCAAACATAGACTTAGCCTGGCTGCGTCGCTTCACAAGGTGCAATTAATACACAGGTCTGCGCCCAAATTGCTCGCCAAAAATAATAAAATGAAATGAAATCTGAATGATAACTGCGACCCCACCACCCCCACTCATCTCCGACCTACATCCTCTTCCCACTTGGCGCCTCCATTGTTTAAGTTTCGCCTCGACTTTGCTGCGTTATTTTTACGAGTGCTTATCGGACTACTTTTTGTGTTTACTTACGGTTAATCGTTTAGAGTTTTACTTCTAGATTCTAGTGGTCATAGTTGCATATCGACACTTTTATTAAACACTTTTTTTCAATATAACGTGTTTATTAGACTTTTGTATTTGTTGTGACCAACCGCACTGTCGGGGCAGACCGCTCACAACAGCGCCACCTGCGAAAGTGCCCCGTCTGCACAAAATTGATGCATATCTATTGGCAGCTTTCGTGGCTTTTGTCCCATTCCTTCTACGGAGAGTGTCCGAGAAAGTGGCCGTGAGTCAACGATGGAGGAAATTTTGCGTTTGCTCCGTGAGCAATGAAAGGTCCCGTCTACCGACTCGGAACAGGTCAATTCGTCCACCGGCGACGTAAGTAACGCGCCAACTCGTGCTTCCGGAGGCCCAGCTATGGCCTGGGTGGTTGACGGAACTGTCCGGACATTTGTTCCAACAATTGGATCCCACGCAGCCACAGGGGAATCAGAGCACGAACCCGGTAGCCCACGCCAGTGAGTATATACCGGAGGGCCGACTCACCTCGGACAACCGGAACGAGTTCCCGGACAACCGGATATGGTAACCCGGTCTCATGGACCGGTGGAGCTTTCCCGAGAATGGTTTGAAACCCGAGACCCAGCCGGAATTCAGGTCCCGGAGGGAGTAACCCGAGAAGGCTGCGTTCGGCACACTAAATAATGTGTAAAGCAGGGCCAGGCCTTGTCAGCCTTCTTTCGAGTGATGTCGGGGTGCGTCTTGGAGAAAACCTGTCTCCTTTGTAATTTGCTATTTACCTTAATGATTTTGAACACTCTGTAAGCCATGTATATAAAGGACTTGACATGCTGGCTGGTGAAATTCGCAACAACCTTAGTGATGATGGTGTAGAAATGTTCATGACAATGAATGTTTTACTTTATGCTGATGATGCTATTGTCACGGCAGAAACACCTGCAGATTTACAGGCTGCTTAAATGCTGCATGTGACTATTGCCAAACATGGCACCTATCTATTAATACTAGTAAAACAAAGGATATTTTCTTGTCTCGTGGAAAGGGCAGTTCACACCCAGACTTCTTGTTTGGACAAAACAAATTAAAGATAATTGATTGCAACATCTACTTGGGAACCAATGTAAACTATAATGATTTTTATTTTATTTTATATTATACCGGATCCGTCCGGACGCAGCGCAAGGTGGTTTTTTTTGTCACCGAACCAATACGGCTCATACAGAGACAGTTGGTCAGATTGGTGATGCCATGACACAATACGCTGCTACCAGACACGATGTAGTTGGCGGCAATGGCACAAACAAACGATTTTCGCCTTCTGCAGCCGCGGGTTCGGCCTGGCATCTTACGAACGTAATTTTGTTCTTGCCGTTTGCCTGTTCTGGTCGCGACGCCCCATCCATCGACGGCTGACGATCTCTCCTACGATTATTCTTTATCTGAAAACGAATGTGACTCGATCTCTGTTGACGGCCAGTTCTCCGACCCGGACGAACAACTTGACACGTGGTCACATACGGATAGCGTCAACGTGGCCCGCGCATTTCTGTCAGACGAATTACCGGCGCCGGACAGTATCGTCGCTAGTGCCGCACCGAGTTTGTCTTCGCTAGCTTGGGCTGGTTATGTGGTTCTTGTCGCACCACAGCCTGGGTTCCCGTTTTCAACTGCCATGAGAAAACATTTTCACAAAATCTACCTCGAATTACAACCACCCCCGGTGGGCAAATTGCACGGTTTTGCGTCAGTCACTCGCGCTAGGGGGGTCCTCTACTCGCCAGTGGAACTCCCTTGAGGAGAATTTCCTTTCTCCAGGGATTCGCCCATTATTGACAGGGGTTTCGCAGACATTTTCGGCTCACCAGCAGCGGGAGGGGAGCACAACACTAGTTGCGGGCAGAAAAGCACTATTTCAGGGACCTCGCGGCCTTGTTACGTCGACGGCTTTGTATTGCGTCCTTTCAGAATTGGTCTGAGGCAGCCCTGAATCGTTCGATTCACGGCATGATCGACCATGTGAACACAAATAATGTTTCTGCAGAATCCGTGTTACACCAATTGACGGTTACCTTGCAGTTGTCACAATCAGTGGCAACTGCTTGGTCGAATGGGGGCGTTGGATTGTTTGATGGCGTACAACATCTTGCTGCACGAGCGCGACCTCACCCTTCGGGGGGCCTCTACATGTTTATCCAAGGATAAATGGCAGCGTCTCTGCACGGCGCCATTCGGATCTTTGTCCCTGTTTGACGAACGGCCAACTAGGTTACAATTACGAGAAATGATAGTTGGTCGATCGAGGGAAGAAACATAAATTGTGACTGTCTGTGCCAGGCTCCTCGGCCCAACCATCGCACACCCATCCACTCGGAGTTCTCCAGACATACGTCAACAGGCGGTTGTGTCCTTTGCTTACGACGAAGGTTGGAGCTCGAGTATCCCTGTTTTGCAAAGTTTAAAGACAAAATGGATGCAATGATTGGGTGTGCGAGGTTCTGGACGTCGGCTTCCGTCTATGTTTCAGGGATAGTCCTCCCATGACACGTGCCCCTTCACAATTTGTGGACAAGGGTCCCCTCATGAAGAGGCAAGCACTCATGGAATTCATCCAGACACTGATGATAAACGAGGCAATCGAAATCGTATCCGCCGCTACATCTCCCGGGTTCTACAGTAATCTTTTCCTCGTTCCAAAGAAGTCAGGGGGATGGAGGCCTGTTATCGACCTCTCATCACTCAACACCTTCTTGGAGACTCCCCACACCACAATAGAGACTAAACAAAACATACGAAAATGTCTGCCTCGGAACGCCTCAGTAACGTCCATCGATCTGGTGGATGCATACTTCTACATTCCCATCCACCGGGGTTAACGAAAGTTCGTTCGGTTCCAGACTCGGGATACCATCAACCAGTTCAATGCGCTGCCATTTGGCCTCTCCCCAGCACCCTGGGTTTTAGCCAAAGTTATGACAGAAATCAAAGAACTGTACATGGCATGGGCATCAATCCGTGTCAGTACCTGGGCGACTGGCTGATACACTCGACATCTCGAGATCAGTGCCTCCAAGACATAGTACAAGTCCTCCGTCTCTGCCACACAATGGGCCTCCTGATTGACGAGAAGAAGTCAGACTTGATTCCCACGCAGAAATTAATTTTTCTGGGATATCAGTTCGTCCTATTTTCATTTCAGGTGACTCCAACATTGGAACGATATCACAAAATCGTGGAGCTTACTCGCTTCTGCTCCAACGGGGAGGACAGGCTCGTATGTTGCAGATTCTACTAGGTATGTTTGCCGCAACAGAGAAACTAGTTCCTCTGTGGGTCAGCATACACGCGAAGCCCAGCATTGTGTTGTGAGACTTTGAGATTTCAATCCGTCGACGAACGACATCTGGATGCCTTTGTCCCCCTCCTGCTAATAAAGACATCAAATGATGGATGTCGGGACACAATATTTTGCGGGGATCTCCGGTTGCCCCAAGGATCTGGACATTCAGTTGTTCGCATATGCATTGAGCATCAGTTGGGGTGCGCATTGGAACTCGTTGACAGTGTCCGGTGTATGGTCAAAACCGGAGAAAGCCCTTCACATCAATGTGCTCGAATCAAAAGCCATACAACAAGCCATGCTCCACTGTCTGAGGCAACTCAGATGCCTCACAGTCCTTGTTGCGTCAGACACCTCAACTGTAGTGTCCTACATCAACAAGCAAGGCGGGGTACGTTCAACATCGCTGTGCGAACAGACCTAAGTTCAAGTGAGAACAAAATATTACTTATGTAAAGTCATATGCACGTTATGATTTACTACGCATCCGCGCCTTTATTACACACGTTGCGTCATGCTGTATTGCAACGGCATCTATTGTGAAAAATACAACGGAAAAAACACCGTTCTCTGTCGCAAAATATATTGATGTTCAAATATTAGTGTTTTTTAGCATGCATGTTGTACTTTAATTGTAGGCCTGGTCATTTTTAGACCTTCTTCATCACAAAATATATTCTGCAAACTACAATGGAAACGGGATTGTTCAATACTATTTTTTTTTCTGTTTACCCAAATATTGTTTATTACGAATTTTGTTGTAGACTAGGTTGCTGACGACTTTAGATGCGCGATATAGCTTGATAAATCTACCTTTTAAGCATTCAATATTTTAGTGTCATACTGCTTGCAGACGAACATTATATCTTTGTAGTTTCCATTTGTTTCACTTTATTAATCTATTTAACTCACCGGCCGTTCATTTAGAACATCGTAATTGCTCTACAACAAGACGTATGCAAGCATATTATATAAAATTATTCGAAACGCTTTTATTCAAACGAAGGATAGCAAATAAACTCTGATGCAGCCTCTTTGGCCAGAACTGCGGAGAGAGCCGAGCTGCACCTGACACAAGAAATGGCTGTTTTAAACTCTGCCTGCTCCCACTCCTACGATATGGACATACCATGTTATGCAGCAGCATCGGTCGTCCAAGAAATTCTACATGACACAATGGACGAGATAATAGAAAACCAAGGAAAATGTGGCACGTGTCCACTAGACCTTTGGAATTTGGCGTGTCCCCGTAGACCTTCTTGAATGGGCCCACGTGACCGTGCCACGTGACCGTGCTCCCAGACAGGAAATGTGCCACGGTTAAGGTTACAGTAAGAAAAAGTTACACCGATGCGGCGGCGAAATATATCAAACAGCACCCCCTAACCCCTCCCCCCGCCTTCCGGTGTCACAGTCGAGCCAGTCGAGACAGCGGAGAAGCTGAAGAATAGCTGAAGATACAGCAAGGAAAATTTGCAATCGCCCTCCCCGTCTCCCGGTGTCACCAGTCGAGCCGAGAAGCTGAATTTACGGCGGCGCGGCAGCAACAAATTTGTTACACCATTTCATTTGGCAGCCAGTGTAGGTTTTTGTGCGCCCCAGACTACTCTCTCTGGATCGCCGATGAGGAATGGACAGACATGACCCTCAAATGTTTTCCCGAAGAAACCCTGGAAAGACCGATGGCAATACGTAGTTGATGAATCTTTCGCACTGGTGAGAGAGACAGCGAGAGAGCGAGTGAGAGAGTGAATGAGTGAGTGAGTGAGTGAGTGAGTGAGAGAGTGAGTGAGTTACTGAGCGTGAGTGTGTGTGTGTGCATGATGTTCGGTTGTTCGTGTATGTGTGCGTGTTTGTGCACATGTGCGTGCGTATAAGTGCGTGTACATATAATGTATTTACACATTATATACGAATAATGATTAACAAAATTATAAATATGTTTTGACGACATTTTCAGCGAAAATGACTATAGTATGGTATAAATTTATGCATTCGATTTCAGACAATTTATCATATAATATAGTCAATAAATACAACGATAACGCACTTGTGGAATAATTCGACCGTTTAACATCAAGTGTATGACGAACACCATTCCTACGACGACGCCGTTGTTGAACACCACAGAACTAATGCAATTTCATAATTCTAAGAATGCCACCCAATTGGTACTGATGAACAGCTATAAATGTGCATCAATGCCACAGATGAAACAACGCTAATATAGACCAATCCGCTCCTCACTCATAATCAATTGTAATACTAGTTAGTATGAGTCGTTTTCAAGCCAAACTACAGTGTGCCAAACTTGCGAAAAGATGGAACCATCGAGCCTATTGCTATTGCGAATCTCCTCCGGTTAAGTAACTGCAGAGACGCTTGTAATAAAATCAGTACACGCACAGACAGCACGATGATTGCTTATTTCTAAACTGTCAAGCAAACTCCACTCTTAATTTAAATACCGGTTCATCCATGCTTTTAGTTTATAATTTATAATAATGTTGTTGATGGTGACGTTGATTGCTTCATAAGGACTGCATCTCTACAGTTAGCATACGTACCGTGATTTTCATGTTTCTGTCCCACGTCAAGTATCACACTACAATAAGAATTCAAACCGCTAGTGTATGTGCATAAGCCGTTTCGTAGCAATAAACATAGGAAATTATCCGAATGTCTTCCCTGTAAATATTAGCCCAGGTCTTAAAATATTACAATATAGTGCGGAAGTTAAAACATAGATCTCCGATATGGTGAGATAAATGCGGAAACCGAGTAGCTATCGTTGCGAAAACATTTTGTACGAGGTAACGTTTTTGGGTTCCTGTACATATAACAGCAATATTATGTGAGAAGGAATTACAACAACTGTGTCTAACACAAGCAGATGCAATAACTTCACATACTTCATATAAATACTGCGAACATCACGAATTAAATAATTGCAAAATAAAAGCAAACTAATGTATGATTCATACTATGTCTGAAGCAGATATGTGCAATTCAAATTTAAATTCATTATTGTTTGAAAGTGATGCACACATCTTTATCATAATCAAACTCCTCGGCAGTTCTCCCTTAAATCGTGGAATTAAACCATGTCGCAGACGACTGTCTTAGATTACACGGCATCGAGAGCAGTAACATAAATTCAGACATTCTTCCATCTGTGTTATGGACACCAGCTATAAATACATTTCAGACCCGTATGCTGGGGTGCAAAGGGGGCGTTCGCACCCTAAACCTAGTTGAACCAAAGAGTTCCGCTTTTATTGGAATAATTATTTAAACTTGTCCAACTAAAACAATCTTCACCAAATACGTCATAATCTTGTTTTCAACAAACCATATACAGAATAAATACGAATAAAATATGGTTTACATACCAACAATGGTACAGCAGCACATATTTTTGGTTGACTGCTGTTTCCTTTTTTTATCTTCAAATACGTCATATATAGATCACGCACACAACATAGAGTTGGTTTGTTTCTTCAGGGTAACAACGTCCAATAAAGGGGTAAACTCTTTCCGGCTGACCACAGGTTATTTCTGCTGTCGCCAATGACAATATTTCCCGGTAAAGCGAACGTAATACCATAATAACGCCCTCTGCAGAGTGACTCGTCATTCAGATCGTCCACTGTTTCAGTGTGAGCAACAAACACATAACTAACTATCATTAAATCATTTTTTTGTAAACATCGCCAAATTTTAAATCAAAAGCCAACGGTATTCAAATGAAGCGAATTAGTGAATATAGAAAGAGGCCAGTGCGGCAACAAGGAGGAGATACGGCCAGACTGCCCCCGGTGTCAGCGTATTCGAGCATCTAACAATGCGATGTAAGCATCTGACAGTCCTTGTAATATACCGTCCACCATCGTCACCTATACCAGTGTTCTTGGACGAATTTGATGATTTGACTGCTAACCTGGCTTCTGCTGCTGGTATAGTTGTCATCACAGGAGATTTCAATATGCATGTTGATGTTTGTTCAGCACCAGGTGTCTCCCGGTTCAAGGATTTACTAAAGATACATGATTTACATCAATACGTTGATTGTTCAATACACAAGGCTGGTCATCTCACGGGCAACCGACTCTATCATCAACAAAGTGTCCGTGATCAGGAGCGAAATATCTGACCACAAATCAGTACCATTCTCTATCGAGCACACAGCCCACAAGAAATGCCCCCAGGCTAAACTACAACCCAGAAGAGATCTTCGACATGTTGGTTGTAAAACACTGACCAGTGAAATCAATTCCAACTTATCTGGCTTTGATACATCATCCCCAGATCCGGATTCCATTCTTGATATACGTCTGCTGTTATTTCGGCCTTGGATGAAATTGCTCCGGTAATGCTACGGCGGCCACGCAAGAGAAGAACTCCACCCTGGTACTGCGAGGAATTACATGCAATGCGAACGTTACGTCGCCAAAATGAGAACATTTGGCGTGCATCAGGATTAGACATACACAGACGAATATACGTGAATCATCGTAATGCTGTCAGCGCGAGGATACGGCAAAACAAAATCAAAATTCAGCATTATCAGAGTCTACTCCAATATGCCGATCACAATACAGCCTTCGAAGCCGTGAACAGCCTGTTAAAGGTGGAATCTTCCAAACTGCCTGACACTGATTCAAAGGAGAAATTATGCTGCCAGTTTCTGAACTTTTTTGAAGAAAACATTGCGAAAATCATGAATGAAATTGATGCCTCGGAAACAAACATGAGTGACATCGAAACTGCGACACAGAGAGTAGTTGAACATCCTATGACTGAAATGTATGCTGCAAGTATGTGTGAAGTGCAGACAATTATCCAGGATGCTAAACCCAAGTCATCTTGCTTGGACCCTCTACCTAGATCGCTCCTAAAGAGCACTCTTCCTGCTCATATTCAAATACTGACTCATCTTATCAATATGTTTTTCGAGTCATAACGCCGCTGTTGGAAAAACCGACCTTGGATCGAAACACGCTGAAAAATTACCGTCCAGTTTCAAGTTTGCCATTCGTGTCTAAAGTCTTGGAAAAGGTAGCAGCTAAATGACTTATTCAACATCTAAGTGACACTGGCCTTCACGAGCAGCTACAATCGGCATACAAACCCCGAAATAGCACTGAAACTGCTTTAATGAGAGTGCAGCACGATATCACCAGTTACATAGCAGACTCCAGGGGTGTCCTTCTGGTTCTCCTGGATTTATCGTCTGCGTTCGATACGATCGATGCTGCTATCCTACTATGCATAGCCACCTGGGAATATCTGGCGCGGCACTTGCATGGTTCGGTTCGTTCATGTCGGATCGTACCCAGCGTCTACGGATTGGGATGGATGCATCTGAAGAACGCCCTGTGAGATACGGTGTTCCACAGGGCTCGGTGTTGGGTCCGTTGTTGTTCACTGTGTACACAGCACCAATGCAGGATATACTAAAGAGGCACTCTGTGGGATATCATACATTTGCTGATGATCTTCAGATATACACATCCTATTGTCCTCACATATCTGGTGACTTGGAGTGCGCTGTTCAGAGACTTGGTGACTGCATCAGTGAGGTCAAATGGTTGGATGGTTAAGCATAAATTCAAGCTAAACGACAATAAGACTGAATTAATGGTGGCCCCCAAACCCTATTATCTAAAGAAATTTGGACTTCCTGAGTACCTCGTTGTTGGTGGAGTCAACATAAAACCTGTTGTCTCTGTCAGGAATTTGGGAGCTTACTTTGACACTCACATTAGCATGAAGCAGCATGTTGATGCTGTTTGCAAGAAGTGTATCTACCATCTGAGACGTATTAGCTCCATCAGGGCCTATAATATGTGGAGCGCCCCTGGAGGCAGCTGTGTTTTGTATAAGCTCGTGGATTTCACTAGTTTAATGCGTTTTTTAACCATTCAATCATCGTTATAATTGTACAACCGTTTTATGATACTACGCGCTATGCTTGGGTTCATGCTGATTGGAACTATACTCCTGAACATTTGTGATATTTTGACACTACAGCCTGCAATCACACCTGTTCGTGTTAACGAAGACTACACTGTTATACCTATGTTGACCAACATTCGGTACGACAGGCACGATCTGCTGCGCCACAGCAAGGTAATAACGAAAGACAATAGACTCTCCGAGCCGGTGTATTGTTTATTGAAGCTACTTGGGATAGCCGTACCACCGCGTGGGTGTCGAGCCGGCAAGAACCGTAAACATAAACGTACTTCAGTACACACTGCACGTGTTGTGCAATCGGCCTCACCGTCAGGTCAAGCGATATATGTGATTGTAACTGCCATGACACATATTCCCAGAACAATATTGTGCAAATCACCTCGCCGTAGTGATCCGTGCAACTTAGTTCATGTTTCTACACGCGATAATACGAGCCCGACAAAGAGCAATCTCTCAGTCAATGAATTCGTGACCGACCACAACATTGACATCTTAGCCATAACGGAAACGTGGCTGAATAAGAACAGCGACAAACCGATAATCGCTGATCTGACGCCGAACGGATATACGTTCATCAATGTTCTTCGTGCAGCTGGACGCGGTGGTGGTGTCGGGCGTCATCCACAGGTACACGTTACCGTGCAAGATGCTCCCTAAAACGAACTATGAGTCTTTCGAACTGATGCGTATCCAGTTCACTGGAGCCACATCTAAAACGTTCAACCTGTGCACGCTCTACCGCCCGCCATCATCGGCTAAGACTCCCAAGCCGATGGCGGTGTTCTACCTGGAACTAGAACACCTGTTCCGAGAGGTGTCGACATGTATAACACCAACGTGCATTGTTGGTGACTTCAACATCAGATACGACGTTGAGGCAGAGGCCCGGCCGCTCGTGCAACTACTGGACTCATATAATTTCACTCAACACGTCACACAGCCTACACATTCTGCAGGCCACACATTGGACTTTGTGATAACCCCCAAAAATGTCAATCTCGCTACTTCTGTTGACGTTATTCCGATGTCTATATCAGATCATCACGTGGTGCGCTACGTCATGAACATCCAGAGGCCAGCTAAGACATCGACACATATAGTAAAACGCAATTACCGCTCGTTTGATGCCGATTCTTTCAATAATGACATTCGACCAACTTGTGAGTTACTGTCAGCCATGGTGTCAACATCTAGCGCAGCGGAACTGGTCACTGGCTACAATTCTTCACTAAGAACATGTATCGACAAACATGCACCAGAGCGACTGATTGCCATGCGGGGTAATATGCCAAACCCGTGGTATAACAGCAACATCGATGACGCGAGGAGACGACGGCGAAAGAATTACATTGTGGAAACGCACAAAGCTGGAGATTCATCGACAAATGTACGCTGATGCACGCGATGAGTGCAACAAACTCATTGCCCTCTCAAAAACCAACTACTATCGAGATAAACTTCTGAACGCTGACAACAAAAGCATGTTCAACATCGTGAAATCACTGAGTGGGAAGCCATCACATTCGTATCCCGAATATGACTCCGTCGTTGCCTGTTGCCATTCATTTTCGGACTATTTCAATAACAAGGTAGTTGAAATTCGACTCGGCTTACATGCTGCCAGACATCGCATGACACCGCCGCATGAAACACGTCGCTTTTTCACACCAATTGACACATTTACACCTACAATAACACGTGAAATAACGGCTACCATCGCTAGAATGTGTACGTCTTGCACACTTGATCCGTTACCATCCGATCATGTAAATCAGAACACTGACGCACTTGCGATCATTGTTGCCGATATAACAATTGCGTGTTTGGCAGAAGGAACAATGCCGGGTGAACTAAAGCGAGCACTTGTGCATCCTCTTCTGAAGAAGCCGTCACTGTGTAAGAATACTTTAAGTAACTACCGCCCAGTCAGCAATCTGTCCCAACTTTCGAAAGTGATTGAAAAGATTGTGGCCAACAGATTGAACAGTCACCTAGCCAATGAATCACTTACGGACACATTTCAGTCCGCATACAAGCGAAACCACTCGACCGAGACAGCCCTACTGTGGGTACTCAACGAGATGATGGCCCGCGCTAGACCGTAGACAAGGTACAATCGTTGTACTCATCGATCTAAGCGCCGCATTTGACACGGTAGATCACACAATACTACTGGATCGCCTACAACGACGCTATGGCATCACCGGAGTGGTTCTCCATTGGCTGGAATCTTACCTAAGTAATCGCAAGCAGAGTGTCGTCATCGACCGCGTGTTATCCAGCGAGACGATTTTGTTAACGGGGGTGCCGCAAGGGTCAGTGTTGGGAACACTATTATTTTCACTATACGTGCAGCCGATCGGTGATATCATTCACAAACACGACTTAAAATATCACCACTACGCCGATGATTTACAACTGTTCTGTCACTTCGACCTGGATGCAACTTCTCTGGTGACTGCCGTGCGTCAGATCGAGCGATGTATTGATGACGTGAAGGAGTGGATGACTTGGAATTATCTGCTCATGAATGACACGAAAACAGAAATTCTACCGGTTGTCCCCAAATCAGAATCTGCCATCGTAAGTGGGCTCCGTGTGCGCGTCGGGACAAATTAAATCTGTGCAATTGATCACGTTAGAAATATCGGCGTCCACCTTGATAGACACCTGGATATGACTATGCAAGTGTCACGTACTATCAGCACTTGCTCGCTGCACCTGCGCAACATCCGGTTGATTCACCGTTACCTCACTCAACCGACAGCGGAACGCGTAGTCAATGCTATGGTTACATCCCGTTTGGACTACTGCAACTCTCTACTGTTCGGTACCCCAACCAATAACATCGGTCGATTGCAGCGACTCCAGAATGCTGCCGCTCGCCTTATTACTCGACAGGCTCGTTGTGAAAGTGCGATCCCTATTCTTCGCGAATTGCACTGGCTACCTATTCAACAGCGCATTGCATTCAAGATCGCTGTTCTTACGTACAAGTCGCTGCACGAAGACCTCTCGCCTGTCTACATGCAGAAACTCATGCGTGTCTACATGCCAGCCAGACGTCTTCGGTCTGCTGACTCGAACGCACTAGTTGTTCCGAGAACACGCAGCAGAGCCGGTGACTGTACATTTGCTCACGCAGCGGCAGCAGTGTGGAACGCTTTGTCGTCAAGCGTTACTAACAAAACATCACTGGAATCATTTAAATCTGTGTTGAAGACTCATCTGTTCACTGCAGCGTATATGTAACTCGGACCCTTACCAACACTGTTTTACCATAGCTGATTGATGTTTAACGTTTATTTATTATTTATTTATATATTTATTTATTTTTCGTATACATTTTAGCCTAATTTATTGATGTCTACATTAATTTTAGTTTATTTATATAAAGAAAAAAAATGATCTTAACAATTTTATTTTATGATATTTTACATCACTTTCCTTTTCTACTTCTACTAAATTTATTGTTTTAATTGCTATTATTATTAGTTCATTTTATCTATGATATAATAACTATTGTTTTTTATTCAAATACATTATTTTTAACATACACTTGTATATTGTTGTAAAGCGCTGTGAACAATATTGGATGTGGCGCTTAACAAAATAAAATATTATTATTATTATTATAACACGAAGCCTGTCTGCCATTCATTGGTCATTGCGCTGGTTGTTTCAAGCTTAGATAACTGCAACGCTATGCTGCTGGACCTACCCGAATTTCATTTAACACGTCTCCAGAAGATACACAATAGGGCAGCCCGCCTAGTTGTTCTCACACCTATATCTTCACACATCACACCAGTACTGGCGCTTCTGCACTGGTTGACAGTCAGACAACGCATTGTGTTTAAAGTACTTGGTAATATTTACAAGGTGTTCCATGGTTTGGCGCCGAAGTACCTTGCACATATACTACATCCACGAACTCGCAACCCTCGTCTTCGGCAGCTTCATGACCATCTTCAGCTTGCAGTTCCACCAGCATCAAAATCCATCGGCAAGCGAGCGTTTGGCATAACTGGTCCGGCCAAATGGAACGAATTGCCACAGACTCTACGAGGACAATAGCAAGATTTATTTACCGGACGTTTTAGTGACTCTTGTTAATTTATTGATCTTTTTTGTTGTTGTAAATTTTGTAATTTATAACTAATTTATATATTATTTTAATTGTTTTTATAATGTTTCTATATTGTGAGCGCGTTGATTAACTATTAGTTAGAGATCGCGCGATAAAAGAATCTTTATTATTATTAGTAATAATGAACATAGAAAGAGGCTAATGCGGTACAATTTATCGTTGACATAGGTACCACTTTATCCAACCTCGTAGAACACTGCCCGGGAACAAAGCCAACCGAATTTTTATAAAACGTACTGTATCACGGTCAATGTATATTTCCCCCGTTACTGAGCAAGAAGTACTCGAAATTGTGTCTTGGTGCAAACGGAAAACAGCTCGCAGAAGAAAGCAATTGTCCGCGCTTCACACGAAAGGTTGCAAGGAAAGAAAACCAAGTTTTTAATACCAATGTTCATGGTTACGTTATTAAATAACTTGTTAGGAAAATGGCACATGCAGTGCGACCTGTTCACCTTTAATTATATCTCACAGTGAATAAATAATATACAGTAACTTCGATTATTTCGTAAACAAATGTTTTGTTTTTGACGTTTTTATTATTTTCCACTTTCTTCCGATTTACGTTACGAAAATATGTCGCATGTTTGAAGGAGCAATACATTTCAGTCAATTCCAACATGCCAATACAATGGTTTCTGGTATATTAGG
The DNA here is from genome assembly GCA_020002185.1 of Paraescarpia echinospica. Classification (NCBI taxonomy): domain Eukaryota; kingdom Metazoa; phylum Annelida; class Polychaeta; order Sabellida; family Siboglinidae; genus Paraescarpia; species Paraescarpia echinospica. The sequence continues at coordinate 20,101,939 of CM034544.1, forward strand.
AACATCTACATAAGGCATATCAATGGTTTGTGCAAACACAGCTGCATTCTTCTTTGTGTGATGGACATCGGAACAACCTGATATGTGGAATTTACAAAAAAAATATTGAATGCAAAAAATTCTTGCATGACAGTTGGACAGATAAACAAACACGAAATTATGATGAACATGTAAATGACATTCTATAAATACTATCAGATCCTCTTGCTCAATATACATGTGTATCAAATCGGAGAAGTAAATCCTTAAAATAATAAGGGCAGGTAATTCACTAAGCGTCATTGTGTAACGAAAATCGGTGGGCGTTTAACGTACTCATATTAAAGTTAACAGAAAAAATACAAATATTTAAGTTTGAAACCATGCTTTTAGTAATATACATCGTAGAGTAGGTGATCTTTCAAAGAAAATGTCTACAAATTAGATTTTCTAAAAATAAAATGTGACCAGTTGATCAAGTGAAAATGTCTCGTTTTCGCTGGCCTTGCCCTTGCCCTTAAAATGTCCTAAGGACACATCACATCATGTGAACATGGACCGTGGTGGCTCGTATCAGACGTATCACTTAACTTTTATTTTTTAGATGTTTGACGACTGTGTTTATGTAGTGAAGGAGAGAGGACATAACAGGCAGTTGTGTTCAACAACTTACATCCATATTATAACTTCTTAACATTTATTTGTTTCACATTATCCAAATTAATTGTCAGAAACGTTGGTTTTAGTAAAATACTTACAGTTTCAATATCAAAACATAACGCCGCTCAAACGTTTACATGACACAAATCGGAATAGCTTGACTTGTTTTATAGTTGATAATTACTCAATGTATCAACATACATTCATAATACCAGGACTGATCATATGTACTCGTGTACACATTGACGTACATATGTGGGCGCGCGATAGTGTAGTGGTTAGCACATCGGCCTGACATGCCGGCGCCCCGAGTTCAATACCCGGACCGGGCAGGTATGGTATATTTGGTGTAAAAACCTGGCTCTCAACATTGGGGACTGTGTATCCCTCGTGACTCGAAGATCACGTTAATGTCGGTCCCGTCTCAATTTGGGACGTAAAAGAACCACTGAGGACGACAAGCACCCTTGCAGTGACCACCCTCAGTGCCAGCATAGAAAGGTCAACTTGGCGATAATGTTCTGAAAAAGGCTGGCTAGTATGAATGAGACCTCATAAGATCATAACATTGTAACCACAATATATACAGACTAGTCAGTTAATAGAACGTTGCCGAGTGCTGGAAACACTAGGAAACTAGGATACTTAGGTATATATTTCAATACGTATTACGAATTACAAATAAAGCTATTATGAATACGACAACTTGATTGATAATTTAAAATAAAAATGTGTTTTTGTATATTAAAAAAACATAGACTGTGGGTGTAAATTTTATTAATAATAATACTTGGTGTATTGTTAACTGTCTGTACTATGTTGTGTCTAATGCATTTTTTGGCAAATTCATGTTTGAATGTGGACATATACAGATTATGTCTTTCACGTGTGCAGTGCTGATGAATATCATGCATGTGTGCATTGAAGTTGTAGGGTAAAAGATTGTTAATTAATTTATAATAAAATATTAATGGTTGGATTTTATAAATGTCATCCAACTTTAGCAATTGAAGTATTTTAAAAATAGGACTGGTGTGAGTAATATATTTATTTAATGATATTATTCGTATTACTTTTTTTTGTAATTTGATGTGCCTGATGACTCTATAAAAGTAAGCCATAATTAATATGAGGGAGAAAAAGAGCATTGTACATAATAATTTATTACGTGCAGAATAAATACGAATAAAATATGGTTTACATACTAACAGTGGTACAGCAGCACATATTTTGTGTTGACTGCTGTTTCCTTTTTTATCTTCAAACATGCCATATATAGACCACGCACACAACATAGAAGTGGTTTGTTTCCTCAGGGCAACAACGTCCTATAAAGGGGTACACTCGTTCCGGCTGACCACAGGTTATTTCTGCTGTCGCCAATGACAATATTTCCCGGTAAAGCGAACGTAATACCACAATGACGCCCTCTGCAGAGTGACTCGTCATTCAGTTCGTCCACTGTTTCAGTGTGAGCAAGAAATACATAATTAACTAACATAAATTTTTTTTTTGTAAACATCGCCAAATTTTAAATCAAAGGCCATCGGTATTCAAATGAAGCGAATTAGTGAACATAGAAAGACGCGAGTGAGGCAACTAGGAGGAGATGCTGTCAGACTGCCCCCGATGTCAGCGTATTAATGAAGACAGAAATATGCGAGTGTGGCAACTAGGAGGAGATGCGGCCAGACCGCCCCAGGTATCAGCGTATTAATGAAGACAGAAAGACGCGAGTGCGGCAACTAGGAGGGGATGATGCCAGACTGCCCCCGGTGTCAGCGTACTAATGAACATAGAAAGAGGCCAGTATGGCAACTAGGAGGAGATGCGGCCATATTGTCCCCGGTGTCAGCGTATTAATGAACATAGAAAGAGGCCAGTGTGGCAACTAGGAGGAGATGCGGCCAGACTGTCCCCGGTGTCAACGTATTAATGAACATAGAAAGAGGCTAATGCGGTACAATTTCATCGTTGACATAGGTACCAGTTTATCCAACCTCTTAGAACCCTGCCAGGGAACAAAGCCAACCGTATTTTTTATAAAACGTACTGTATCACGGTCAATGTATATTTCCCCCGTTACTGAGCAAAAAGTACTCGAAATTGTGTCTTGGTGCAAACGGAAAACAGCTCGCAGAAGAAAGCAATTGTCCGCGCTTCACACGAAAGGTTGCAAGGAAAGAAAACCAAGTTTTTAATACCAATGTTCATGGTTACGTTATTAAATAACTTGTTAGGAAAATGGCACATGCAGTGCGACCTGTTCACCTTTAATTATATCTCACAGTGAATAAATAATATACAGTAACTTCGATTATTTCGTAAACAAATGTTTTGTTTTTGACGTTTTTATTATTTTCCACTTTCTTCCGATTTACGTTACGAAAATATGTCGCATGTTTGAAGGAGCAATACATTTCAGTCAATTCCAACATGCCAATACAATGGTTTCTGGTATATTAGGAACATCTACATAAGGCATATCAATGGTTTGTGCAAACACAGCTGCATTCTTCTTTGTGTGATGGACATCGGAACAACCTGATATGTGGAATTTACAAAAAAATATGGAATGGAAAAAAATTCTTGCATGAAAGTTGGACAGATAAACAAACACGAAATTATGATGAACATGTAAATGACATTCTATAAATACTATCAGATCCTCTTGCTCAATATACATGTGTATCAAATCGGAGAAGTAAATCCTTAAAATAATAAGGGCAGGTAATTCACTAAGCGTCATTGTGTAACGAAAATCGGTGGGCGTTTAACGTACTCATATTAAAGTTAACAGAAAAAATACAAATATTAAAGTTTGAAACCATGCTTTTAGTAATATACATCGTAGAGTAGGTGATCTTTCAAAGAAAATGTCTACAAATTAGATTTTCTAAAAATAAAATGTGACCAGTTGATCAAGTGAAAATGTCTCGTTTTCGCTGGCCTTGCCCTTGCCCTTAAAATGTCCTAAGGACACATCACATCATGTGAACATGGACCGTGGTGGCTCGTATCAGACGTATCATTTAACTTTTATTTTTTAGATGTTTGACGACTGTGTTTATGTAGTGAAGGAGAGAGGACATAACAGACAGTTGTGTTCAACAACTTACATCCATATTATAACTTCTTAACATTTATTTGTTTCACATTATCCAAATTAATTGTCAGAAACGTTGGTTTTAGTAAAATACTTACAGTTTCAATATCAAAACATAACGCCGCTCAAACGTTTACATGACACAAATCGGAATAGCTTGACTTGTTTTATAGTTGATAATTACTCAATGTATCAACATACATTCATAATACCAGGACTGATCATATGTACTCGTGTACACATTGACGTACATATGTGGGCGCGCGATAGTGTAGTGTTTAGCACATCGGCCTGACATGCCGGCGCCCCGAGTTCAATACCCGGACCGGGCAGGTATGGTATATTTGGTGTAAAAACCTGGCTCTCAACATTGGGGACTGTGTATCCCTCGTGACTCGAAGATCACGTTAATGTCGGTCCCGTCTCAATTTGGGACGTAAAAGAACCACTGAGGACGACAAGCACCTTGCAGTGACCACCCTCAGTGCCAGCATAGAAAGGTCGACTTGGCGATAATGTTCTGAAAAAGGCTGGCTAGTATGAATGAGACCTCATAAGACCATAACATTGTAACCACAATATATACAGACTAGTCAGTTAATAGAACGTTGCCGAGTGCTGGAAACACTAGGAAACTAGGATACTTAGGTATATATTTCAATACGTATTGCGAATTACAAATAAAGCTATTATGAATACGACAACTTGATTCATAATTTAAAATAAAAATGTGTTTTTGTATATTAAAAAAACATAGACTGTGGGTGTAAATTTTATTAATGATAATACTTGGTGTATTGTTAACTGTCTGTACTATGTTGTGTCTAATGCATTTTTTGGCAAATTCATGTTTGAATGTGGACATATACAGATTATGTCTTTCACGTGTGCAGTGCTGATGAATATCATAGATGTGTGCATTGAAGTTGTAGGGTAAAAGATTGTTAATTAATTTATAATAAAATATTAATGGTTGGATTTTATAAATGTCATCCAACTTTAGCAATTGAAGTATTTTAAAAATAGGACTGGTGTGAGTAATATATTTATTTAATGATATTATTCGTATTGCTTTTTTTTGTAATTTGATGTGCCTGATGACTCTATAAAAGTAAGCCATAATTAATATGAGGGAGAAAAAGAGCATTGTACATAATAATTTATTACGTGCAGAAAAAATACGAATAAAATATGGTTTACATACTAACAGTGGTACAGCAGCACATATTTTGTGTTGACTGCTGTTTCCTTTTTTATCTTCAAACATGCCATATATAGATCACGCACACAACATAGAAGTGGTTTGTTTCCTCAGGGCAACAACGTCCTATAAAGGGGTACACTCGTTCCGGCTGACCACAGGTTATTTCTGCTGTCGCCAATGACAATATTTCCCGGTAAAGCGAACGTAATACCATAATGACGCCCTCTGCAGAGTGACTCGTCATTCAGTTCGTCCACTGTTTCAGTGCGATCAAGAAATACATAATTAACTAACATTAAATATTTTTTGGTAAACATCGCCAAATTTTAAATCAAAGGCCATCGGTATTCAAATGAAGCGAATTAGTGAACATAGAAAGACGCGAGTGAGGCAACTAGGAGGATATGCTGTCAGACTGCCCCCGATGTCAGCGTATTAATGAAGACAGAAAGATGCGAGTGTGGCAACTAGGAGGAGATGCGGCCAGACCGCCCCAGGTATCAGCGTATTAATGAAGACAGAAAGACGCGAGTGCGGCAACTAGGAGGAGATGATGCCAGACTGCCCCCGGTGTCAGCGTACTAATGAACATAGAAAGAGGCCAGTGTGGCAACTAGGAGGAGATGCGGCCATATTGTCCCCGGTGTCAGCGTATTATTGAACATAGAAAGAGGCCAGTGTGGCAACTAGGAGGAGATGCGGCCAGACTGCCCCCGGTGTCAACGTATTAATGAACATAGAAGGAGGCTAATGCGGAACAATTTCATCGTTGATATAGGTACCAGTTTATCCAACCTCTTAGAACCCTGCTAGGGAACAAAGCCAACCGAATTTTTTTTTAACGTACTGTATCACGATCAATGTATATTTCCTCCATTAGAAGTACTCCAAATTGTGTCTTGGTGCAAACAGAAAACTTCTTACGGACACGATGAAATTTTCATGGAAACAGATAAGCATGTAATAAAGCAAACTGTACAACCGCTAACTCACATGTTTAACATAATATTATTGATCAGCGGACCATTTCCAAATTATATGAAAATATGGAGTTAGCAAAAATCATTCCTACATTTAAGACAGGAGATCGTTTTCAATGTTCTATTTATAAACCTATATCTCTTTTATCTCAATTAAAAAAAATATTTGAAACAATATTCAACAAAAGATTAACGTAATAGTTAGGTTTCAGCAGTGGGTAAATGTCAAAGTACGATAGCGTTTGACGCTGTTGACTACAACATATTGCTAAGTAAACTGCAATGTTACGGAATAAGGGGTTTGGCTCTTGATTGCATAAAAAGCTACTTATGCAACCGTAGATGATATGTATGATATAACAACAGTAACCCACAACTAAAGGAAATGAAGTGTGGAGTCCCGCAAGGTTCAATCCTTGGCCCAGTATTATTTAGTCTGTATATAAATGACATGTATGAAGTATCTAGATTGATTCATAATATTCTGTTTACTGACGGTACTAACATTTTTATTTGGCTAGTAACTCAGATGATGTAACCATTGTCGTTAACAACGAACTAAACAAACTACACCTGTGGTTCCGAGGGAGTAAACTATCGCTTAATGTGAACTAAACACATTTTATAATGTTTAACACTAAACAACAAACTAGAACAGATGTGAATGTAGTTTTGAAAGGGATAAACATTGAGGAGGCATCACATACAATATTCCTTGGAGTAACCATGGATGAAAACTTAACATGGAGAGAACAAAAAAATGGTTGTATCAAAACGTTTAGTAGTTTTGCATAAAACTATGCATGTTCTTGATTTTCAAGCAGTACACACATTATACAAATCACTTGTTGAACCGTATATACCATATTGCTGAGAGATCTGAAGAAAATCTAGACACAGAAAACTAACTCGGTTACACAAAAAAGTTATACTAATTATTTATAACCTTAATTACCACGATCATACATCAGCATTTTTCCGTCTCTCAAATGTGCTTAAATTTCATAATTTAGTTAAATACAAGACTATGATTATACTTTATAAAGCAATCAACCACTCTTTAAATGGTCGTGTTCAAGTATTCTTTGAAACAACTATGCTCATGCACGATACCAGACAAAGCAAACTATTAAAACGACAAACACCCCCTCAGACTGCTGTCACTCACCGTCAAGGGTAAAGTAAAGTAAAGTAAAGTAACGTAAAGTAAATTTATTTCCTCATCCAGATAATATACAGCACAATTCAAGAGCAATGTAACACAGATGAGGTGGCTACCAGAGAAGTATAACTTATCGAGCTGGTAGCCAATTAAATCAAACTCATATAGGTTACTCCCACATACATAATATTACGTATATAAAGGTTGCATTCAATTGCAATAGCTTCAGGTTAACGACTTCTGTAAATTAAATCTAGAGATGTTGTACCAATATAAGAACAAATTCACAAGCGAATTTCTTACAATATGTAATTAGATTTAAGCTTTAGTTAATGCCAATTATAAAGCTCCTGGCTTTATGCTTAAACATATTTAGCGTTTTCGAATGTTTAATGTATACAGGTAGTTTATTCCAAAGACGACTTTCAAGGAGTTCTCTCCAGTTCTATAATTACATCTATGTATATATAAATTGTTCTCCTGTCTGGAACTTCTGATTATGAAGTCACTATTACATTGGTAAAATTGTATAAAAACGTAGAACAATTTAGCAAATAAATTGTCTCAGCTTTAACACAGGTTTAACACAATTGAAAAAACATTCAAATTGACATTATTTTCTACATATTTGTGAATTGTAAATTGAAGATGATTTTAGTTAAACCCATGCAGTAGTAACACAAGCACTATGGTATCAAATTTATATATAAATTGAAGTAACGATTGTGGCACCGCTAAATGTGAAAATTCCACTAAATGTGACAGGTCCGCTAAACTAGAAAAACTTGCTACGCTAAATGTGAAAATTCCGCTATATGTGAAAACATTACACTAAATGTGAAAAAAGTACGCCCGGTAAACGTGAAAAACTATCAACGCTAAATGTGAGACATAGGGAGGCCCGCTAAAGGTGAAAAACTTCCTACGCTAAATGTGAAAACAACATTCATATTCAGTTCCATATAAGAACGGTGTGTGTGTGTGTGCGTGCGTACGTGCGTGCGTCCGTGCGCAGATATTGAAAATGTGACCACCTGCAAACTGGCTATTAAACGGTTTCCTATCCGGCTGACTGCTCTCTGGTGTCGACGATTGGTGTTAGATTAATTGATTGTCATCAACTGGACATATTAATTTCGCGTCGGACATTAGTCAACTGGACATATTAATTTCGCGTCGGACATTAGTCAACTGGACAGCGGCAGTTCGCTAGATGAGTAATGCTCGTCTGACGAACGACGCATTCACAAATATCACCGACTATACTCTATCACTAAACAATGTTTTAAAATATGAAATAAAATATCCTTTCAGGATATTTACAATATGTCATTGTATCTAGAGGTGGCAATTAGTGCAACTAGCGCCAACTGGCGCAACTAGCGGGGATATTATTGGAGTTTCGGCTTCGATTCTAATATGTGGTTCACGTGCATTCACGCGAACAAATAGCCACGCTGCCGTTTGTAGTAAATTACGCTTGTCATTGTGTTAGCGAGTGAAATACTAAATAGTCATGCTTCTGCTGGTAATATATTAATTGTGTTAAATTAGAAGCAACTGTACTATATGCAAGTTAATAATTTTTTAGTGAGCGATAATCAGTGCAGGGCAGACGACTCTAAAATATTGAGTCGTGTTCGGCATGGTAAAACATGATGTCGCTGTTAAGTTCGTGTAGTAGCAGACTGTGGCCTACGTCACGTCACAGTCGAGTTATTCTAGCTAGCGTCAACATAAGGTAATCGTTTATTTGCTTACTTCGCTGAGGCTGCATTAACGGACATTCTACATTGAAAAGAGCTGAATGAAACTAGTAGACATGTCAATGAAATAAGATACAGTGCACTGCCATAACCGTAACCCTGTTACAAATTATGTGATCATTAACTGATACCCTAATGCAAGACTCGAGACTCAAGACAGTTTTCATGTGCCCGGTACGTGCCAATACGTGTCGATAATGTGATAAAACAAACCGATACTCTCATAAATACCAGGTATTGCAATAATATCGAAAGATAATCTAACAAACGTTCTGCCCGATAGTGTAATAACTTTTGACTGATAATGTAAATGAGAAGGAATTTTACTGGAATAAGGCGATTAACAATTAAAAGGACTATGACAGTTTTTCGATTAACTTAAGTTAATAATCTTTTTGGGTCGGTAATCTTTTTAGTTAAATTGTCAAACTAACTACTTAAATTAACGACTTAGGCTATACTGTTCTTGTTACAAATTAATACGTAACACACTGTGGCTGTGTTAAATGTAATCGATCCATCACGTGTTATCGTGCTGCACTGACACCCAATTTCGGTGTAGAATCGTAGGCAAATGCTCAAGAAGGTTTATTACATTAAGGGTGGTTGTTATTACGGTTATTACGGTATCAGACACTTACGTTATTGGTCAATTTTATTACATTATTGTTTGATTTTATAACGTTTTTGGTTAATTTCAATACATTATCGGGCACATATTACATTATCAGTTAATTATTACATTAACATTTGTAACACACCTTAACCCGGACCCTGAACCTGAATGTAATCCAAACCTTACCTGATCTTAGCCCTAACCCAAACCCTAATCTAAAACCGTACACTAACCGTAATTTCACCCTGAGCGTTTAGCGCATAATTATCAGTTCGGATAGAAACTCCGTTTCAAGCGATAGTTACATGTTCTCGTTTTTTTTCCACAGGTTGCAAATTTAGGCTCAACTACAAGTTAGTCGGCACATACCTGTATTGCAACAACAAGAAAATTGTTAAAACGTTCGATGTCACTAAGTTGGTCAAGGAGCAATATGATCGCCTGAGAGTAATTGGACCACGGCGCATGCATCATTCACTTAAGAATGAGATGTGTTAGTCGGAACATGCAATAAGTCGTGTGCTCTCCCAAGACACGCGACACCAGACAATGACAGTGGTGCAGGTGGTCACAGTTTCTATCTCTGCGCACGCACTCACGCACTCACGCAAGCATGCACGCACACACACACACACACACACACACACACACACACACACACACCATTCTTACACGGAACTGAATATGAATGTTGTTTTCACATTTAGCGTAGGAAGTTTTTCACCTTTAGCGGGCCTCCCTGTCTCACATTTAGCGTTGATAGTTTTTCACGTTTACCGGGCGTACTTTTTTCACATTTAGTGTAATTTGTTTACATATAGCGGAATTTTCACATTTAGCGTAGACTTTTTTACGTTTAGCGGACCTGTCACTGTCACATTTAGCGGAATTTTCACATTTAGCGGTGCCACAAACGATCACGTTAACGTTAACCCCTTAATTTGTAACAATTTGTCTTCTGAACGGTGCTATAGATATGTTGCGAATTTGTTTTCAATGCACTTTCTTTTTTGCTACGCCAGTTATGCATTTTTTGTCGCTCGGTAATCATAAATGTTTCGCTCGGAAAATGATGTAACATTATGTTTGAAAAATCAGTTTCCCAAGTTTTCCCCAATTTCAAGTTTTGTGTAAATAGTTCACAATAACACAGTACTATATTAGTTCGTGCTGTGCGTGATAGGCAGCTGTATAGCTATGTAGATTCCGCAAACAATACACATACACAAAGTTGAGAGGTTTGTCTATGATAAGATTGTTTTTCAGCTTCGATCACTTGAACTACAGCCGTTGGGTTAGCGTGCACCTGGAGAACATGAAGACATTGCCAAATGCAGCGTTAACGATGTTCACACTAGGCGCCCGTCGACCAGGCGCACGAACAGGTAAATGAAGGCGTGAAGGGGAAAGGGGGCATCATCGGTCTCACTGAAAACGCTGCAGCTCTTCAAAGATGGCCCCTCACGGAACCAGAGTTGGCACGAATCCTGCAAGAATTTGAAATACAGATATCACCCGCAAAAGAAACAACAACTAGCGAGATGCACCACGAAGAAACCTTGGCTACTCAGTGAAAATTCCATTCCGATGTGTTTGCACTCATCGGTGCCATTCGGCAACACAACACGGACTCTCTTCGAGCTTGAGTGCACCAGTCTGGTTGTGCTCCACAGCCCAGCATGCGCTCAAGAGTCATTGGTGGAGACCACATCGAAGCTGGAGACTGTGGGCCAGGCACAACACGAGGCATTCCGGTTGAATGTCCTACACGAAAGGAGCACTCCATTCAGCACCCCGATCAAGATAAACGGCTTTCCCACGCTAAGAAAACCGAGGCTAGAGAAGAAGAAAGGCATGCAGCAGCTGTCGAACATCAAGTCAGACGCATCACTGTTTGGCAAGTTGTATATCGCAAACCAAGTCCGCGATGACGACTCCGCTGTGTTTTTTGCGCACGAGAACCAACCTTTCTCGCCCTCTCTATCACAATCTGGGGAAGTGAGGTGTGGCACAATGTCAGACCTGCTGTCTTGTCTAGATGTTCCCGACCAAACCGAGGTTCCTCCATTTGTAGACATATAGGTTTGTGACGGACCTGTCCTAACCCACATGTTGGCCCCCACAGACTGCGCAACGTTCCAGGAATACGCCGAACAAAAGGTTCATACCATTCGCCAAGAGGGAACTTGAATCGACAACGATGTGGATATTGTGTAGGACAAATATATCGATATCTGCTTGAAACTAACAGCCAGGGAGAAGCGCGGACACGGTGGAAGAGTGCGAGTTACAAGACAAGCCAAGGTTCCAAATAAATGGCTAGAGTTCCCGCGGGACTAAAAAAACAAGAGCAATGAGACTCCAGACAGAACAATGATCATAAGACAAGGTGGAGTGCGTGACAACTGGTGACACTGTAGCTGCTTATGGGACATCCATAGATGAATTGTGTTCCCACGAGGAGGCAGACACGCGTAGAGTGTACTACTCACTATACGCTCTTTAGCGAGGGGTGAAGATAGTCGTGGTGCGCACTGTAGACAAGGATGTCATTGTCATTTTGGTTGGATTGTTCTTCTGCTTGACAACGACCGTCGGTAACTTACAAATGTGGGTGGCATTCGGAAGAGGGCGAAACTTCAGAAACATACACGTCAACGTCGTCTCTGACAGCCTTGGAGAGCGGAAGGCTAAGCGACTCCTGGTGTCCCATGCCATGACGGGCTGTGATATAGTTCCAGTGTTCCATGGCGTGGGGAAAAGTCGGCTTGGAAGGCATTGTTTGAAGTTACATGAGCGACAGAGGCATTTGCAACCATAGCGGGGTCACCGTTTGCCAAGTCAGACGTGGCTAGTCCAGAATTTAAGTTGATGGAGAAGTTCGTCATCACAATGTATAACAAGTCAAGTGTAGCAACGTCTGATAACGAGGCAAGACGATAACTTTTTACGAAGAAAAACTGCGCCTTCGATCGTCTTCTATCAACAGAGGATGCATTGCTGCAACAGCATATGATCTTTGAGTTGTGCGGCTCGGCCGGATGTGCCGTCCCCAAAAGACTTTTGACGGATGTTTGAGGATGGGAGATGGTCTCCTCTTTCGTCAAGCTTCCTGAAGCTACCTGCCGGGAGCTTTTGTTGTGTCGAGGCAAAAGCGGAAAGCCTTGTGCACGTGCTGTAAAGCTGGACTGCCGTGCACGGACCTTTGCACGTGTTCCTCTATCAAGAAGTAACAAATTATTAGCTGGCCTGCCGTGCACGGACCTTTGCACATGTTCCTGTGTCGAGAAGTGACAAGTGATTATTGTTGGCTTGGGCGAAGAAATAAAAATGTAAAAACAATACTTACATACATTTTTACTAGTATAGTATAGCCACGCACACCCGCGGAAATATGTGTGTGTGTGTGTGTGTGTGTGTGTGTGTGTGTGTGTGTGTGTGTGTGTGTGTGCGTGTGTGTGTCTGTGTGTGTGAATATGTGTGTGTGTGTGTGTACACGTAGCGTGCATGAATAAATGCACACATACATTCATACATAAAAAACGATGTTATTGAATATATATATATATCACTTTCAATAATATTTGACCTTGACATTTGAGGGTAAATAACGTACATACATACATACATACACAGATACACACACATATGTACATACACACATGCATGCATAAATGCACGCGTATATTCATATAAACAAAAACAGCGATGTTTTTGGTGAACAATAATTTGACCTTGACATTCAAGGTCAAGAACACCAAATCTGTCATGGAGCCCCCTCTAATCGGATTCGTCGTGACATTTTATATATATGGTCCAATTTTCATGCTTTTATCCGGCAAATAACGATACGATCCCATAGACACCCTACTACTGTAGGTCAGTGTGACTGCGATGCCAAAGATTATTGTAGCATCCTTCGTGAAAATGTTCATTAAGTTGGAAGAATAATTAAATAAGCAAATTTCTTAATTCACAACTATATAAATTCGACTCACTTCGCCGTTTCGACAGCCTTCGGTGGCCTTCTTCAGGAACTAATCTTCCTCTACTCGCCAGATGGCGTGGCGAGCTGGCTGTCCCACACGTGACTCAATCGGTAGCCCCCTCATCTCTATTCATTGTAGGTGTAGTCTTTCTGATCCAGATGGCCTCCTTGATCCATCGTGCCCCTCTGTCTATCTCTCTATCAACTACTATTGCACCTTCCCAGTTTATGACACAGTTTTGCATGGTTAGTTATAGCTGACATGTGTTCAATTTCTTTCCTTTTTTCTCGAGTGAAACGTCTGGTTGTCACGGTTTCGACTTCTTTCATATGTTCTTCTAGTCTCGTGCCAAGTGTTCTTCCCGTCTTGTTGAAGGTCTTACACGAGATTTGGTATACACAGTCTTCTTTCTGTCTTCCACTGCAGATTGGTTTGTGTTGTTAACCTCATTATTCCGTTCTCGTGCAACAACTGACTTCATGAGCTTTTCTAGGGTTGACTCCTTTCTTGGATTCTGCCAACCTTCGGTGTGCAGTGAATGGTGGAATTTATGAGTCCTTCTGTTACCGAGCAAACCGGCAACAAATATGAACACAAGTTCATGTTGTCTGTTGGATGTCCTGGTCATCATGCTTTGCAGTCGGCTGTTGTCAATTACTAGCGCAACTGCTGCAAGAAAGTCCTGCAAGGTCAGGTGATGGAAAAAAATAGACTGGGGTAACAGACGGCGTGAACATGACAAAGCTTGATTCCCTCGATTCGGATACAAGTCCACATTGCGTTGCAATTTTCTCCAAGCAAAAGTCGCACATTTTCTGCTTGGAAAACGTCACTGCAATTGGATCTTGTTGCATTCCGTGGCATGCCAGATTGGTGTGATCGAGGACGGGACCCTTGAGTTTCGCAATCACGTCCACCGATTTGTTTGCGTTTGGACCTTTCAATTCGTGATGGTTGTGAAGTAGGAAGTTTCTGACGCAACCGATATATAATCCCGTGAGTGTCTTCGGTAATTCCGTGTTCACTTGGTGCATTTGCGAATTCACGATGCGACAAATGATATTCAAAAAGTGAATCAAGTAAGTGAAGTAACAAATCGAATCACCCACTTGTTACTTCACTTGTGATACAAAGTGCCGTTGAAACGCGTCACAGTCGTCTGAAACAACACAAGTCATTAGATGTTGAAAAAGATAGTGACACTATTTGACATTCGATGGTGTTTAATGGTACAATGTTTCATCATTCGATAATTGTAAAACCATGATGTACAGGATAAACTATACGTATTCCAAAATACTGACCACACCAGTATATATTGAACAAACCAGACATAAAATTGTGTTCTATATTCATATGTTAATGTGTTCAAAAAGCGCTGTGTACCTTTAGTCCTCAAATAACAAGCTCGGATAATTATGTCAATGCGTTGTTATGGTTTTCATGCTTGCGAGAGCAGCACACTGCCATATAAACAAACTGTTTCTTACATACACATATTATGAGTGTTCGTGTTAGGGATTAAAAAAACGAGGTCTTTAAAAAAACGAGTTCCCAAAAACAAAAATGGTGTCCAAAGATGTAGACTATTACAAATTAATGTGTGGCCTTGATTCATAAATCAATAAATAAATGTTCATAACATTAGCACATTTGTTTAACTCTTTATAATTATGTATCATGCTGCAAATCATCATATTTCATTACGCATAAACAACTAACATAATCTTTACATGTCTATAACTTAGCATTGTTGTTTTCTACAAAGTTTGTGACCCTGGCTGACTGAGACACTGGTAATGATTGTACTATTTGTGAGCTTTGGTGATGGAGGCATATTATAATAAAAAACCAACCTTTTAATGTTTGGTTTTTCGTATATAATGTGCCCCAATTGTGATATTTCACAAACATATATTATTTTAAAACATGCATATTGTGTAGACGTATGGGTTGACATTATTTGTGTAGATGTTGACGGATTGCACTTTGTTCTCCAAGACTTTTAAAATGTACGATGGGCGATAATAGGGTATCGGCAGCAACAAATGCTGTTCAGGGTGCTTGTTTAAAGCTAATAACTAATTTCAACGACAGACAAGGGGTAACTATGCACAAGGACATTGATTAAACAAGTTCAATGTAATATGTCATTTAGATCATTCCAAGTCAGGACATTGTTCAGTTTGTTGTCCGCGCGGTCGTTGTCTGTATTCGAGGGGCAAGAAACAACTTCGAACAAATATTGAGTTACGTCGAAAGGACGCGGGAAAACTTGAAAAAACTGTGTCCCTCCTCGAAAAACCGCGAAACATTATTAAAAACGGCGTTATTGCGAACACTGATTATTATACTTGTGCAGTATGTATGTTGTTATCGATATAGTTTACCCTGTGTAACAGGATTTATAAAAACACTAATGGAAAAATATCCGTCTAACGTATAAATCCTTGTAAACCATTTCTATTATTTGTTGTATTTAATTTTTAATGGAATTGTCCATCACTAGTTTTGAAGGGTAGTAATAAAAATATGGTGTTTTTGTAAGAATGCACTGGTACCTTTGCAAATGCTGAACCAGTGGAAGCATGCGTGATATTGAGAACCATTAAATAGCATTACCACAGCATCTGTTTCTTTCATAAACAATATTTATTTAATGAAAACAATGAAAGGTTCACATCTGCTGTGGATCTAGAATAGCGAAATTTGATGTTAGAAGTTAACTCGCGTTTTTTGGTAACAATTAGTGCATTACATGCCAGTATTTTTGTTTTATTGTTAACAACAGTTAACTGTGCCCTGTTAAACTAAATTAATCATGTTATTCAACCACTACATAATTTTTCCTATACTATTTATCCATAATCTATTTTTACTTTCAAGTTGCATGGTCTTAGATTTTTAAGACCCTATACAAAATCAAAGAGATCTTAGTCCTGCAAAAGGCAGTCTCACATTCCCTTGTTATCGCTCACAATAATGACAGCACGGTTACCTCGATTAATAATCTGCATATTCTCAACTGTCACAATAAGGCAACGCGCTCACGCCAATGCATCCTGACTGTTCTTAAATATTGTACTGGCGCTGACAGCAAGAATACTTTAAGTACCAGGCAGGGTTGTCTATCTCACAAAAACAATTTCCGTGTTGACCGCCCCCCCCCCTGTCGCATCCCGTCCCGGTCCACAAGGTTGCCAATCAAACCTTTCTCTGAAGTAGATACAGTGACAAGCCCAGCCTGTTCACGGTGCCTGGGAATCCAGGAAGTTACTAATTTAATCATCAAAAGTAGATATACTTTGTTTCAACATAATTATTGTGTTGCTACTTAAGGTCGTCGGTTAGCACTTCAAAGGGATGCTTGTGTAGTAACATCCAATAAGTTACATTGTGTTAATTACACCTGTCAAGGTGCATACATGGCCGGTCATGCCCAAATGTTTACGTCTGTAGAGTATCACGGTGAGAAAGACAGTGTCAGTGAATAGCCAATAATTATCCAACAAGGTTCTAAATTTACAACACACAGCAGGAAACATTATAATTATTATTAACAGTCAATGACAAATTTTAATTATTGTATTCAAATAAAAACATTACACTAATGACACAGATATTTTTGGCCGCTGTAATTGCTGTTGACTGACAGATGCAGACATAATAATATGCTCACGTGTCACGTGCCATGGCAGTCATCAGCAGGCTGGTGGCAGTCAAAGTTGTAACATTGTACACAGTCACAGCATTGGATGACGTTACCGCACTGACTTTGTAGAACTTGTAGTGAACTAAATATTTGCTGATAAATTGTAACAAGTGAATGATGACAGTTTCTTCAGGGCATCTTCAGCAGCAGTATTTATAGCTTTAGCAACTCTTTAATGTGTATCATTTTCTGTAGTCGGATATTTGTATTCCCGTAATACGGCGGCAGTTTCCGTAATATGAGGTGAATTTCCGTAATGATAACGGAAAATTCGTAATGTTAGGCAGCCCGGTACCAGGTAACTAAATATTCCTTTCCGAATTTAATGTCGTTGAATGATAATCTGCTGCCACCTTGTAGCCGGTAGTATAACTTAGATTATACAGGTTGTGCCACCTGGCGTTTATTGTCGTGCTCACTTCTCAATCCCCAACACCCCAGTCAGGCCAAATTAATCCTAGTCATGGCCCCATCCTGTGCTAGCACCAGTTATCTGGTCATTGTAGGGATCATGCAGATTTTGTATTTTCAAAATATACCATGGGCAACATTTAGGGCAAAGTTATGAAACGGGCATTTTCAAAGGTAAACATTCATTACGACATCCAACTATATTAGTTATAAAATTACTACTTATGGACACAACATAGGCTTCCACAACTGAAATAGTTTTTTATGTCAAAGATTATATTGACCTTCACGAAAAAATTATCAATATTATGATGTCTATAGCCAACTATGTGGCGTCATGTTAATATGATCTTATCACTAAGCATTCTGCGTTTGTCTAGTTGAGAAGAAATAGAGCAGCTATCAATTCCGATATGTTTTATTGAACTCTACTGAGTATTACACGTATATTTAAAAAAATGCATAGGTATGTTCACGACATGAAAACAGTGAACGCAATGTTTTTGTTGGGTCATATATTCGACATGGTTGTACATTTTAGGTGACCTGTCTATATGTCGTTATAAACATATTTATATCATGTTAACGTCAGTTATTTTGGGTAAATCTGGGCCGCGTTCAGAGTTCGCGCCGCGGTGGAATTACATGGTGCGCATGCGTGTGTTTACAGATTATGTAAATGACCCATCACTGAACCAATGAGAACAGCTGCCTGGGTCACGCATTTGCTACCACATGATCCGAATTGTTTTCACATCTGGCCTAAACAGGGGGCGTCTTCCAAGCTCTGGAGATCACAGAATGTAGTTATTAGCATATTTATGCCCATATATGGGATGATGACGCGTCAAGCTTCGTGGTGATATCTCATATGTTAGGAGCGTCCCAAAATTAGCAGTTGCGAACGCGCGTCATTACTGGCATTTTCGGCGTTATTTTAAGGAAATCGAGCGGAACACTTCGCACAGCTCTACAAAAATCGCTTTAAAATACACAAAACAGAGTTATTTAGAGGGTAGCTAGAGTAGCAATCGATAAAACGAATACCAAAGAATAATTTTCAGGGGAAATCTCAAAATCGATGGATTCGCGATTTGTTCACATAAACAGCATTTACGGAAAATCAGATTTCCCGACATCCGACTCATTTCGTTAAGATGGGTCACATATTTATTACTAAACAACAAAGCCTTTTCACACGTAATTGTCAATGGTTTACATTAATTACTTTAAAAAGATGTATCTCTGTCCGATATTAAAATGTACTTTGTAAAGCAATATGATTGTACACATAATTATGACAGCATTATATTATGCGCAACTAACTCATTTAATACATATTCTTCTGTACAATTACAGAACAACGTTACTGATGTTACACAAGCAGATATTCAAACACTGTAATCACGTGTAATCGCTATAGGTTAAAATATGGACGTAATGTATAACTGAACGCGTTACATAGCATGGAGTCAATTACAACACATTTATTTGTGACTTTCCACACAATATTAGACTAGCAACATGGTCACTGATCATGCGCCATTATAGGCGGATATACGGGAGATCGCAAATGCAGAGGGAGACTGATGATATCAATAGAAACGATACTAGAAAAAGCATGAAGTGACCATGAAGTACGTGAATTATGTACCTACTCAAGTGCAAGAATCTTCTGAAAATGAAATAAATACTAATGATGTGGACTATGTCTGTAATAAAGCATACAATATTCCTACTGTTGCCGCAAGTGACAAGTGCCACCGCCCTAAGCACTGTTTCCCTCAAGCGTCACATCATTTCTTAATCACACAACTGTGAACACGTTCATTTTTTAAAGTACTACAGTATCTAAGCTGATTTTCATATATCACATTTGAAAGGTTTCAACAAGGTATATAAGCTTAGCGTGGATATTCACGTGTACCTTTAGTGAACCACAGACTCTCTACAATCAAAATGTGTCCTAAATTAGTCACATTAAAGGTTTCCTCATCTGTGTGAGAGCAAGTGTGACCTCAAATGACGAGATTGTAAGAAATGTGCACCACAGGTATCACACCTGTAGGGTTTCTCACCAGAATGGATTCGGACATGTGTCTTCAAATTAGAACTTGTTGAGAATTGTGCATCACATGTATCACATTTGAAGGTTTGTTTCCCCAGTGTGGGTACGGACATGTGTCTTCAAATTACCACACCTTGAAAAGTGTGCACCATATGTGTCACATATGTAGGGTTTCTCCCGAGAGTGGATTCTGACATGTCTCTTCAAATTACCACACCTTGAGAATTGTGCACCACATGTGTCACATATATAGGGTTTCTCTCCAGTGTGAATGCGGACGTGTTTCTTCAAGTAACCACTTGCTGAAAATTGTGCACCACAGGTATCACATTTGTAGGGTTTCTCTCCATTATGCATACGGACATGTATCTTCAAGTAACGATTTGTTGAAAATTGTGCACCACAGGTATCACATTTGTAGGGTTTCTCACCGGTGTGGGTACGGACGTGTACCTTCAAATAACCACTTGTTGAAAAGAGTATATCACAGTAAACACATTTGTAGGGTTTTACACCAGTATGCGTACGGACATGAATCTTCAAAGAATCACTTCTTGAAAAGTGTGCACCACATATAACACATTTGTAGGGTTTCTCACCAGTATGCGTACGGACATGCATGTTCAAAGAACCATTTCTTGAAAAGTGTGCACCACATGTGTCACATTTGAAGGGTTTCTCCCCAGTATGGGTACGGATATGAATCTTCAAATGACTACTTGTTGAAAAGTGTGTACCACATGTATCGCATTTGTAGGGTTTCTCCCCAGTATGAATGCGGACGTGTTTCTTCAAAACGCCACGGCTTGTAAACTGTGCCCCACAGGTGTCACATATGAAGGGTTTTTCACCTGTGTGACTGCGCACATGTATCGTTAAGCTACCGTTAGTAATAAAACGTTTTCCACAAGTGTCACATTTGAATCGTGTCTCAACAGTGTGAGTGTGCACTTTCACATTCATATTGACAGTGCTGCTGTTGCTGACGTGTTTGCACACCTTCCACTGTGAGTTCGCATTTGCAGGTTTAAAGTCCCACTCTGACTAACTGTTTTCAAAACGTAGCACTTTGATGAAAAGGTTTCTGATCCATCTAAGAATGCATATATATACCTTTAAGTTATTACTCTATGAACTCTTTGTTCCATGGTTGTCACACTTGAATGGTTTCTCCCACCACGAGGGACTCGGTGTCTCATTAAATGTAAATATTGATCAACAAGAGCCAGTCACGTGTTTTTTGTGTGTGTGTGAAAACAAAGATGTGGACATTCTGTGACTTGACTATATGCCTTACGTCGTGTTGGTGACAGAACCTGATAGTTGTTGTTGTGGGTGAATCGATGCAACTTTATTACTTCATTGTAGACACTTGTGACACAAACTGCCGTTGACACACATCACAGTCATCTGAAACAACAACAGTCATTAGATGTGGGAAAAGTTAGTGACATAACCAGACATGAGCCAAAACTTTTGAAAGGGGTTTAATAGTACAACGTTTGATCATTCCAATTGATAATTGTAAAATTATTAAATACAAAATAAAGTATATAGAATTATTGTATTTATTCCAATATAGTGACTGCCCATGTATTGTTTACAAAGAAAAACATGGTTTTTATTTCAAAAGTTGAATGTTCTCAAAATGGTTCTGTATATTTAATCCTTGCTGTACGCAATGATAACATACGCAGTTTTCACCAGCAATTTAAAAAAAATCATAATGCATCGTATTGATATCACTAATCAGAAGCAATTGTTTCTCCGTTCTCGATAGCCATGAACATGGATCGCCAAAACCGTGGAAATTAACTGGGGTCCCGGCTGTTGACTGAACAATAACAAAAACCCTATCTAGCATTGAATCCAAATCTTCTACTTATGATGACATGTCTATGAAGTGTACCACTCTGTCTGTATATGTATATTTATTTATGGGCAAGGTCAGCAAAAACCGGCCATTTTCGTAGTTGTTATAGGGGCCTATGTAAAGTCCATATAAATTTCCGACTCCAGTGGCTAGAAGACATCATAAGGATTAAAACGATGTATACTTTTATGAAGTTAACTGTAAAATGTGCTGAATTACGAACGCATGCACGCGGGACAAGTGTGCGTTTTCGCATGTCGCCGGCAACAACCTGACTACAACCACTGTTACAATTATTAAACTACTTATTATAAAAGTGCCTCATGTGTGTTTCCTTGATCTCATACAAAGTGTAGATTATTTTATGGTATAAATAAATCACCTGCAGTACAAAATTATGTTACGCTGCTTCCTTTGACTGTTCTCCAACTTTAAATTAACGGCACACGTAGTTGCAAACTGTTATTGAAATCTAATAACATATATATATGACCTAGTGCAATTATTTGCAGCTATTATCTTAATGCTACAGTCATAGGACAAACATATTAACATTTTCAGTTTTCAACGTTAAGGATTCGATTTACGTTACGGCGATACTGAAGAAAGTATGTAGGGGCATGACAAAAGAATTACGAATGCATGCACGCGGGACAAGTGTGCGTTTTCGCCGGCAACAATCTGACTACAACCACTGTTACAATTATTAAACTACTTAGTACAAAATTATGTGTCTGTGCTCTTGAGTAGCTTGACGCCGAAATCATGCGATTTACGTTAGGCTGCTTCCTTTGATTGTTCTCCAGTTTTTTTCTCACACCACACGTAGTTGCAAACTGTTATTGAAATCTTATAATATATATATATATATATACATATATATATGACCTAGTGCAATTATTTGCAGCTGTTATCTTAATGCTACAGTCATAGGACAAACCTATTAACATTTTCAGTTTTCAACTTTAAGGATTCGATTTACGTTACGGCGATACTGAAGAAAGTATGTAGGGGCATGCCAAAAGAAATACATCACTGTTATTCAACGGAGGTTACTACCAATAACACAGTATACATTCGCTCCGGCGTTCTTTTAAACAGTCTGGGGAGCTTGAGTCGTGAATTTGCGTTACGTTACACCATTTACGTTTACGCCGACAAATAATTGTATAATCGCGTAGCAAATTGCCATGCAATTTTACCATGTCCATGGTTGAGTGACTAGGTAAGGTTAGTCGTAGTGTTAGTGTGAATAAATGGTTCTTAATTTCTCTTAGGATTTTTACCCACTGTAAACTAATAGGAGACTTGAAGCAAAACTCACTCAGGTTACCGGAGGAAATATAGCGATAAGAAATGCATTATGCATTTCTAGTGTGACAGTACTTATTCTTCGATGGGCGATATATCCGGAGTTCCGCAAGGTTCAGTGTTGGGACCAGCTTTGTTCTTATTTTACATAAATGACCTTCCGAAGGGACTGAGTTCTACTGTGAGGATGTTTGCAGATGACACTGCGTCATATCTGACTGTCAGATCGCAGGATGACGCTGCTACACTTCAATCTGACCTTGATACGATGGCCACTTGGGAATCCAAGTGGGCCATGCAGTTCCATCCCCTGAAGTGTAGCGTACTGTCCATCACTCGGAGTCGTCACCCAAAGCAGTACCAGTATATGCTTCACGGACATGTCCCCAAACACGTAATATCTGTCAGATATTTAGGAGTCACCATCAGCTCTGATCTTAGGTGGGAACAGCATATAAACAACATATGCTCAAAAGCAAACAGAACGTTTAGCTTTCTCAAACGGAACTTGAAGATTGGATCTTTATCCATCAAAGAGCAGGCTTACAAGGCACTCATAAGACCATCAGTAGAATTTGCAAGCACGGCCTGGGACCCCTACACCAAAAAGAACATGAGCAAAATCGAAGCAGTGCAGAGACGTGTAGCCAGGTTCTGCCTTGGGAAATTTCACAACACATCCAGTGTCAACACCATGCTGACGAGACTGAAATGGCAAACGTTAGAAACAAGGAGGAAGATTGTTCGCCTCACAATGTTTTTCAAGATCACAAATGGCCTCGTAAACATATCCAGCCTAAACCTGACAGCACCAACCAGAAGATCTAGACATCATCACAGCAAGACATTTCAGGTACCATCTTCCAGAACAGACTACAGGAAATTTTCATTCTTTCCAAGGACCATCCCAGATTGGAATGGACTTCCAGAGACAGTAGTGTCAGCTCCCAGCCTTGGCTGCTTCAAGGTTAGGGTTGCTGCCCACTTCAGTCCCCAATAAGCATAACCAGCACTCCCCCCCTGCCCCACTCCCCATCCACTTTTCATTATTCCCTCCATCTGTCTAACCCCCGCCTCACAAATCCATTTCTTCAACTGCAAACTATCTTCTCCTATCTATATCTTGTCTACCTTTTCCGATGCGCATCCCCTGCAAATATACCAACAATGATCTTCAAAATGTTGAAGTTGGTTGGTGAATCGGAAGAAGATATTAAATTGAATGAAATGTGAACACGTGCCGCTCTGTGGACCTGTAAAGAATACGTAACGTAAATTATAAATCGAAATTCGTATGCACGACGTGCGACTTCGATCAATGTTCAAATGCTTTACATTATGTATTATGTTTAGATTGATAGAACCATTATTATTAATATTATGTAATTTTTTGACAAACTTTGATAACATAGAGCTATGGGCATAAGCGTGTGCAGTTTTTGGAGCATTATTTAGTTAATAACGAACGATGCCTGCGTTATTTCGCGAGCAGCTCGACGAATAAGAAGTCTTACTTTTCCCATCGAAACAAATAATACACGCACGAAACGATTTAACAGCGTCAGATTTATTTCAAACAATTTGTATGTCCGCGTAGATGCCTTGAAAATATATCTAAGTGCACATACATGCATGCCCAGATCTGCTCGATAAATAACGATCAAAATCGACGTTATTTGTCGAGCTGCTCAACAAATAACAGCCAGGCCCCGCGCTATTTCTCGAGCTGCTCGACAAATAACGGACCGAGTTCGCGTTATTTCTCGAGCTGCTCGAGAAATAACGATCAGATTCGGCGTTATTTATCCAGCAGCTCGTGAAATAGCCTAAACCTTCTAGAAAAGCACATTATAAATTCGTGTATTATCGCTCACAACAATTAGTCGGTTTACCTTGATTAATAATTTCCAGATTCGTCACTGCCAGTAGATACATATAAAGAAGAAGGCAGCACATTGATGGCAATGTCACTCGTCTGATCCTAAAGGTAGTACTGGAGCTGGCAACAAGGTTATTTAAGTAACTATCCCTTTACGAAAATAATGCGTTATTTCGTCGAACGATAATGTGCTGCCACCTATTAGTCTGTAACACAACTTTGAGTTATACAGGTTCTGCCACCTGGCGTTTATTATCGTGCTCACTTCTCAACCCCAACACCCCAGTCAGACCAATGTACACCAGCCATGAGCCATCCTGCCTTATCATCAGTTATCAGGCCATTGTTGTCTCCATGCAAATTTTGTATTTAAAAAACTTACAATGGGAAACACTGTTCATTGAGGACAAAGTAATGAAAGGGGCATTTTCAATGACAAACATACACTTTGAGTTGAAGCTTCTGAAGTTTTCCTCATAAAAATATAATTAGTTGATATGAAATTCTTGGTGAAAATTTGGAAAATTTGACCATCGATGGTCAATATAAGGTTTAGTAGTGAACATGCTCTAACTGGGACATTTTTGTTTAAAAAACTTTTTAGAGTAAAGTCCTCATAAGATAATAATCTGCATGAGGATAAATACGCAAGGATATATATTTTCCGTTGCAAACAGTGCAACATTCTCCATAATAGGGCAGTTAATTTCCTTGGCAAACAGGGCATAGCTGCATAAACTTCTGGCGGACAAGTTCACACAAGGTCTTATGGAGAATACATTTGTGAGAAAAACCCTTATAAAAATGAAAATTATTGGAAAATTAACGGGCTAAATACTTAAAAGTCCTGTTAGGTAACAAAGGATCCGTTTCTTTAACATACAACAATTTACTTTTTTTTATATAATTATGGGCATATCCAATAGTTACATTCCGTTGTATAAACACAAATTATGCTAAATGCAACCCCTTTCGGTTCCAAAAACCTCCAACTGCACACCGTTCAAACATTCAAATACACCAGCTAAGGCTCCCACTAACTTCCAACTAAACTCCCTTGGACACCCAAAACATCCATCTACACCCACATTATCGTTAAGTCACTGTTTCTTAAAAAACGTTTTGTACATGTGTCACACTTGAATCGTTTCTCAACAGTGTGAGTGTGCACTTTCACATTCATATAGACAGTGCTGCAGTTGCTGACCTGTTTGCACACACCACGGTTGTAGGGTCTTACCACAATGTTATCTAGGATATACGCCTGCTATCAAAAATTGCTTCCTTTGCAACTTGTTCCAATATGACCCTAGTTTTGCCCAAAAAAAGTCAGGGACTACTAGCACGGTAAGCGTTGTTGCCAAACTTTTCGAGCGGCGCAGTGTTTTCGAAAGAAAACTATAAGTATTTCACTAAAACCAACTTTTCTGTCAATTAATTTTTGCATAACATGATATAACCAAGTGATAAGGACTTACAATATGGATGTAAGTTGTTGAATACAACTATTAATGTCCTCTCTCTCTCTCTCTCTCTCTCTCTCTCTCTCTCTCTCTCTCTCTCTCTCTCTCTCTCTCTCTCTCCCCTCTCTCTCTCTCTCTCTCTCTCTCTCTCTCTCTCTCTCTCTCTCTCTCTCTCTCTCTCTCTCTCTCTCTCTCTCTCTCTCTCTTTCTCTCTCTGTCTCTCCTCTCTCTGTCTCTCTCTCTCTCTCTTTCTTTCTCTCTCTTTCTCTCTCCTTCATTACATTGACATTGTCGTTAAACATCTAAAAAAAATTATTATACCATACTTCTGATAATAGCCACCATGGCCCATGTGCACATGCGATACTATCTCTTGAAAGCTGTATATGTTATGATTGCGTACAACAGAAACCGAGTGGACGAGTATCTAGATATAACTATTTAGCTTGCTCGTTATTTGAGGACCTGTTTTAAACATTAAACTGTTGAAATAAAAGCATGTTTCTCTTTGTTAACATACTACGTGGACGGTCAGTGTCTTGGAATACGTGTATGAATGTACGTAAACAACGGGGACATATGAGTTTTATGTGGAAGGAAGAACATAACTAATTAATTAATGCTTCTTATCTATACATGTTTTGGCTACGAGGCTATGCGACTCGCTCATGCGCGCTAGACCCCGCTATATATGCCATATCAGCAGCGGGATGGACCTCATTAATTTTATTCAATAATATGGGGGAGTGTTCACGGAGTTAATTTCTTTGGCTGATTTGAATTTTGTATTTACATACGGGTGGACGCTTATTAGTTTTAACACCTTTAAACTTCTATGTGGTGGATTGTACAGCAGGAATGTCACATTAAAAACCATACTGTAGATTTACTGATTAAAGGTCTGACGCTTTTCCCTGGACGGTACACGAGGTTTTGCCACCACAATTTTACCTCAAATGATTCTGTGCGCAGGGTTTTTAGGGCGGAAATAAATGTATGTATTTATGTTATATGGTGGGCGGAGTGACCCCCAAACATATGGTGCATTGAACATGGCGGAGTGACCCCAACACCTATGGTGAATTGAACATATTAGCCCGTGTTGATTTAGTTAGTAGTCACACTTTCGTTATCAAGGGTTGTCGCACTCAGTACATATGTGTAATTATACAATGGTTAATAAAATTGCATGTCATTAAGTTGGCCTATTTCAATCTATACCTGACATGCGTTGTTCATTCTGCATAAAATAATTATATATACTTTATTTTGTGTGACACGATTTTACAATTATGAATTGGAATGATCACACTTTGTACCATTAAACCCCTTTCAAAAGTCTGAGCCCATGTCTGATTATGTCACTAACTTTTCCCAAATCTAGTGACTGTTGTTGTTTCTGATGACTGTGATGCGTGTCAACGGCAGTTTGTGTCACAAGTGTCTACAATGAAGTAAAAGTTGTATCGATTCACCCACATTGACAACTACAATTGTCAGGTTCTGTCACCAACACGACGTAGGACATCGAGACAAGTCACTGAATGTTCACATCTTTGTCTTCAGGAACAAGAGAAAAAACGTGACTGTCTCTTGTGGATCAACAGACTTTCTAAACCTATTCAGTGTCCCCGATGCACGAATGTCCACGGGAAGTTCATTCCATTATCGCGGTGCTGCTGCGCCAAATGCCGAGTCGCCGATGTATTTCTTCGTGATGCCTTGGTGTAGTGTTTTCGCATGGTCCTGGCGTAGGCGTCCATCACGCTCTCGAGGCTGCACAAGTTTTGCCAGATAAGACGGCGCTAAACCATGAATACATGTGTAAGTCACCAGCAACACCTTGAGCACAGTTCGACTCGCAACCAGCAGCCAATGCAGTTCCATTAACACTGGCGTTATGTGGTCATGTCTGCCGGTGCGTGTTACTAGTTTGGCTGCATTGTTCTGAACTCGCTGCAACCGAGCTGTCTTGGATAACGGTAAGTTGTGCAAGAGTGCATTGCAATAGTTGACCGCACTTTTCGCGGCTCCAGATTTAAGACAGTGCCGTATTGATGACAGTCTGTACATATGGTAATTACATGCAGCACACACAGTAGTCACGTGATGTGTCATCGTTAGATGTTGGTCCTTGAGATTTCCCAAATTCCGTATGCAGTCTGCTGGTGAAATGATATCGTCTCCAATGGTCATAGAGCAACCTCCGTACATCTTGAGATGATTTTTTGATGTAAAGATGGTCATCTTAGTTTTTTCATTATTTAGTTTCAGCATGCGTAGCGCCAACCATCGCCTGACTTCCCCAATACAGTCTGTGAGTCGCCTCGTTGTTTCCGCATGGTCACCTGTTATAGCTGGATTGTATGTCGCATTTATTTGAGTGTCATCAGCATATTTATGGTACTTTATTTAATATCTTTTAAATATGCGCTGCATTTGTGTGATGTATAGAGTGAAGATAACTGGCCAAAGAACCGAGCCCTGAGGCACACCGCTCTGTAGCAGAATAAACTCGGATGTTATTTAGTGAATCTAGACACGACAGGTGCGGTCTCCCAAGTACGTCCGGAACCATGATAATGCCGTTTCGCGCACACCGTACTCGTCATGCAGTAGTGTCAGCAAGTGTTTATGGTCAATCGTGTCAAATGCGGCTGATAAATCCAGCATGACAAACAGCATTGCACGATTCTTGTCAAGCGCACCAGCAAATCATGCTGGACACGCAATAGGGCAGTCTCTGTGCTGTGAAGCATCTTATATGCTGATTGGTATTCTTCATGCAGCCCGTTCACAGTGAGATGATCAATTAGACGACGAACTGCAACTTTCTCTAGGACTTTGCCGATGAATGCTATGATTTAGACCGGTCTGTAGTTCTTCAGCAGGTATATGTCGAGAGTGTCGCTTTTTATAAGTGTTTTTACAATTGCTATTCTCACAGTGATCGGAAATAGTCTTTGCTTAAAGCTGTTGTTCACTATTGCCACGAGATAGGGAATGTGGATACGAAGTGTTTTCTTTAGAAGATCAGTGGGGCAGGAATCCAGACTACATGTCTCTGAGGGGCATAGTCTGATGATGTTCTTTATTTCATCTTCACTGGTAGGTAGCAATCGATTGAGTTCATTTGACACACGTTGGATGCCAGCATCGATAACGTAACCAGAATATTCTTCGTCATTGATCAGCTTTTCGTAGATCTGCATTATAATTTCTTGTGTTTTCTTAGCAAAGTAGGTAGCGAAGTCATTGCACAATGTTCAGTGTTAGCGGATTGTGGAAGAGTCATACCCGGTGGCTTCAGCAGGGTATTAACTACACGAAAACATGTTCGCTGGTCAAGTGATGACAGGACTGACTCATAGTGAGCACGCTTAGCTCGCCTGATCATGTTGTTGACTGCTGTTCGGTGGTCAACAAAAATCTGGCGATGCACCTCGAGCTTCGTTGTTCTC
Source organism: Paraescarpia echinospica (assembly GCA_020002185.1). NCBI lineage: Eukaryota > Metazoa > Annelida > Polychaeta > Sabellida > Siboglinidae > Paraescarpia > Paraescarpia echinospica. Next base: position 20,131,579 of record CM034544.1, read on the forward strand.
CATTTCGTCTCGTTTGCACGTTTCAATGCCCTGGCTTGATGAATGTCGTCATTATACCAGGGTTCTTTGCGTCGGCAAACTTTCATTCTCGACGTGACGGGGGCATCCATGTTAATGGTTGATACGACCGCCTGCTCATACTGGTCAACCATTGTTTTCACATCTAGTTCAGTATTCACCGATGCAAGTTGCAAAGAAAGATCAGTTTCAAGGCGAACTAGATCAAGTCCGCGAAAATCATGCATTTGCTTTACGACACGGGCAGACACTGGTTTTGTAAACGATAGAAGGAAAACGACATTATAGTGATCCGATATGCTGCAGGGGTACGCTGTAGTTGACGACACTATTGAACTAGATGAACGTTTTATCACTCCTTCCAACATGTGTCCCCTCATATGCGTGGATTAAATGACATGTTGTTTTAACTTGTTTTCTGTCATTCAACACCTTTACACCAGGCGCACTATTCAGCTCGCAGTGGAGATTAAAGTCCCCAACAATTAGAATGTCTTGTCGTGTAACTACTATTTCATTGATGTATGCTTCGAATTCATCAAGGAACGGCTGGATAGAGGTGGTGGGTGGGCGATAGATGATAACAAGACATACAGGTCTCGATGTTTTTATTGATTTAATATCTAAATGTTCAAATGTGTCATATCGTTTTGTTGAAGTCTTACGGAATTTGTATGCCGACTTGTATAACAGTCCGAAACCACATCCACGCTTCGATGAACGGCATTCCCCAATGTAGCTGTAGCCTGGCGGAGTTAATGCGCTGAGAACGGGACTCTTGTTTGGTTTGCACCATGTTTCGGTCAAAGTGATCAAGCATATGTTCTTTAACTGTTACGGGTTTGTTACACACTGATCGCGCATTGAGCAGCACACAAGTCACATCACTGGTGGTGATAGACTTCACACCGCTGTTGTTGAGCATTGCCTGGTTAACACGTATCATATTAATAGTAGTGTTATGTCGATGTATGCTTGTCCTGACACCACGAATGTTCAGATCTCAAACAGTTTGCATACAGCTGTTTTAAAGCTAACTATGAGGCAGACTCCCAGTTCATTGGACAATTAGGCATTTCTAATCCCACTTTGCCTACTGTTGTTCAAGCAGTAACACTTTTCACACCTTCATGGTGGGTGGGACATCAATAGAGAAATATTGTATTCATGACTACTCCAGGTGGACACTTTGATCTGTACACATATATACATACAGTCATACACATACCTCACATTATAATATCAACAAAATTACAGTCAAATACATTGAAATGTATTTAAATGCAAATGCCAATACTTTTGACATTTTTAAAGAGAAAACATATGAACTTGTATAAATATTGATTGATTTATTATATTTTACATATGGGACTTAGGTATTATCATACTACTATATTCATTTATTTACAACATGTAATAAAAATGCCACATTAAACTGTCAATATCAACACAGTATAAGGTACATTAATAGGTGAATTTGTAATGGTTATTGGAAAAATAAATAACAATATCAAAACGTTATTGATTAGTTATATGATCAAAACATTGTATATTACAACAAATTAAGTGGATATACTGATGTCTGAAGTGTCTTATCTGGAAGCCACCATATCCTAGGTACACGACACTTTAAGCTGAGTTAATGGTCAAAACATACTGTTGGCTACAGTGACCCAGATTAAGGAAGACCAAATGTTTTAATATCCACTTTATCTCAAGTGCAATTAACAAGTACAACTAATATCTCACCATGGTTGCTTCAGATCCTATCAATAACTTGCATAACACCTCAGTTGGGCAGGTGTTTAGTGTTTACACTTACAAGGTTATGAAATTTACAAGCTTTGCTGGCTGATTTAGTTGCTCATATCTTTTGCAATACTTGTCAAGGATTCCGACTCCAATACCACTAAATTAACCAACTCCGGAATGGGAACAAAGGACGATACCAACTCTGATTCCGGAGTCGAAATCGAAGTCGGAATCGCTCCAGGTGTGCTGCTCGCCTTTCAAACATTCAAATTTACCAGCTGAGGCACCCGTAAACTTCCAATTGCACTCCTTGGACGCCCAGAACATCCAGTTACAACTATTTGATGAGACCTCCACCTGGCATCATTATAGCTAAAAAACACACCCAACTGCACCTAATCATCACCGAAGCATTCATTTTGAAGCTAAGAAAAATCTCGAAATGCTATTGAAGCGGAAGTGTTATACCCTACCTATCACACCGTCAGTCGGTCTGCTATTAATTAGTCACAAAGTTATGCGTGTTTTACAGGGATTGTTCCGAGTGACGTAACGGTTTGTCCACCGATCAATTGCACCCTTTGTACGTAACTTGTTTTGGGTAAACCTGGGCTGCGTTAAGAGTTCGCGTCGCGTCGACGCTTTTTTGACCGGGAGTCGATTCAATTGCCATTCAAAGTCACATTGTGTTGACGCTCCGGCGCGCACCGCACCAGCGCAGTTGGTTTTACATTCGATGATCATTCTTTGTTACCTTTGTATGGTTGGTGTGTTTGACCGTTTCAGTTCACACTCAAGCATGACAAGTTGGGCTTTTATCAAAATCAAAGTGTTTCTAATTGCAGGAGTGGTCGCATTATTGTCGAAAAACAAATTCGAAATCAGTAGCGTCCATTTACAATGCGTCGACCGCCGCGATACGTTAAATTTAGGCGTTCAACTTCTGGCGGGTGACCGCGACGTCGCGAACTTTGAACGCGGTACTGGGTGGCATTTAAAGTTCATTTTAGTTACCGCGACGCTCGCCGCATATAAAATGGCTGTGTTAAAAGTAGACGTTGTGCGTTTCCGGGGCAAACAGCGCCGACGCATTTCGGCGCGAACTCTGAACGTGGCCCTGTTAAAAATATACGTCATAAAGCAAACGTCAGACGTGAATAAAAACGTCAGAACTGAACAAAACCTAGGAAACAGTTTTCTGTCTGTGTATATGTAGCGTCGGCCAGAGGATGGATATTTCTGGAAATTACTGTAATTATAAGTGTCAAGTGACGTATTGTAGACGGATCTATAATAACACAAATATATCAAATTCACAAGGTAATCATCAGATGTAATACATTAATTACTTTATAAAAGGGTGGCTCCTACGTTAGTGGCAACATGTTAGACAAGATGTATCTCTGTCCGGTATTAAAATGTACTTTGTAAAGCTTGATGATTGTACATATAATTATGAGAGCATTATATTAAGTGCAACTACGTTGTTTAATACATACTCTTATATATATGTGTGTACCCCAGCCTTTCTGTTTCTACATGTATGTGTATGGCTATTCAACTTGGTAATTACGCCCTACTATGGCACTTGTACCCAATTGTGATTGTCACCCCCGTGTAGGGGCTCTTCGGCATTCCATGCCTATGATTACTGTATTAACTAAATGTAATGTCATTTTCTCACGCATACATGTTTTCAGTTATGACTAATATGTACAGAAACTAGGTCAGGCTCTACACCAGTTTAAGATATTATTAAGAACAGATAGTCAGATTAAGTAGAGGTATTACATTTAATGACATAAGACGGAGGCATGCGAAATATATATATATATATATATATAATGTATATATATATATATAAATGTAATAACAATACGAGATCAACGTTACTGATGTTACACGACCAGATATTCAAAACACAGTAATCACGTGTAATCGCTCTAGGTCAAAATACGCAAGTATTGTATAACTGAATGCATATGCAAGTATAGCCGGATATACTGGAGATCGCAGCTGCAGAAGGAAATTGATGATATAAACAGAAACGTACACAGGAAACAGCATACTTTGACTGTGAAGTACGTGAACTGTTTATCTACTATAAAGTCTAGTGCCAGAATCTTCTGAAAATGAAATAAATACTAATGATGTGGACTATGCATATAATAATTCTTACAATATTCCTGCTGTGGCCGCAACTGACAACTCAACATTCTGACTGTTCATGACACAGCTCTCAGAAACGTTGTGAGACATAACACAGACATCACATTGCCAAATGTTTATATATATTGTGACTACTAAAGCCACCGCCCGTATCCACTGTTTCCCTCAAGTGTCGCATCATTTTTGAATAAACAATTCTGAACATGTACGTGTTTAAAGTACTATAGTATCTAAGCTGATTTTTTAGATATCACATTTGAAAGGTTACAATGTGGTCGGTATGCTTAGCGTGGATGTACACGCGTACCTTTAGTAAACCAGTGACTCTTGGCAAACAAACTGTGTCCTAAATGAGTCATATTAAAGGTTTTCTCATCTGTGTGAGAGTACGTGTGACTTCAAATTACCAGATTGTAAAAAATGATCACCACAAGTATCACATTTGTAAGGTTTCTCCCCAGAATGGATACGGATATGTTTCTTCAAATTAACACAACAAGAGAATAGTGCACCACATGTGTCACATTTGTAGGGTTTCTCCCCAGTATGGGTACGGACATGTATCTTCAAGTAACTACTTGTTGAAAATTGTGCTCCACATGTAACGCATTTGTAGGGTTTCTCCCCAGTATGAATGCGGAAGTGTGCCTTCAAATTACAACGTTGTGAGAATTGTGCACCACATGTGTCACATTTGTAGGGTTTCTCCCCAGTATGGGTAAATACATGTTTCTTCAAAACACTACTTGTTGAAAAGTGTGTACCACATATATCGCATTTGTAGGGTTTCTCCCCAGTATGGATGCGGACATGTTTCTTCAAATTACCACACTTTGAGAATTGTGCACCACATGTATCACATATGTAGGGTTTCTCCCCAGTATGGGTACGGACATGTATCTTCAAGTAACCACTTGTTGAAAATTGTGAACCACATATATCGCATTTGTAGGGTTTCTCCCCAGTATGGATGCGGACATGTGTCTTCAAATGACAATTTCTTGCAAAATGTGCACCACATATATCACATTTGTAGGGTTTCTCCCCAGTATGCGTTCGGACATGAATCTTCAAGGAATCACTTCTTGAAAACTGTGCACTACACATAACACAGTTGTAGGGTTTCTCCCCGGTATGAATGCGAACGTGCATCTTCAAAGCTTTACGGTTTGTAAATTGTGCACCACAAGTGTCACATTTGAAGGGTTTTTCACCGGTGTGACTGCGTACATGTATTGTTAAGTCACGGTTGTTTATAAAACGTTTTCCACAAGTGTCACATTTGAATCGTTTCTCAACAGTGTGAGTGTGCACTTTCACATTCATACTGACAGTGCTGCTGTTACTGACCTATTTGCACACACCACAGTTGTAGGTTCTTACCACAAGGTGGATGCTGACTGGTGTCTCCAAAGGTCTACTGAATGTAGACAACGAACGGTGTTTCACAACTCTGATTACACATATAATTATGTAACTATACGTTCGAACTCTCAGACAGGTACAAACTACGTCTCACATCTGGATGGTTTTAACAAGTGTGAATGCATACGTGTACTACCCTGTAAAACAAGCTCAACACTTGTCATCTTTAAAGGGTTCCTCACGTGTGTCAGGGCACGTTTCTAACTGTAACTGATGAATCTAGGTTTAAGTGATTTCTATCCACTGTGAGTTCGCATTTGCAGCTTTAAAAACCCCACTCTGACATGACTGTTTTCAACGGGTACGTGTCAGTTTGATGAAAACGGTGTCTCATCCATCTAAGAGTGCATATATTGCGTTAAGTTATTACACGGTGAACTCTTTTATTTATGTCACACTTGAATGGTTTCTCCCACCACGAGGGAGTCGGTGTCTCTATAAATGATGATCCACAAGAGACAATCACGTTTTTTCTCTATTTCCTGAAGACAACGATGTGGACATTCCGTGACTAGGCTCGATGTTCTACGTCGTGTTGGTGACAGAACTTGACAGTTGTTGTCAACGTGGGTGAGTCGATGAAACTTTGTTGTAGACACTTGTGACACAAACTGCCGTTGACACACGTCACAGTCTTCTGAAACAACAACAGTCTTTAGATTTGGGAAAAGTTAGTGACATAATCAGACATGGGCGTAGACTTTTGAAAGGTATTGGAAACATTTAATGTAAAATCATGTCATACAAAATAAAGTATATTATTATTATATGTATTCCAAAATATTGGCTGTCCACGTAGTGTGTTGACAACAGGCCTGGGGTAATAGTGATATGTAATTGTAATGATTACAAATATTGTAATAGTATTATATTGAGTAAAAACTCAATGCAATAGTAGTTTACCTATTACTTTTTATTACTATTCAATATTTAAACCAACTTTCAACTACATAAAAGTTCCACTAATTTATCCAGGTTTTATGGTTGCCTCCCCTTGTCAACTTCAGCATGACCCTGGTGAAGTTTTCTCTAGTTTTATGAGTGTTTACACAGGAAGACACACTGGAACAGTGTGACTGCTTCCATGACTAATGTGAATAAACTGGGCTTTCACTGCTTTGAAGCCAGTTATGCCAAGTGCAAAGTTGCCAACTACCCTTTTCAAGTAAACCTATTGGTTTTGTGACTGCCTCCATGGTGCACTGTTTACCCGCTTTACCCCATTTAAGCATACTGGGACCTCAAAGGAATCTACACTTTGTAATATACCTGCTTCTTTTCTGTTAGACCTGCTCATACTGGCTAATAAAGACAATGACGGCTGCCAGTCTGCCACTGAAGCCATGTACATTTTACACAGCATAACTGTAAGGGCTGTTTGTAAAATCTGGTCAGTGGCAGGAGCTGGGGTCATTCATGAAAAGTCTACTCTCAGTCTGGCTGAACCAGACTGGACCAGTATCTAGATATAACTGTACAGCTTGGTCGTTATTTTAGGATTAAATTACATTGCAATGTATTATATTACTATTACTTTGTTTTTGTGCTATTACTATTACATGTTGAATTATTCGTATTAATATTATTTTTTTGTAATTGAATTTTGTATGGTATAATGCACAGTATATGTATATATATATATATATGTGTGTGTGTGTGTATGTGTGTGTGTGTGCGTGATGAAAATAAAATGTTCTATCCTTAAACAGTCCAGTTAGTAGGTTCTAGTTTCTGGTATATATTTATGTATACTGTGTTTTATACCATAATTTTTTCCAGTTGAACAAACTGAATAGTAATAAGAATAATTCAGCATGTAATAATAATATTAATAGGAAAGAAACAAAGTAATAGTAATAGATTACATTGCAATGTAATTTAATCCTCAAATAACGAGCAAGCTATACAGTTATATCTAGATACTGGTCCAGTCAGTTTCTGCTGTATGCAATCTTAACACGGTTCGATTTTAGGACCAAAGCTATTTATTATGTATATAAACGAGATTTGTAATGTTTCAGAAGTTTTGAAGTATATTCTATATGCAGATGACACTAACTTATTTGGTTGTCATTGTGATTTACATGAACTTATCCAGAAGACAAATGCTGGGTTAAACAAACTTCATGTATGGTTTGCTGTAAATACGTTAGCACTAAATGTTACAAACAACATACATGATATTTGGAAATCACATATTGAATTCAAGTATTTCTATAAAGATAAATAAGGAAGAAATTAGTACAGTTGAAGTCGTAAAATTTTTAGGTGTTCTGATTGACGACAAGTTAACATGGTCAAATCACATTTGCTTTGTGAAATCAAAACTGTCAAATTGTTGTGCAATTATGTACAGAGCTAGCTTCTTGATTAACAGAAGTGACATGTCTATATTATACCACTCATTATTTTAGCCTTATATTATGTACTGTGCTGAAATATGGGGCAACACTTACTCAACAAATGTTGAATGCGTAGTCTTGCTACACAAAAAAAGTAATAAGGTTACTCTGTGGTGCTAAGAGGTTGGAGGATACGTCAAGGTTATTCTGTAATCTGCACATTATTAAAGTACATGATATAGTGGAGTTGAGAACTACTGTATGTTAAGTCATATCATAATCAGTTGTCCAATAATGTATAATATTTGTTTAGTATGTATTAATCTGTCTATGCAACCACAAATGTCAGTAATTTTACGCAATATTATGCTTGCACTAACTTAAGTATGTGTCTATCATTTAAAGGTGTTAAACTCTGGAATTCTCATGATAACTCACTAATCTGTTGTCACAATATTCATCTTTTCAAAAACAAATACAAAGAACAATTATTGAAAATTTATGTATTTAACGAGTAGGTATTAGAAAAGTATGTTGTTGGGGTTATATTATTACTTTAACTTCTTTTTACAAACGGCCTACCATGATTTGGACATTATAATTATGTATTCTAAGTCATGTCACATGTTATACAATGTTACAGAGGTTTTATAAGTGTAACAGGGCAAGTATTTATATGTGTTACACCTCTTCCTGCCATTTTCGACAATTGTATATATCTGTAATTTAATAATTAGCTACTTTACAATGTATGTTGTTGTTGTTGAAAATAAAGTTTCATTCATAACGTATATGTAGTTTTCACAAGCAATTTTATGAATCGATATAATTAATCATAATCAATTATTTCGCCTTTCTCGATAGAAGGGAACATGAATTGCCAAAGCCGGGTACATTACCCAGTTTCCGGCTGTTAACTTAACAATAACAAAAACCATGTCCAAATCTTCTACTTAGTATGATATATCTCTGTCAATGAAGTCTGCCACTCAGACTCTGTCTGTATCTTTATATTAGCAAAATGTCCTAAGGACACATCATGACTGTGCACGTGAGCCATGGTGGCTCGTGTCAGATGTATGGTTTAACTTTATTTGTTTAGATGTTTGACGTCTGTGTCTATGTAGTGAAGGAGAAAGGACATACTAGACAGTTGTGTTCAACAACTTACATCCATACTGTAACTCCTTATCTCTTATTTGTCTCATGTAATGCAAATAAATTGTCAGAAAAGTTTGTTTTATTTATTTTTATTAACCATCTATTTTATTTGTGTGTGTATATATGTGTGTTATTTATTTTTATTGAACAAGATTTAACAATTAACCATTTAATATCTTTAAAAATTATAGTTGGTCTCCTCTTAGTCTGATGGTCTCTAGTGTTGTCAACCCACATGTGTCTTTCATAACCGTCTTTCAGTTCAGGAAACAGCTTAGTTGCTCATTGTTGCATTCTTTCTAGCTTATCTATGTCCTTACGATATGGTTTCCATGCTTGTATACAGTATTCCAAATGTGGCTATCTGTTGTTTTATACAGTGGTACAATTAGCTGTTTCTACTTATATGTGATATATCTTATAATTAGCCCTAGTTACCCTTTGAAGGAGCAATTCCACGCTGCTCAAAAACTTTCATGTCAGCACTAACTGTAACTCGTAAGTCTTTTTTTTAACAGTTTTATGTAATATAGTATCCCCCATTATGTTTTCTTTGTGCACATTTCCATGTCCTATGTGGATGCATTTACACTTCCCAAAATTGAATAACATTTGCCATTTTTCAGACCATTTGACCAATTTGGCTAGACCATCATTTAAAGTGTGTTTATCTGCATCTGTTTTAACTGTTCTGAACACTTTTGTATCGTCTGCGAATTTCAGTATTTTGCTTGATAGATCATCATCCAAATCATTTATATATATAAAGGATAATATAGGTCCCAACACCGACCCACTCAAAACTGGTTTCCAGTTTGAAATCCCAACCACTACAGCTGTATTACTCTCTGTCTTCTGTCTGTCGACCATGTTTGTATCCTATCACACCATCCCCTATACCATGGGCTTTTAATTTAAATAACAGTCTTTGATGTGGCACTTGGTCAAATGCTTTCTAAAAATCTAAGTAGGCAACATCCTTTGGTGACCCATCATCTACCCACTTTGTAATTTCTTCAAAAAATCATAAGAGGTTAGACAAGACCTAGCTTTTAGGAACCCATGTTGAGATTAATTTATTAATTTGTGTTTTACTAGGAATTCCACCATGTGTTCTCTAATAAGAGTTTCTAATAATTTGCATGAAACTGATATTAAGCTCACTGGTCTGAAATTTGTGGTCGTGTTCCTCGTTCCCTTTTTAAATAATGGCGTAATGTTTGTTTCTCTCCATTTTAGTGGACGATCCCCTCTTTAAGTGACAAGTTAAAGAATATAGCAAGTGGTGTACTGATTTGGTCTACAATTTCCTTAAGCAGTTTTGGTGGTATCCCCTCAACTCCAGTTGATTTGTTTTCTTTGATGATCTTAATTATCTTTGATATAGGAGTAACAAACAACTGCCCTAATTGATTTGATTCATCCTCCTCAAATTTTGTAACTGGTACTGGCAGTGAACTTATATCTTCTGTGTTAAAAACTCAAGATTTAAATATAATATTGTATGTACATAATTATTTTTTTCAGAAATAAAACATTATTATTACCGTGCTAGTGCGTAGTACCGGTTATAACCAATAATCAAACAAAAAGATACGTTAAGACATGTGACGTAATTGCGTATGGAAGTCGCGCTCAATTTTCTTTAGCCATACACAGAGATCGGCGGCTAGATTTCGCTCGATGTAAACGGACTGATTTTGGTGTGGGTTGAACAACGAACCGGTAACTATACTTTTACAAAAAGCACATTATAAATTCGTGCATTATCGCTCACATTCACAATAATGACACTGAGTTTACCTTGATTAATAATTTCCAGAGTAGCCACTACCAGAACATACAGATGAACAAGAAGGCAGCGCATTCATGGCAACGTCTCTTATTTGTTCCTAAAGCAGTACTGGAGCTGGCTACAAGATTATTTTAAGTAACTATCCATTTACGAAAATAATGCGTTATCTCGTCGATCGATAATGTGCTGCCACCTATTAGTCTGTAATACAACTTTGACGTACACAGGTCCTGCCATCTGGCGTTTATTATCGTGCTCACTTATCTGCCCCCAACAACCCAGTTAAGCCAACATACGGGGTAAGATCACATTAACTATTTCAGTGCTAGATGTTACCCTCGCCATGCGTCATCCTGTCTTATCACCAGTTATTATGCCATTGTAGTCTCCATGCAGATTTTTTATTTTAGAAACTTACAACAACAATAACATATTCATAAAGGGCAATGTAATGAACGGGCACTTTCAATGATAAACATACGCATTGAAATGAAGATTCTTAAGTTTTCCTCATAAAAATATAATTTGTTGGTATGAAATTCACGCTGGCCTGTCCAAATAGTTATGCCGATTGTTTAAGCTACTGTACAGCGACAGTGAGATTTGTATCAGCCTCGGTAATGATTCCTCAGATCTTTTCTCCATCGGGTCCGGTGTACGTCAAAGCTGGTTGTTGCCTCTGACCTGTTCAACCTCACCATTGACCATATCATGGTACAACTTGAAAGAAATGCCGGTTCTTCCCTCGGCATTAGACTTGGAGACACTGTCGTGACATACCTGGATTATGCAGATGGCATTGCCAACTTCTGCACATCACGTGCTGACCTCGCCCTCATCCTCAAATAACTCTGCTCTGTAGCCAGTGTTGTTTGCCTTTCCATCAGCTGGGCCAAAACGAATGCGATGGCAGTATGCGCAGACATCGATTTACTCAACCCCATCACCACCAATGGCGAAACCATCGACTTTATGGATGAGTTTACTTAACTGGGTTCCGTCATATTTGCCGATGGCTCTGTCGACCACGAAGTCGCAGTTAGATTCGGCAAAGCAGCGGGTGCAATGAAACGGCTGTCAACTGCTCTGTGGAGCTGACGCTCCAACTCGCGGGTACCAAACTAAAGATGTTCAATGCCCTCGTCATTTCCATCCTTCTATATACCTCTGAGACCTGGCAACTGACCATTCAACAGGCCAAGAAAATCGATGCTTTCGCCATGAAGAGCCTCCGACGCCTCGAGAACATAAAGTGGTTCAATTACATCAGCAATGACACGATCATGGAACATACCGGTCAGAAGCATGCATCAACACTCATCACCCAGCGACGCCTTCGATGGTTCGTCCACCTGCAACGTATGGCACCAAACTACCCTGCCGTTCTATTATACTAATTTCACCCACAAAACACCGGCTGGAAACGGCGCCGTGGGGTCCTCGGCGTCGATGGATCGACTATGTTTCGCACGATTTGGATAGCCTGGGCCTCACGCTTGAGGCGACCGAGTAGCTGGCCGTTGACCGCCCCACCTGGAAGGCGATAATAAAGAATGTGGTGTGATCTCTACGCTGGATATCCGGCAAGAGCTCTAAGTCAAGTAAGTCAAGTATGAAATTCCGTGTGAAAATTTGGCTAATTTCACCATGTATGGGCAACATAGGGTTTACTAGTAACTTAATTTCCTTGGCACACAGAGCATAGCAGGGTAAACTTCTGGCGGACAACTTCACACCAGGTATTATGGACATAATATATACATTTGTGAGAAAAACCCTAATAAAAATGCAAATTCTTGGAAATTCCACTGGCTAAATACTTAAAAGTCCTGTTACAGGTAACAAAGGATGTGTTTAATTACTAAGCAAAACTTTTGAATATAGGTGAATTTGTAGTGGTTATAGGAAAATATATGAAATTGTTATTGATTAGTTATATGATAAAAACATTGTATATTACAACAAATTAAGTGGGTATACTGATGTCTGAAGTATCTTACCTGGAAGCCACCATAACCTACCATTCCTAGGTACATGACTGAGTTAATGTTCAATGCATACTGTTGGCTCCAATGACCCAGATTAAGGAAGACTAAATGTTTTACTGTCTACTTTATCTAAAGTGCAGTTAACCAAGTACATATAATATATCACCATAGATGTTTGAGATCCTATCAGTATCTTGCCTAACACCCCAATTGGGCAGGTGTTTAGTGTTTACACTTACAAAACGATTACGACTCCGATTTCGACTCCGGAATCGGAGTTGGTATCGTCCTTTGGATCCCATGCCTGAGTTGGAATTGCCACAAATGTGCTGCTCGCCTTTCAATCTTTCAAATATACCAGCTGAGGCTCCCATGAAATTCCAACTGCACTCCCATGGACGCCCAAAACACCCAACTACGCCTATTTGATGAGACCCTCACCAGGCATCATTAGGGGTATAAAAACACCCAACTGCACCTAATCATCCTCGAAACATCCAATTTGAAGCGAAGAAAAATGTCGAGATATTATTGAAGCGGAAGTCTTATACTCTACCTATCACACCGTCAGCCTGTCGGTCTGTAATTAATTAGTCACAACGTTACTTGTGTTTCTCTGGGATTGTTCCGAGCGACGTAACGTAAACCGTCCACCGATCAGTTGGACCCGTTTACGTAACTTGTTTTGGGTATATCTCGGCTGCATTCAGAGTTCGCGCTGCGTCTTCGCTTTTTGGACAGGAAGTCGATTCAATTGCCGTTCAAAGTCACGTTGTGTTGACGCTCCAACGCGCGCCGCACCAGCGCAGTTGGTTTTGCATTCGATGATTATTCTTTGTTAACTATGTATGGTTGATACGTTTGACCGTTTCAGTTCACACTCAAGCATGAAAAGTTGGGTTTTTAACAACATCAAAATGTTTCTAATTGCAGGAATGGTGGCATTATTGTCGAAAAACAAATTCGAAATCAGTAGCGTCCATTTACAATGCGGCGACCTCCGCGATACGTTTAATTTATGCGTTCAAATTCCGGCGGGTGACCGCGACGTCGCGGCGCGAACTTTGAACGCGGCACTGGGTGGCGTTTAAAGTGCGACATCACAGTTCGCCGCCGGAAGTTCACAGCTTACATTTTAGGTACCGCGACGTAAGCCGCATATGAAATGGCTGTGTTAAAAGTAGACGTAGTGCGTTTATTGGTACTGATTTCGAATGTGTTTTCGTTGAAAATGTCACCATCCCTACCATAAGTATAATAATTGAGAACGATTTAGTTTTCTTAGGAGCTCATCTTTTCATCCCATTACAAGATAGTCATCTCCAAACCAAAACAAATTAAGGAGGCCATCTTGGAGACGCACTAGCAGCATCAACACGACGTAACTTTGAACGGCAAAGTCGACTTTCGGGGCTAATAGCGCCGACGCAATTCGGTGCGAACTCTGGACGTGGCCCTGTTAAAAAATATACGACATGAAGCAAATATCAGACCTGAACAAAAACGTCAGAACAGAACAAAACGTGCGAAACAGTTTTTTTGTGTCTGTATATATGTTGCGTCGGCCGGAGGAGGGATATTTATGGAAGTTAATGTAATTATAAATATCAAGTGATGTATAGTTGACGGTTCTATAATAACACAAATAGATCAAATTCACAAGGTAATCATCAGATGTAATATATGTATTACTAAACAAAGCCATTTCACACATAATTGCCAATGGTTTACATTAATTACTTTAAAAAAGGTGGCTCCTACGTTCGTGACAACATGTTAGACAATATGTATCTCTGTCCGGTATTAAAATGTACCTTGTAAAGTAATTACTTTTTAAAAAGTGGCTCCTACGTTAGTAATAACCTGTTAGACAAGATGTATCTATGTCCGATATTAAAATGTACTTTGTAAAGCTTGATGATTGTACATATAATTATGAGAGGATTATATTATGTGCAACTATGTTGTTTAATACATGTGTGTGTGTGTTAACAATACGAGATTAACGTTACTGATGTTACACCACCAGATATTCAAACAATTTGTATGTATTGATAATGTAAAATCTAATGTTTTAAACCTATTATGTGGAGTACCGCAAGGATGAATACTTGGACCAAGATTACTTTTGGTTTATATCAATGACTTATGCAAAGTTTCTGATACAGTAAAATTCACTTTATTTTTAGATGACACCAACATATTCTATTGTGCTGATGATCCAAATATGCTTAGTGCAGTAGTCAACCAGGAGTTGGTGAAATTACAAAATTGGTTCGAATTAAACAAACTATCCTTTAATATCGATAAAACCAGTTTCATTATATTTGGATAAAAGAGAAATGCTCCTGACATCAATATAACTATAAATCATAAAAACATAGAAAGAGTGTACCAAACCAAATTCCTGGGTGCAATCATTGATGAGAAGCTATCCTGGAAAACACAAATTCAATTGGTTAAATGTAAATTAGCAAAAATAACATCAATAATTTACAAAGTACGAAGCTTATTACATGTCCAGTCATTATCCTTGTTATACTTTTCACTTTTTATGCCGTATATTGACTACAGCTCTGAGATTTGGGACAACACGTATAGTTCTAACTTATGGTCGATATTTGTTTTGCAAAAAAAGAGTTGTACGTATTATATATGGAGTAAAAGCTCAAGACCATACAAACAAATTGTTTGTTGATCTTTTTTGATTATATTGAGTATAAAACGGCTATCACAATGTACAAGGTGAGATATAATTTACTTCCGAAAAACATTCTACGCTGTTTTCACTTGAATAACGAATGTTGGTATGTAACAAGACATATATATATATTTAAACAATTGTACGTTCGTACAACTTCGAAGGCTATGTGTGTGTCTAATGTTGGAGTCAAACTGTGGAATAGTTTACCTGAACATTTAAGAAAGTGTCAGCATATTTGTATGTTTAACAAAAAGTACAAATCATCTATAATTGAGAGATATACAGCACTATTGTATTCGTGGTACTATGTGGAGTAACGAAGACCCATAAGAAATTCACAAATGTCAAAAACCAAAATAAGTATAAACGTAGGCACCGTGTACAATCATTTTTGATTCGTAATTTATACTTAATAAAAACATATTGTATTTACATCGCCAGCACCTAAAATGGTCGGGGGTGACCCATTGATAAGTAATGTTCTTCTGTCACTCCCTTTCCACATACAACATTGTGTTTGTTATATTGTGACGTGTAATGTTAAATATTGTTGTTGTATTGTTGGAAATAAATGATTTACTTTACTTACTTACTGGATATTCAAAACACAGTAATCACGTGTAGTCGCTCTAGGTCAAAATACGCAAGTATTGTATAACTGAATGCATATGCAAGTATAGCCGGATATACTGGAGATCGCAGCTGCAGACGAAAATTGATGATATCAATAGAAACGTACAAAGGAAACAATATAATTTGACTGCACGAATCTTCTGAAATTGAAATAAATACTAATGATATGGACTATGCATATAATAATGCTTACAATATTCCTGCTGTGGCCGCAACTGACTACTCAACATTCTTACGGTTAATGACACAGCTCTCAGAACCGTTGTGAGATATAACATAGACATCGCATTGTCAAACTTTTATATATCTTGTGACTACCAAAGCCACCGCCCGTATGCACTGTTTCCCTCAAGTGTCGCATCGTTTTTTGATCAGAAACTGTGAACATATATGTGTTTAAAGTACCTGCTCTTTCACATTCATATTGACAGTGCTCCTGCTGCTGACCTGTCGCACACACTTCAGTTGTAGACTCTTACTACAAGGTGGATGTTCACTGGTGTCTCCAAACCACTACTCAATGTTGGCAACGAACGGTGTTTCACAAGTCTGGTTGCATATATAATTATGTGACTGTATATTAGAACTCCCAGACAGGTGCAAACTACACGTGTCACATCTGGATGGTTTTAACCTGTGTGAGTGTGTACGTGTACCACCCTGTAAAAGTAGTTCAACCCTTGTCACCCTTAAACGGTTCGTCACGTGGGTCGAGGGACGTTTGTAACTGTAACTGGTGATTCTACGTTTACATGATTGCTATCCACTGTGAGTTAATGCACCATTCTAGCTACACTGTTTTCAACACGTGTCACAGATTTTGGGAGCAGCTACAGAAAAAGCACGTTTGCCGATATTAAGCTTGGTTTTCGGAACAAAATGTTGTTGTGAAACAGATGATCTGATATCTTACCCAGGTCCTGCCTTCTGGCGTTTATTATCGTGCTCACTTCTCTGTCCCAACTATTCAGTCAGGCCAACATACGGTGTTAGACCACATTAACCATTTCAGTGCTCGATTTTATCCTCGCCATGCGCCATCCTGCTTATCACCAGTTATTAAGCCATTGTAATCTCCATGCAGATTTTGTATTTTAAAAACTTACAACAACAATAAAATATTCATAAAGGGCAAAGTAATGAACGGGCACTTTCAATGGTAAACATGCGCATTGAAATGAAGATTCTGAAGTTTTCATCATAAAAATAATTTTGTTTTGGTATGAAATTCCCTGTGAACATTTGGGTAATTTCACCATGTATGGGCTATATAAGGTGTACTTGTGAACATACCTTAATAGATTTTTAGAGTAAAGTCCTCATAAGTCAACAATCCGCATGGAAACAAATAGGCAAGAATATATATTTTCTGTTGCAAACAGTGCAACATTCTCCATAACAGAGTACTTAGTTTCCTTGGCAAACAGGGCATGGCAGGGTAAACTTCTGGCAGACAAGTTCACACAAGGTATTATGGACATATATACATTTGTGAGAAAAACACTAATAAAATGCAAATTATTGCAAAAATCCACTGGCTATATTATTAAATGTCCCGTTACAGGTAACAAAGGATGTGTTTCTTTAATAAGCAACTCTTTATTTTTTTTATAAAGGGAAACTCAATAGTTATATTCCGTTGTCAAAACACAAACTAGTATGGTAAATGCAACCCCTTCCGGTTCCTAAAACCTCTAACTCCACGCCACGCCTCGGCTCGATTCCGCTTCAACGATTCCGACTCCGATTCAGACTCCAGCAGACCTTTTCAATTCCTATTCCAATTCAAACGTCGGTTGTTTAAGTTCGATTTCGACTCCGACTCCGACTCTAACACAACTTTTGATTCCGATTCTGACTCCAACACAACTTTGAGTCAGAAAGTTTTCATTCCGATTTCAGCAAACCTTTCGATTCCGATCCCAACTCCAATCGGGCCTACTACTTCTGCTTTTAATTTATAAATAATGTAGTCAATGAATTGGATACATTCAACATTACAACAACGTATTTAGTGAAGTTATGTCATGATGAGTTCCGTATTTGGTAATCGGTAATTCGATATATTGATATATTGAAACTCATTGTGTCTATCATCAATTCATCATATTCAAATCATCACAACGTATCGTAACTTCCACATAAGCAAATTATGCAGTTCAATCAAGGTGACAGTTGCAGCGAATCAGCATCGTTTCTTCTAACTCCATCAGTTTGAATCTTCCAATGGCTGCCATTGACAGGTGTTAAATCTAATGATCTCACCCATAACTGCTCCGTGTTACGATTTACAGCAAACTGTCCAGAAACAGTTTGCCTACAGCTGTTTTAGAGCTAACTATGAGGCAGACACCCAGTTCACTGGTCTATTAGGCACTTCTAATCCCACTTTGCCTACTATTGTTTTAGAGCTATCTATGAGGCAGACTCCCAGTTCACTGGTCAATTAGGCACTTCTAATCCCACTTTGCCTACTATTGTTTTAGAGCTAACTATGAGGCAGACTCCCAGTTCACTGGTCTATTAGGCACTTCTAATCCCACTTTGCCTACTGTTGTTCTAGCAGTAACACCTTTCACACCTTCAAGGTGGGTGGGACATTAATAGAGAAATATTATGTTCATGACTACTCCAGGTGGGGCAGTTGAATACTTTGATCTGTACACATATATGCATACTGTCATACACATACCTAACATTATAAACTAAATTACAGTCAAGTACATTGAAATATATTTAAACGCAAATGCCAATACTTTTGACATTTTTAAAGAGAAAACATATGATCTAGCATTCCTAGGTACACGACATATTAAGCTGAGTTAATGTTCAAAGCATACTGTTGGCTACAGCGACCCAGATTAAGGAAGACCAAATGTTTTAATATCCACTTTACCTCAAGTGCAATTAACAAGTACAACTATCTCACCATGGCTGCTTGAGATCCTATCAATAACATGCCTAACACCCCAATTGGGCAGGTGTTTAGTGTTTACACTTACACTTACAAGGTTATGAACTTTACAAGCTTTGCTGGCTGATTTAGTTGCTCATATCTTTATATTTTTCCAATACTTGTCAAGGCGCATCTTAAACATGTTCACCGTTCACTTACACTCATAACGATTCCGATTCCACTGATTGTGATTCCGATTCTTCTCATTGTGATTCCGATTCTGATGCCGACTCAACCCCAAATGATTCCGAATCCGATTCCACTAAATTAACTCCAAGCGTTTCCAACTCCGGAAAGGGAACCAAAGGACAATTCCAACTCCGATTCCGGAATCGAAATCGGAGTCGGAATCGTTTGGAATTAATTTTGTGAAGTCGGAATCGCTCCAGGTGTGCTGCTCGCCTTTCAAACATTCAAATTTACCAGCTGAGGCTCCCGTAAACTTCCAACTGCACTCCCTTGGACGCCCAGTACACCCAATTACAAATTTAATGAGACCCCCACCTCATTAGTATGGTATCATTAGGGCTAAGGCTGCACCTATCATTAGGGCTAGGGCTGCACCTCATCCTCCCCGAAGAATTCAATTTGAAGCTAAGAGAAATCTCGAAATGGTATTGAAGCGGAAGTGTTATACCCTACCTATTACACCGTCAGCCTGTCGGTCTGTTATTAATTAATCACAACGTTACGTGTGTTTCACTGGAATTGTTCCGTGCGACGTAAGGTAAACCGTCCACCGATCAGTTGCACCCCTTTTACGTAACTTGTTTTGGGTATATTTGGGCTGCGTTCAGAGTTCGCGTCGCGTCGTCGCTTTTTGGACCGGAAGTCGATTCAATTGCCGTTCAAAGTCACATTGTGTTAATGCTCCGGCGTAGTTGGTTTTGCATTCGATGATTATTCTTGTTAACTATGTATGGTTGGTGTGTTTGACCGTTTCAGTTCAAACTCAAGCATAACAAGTTGGGCTTTTAACAAAATCAAAGTGTTTCTAATTGCAGGAATTGTGGCGTTATTGTCGGAAAACAAATTCGAAATCAGTAGCGTCCATTTACAATGCGGCGACCGCCGCGATATATTAAATTAAAGCGTTCAACTTCCGGCGGGTGACCGCGACGTCGCGAACCTTGAACGCGGTACTGGGAGGCATTTAGAGTTCGACGTCACGGTTCGCCCCCGGAAGTTGACAGCTTACATTTTAGGTACCGCGATGCTCGCCGCATATAAAATGGTTGTGTTAAAAGTAGACGTTGTGCGTTTATTGGTACTGATTTAGAATGTGTTTTTCGTTGAAAATACCACCATCCCTACCACAAGTCTAATAATTAAGAACAATTCTGTTTTCTTAGGAGCTCATCTTTTCATCCCATTACAAAACAAACTAAGGAGGCCATCTCGGAGACGCACTAGCAGTATCAACACGACGTAACTTTGAACGGCAAACTCGACTTTCGAGGCAAATAGCGCCGACGCAGTTCGGCGCGAACTCTGAAAGTGGCCCTGTTAAAAATATACGTCATAAAGCAAACGACAGACGTGAACAAAAACGTCAGACTTTAACAAAAACGTCAGAACTGAACAAAACCTAGGAAACAGTTTTCTGTCCGTGTATATATAGCGTCGGCCGTGTAATGTTGTTGTGTTTGGGTTGTTTCACTGTGAGTTTGATAACCACCGAACACGCCGTGTGTGAAAAGGATAGAAGCGGAAGTTCCCTAATGTATTCAAAAGTAAAATACAAATCTGCGTGTAGTAAACGGCTACATTACATTCCTCCCTGTCTCGGAAGAATACTTGTGACTGTAATAAACCGAAACTAAAACTAAGTGTCCTTGTGATATACGCATAATAAAGAACAGTAAAACACCCTAAATACAAGGATACGAGTTGCTACTCTAAACGTCCATCACGAAATCTCTAAACCTCGTAGGTGCCTACACCCGTCTCACAGGTCTCTGTGGAACATTCGCGTGCGCAGCTTCGTCGTTTTGCTGATCGCGAACTTTTCGAGTCAGGTAGTCGTCTAGTTGGTCGAGTTGGTCGTCTTCACTGATGTCGTCGAACTTCACGCGCGGAACAGCCTTGAAGTGCGAGACGTTGTGTGTTATGGAGTAGTTTCCACGACTCGCAGTGACCACGTTGCCTTTCGTGGCCGACACTTTCAGTGGACGAGGGTCGAACGCAGCTGACAGTTTATTCTTACGCGTCTGTCGGACGAGTACAATGTCGCCCACGCGCAGATGGCTGTCGCTCGCATGACGTCGCTCGTCTGCGTTTCTCTTCATCTTGGCTTTCTCTTGGGCATCTCGATTCTCTATCTCTCTTCTCTGTGGATTCTTCTCGTACATTTGGGGTAGCAAGACTTTCATCTGTCGCCCGTCCAGTAGTTGACTCGGTGACACGCCTGTCGAAGAATGTGGCGTTGCACGATACTGACGCAAGAACGTGTAGAGATCTTGTTTCCAATTTCGTTTCTCAATGAAAGCTGATCTGATCGCTTTACCCAGAGTTTTCATGAAACGTTCCACTTCGCCATTGGCGCCTGGCCACAGCGGAGTGATGCGTCTGTGATTGAAACCAAGATATGATGCAAATTTCATGAATTCATGTCCATTGAATGGAGGTCCATTATCAGTTCTTATTTGTTGTGGAATCCCTTGGCGAGCAAATATTGCGTCTAGCTTGGGAATTACCGTGTTGCTGCTTGTTGAATTAATGATTTCGACTTCTGGGAAGCGGCTGAAGTCATCGATGACGACGATCAGTGACTCTCCGCTCGGAAACGGTCCGATGAAGTCGATCGATAGGTCTTGCCACGGTGCGTCTGGAAGTTGAGACATTCGCAGCGGTGTGCAGCGCTCGGAACCGTGCGTGGTCGTGGCTTGGCAAGGCAGGCATGCCTTGACTTTGTCGTCTACCATGATGTCGATTCCAGGGAACCACACCTTCTCTCTCAGCAGGCTTTTCGTCTTTACGACTCCTTGATGCCCACGATGTGCAAGATCGACGGCACGCTCGCGGAGTGAAAAAGGAAGGACGATGCGTGTTTGTCGTAGGACCATGCCTTGGTGTACAGCTAGTTCGTCCTTGAGCTTCAGGTAGGGTGACACTTCCTCATCGGTCCATTGACCGCTCTCTATGGCGTGCAGTAGCTTCTGCATGACGTTGTCTTGTAGATATTGTAGTTTCACCTCCTGCAGCGTCATCGCCTTGGGTATGCTGTTACTACAAATGTAGTTGACCGTATTTTCTACAGCATCAGTTGCCGGTGGTTCAACAGGGTGGCGACTCAGGTAATCCGCCGGGTTCTCGTCATCTCGTCCTGGACGGTAGAGGAGTGAGTAGTTGTACGGCGAGAGTCTCAATCGACATCGCTCCACTCGTGCAGACGCTTGTCTCTGACTGGCGAATATTCCTAGCAGCGGCTTGTGATCGGTGATGATCTCGAATTCCGATCCATAGACGTAGAGGTGAAAGTGTTCTGCACCCCACACGACAGCCAACATTTCTCGTTCAGTTTGCGAGTATCGCTGTTCGATTGAAGATAGCGCTCGGCTGGCGTAACTAACGACCTTGTCGTCTTGACACAATATCGCGCCGATGCCGACAGGACTTGCATCGACCAGCACTTTTGACGGTTTCGTCGCATCAAAGTACTGTACAGTGCACACACTGGCTAGCTTCGCCTTCAAGTTGTCGAGTGCTTGTTGATGTTTGCTTTTCCATTCCCATGGAATGTCTTTGTGTGTCAGTCCTCGGAGTGATGCAGTGACATCCGAGTAGTCAGGAATGAATCGCGACACGTATTGTGCCATTCCCAACAACGAACGTACTTCACTGGCATTCTGAGGTGCAGGTGCATTGACGATTGCTGACGTCTTCTTTGGATCCGCCTCGATGCCAGTCGCGCTGAAGATGTGTCCATAGAAGCACACTTGTTTTTGAGAGAATAAACACTTTTCTCTATTGAGTTTGACGTTCTTGTTTTTCAGTCTCTCAAGCACAGCTTTCAAGCGTGTGTCGTGTTCGCGCTGTGATTTTCCGTAGACGATGATGTCATCAGATATGTTCTTGCATCCAACTAAACCAGACAACAATTCGCTGAGTGTGTTTTGGAATATTTCAGATGCTGCGTTAATTTCAAACATCAGTCGTTTGTATTGCCATAGTCCCACGTTTGTTGTGAATGTGGTTATGTATCTGCTTTCAGGACTCAATTCTAGCTGATGATACGCAGAGTTCAGGTCTAGCGTACTGAAGACAGATGAGCCATTCAGATCTGGTGATTAGCTCGACGATTGTTGGCATGACATGTTTGATGCGTTGTACAGCTTTATTTGCTTCTCTCATGTCTACGCAGATTCTGACTTCACCCGATTTCTTAGGCACCACGACTATTGGGCTGACCCATGGTGTTGGTCCGTTTACCCTCTCGATGATGTCTAGCTTTTCTAGTCTATCAAGTTCTTTTTCAACGTCATGTCGGATGTGAAAAGGAATGCGTCTGTGCTGTTGCTGTTTTGGAGTGACGCTCTGGTCGATGTGTAATTTCATTTCTACACCATCCACTTTTCCAATACCACCAAAGAGATCTGTGAACTGATCTACGATTTGTGGTTGGAACGTGCGATTTGTTGTGACGTTCTGTCTTGTTGCGACGTTTTGAGCGATGTGGAGGATTCCCAAGTCCTGTGCAGTTTGGCAGCCTAGCAGATTGCCTGTCGTGCCCTCCACCACATGAATGCTTGTGTCGATGACCGTCGAGCGAAATTTCACTTTCGTGATAAGCACGCCGATCACAGGTAGTGGTGTTTGTGAGCCATATGGATACACTTTCGTCGTAGGCTGTTTGAATAACATACTGCTGGATTGTCTGATCATTTTGAATGTGCTGTTGTCAATTATATTAACTGACGCCCCGGAATCTACAGTCATTTTGATAGGATTTCCTTCAATCTGCACTGTGCATGTGGACAATGGGTTGTGCTCGTTTGTTTGTTTGATTGTAGAAAAAACATAATCATTGTCAGATTCAGCTGCCAGACTTTTTGGACTGACTGCGTTGGTGCTTGTGACAGTGTTAGTTTGCATTCGATTACCGTATTTAGATCTGCAGACTTTCTCGAAATGTCCATTCTTATGGCAAAAATTGCACGTTTTGCCTTTTGCAGCGCATTATTTAGTCGGCGGATGCGGATATTTGTCCCCACAGTAACGACATATTGTTGATGTCTGTCTACTCGCAGTGTTCATTGATGTTGCGTTATTGAACCGCTTATTTCGAGTTGCCTTTTTCTTGAAGTTGAAACGTTTGCTGGCGATGTTAACTTCAGCTTCTCTTGACGTTTCTCCTGATGTTTCCATCCCTGACGCTTGTTTCTCAGACAACTCCATCGCTCTGCCTTCATCCAGCATTTCAGTGAGCGATATAGTGGCATCACGCAACACACGGCGTCGTAGTCTTGACGACGTACAATTCTGCACAATCTGTGTCTTAATTTCACGATCAGTGTCAGTGAATTCGCAGGTTGCAGCAAGACGTCTTAAACGCATATGGTACGTGTCGAGTGATTCACCAATTTCTTGTTTTTCTTTTCTGAATTGGTACACTTCGTACTCAATGTTCTTCTTTGGCGAGAAATATGCTGTGAGCTTTTCACAAGCTTTGTCAAAAGTGTCAGACGCGCCTGTATCTGGCAACGTTTCAAATATTTCGTACACCTGCTCGCCAGCATAATGTAGCAGCAGTGCTCTCTGACGTGTGCGACTACTAACGTCCATCGCCACCATCATGTTTGTGAAAAGAGACAAACACTTCTTCCATCGGACGCCCGTATTGGCACTGTCCGTATACACGTCAAATTCGGCGAAATGCGGCAAACCGTTTGAAGCCATGATATCTTAACTCACTTACTCATGCTCGTCGCCAATGTAATGTTGTTGTGTTTGGGTTGTTTCACTGTGAGTTTGATAACCACCGAACACGCCGTTTTTGAAAAGGATAGAAGCGTAAGTTCCCTAATGTATTGAAAAGTAAAATACAAATCTGCGCGTAGTAAACGGCTACATTACAGGCCGGAGATTTCTGGAAATTACTGTAATTATAAGTGTCAAGTGATGTATAGTTGACGGATCTATAATAACACAAATAGATCAAATTCACAAGGTAATCATCAGATGTATTTATTTCTAAACAACAAAGCCATTTCACACATAACTGCCAATGGTTTACATTAATTACTTTTAAAAATGGGCCAAGAGGCCCTGAAGTCCTTTGGACTAATACGTCTATATGTGACCCCGGCTGACCATATGAGTGATAAGTCGGAAAAATTGTAACATTGTTTTCTTAGATTCTTGTAAAGGTGGGGTAGAGTGCATTATACGGTTTCAAAAAATATGACTGCTACAAAAATTGGCGAAGTTATGGAGTACTGAACATGGTAGGGGTCAAAAAGTGAAAATGAAGAAAACTGCTGTTGAAGTTTTGCATTATATATGCAAATGGATTGCAAGGAAATATTACATGCATGACATTCAAATGTGGCACACAGTATGTATGTTATGTTGCAATTATACACTGGAAGTAAAAATGTGCTGCTACAAAAAACTTATAAAGTTTTGCCAGATTATGTTTTTATGTATAAAATTAAGAGGACAGATGATTTGAGAGCAAAAGATAGACTCACTGTTTGACACAGTTTAAAACATACAGGCAACTGTCCAGCTTAACAGGGGTCTAGTGGCTTAATACTGTCTGTTGACACAAGCATGTCTGCTATGTCTGTGACCAATTAAAGATTAGTCAAGGTCTCAATGGAACAATGCAGAGTGGATTGTGGCCCAGGCACAGTTTCTGGCACATTACACAACATCTACTGTTGTCAAGGGACTTTCTCAAAACCACATCACTAGATAATGTAAACCTTTTGCAATTTGGGGGCCCCTGAGGTGCCCTTAAAATGATTCAACCAAATACAGATTTCTTGTGTATAGTGGCAGTACCCTAAGATACATCTATGCAAAATTAGAAAAAAAGTTGCTGAACAGTTTCTGAGATACGGCAGCTAACGGCGGACGGCGGACGCAGAGAGATGGCAATAGTCTCTTGAACCTTCGGCCCAAAGGACTAACAAGGGTGGCTCCTACGTTAGTGACAACCTGTCCGGTACTAAAATGTACTTTGTAAAGCTTGATGATTGCACATATAATTATGAGAGCATTATATTATGTGCAACAATGTTCTTTAATACATACTCTTTTATATATATATATGTGTGTGTGTGTGTATATATATATATGTGTGCGTCCATTTACTATGTGGCGACCGCCGCGATACGTTAAATTTATGCGTTCAAATTCCGGCGGGTAACCGCGTCGTCGCGGCGAGAACTTTGAACGCGGCACTGGGTGGCGTTTAGAGTTCGACGTCACGGTTAGCCGCCGGCAGTTCACAGCTTACATTTTAGGTACCGCGACGCACGCCGCACATGAAATGGCCGTGTTAAAAGTAGACGTAGTGCCTTTATTGGTACTGATTTCGAATGTGTTTTTCGTTGAAAATGCCACCATCCGTACCATAAGTATAATAATTAAGAACGATTTAGTTTTCTTAGGAGCTCATCTTTTCATCCCATTACAAGATAGTCATCTTCAAACCAAAACAAATTAAGGAGGCCATCTTGGAGACGCACTAGCAGCATCAACACGACGTAACTTTGAACGGCAAACTCGACTTCGGGGGCAAATAGCGCTCTGAACGCGGCTCTGTTAAAAATATACGACATAAAGCAAAGGTCAGACGTGAACAAAAAAAACGTCTGAACTGAACAAAAACGTGAGAAGTGAACAAAACGGGAAACAGTTTGATGTGTCTATGTATATGTAGCGTCGGCCGGAGGAGGGATATTTACGGAAGTTACTATAATTATAAGTGTCAAGTGATGTATAGTTGACGGATCTATAATAAGACAAATAGATCAAATTCACAAGGTAATCATCAGATGTAATATATTTATTACTAAACAACAAAGCTATTTCACACATGAATGCCAATGATTTACATTAATTACAAAAAAAAGTGGCTCCTACGTTAGTGGCAACATGTTAGACAAGACGTATCTCTGTCCGGTATTAAAATGTACTTTGTAAAGCTTGATGATTGTACATATGATTATGAGAGGATTATATTATGTGCAGCTATGTTGTTTAATACATATTCTTATATATATATACATGTGTATATGTATGTATTAACAATACGAGATCAACGTTACTGATGTCACACGACCAGATATTCAAAACACAGTAATCACGTGTAATCGCTCTAGGTCAAAATACGCAAGTATTGTATAACTGAATGCATATGCAAGTATAGCCGGATATACTGGAGATCGCAGCTGCAGACGGAAATTGATGATATCAATAGAAACGTTCTCTGAAACAGCATAATTTGACTGCACGAATCTTCTGAGAATGAAATAAATACTAATGATGTGGACTATGCATCTACTAATGCTTACAATATTCCTGCTGTGGACGCAACTGAAATAAATACTAATGATGTGGACTATGCATATAATAATGGTTACAATATTCCTGCTGTGGCCGCAACTGACAACTCAACATTCTGACTGTTAATGACATAGCTCTCAGAACCGTTGTGAGACATAACAGACATCGCATTGTCAATTTTTTTATATATCTTATGACTACTAAAGCCACCGCCCGTATCCACTGTTTCCCTCAAGTGTCGCATCATTTTCAATCAAAAACTGTGAACATATATGTGTTTAAAGTACTATAGTATCAAAGACAATTTTCAGATATCACATTTGAAAGGTTTCAACAAGGTCGGTATGCTTAGCGAGGATGTACACGTGTACCTTAAGTAAACCACTGACTCTTGGCAAACAAACTGTGTCCTAAATGAGTCACATTAAAGGTTGTCTCATCTGTGTGAGAGTACGTGTGACCTCAAATGACCAGATTGTAAGAACTGATCACCACAGGTATCACATTTGTAAGATTTCTCCCCAGAATGGATTCGGACATGTGTCTTCAAATTATAACGTCTTGAAAATTGTGCATCACATGTATCACATTTATAGGGTTTCTCCCCAGTATGGGTATGGACATGTATCTTCAAGTAACTACTTTTTGAAAACTGTGCACCACATGTATAACATTTGTAGGGCTTCTCCCCAGTATGTATGCCGACATGTGTCTTCAAATCAGTACTTGTTGAAAAGTGTGTACCACATGTATCGCATTTGTAGGGTTTCTCCCCAGTATGGGTACGCACATGTATCTTCAAGTTAATACATGTTGAAAAGTGTATACCACAGGTATCACATTTGTAGGGTTTCTCCCCAGTATGAATACGGACATGTCTCTTCAATGGACTACGTGTTGAAAATTGTGCACCACATATATCACATCTGTAGGGTTTCTCACCAGTATGAATGCGGATATGCATCTTCAAATGACTACTTGTTGAAAACTGTGCACCACATGTATCGCATTTGTAGGGTTTCTCCCCAGTATGGGTACGCACATGTATCTTCAAGTTAATACATGTTGAAAAGTGTATACCACAGGTATCACATTTGTAGGGTTTCTCCCCAGTATGAATACGGACATGTCTCTTCAATGGACTACGTGTTGAAAATTGTGCACCACATATATCACATCTGTAGGGTTTCTCACCAGTATGAATGCGGATATGCATCTTCAAATGACTACTTGTTGAAAACTGTGCACCACATGTATCGCATTTGTAGGGTTTCTCCCCAGTATGAAAGCGGACATGTCTCTTCAAATTAGAATACGTTGAGAATTGTGCACCACATGTATCACATTTGTAGGGTTTCTCCCCAGTATGGGTACGGACATGTATCTTCAATTGACCACTTGTTGCAAATTGTGCACCACATATATCACATTTGTAGGGTTTCTCACCAGTATGAATGCGGACATGCATCTTCAAATGACCACCTGTTGAAAACTGTGCACCACATGTATCGCATTTGTAGGGTTTTTCCCCAGTATGAATGCGGACATGAATCTTCAAAGCACCGCGGTTTGTAAACTGTGCCCCGCAGGTGTCACATTTGAAGGGTTTTTCACCTGTGTGACTGC
This sequence comes from Paraescarpia echinospica, assembly GCA_020002185.1. Lineage (NCBI taxonomy): Eukaryota > Metazoa > Annelida > Polychaeta > Sabellida > Siboglinidae > Paraescarpia > Paraescarpia echinospica. The sequence continues at coordinate 20,160,665 of CM034544.1, forward strand.
GCACATGTATCGTTAAGCCAATATTTAAAAAAAACCGTTTTCCACAAGTGTCACATTTGAATAGTTTCTCAACAGAGTGCTCTTTCACATTCATATTGACAGTGCTCCTGCTGCTGACCTGTTGGCACACACCTCAGTTGTAGACTCTTACCACAAGGTGGATGTTCACTGGTGTCTCCAAACCACTACTGATTGTTGACAACGAACGGTGTTTCACAAGTCTGGTTGCACATATAATTACGTGACTGTATGTTAGAACTCATAGACAGGTGCAAACTACACGTGTCACATCTGGACGGTTTGTAACCAGTGTGAGTGTGTACGTGTACCACCCTGTAAAAGTAGCTCAACACTTGTCACCCTTAAACGGTTCCTCATGTGGGTCGAGGGACGTTTGTAACTGTAACTGGTGATTCTACGTTTAAATGATTGCTATCCATTGTGAGTTCGCATTCGCAAGTTTAATGCACCATTCTAGCTACACTGTTTTCAACACGTGTCACTTTGGTGAAAAGGATTCCCATCCATCTAAGAATGTACATAAGCCTTTAAGTTATTACTTTATGAACTCTTTGTTCCGTGATTGTCACACTTGAATGGTTTCTCCCACCACGAAGGAGTTGGTGTCTCTTTAAATGTAAATGTTGATCCACAAGAGGCAGTCACGTGTGTTCTCTTGTTCCTGAAGACACAGATGTGGACATTCAGTGATTTGACTCGATGTTCTACGTCGTGTTGGTGACAGAACCTGACAGTTGTTGTTGTCAATGTGGGTGAGTCGAAGCAACTTGGTCACTTTATTGTAGACACTTGTGACACAAACTGTCGTTGACTCGCATCCCAGTCATCTGAAACAGCAACAACAGTCATTAGATGTGGGAAAAGTTAGTAACATAATCAGACAAAGTTTGATCATTCCAATTGATAATTAGAAATCAAAGATACTGAACGCACTCGTAGTATGTGTACAAAGAGAAACATGTTTTTTCAACAGTTTAGTGTTTTCAAAATGGTGCTGTATATTTAGTCCTCAAATAACGAGCAAGCAGTATAGTTATATCTAGATACTGGTCCACTCGGTTTCTGCTGTACTCAATCATAATATATGCAGTTTCCACCAGCAATATTTGAGATCATAATATTACTGCATTGTATCGATATTGTTAATTAGGACCAATTATTTCTCCGTTCTCGATAGCCGAGTACATGGATTGCCAAATCCGGGAAATTTTCTGGGTCCCGGCTCTTGACTGAACAATAACAAAAAACCTGTCTAGTATTCAATCCAAATCTTCTACTTATTATGACATGTCTATGAAGTGTGTCACTCTGTATATTTATAGCAACATGTCCTAAGGACACATCACGCCTGTGCGCATGGGTCATGTTAGCTCATATCAGACGTGTGGTTTAACTTTTTTAGATGTTTGACGAGTGTGTCATGTAGTGAGTCAATAGGGCAGCCACATCTTAAAGCGAGTCGTTTCGGGGAGAGCAATAGTCATTTGTTTGTTGATAGTGGGCTTTCTACTGGAGTGTACTGACGCTGAGGGATGCCGCAACCAAGGCGTAAGCCGAGCAGTACTGCTGAAAAGAGCGAGGAGCCACTCAGTTCAGATGAAATAGCTTTGAAACTCGTGGAACTTCTGACCGACGAGACAGTCATTGGTAAGCTAACATCTGCCTTATACCCCCAGGTGCTGGCAGATAAGATTGACACTCTAACAGCCAAGATATATAATCTACACGAGCGGTTAGAAAAGAAGGACCAGTACATTGAGACTTTAGAGAAGAGACTTGCGGCGGTTGAGGCAAATAACGATCGCCTAGAACAATATTCTAGACGTTGTAATGTAAGAATTCAGGGAATTTAAGAAACTAACAGTGAAGACATCACTGCGAAAGCAATGGCTATTGTTATCTTTCTTATGGTATTTCCATTGCACAATGCTTGTACACCACAATTAAGTGACTTTGAATTATGATATAATCGAGATTTTTTTAAGCATTGTGTGGCAACAAATGTTTAATTCTATTAATTGCAAAAATTGCTGTAGATATTTTTGAACTAATTATGTAGATATGTTTTTCCATGTTAAATGTTTATCAATATGTATTCCTGAGAACTTCACCGATTCTTCTTTGCTATCCTTTCCAACATGATTAATAATTTCACTGTTTATTTTAATACAGTTATTTACATGGTAGTTGCTATTCGGTGGACTAGATAAGCAAAAGTCTGTCTTTTTAATATTTAATGACAATTGATTGGCACAAAGCCAATCGCACAAATGTATTATGTCTTGGTTTATGCAGTCAATTAAAGTATCAATATAAGGATCTGATTGGTATACAGTTGTGTCATCTACAAAAGATAATCAATTCAGAGACGTAGAGTTAATTATATCATTAATACAAATTAAAAATAAGATTGGTCCAATTATGGATCCTTGGGGCACTCCACTTATATGTTTTTGGAGATGAATGACATTCGTGTATCTCAGCATATTGTTTTTGATTGAATAAATGACTTGCAAACCATTTCTTGCTTATTCCACAAATTCCATAAAGTTTAATTTGTACAGTAAAATATCATGGTTTATTGTATCGAATGCCTTTAAAAGGTCCAGAAACACAGCCAATTTTGTTATTGTATCCTTTGCATCTGCAATATCCTTGAGCAGATGTAGTATAGGTTGAATAGCAGAATGTTTTGCACGAAACCCATATTGGCGTTTATACAAAATGTTATATTTTTCTAAGAAAATTATTAATCTATTGCATACAATTTTTCCATTATTTTAGAAATTGCGGGTAGAATACTTATAGGTCTATCATTGTTGAACAGTTTATTGTTACCTGATTTTAAGACGGGAAAGACTTTGCAGTTTTTAAGTTTTCAGGAACAATTCCTGTGACAAAGGATTGGTTTAGTATATGCTCAAGCGGAGTGGCAACTTCATGTATGGTCGCTTGCAGTAGTTTAGTGGATAGACGTCGAAACCTTCAGTGCATTAAGTTTTCGTACAAATATTTATATTTTTGTCATCTGCGTTGGTTGCATGAAAAAAATGATGGGATAGTTTCGTCTTAGATGTGTTTCAAATCGCTTAACAGGAAGAGTTATTTAGTTGATTTAACTATTCCAACAAAACATTATTAATTCTTCTGTAATTTGTTTTAAAGTGGTATTCTCTTGTCCGTATATGATGAAGGTTTCAGGTAGTTTGGGGAATTCTTTTTGTTTATGTATTGCTTCTCGTAGTACAGGCTTCTACAGCCCATGTTGCATTGATATTGTGCTTATGTTCTTCTAGCATTTCTGTATAATAAGGCACTATGTGAAATGGAAAATCAGAGATCCTATCTGTCTATCAGATTTATTAATTCAGTGTCGCTACCTCGAATCGGTCCTAGATCCGACTCTTCTACTATCAGTACTGTGATATATCTATGTGAAGTGTATGTCTTCTTCCAATACACGCCTAGCCTCAACATGCTGAGGATACAGGCGGTGCCGTGGCATGGCATGCGAACAGGAATTTGTTTGTTTGTTTTTAAAGTGCAATATATAAGAACACAAATGATCGTATAAATAAACAGAAATACGCGCAGAAGTACTTGTTAACGTCTAAAACATGGGGTAGTGCAAAGTCTGGATGTTGCTTTTAAACGCATCTAGGTTGTTTTGACTTACAATATATTGAGGGAGGGAATTCCAAAGTTGAATGGTACTGGGGAAAAAGAATACAAGTGGTAGTTGCATCTGGAGTGAGGGATAAGGTAAGATAAGGAATGTTGTTTTCTAGTGACTATATTTACAGGAATAAGGTATTGGTTTGCTGGTATACCCACTAGGCCATTTGCTATCTTGTACGTCATACATAGTTTTGCATCGATTCTTCTGTCTGATAGGGATCTCCGTCCTAATGTCTGGAGCATGTCTGTTACACTGGAGGTATTGTGGTGGCGATATAAGACATATCGGGCTGCACGGCGTTGAATCATTTCTAGTTTGTTTATTTGTGTAAGGGTATAAGGATCCCAGACAGTACAGCTGTTCTCCACGATGGGTCTGACAAAGGTGAAGTAGGCCTGAGTTTTTATTTGAAATGACGGAACTTTGAGATTTCTGTGGAGGAAGCCTAGTGATCTATTTGCTTTTAGACAAATGTTATTTATGTGGGCATTCCACCGGAGCACTGAGGTTATGGTTACACCAAGATAATTTACTTGTGAAACAGTTTCTAGTGTTTGACCATGAAGCATGTATTGATTGTTAATGACAGTTTTGTTTCTTGTTACAGGTATGACATGGCATTTTTGAAGATTGAATTCCATGTTCCAGGTTATGGCCCATTTTCCAAGTTTGTGAACATCTTCCTGGAGCACAGCTGTATTTGTCTTAGGCTTAACGGCTATATACATTATGGTGTCATCAGCAAAAAGTCTAACTGTAGATGTAATATTGTCTGGGATGTCATTTATGTAAAAGAGGAATAGACAAGGGCCAAGTACAGAGCCTTGTGGTACTCCTGATGTTACGGGTACCTCAGAGGAGGCCTCGCCCTCTATTATGACTCTTTGAGTTCTGTCTGTTAAAAATGATCGAATCCAGGAATTTGTTTTGCCTTGGATGCCATAGTGATGAAGTTTGTAAATCAGTTTTTTTATGGCTGACCTTATCAAATGCTTTAGAGAAATCCATCACTACGACATTCGTTTGCGTGCCACACTGCATATGGGTAACTAAGTCATGTATGAACTGAATAAGCTGTGCCTCGCAAGATACTTGGGAGCGAAAGCTATTTTGAAGATGATAAAGAATGTTGTGTGAATGTACATGTTTCATTATACTACTAACCAAGATATGTTCCATTAGTTTTGCTGCTATGCATGTCAGGGAAATGGGCCTATAATTTGAAGCTATGTATTTTTTTTTTTGAAAATAGGTGAGACATTTGCTTTTAGCCAGTCTATGGGGACTTCTCCTGTAGCATAGCACTTCTGAAAGATTAAAGTTAGCGATGGCGCAATTTCAACAACCAATTCTTTTAGAATCCTTGGGTTGATGTTGTCTGGTCCTTGTGCTTTATAAGGTTTAAGATTTTGTAGGAGTTTTAGTACACCAGCTTCTGTAATTTCTATTTCTGGCATTTCTGGTAGTGTTGGATTGGGTAGTTTTGTTACTTGGGGAGATGGGTCATCTGTAAAGACTGATTGAAACTACTGATTTAGTATCTCCGCTTTGGCTTTAGGGTTTGAGTGTAGGATTCCATTTTCTTTGAGAGGCGATACCCCTGTGTGGTTTGTACGGCAGTGTTTCATGTAAGTCCAGAATCTCTTAGCATAACCTTGTTTTTGTTGACAATTTCATTTACATAGTTCCAGTAGGCAGTTCTCAGTTGTTGCTGTATAGTTTGTTTTAGATGTTTGTATTTTGGAGTGGGCTTGTGACATTTGTACATTCTGTCCCTTTTTTGAAGTTTCTTTAGTGTTGGTGTAATCCAGGGGTATCCGTCCCTACATCTAGCCATTCTGGATGGTATATACAACCCAGTACCTTTGACAATGCTATCCCGAAACATACACCACAACTTGTTTGCACTGTTTTGTTCATAGCAATTTTGAAGAATTTTGCTTACATCTTTCATGTTTTCTAAATTTGTCACAGTCTGCCTTATTGAAAAGGGGAATATTTCTAGGTTTCTGTTTGTCTTTCATTGGATTTATGTCTAAATAAATAATGTTCGTTTTAGAAAGAAATGGATGTTTTTTGTATTTTTGTTGGTCATAGGACGCCAACTAATAGCACTTATCGAACACCTTACCGTAAATAATAACATTAATAGAGGATGATTTAAAATGTTCCTGTTCGCGCCACAAGCCTCGCTATACTATGTATTCAAGGAGACATGACATTACAGAGAACATACATTTGCACAACGTGTGAAATATATAACTATATATTAGTATTATATTAATAACCAACTGTTAGTCCTGCGAAATGCAGTCACATATTCCCGTATTATCGCTCACAAAAATGACAACTCGGTTACCTCGATTAATAATGTGGATATTCTCAACTACCACAACATGCATATGAAGAATAAGGCAACGCACTGACTGCAATGCCTTCTGTCTGTTCTGAAATGTCGTACTGGAGCTAACAGCAAGTACACGTAAATAAATATTCCTTTCTGAAATTAACGTCGTCGAACGATAATGTACTGCCACCTCGTAGCCGGTAATATAACTTAGGTTATACAGGTTCTGCCACCTGGCGTTTATTGTCGTGCTCATTTCTCAACGCCAACACCCCAGACATGCCCAATTACTCCTCGTCATGCCCCATTCTGTCTTAGCACCAGTTATCTGGCCACTGTAGTGTTCATGAAGATTTCATTAAAAAAAATACAATGGGCAACACTGTTCATTAAGGGTAAAGTTATGAAAGGGGCAATTTCAATGGTAAACATACATATTGAGAAGATTTTAAAGTTTTCCTCATAAACATGTAATTAGTTGGTATGAAATTCCGTGTACAAATTTGGCTAATTTCACCATACATGTGCAGTATAAGGTTTAGTAGTGAACATACCTCAACAGGGGCATTTTAGTTTAACACACATTTTTTTAAGTGAAGTCCTCATAAGACATCACCTGCATGGGAACAAAAGCGCAAGAATACACAATTTCCGTTGCAAACAGTGCAACATTCTCCATAACAGGGCACTTAATTTCCTTGGCAAACAGGGCACAGCAGGGTAAACTTCTGGCAGAAAAGTTCACACAAGGTCTTATGGGGAATACGTACATTTGTGAGAAAAAAACCGTATAAAAATGCAACATTTATTAAAAAAAACTCATGGGCTAAATTCTGGGAAGCAAAGAGGTTTTCGTATCTAGACCTAAAATATTGTTAATACGACTTCTACGGTTTTTTGTGGTATTCGTTCGAACAGGGTGAAAATATTCGACTTTCACACACATGATTTCTATGCCATCCAACAATTTTAGGTATAAAATGACTATACCTATGTCTACAACATAGGCGACCGACAACTGAAATAAAGTATTTCATGTCACAGAGTATATTGGCTTCAGGAAAATCATTAATATGTTTGTTTCATGATGTATGTAGCCAATTAGAGGTATGTGGCGTCATATTAATATGATCTTATCAGCATTCTGCGTTAGCCTAGTTGAGAAGAAATAGACCAGATATCAATTCCAATGTTTTTTTGAAGCTTACTTAGAATTACACGTATATTAAGATAAAATGCCCAGGTTCGTTCACGAAATGAAAAGAGTGAACGCAGTGTTTTTGTTTGTTCATATACTGGACATGGTGGTACATTTTTATGTGACCTGCCTAGATGTCGTAGTGAACACTTTTATATAATGTTATGTCGAAAAATAATGCTTATACAACATATAAACACTGATGTAACTATGTTTAAGGAAGCGTATATTATGGTATCAAAGAAGCATTAAATTATATGTTGATTTGACATAATGTATAATTCGTTATATTATAAATGCACACGGAAAGGCAAATTGTAACATCATCACAAACGTTGAACTTACTGTTTCAATAATGCATATATTACGTGGGCACCAGCACTACATAAAGCAATGTTGTCACGCATATATTATGTGGGCTCCAGCACTAAATAAAGCAATGTTGTCATGATTCAAAACACCCAGACCAATTATAGATTACATGAAGAGTACACAACTGAATGTTGTAATAAACACAGTGGATGTTGTATTACACACAGTGGATGTCGTAGTAAACACATGACAAATCATCATAAAAAATAGTTCTACACAATAGGATCAGTTGTACGGTTCGGTAAGTAGTATATCGTCAACTATTTTCAATTATGATTAATTATAACCAACGTAATACATGACATATAGTACTGCATTCAAGCAAACGATTTTCCAGGACGGATCAGTGTGTACAAAGGTTAAAATCAATCTTCACAAAATCAAGTCCCATTTGTGTTGTGTTGCCTACACATTCAAAGGTCCGAGTCTGATATAAACATGACGTTAATGTGATCAAATAAACATGCATATGTTGCAATATACATCCTTATTTGACAACCCAACACGTCTTAATTAACACGTGTTACATTCTCTTCGACATGACATTTTCAAATTACAGTATATAAACATATGTGTCTAACGATAATCGTTATTTGTTCCGTTCAAGGGTGTCATTACTTCGGCATCTGTAGGAAATTTTGAAGCTTTTTGCCCGTTTCGCTGATAAAATAAACATGACCCGATCGACCCGTCGTGGGTTTAGGTATTTTTATACAGACACTTTCTGCTTCAACCCAAAATCTCATCACGTCTTCTTGGTCATTTGAAGGAGATAATTGTATGTTTCCCTGTGACCGTATATGAGGTCAAGTATTCTTTATCCTCGTTATCGATGTCTTTCACCTGACCACTATACGGCTTGCTGTCATAAGGAACAGCCACGAAGTCACCAATTGATTGTATCTTCAGGTGTGATGTCGTCCACCTGCCCAAGAAGCTGCTTAAGAGCGTTATATTGGTATGTTTCACTCCGTGATGAGAGAGGGGAAAGTGTTGTTGTCGGATGCATTGTCAATACGAAGGATGTCGGGTGTAATTTGCTGTTTGTGAGTAAACATTCTTTGACACAAAATGTCTCTCGTATTAGAACTGCACCTAATCCGTGTAGATGCGTTGTGCCAGAAATTTGCAATACGTTGGAGGTTTACATTTCCTAGCGGTTCTCTGCCAGCTCACCCACAGTTGTCATCGAGCAAGTTTGTTTGTTCAAGTCCCCGCTAACTGATGTGCACGGTAAGATCCCGCTTAAATGCTAAACTTATACTTCCATTGCAAGTCCTTACTATGCCTTCAAAGGGACCTTTTCTGCCGCACTAATATCTTCCATGTTCGAGAAACTACAAGTTGCAACTAAAGAGCTTCAAGCAGCCTGTAACAAATGGGGTAACAAATTCAACCTCTCCTAATGCAAAGTATCCACCTCATCAAACAAGCATATCATCCTTGAAAATGAAAACTCGGGACTGTGAGAGAGAGTTCTGCTTCATAGGCAGCAGAGTACCTTCTAAAGAGAGGGACGTTGACAGGCGAATAGCCGTAGCATCAGCATCCTTGGGTAGACTCAGAAACGACATATTTTCAAACATTAATGGGGCAGACAGATTACGAATTAGCCGGATCAGAGATGAAACATTAACTCCTGAATCCACCTCAGATGTCATCAGTCATAGAAAACTCCGTTAGTCAGGACATCTATGCCGTATGCCAAAGGAAAACCTCATAAAATAGCCTACAAGGAATGCATTAAAGGACACAGAAAACGAGGAAGGAAGCGGAAGAGATGGAGTGAACAAGTTAGACAGGTCACTGGACTCCCGCTTTTAACAGCAGAGCGGTGTGATCTAGGCAGAACGAAATGGAGGATGTGACATTCAGGAGTACAGCGAGGGGTCAAATTGGCCTAGGCATTTAAGTCAAATAAGCGAAGACATCCAATTTGAAGCAAAGAAAAATCTCCAAATGCTATTCTACCCCAAGCCTTTTACCCTACATATCACATCGTCAGCCTGTCGGTCTGTTATTAAGTAATCACAACGTTACGCGTGTTTCTCTGGGATTGTTCCAACCGACGTAACGTAAAACGTTCACAGATTACATGGAATCGTTTTACGTAACGTGTTTTTGGTAAATCTGGGCCGCATTCAGAGTTCGCGACGCGTCGTCGCTTTTTCGACAGGAAGTCGATTTAATTGCCGCTCAATATCACGTTGTGTTGACGCTCCGACGCGTGCCGCACCAGCGCGTCCCCAAATATCATCCCCGTAGTTGGTTTTGCATCCGGTGATGATTCTTTGTTAACTATGTATTGTTGGTGCGTTTGACCGCTTCAGTTCACATTCAAGCATGACAAGTTGGGCTTTTAACAAAACCAGATTCTTTGTAATTGCAGGAATGATGACACTAATGTCGAAAAACACACTCGAAATCAGGAGCATCCATTTAGAATACGGCGCCAGCCGCGACACGTTAAATTTCAGCGTTTAACTTCCAGAGGTGTCCGCGACGTCGCGGCGCGAACTTTAAACGTGGCGTTGTGTCGCTTTAGAATCCATGCCGCGACGTCGCGATTCGCCGCGGGAAGTTAAAAGCCTACATTTTGCGTACCGCGAAGCTCGCCGCATTTAAAATGGCTCCGTTGAAAGTAGACGTTGTGCGTTTGTTGGTACTGATTTCGCATGTGTTTTACGTTGAAAATGCCGCTATCCCTACCAGAAGTCTAACAATTAAAAACAATTTGGTTTTCTTAGAAGCTCATCTTGTCACCCCATTACAAGATAGTCATCTTGAAACGAAAACAAACTTAGGAGGGCATTTTGGAGATGCGCTAGCAGCATGACGTAACTTTGAACAGCAAACTGAACTTCCGGAGCGAAAAGCTTCGACGCAGTGCGGCACGAACCCTCAACGCGGGCATGTTAAAATATACGTCAAACAGCAAACGTCAGAATTAGACAAACAAATCAGACCTAACAAAACCCGTCAGAACTGAACAAAAACTGGGAAACCGTTTTCTGTGTCGGTGTGTACATAGCGTCAGCCGGAGGATGGACATTTCTGGAAGTTAATGTAATTATGAGTGTGTCAAGTGATATATTGTTGACGGATCTATAATAACACAAATATAGCAAATTCACAAGCTAATCATGCGATGTATTATATTTTTATTTCTAAACGACAAAGCCATTTCACACGTAATTGTCAATGATTTAAATTGATTACTTTAACAAGGTTGGCTCTTAGATTAATGATAACCTGTTAGTACAACTTTTGACATGGTCACCCACTACAAACAAACAAGCAAATTTAGTAGTGTGCAAAACAAACACTTTATTGAACAGGACAGGGTCCTCATCAGGATACAATGACAGGCTGGCTCCTCAAACAATCGCTTCGTTGAGCTTGAGCATCAGCTGGTTCTCAAATTCTACATCATCTGTGTAGGCTCGCAGGGGCTTAAAATAAGCCCTGCAGCACTAAACAACCTCTCACAGGCTGCGCTCGCAGGCAGAGGATGGTTCAACTCAAAGAAAAGGTCTCTTAAGCGTGGCCACGTGGCAAGGGACGACAGCTCGACAAACGGGGCAGTAATCTCAAACATACAGGATAAGTACGTCCATGGATGCTGCAAATGATCGTTTTCGGCTGATCCTCCCATGATAAATCTTTGAACGCGAATGACATCACATAATCTTGGTAATGTTCACGCCACCTGGTGACCGTGCCTGGTAATGACAATGATAGGCCAATCAAAAAATACTACCAGTTGTTGTTCCGGCTGATATCTATTTGTAGATATACTCTGGCGGAAAAGTAAAAGTACTCCTAAAAATGTACTTCGTTACTCACGAAAAGTAAACTTTTCTACTCAAGTACAGTAACGAAGTACTTGTACTTTGTTACGCACCAGCTCTGTTTGGGACTTATTTTTGTATATATATATACATATATATATATATATATATATACGCACACATATATATATAAACAGTACGAGATCACCTTTACTGATGTTACTCGAGCAGATATTCAAACACTGTAATCACGTGTAATCGCTATGGGTCAAAATGTGGACATAAAGTATAAGTGAAGGCGTTACATAACATGGACCCAATGACAACACATTTCTTTGTGACTTTCCACACAATATTAGATTAGCAACACGGCCATTAATCATATACAAGTCTCTGCGGATATACAGGAGATCGCAGCTGCATACGTATATTGAAATCATTAAGTACACAACCATTTCACACGTAACTGTCAATGGCTTAAATTAATTACATTAAAAAGGCTGGCTCCTACGTTAGTGACAATCTGTTAGACAAGATTCATCTCTGTCCGATATTAAAATGTACTTTGTAAAGCTTGATGGCACTGTAAAAATATATGTCATGAAGCAAGCGTCAGACTTGAACAAAAACACCAGACCTAGTGACAACCTGCTAGAACAAGATGTATATAAGTTCGATATTAAAATGTACTCTGTATACCTTGATGATTATACACATAATTATGAGAGCATTATACCATGTGCAATTACATAATTTAATACATATTGTTTTATATACATATTTACAACACGAGATCAACATTACTGATGTTACACGAGCATATATTCAAACACAGCAATCACATGTAATCGCTATAGGTCAACATATGGACGTAATGCATAACTGAAGGCATTACATAACATGGAGTCAATTACAACACACTTATTTGTGACTTTCCACACAATAATTTCTAGCAACGTGACCACTGATCATATGCAATTATAGGCGGATATACGGGAGATCGCAAATTCAAACGGAGATTGACGATATCAATTGAAAGGACACAGGAAAAAGCACAAATTGATCATGAAGTACGCGAATTGTTTAGCTACTCTACAGCCTAGTGCAATAATCTTCTCAAAATGAAATAACTATTAATGATGTGGACTATGTCTGTAATAAAGCATACAATATTCGTGCTGTGGTCGCAATTGATCAATCAACATTCTGACTTTTCATGACATAGCTCTCAGAAGTGCTTTAACAACTGTGAACATGTACTAGTTTAAAGTATTACAGCTAAGTATCTAAACTGATTTTCAGATATAACATTTGAAAGGTTTCAACGAGGTCTGTATCCTTAAATAGCGTGAATGTTCACGTGAACATTTAGTGAACCACTGACTCTCGGCAAACAAACTGTGTCCTAAATGAGTCACACTAAAACTTTTCTCATCTGTGTGAGAGTACGTGTGATCTCAAATGACCAGATTGTACGAACTTAGCACCAGAGGTATTACGTTCGTAAGGTTTCTCCCTCAGAATTAATTCGGAAATGTGTCTTGAAATTATAACTTGTTGAGAATTGTGCTTCACATGTATCACGGTTGTAGGGTTTCTCCCCAGTATGGACGCGGACGTGTTTCATCAAGTAACCACTTGTTGAAAATCGTGCACCACATGTGTGGCATTTGAAGGGTTTCTCCCCAGTATGAATGCGGACATGTATTTTCAAGTTACCATTTGGTGAAATGTGTGCACCATGTGTCACATTTGTAGGTTTTCTCCCCAGTATGAATGCGGACGTGTCTCTTCAAAGCGTCACGGCTTATAAACTGTGCCCCACAGGTGTCACATTTGAAGTTTTTTTTACCTGTTTCACTGAGCACATGTATCGCTAAGCCACTGTTTCTTTAAAAACGTTTTCCACAAGTGTCACATTTGAATCGTTTCTCAACAGTGTGAGTGTTCACGTTCACATTCATATTGACATTGTAACGTTTGTAACTGTAACTGTAAATGATGACTCTATTTTAAATGATTTCTATCTACGGTGAATTTACATTTGTAGGTTTAAAGCCCCACTCTAAGTAGACTGTTTTTTCAACAAATGTCACTTTGATGAAAAGGTTTCTGATTCACCAAAGAATGCATATAAGCCTTTAAGTCATTACCTTGGGTATTCTTTGTCCAATGGTTGTCATACTTGAACGGTTTCTCCCACCACGAAGGAGCCGGTGTCTATTTAAATGTAAATGTTGATCCACAAGAGACAGTCACGTGTTCTCTTGTTCGTGAAGACAAAGATGTGAACATTCTGACAGTTGTTGTTGTCAATGTGGGTGAATCGATGCAACTTTTTTCTTCATTGTAGACAATTGTGACAAAAAACTGTCTTTGACATGCATAACAGTCACCTGAAACAAAAACAGTCATTAGATGTGGGAAAAGTTAGTGACATAATCAGACATGGGCCCAGACTTTTGAAAGTGGTTTAATGGTACAAAATTTAAACATTCCAATTCATAATTGTAAAATCATGTCGTAGAAAATAAAGTATATATAATTATTTTATGCAGAATAAACAACGCATGTCAGGTGTAGATTGAAATAGGCCAACTTAAAGACATGCAATTTTATTAACCATTGCGTAATTCACACATGCACTGAATGCGAAAATAACGAAATTATGACTACTAACTAAATCAACACGGGCTAATATGTTGAATTCACCATAGGTATGGGGGTCACTCATCCATGTTCAATGCACCATATGCAAGGGAATCACTCCGCCTACCACATAACAGAAGTACATAGATTTCTTTCCGCCCTAAACACCCTGCGCACAGAATCACTTGAGGTAAAATCGTTATGACAAAACCTCGTGTACTGTCCAGGGAAAAGCGACATACTTTTAATCAATAAATATAAACAATACTGTTTTTACTGTGCCATTCCTGTGATACAATCCACCACATAGCAGTTTAAAGCTGCTAAAACTAGTAAACGTCCACCCGTCGTTAAAGTGAGGGAGGGAAATATAAATTTGATTAATAGTACACGAACAAACTAATTTAGCATCAAGTACAACTACATTATAACTATGTAAATCAAAAACCAAAGATACTCAGTGAACACTACCCAAGAACTTTAAATAAATGAGGTCGATCCCGCTCCTGCTATTGCATATATAGCGGATTCTAGCGCGCATGCGCGAGTCGCATAGCCTCGTAGCCAAAACATGTATTGATGTAATATCTACGATGCATTAATTAATTAGTTATGTTGTTCCTTCCACATAAAACTCATATATCCCCGTTGTTTGCGTACATTCACATACGTATTCCAAGACACCGACCGCCCTCGTATTATGTTAATAAAGAGAACCATGTTTTTGTTTCAACAGTTTAATGTTTTAAAAATGGACCTCAAATAAAGAGCAAGCCAAATAGTTATATCTATATACTCGTCCACTCGGTTTCTGTTGTACGCAATCATGATATATACAGTTTTGAAGAGCAATTTTAGAATTCATGATGCATCGTATTGATAATATTAATCAGAACCAAATATTTGTGATGCGGCATGCCAAAACCAGGCTTTTCGAGCAAACAGACAATGTCATATTATTACTAATTCATATAGAGGACATTCATAGCTTTAAAATGACACCAAGATGAACACTGTATCTTATTTATTCGTGAAGATATTTCATTTTAAGTGCATACATTCATGGAATTAGAGTGCCGAGAAAATCAGCTTTAAAAAAAATCGCACTGAAAAATTGACAACCTCCATCATAACCATAGCAACCATATATTTATAATGCTCAAATCTTCATGAAATTTTGCACACACTTAAAGAAGGTGTATACACAGAAGATGTAGAAGTATGTATAGGAAAGAGTAAATATTCACTAAATGCCATCATCTTTACTACATACGCTCGGAGTTCATCGCGAGCACAGGTGGCTGAAAACACAAGGATCATGTTAACAGTATCTTAGTGCTGTTACCTTAAATTTAAAAAAACAGTTAGAGCATTTACATTACACATTGCAACATGTAAACACTACAAAATGAATATGAGGAAGGAGACTAAGACAATTAAGGGGTCATCTTAGAGGTGATGATGGTGGTCCACTTATGTGGCACGTCCTCTGTCTCCGCGGGCTCAACCCGGCCTTCCCCGCGTCCCTTGATCACTGCCCCTTGCCCACTTGGACAATGGCACGCTGTGCCAGCTTGTCCCATCTTGCAGTAGCAGTGGCATCGCTTCTATGGCACTTCCACAAAATTATATGCTTGCTGCGCTTTAAGGTGAGAAGCGGGTCGGAAAAAATCACATTTTTTATCGATTTTGACATTGAAATCAATTTTTAGTTGTTGGCATTTCCATTAAAAAAAATTATTCAACTTGCTGTTCATGTGAGTTGTACAGCCGAAGTAAATTAATTTATGTTATAAAACATGTCTTTTGTGGGAAATAGTGCCTGTTTTCACAATATAGACATTGAATGTAGGCCGATATACTCGTTTCCTATAATGAAACTTTAAAAAAATAATAAAAAAGTGTAATCAACAATGGAAAATCCACTCTATAGGTACACCTTAGGGTTGTATAAGGTAACTGCATACCAAATTTGAGGCATATATGACAAGTAGTTTCCAAATGGAACTCATCCATTTAAAATTCAAAATGGCCACCACACCTTGGAAAAATGTGTTGAAAAATTCCAAAAAAATACACAATATAAATTTGGATACCCTTTACAATCCCTGAAAGTTTCAGTTGTCTTATATGAAATAATAAACAGGTTATTTTTCCGACCCTCGTTCGGCCTTAAGGCCAGCACTGACTCCTCTGTAGAGCTCTTCGTTGTCACTGTCATCCACATCAGCTGGGGCGTCGACTGGCTCGGTGACAGACCCCTCAGCTGTGGTGCATGGCTCCTCCCAGTCGGTATCAGATTCTATAATCATTGAATGAACAGTCGTCAGAGGCAGTACCTTTTAGATGTGATTATATAGATTTGCATGTCAATTGCACATATGCCATTGGTCAGTTGTTAAGTACAGACAGTTAAAAATCGTATAGCTAAACACTAGGCTGAATGTCACAACAGAAAAAAACAGGGCCCTAATCTTAGCTTAGGTCCTAAGGCTAGGACTAGCTATGCCATATGAATTTGTTTATTAAACTCATGACATGTAAATTAAGCCAACATTTAATTACAGTTCGAGTTTTTAACCATTTTATATGGAGTAATTTTAATAAACTGAGATGAGGGCAGGCTATCTCTCAGTTATATCATGTATCTTATTATTTAATTTCATTTTATATTGAATGTCTATGTATGATTGACTGGGAGTATGAGGACCCCACTGTAAAGAAGTCCAGTGTATATTTTAATGTACACTGTATTTAGCTGGGCCATCCTAAATAAAGATATTCCACAAACAAACAAAGTCTAAGTATGGGATGTGTAAGGACCTACACCTAGGCCACAGCTACAGGCTACACAGCCTACAGCTACAGTATTACTTTAATCCCGACTACATCTTGTCTTATCATTAGCTTCACTGGGCGTATTCGACAAGTGTTTGTTATCTTTATTATACTGACTATATATGACATGTAAACCTGACAGACGGTAACTGACACTGACAGCGACACTGTCAACAAAGCACATCGACTTACCGGCATCTCCGTCATCAGAATTTGCTTCGGAATCGTTCAAAGCGAAGTAATCGACGATCACGGCAGCTAAATTGTTGTCGTCAAGGTTACTCCGTCGCACACGATCCAGCTCGATAGCCAAATAAGATTCTTTCGAAGACATTACGATGGAAGTTTACTTTGGAATGAACGGGACTTGTATACAAGTGAGCGAAATTATAACGGATTGCCAGTGCAACTGGGTTAAACTGGGGTTACGAGCTGACTGCGCATGCGTGCAGTCACTATCGGCCAATCAGCGAACGTTTTTGTGACCTCCTTAGCAACAAAGGCAGTTTGTTGATGGATAAATTATGTTAATTGAGAGCTGTTTCATTGGTTTAGAATAAGAGGTTCCCATTCAAACGTGTCGCTGACGTCATAAGCTTGCCAGACATGTATAACATGCAGGGTTTCCCGCTTGTAAACAAGCGAAGACGGTCGATCAAAAATGCGCTAAAATGGCTTTGTTTTAGACATGTCAGCCGCGAAGTTAATTAGGGGCTTGAATAAAATGCTAAATATTACTGCTTTCAACATTATATCTGCGTGTATATTCTGGAAATATGGAAAGATGGATGATTTTGCTGACTGATTCCGTCGGTAACCCACTTTCGACATTTTAACAAGATTTAACAAGATTTAACAAGATTGCCATCCAGATAATTAACTCTAGATGGCAGGTGGACAAGGAAGCCCTTTGGCTTATCGAGAGTCCAACCCTTTTATCTACATATATCCAGCCCTTCTGAGGTATGTGTCGATTTTATTTTAAAACATATTCACACTACTAGCACCCACACAATCATCAGATAATCTGTTCCATTCATTCACAGTCCTTTGTGAAAATGAGAACTTTCTCACGTCTAATCTACACTGCTCCTTTACTAATGTAACTTCATGTCCTCTAGTCTTTCTATCTTTCTTAACTGAAAAAAACATATTTCTATCAATATTTTCATAACCATTCAATATTTTAAACACTTCTATCTGATCTCCTCTCAATCTCCTGGTCTCTAGTGTTGTTAAACCACATTCTTTTAGGCGTTTTTCATAACTAAGATCCCTCAGTTTTGGTATCATTTTAGTCGCTCTCCTCTGTACTCTTTCTAGCATATCTATGTCCTTCTTGCGGTATGGCCTCCACGCTTGTATACAATATTCTAAATGAGGCCTAACTATTGTTTTGTACAGCGGTATTATTAGTTCTTTTTCTTTATATGCTATATTTCGCCTAATCAATCCAAGGATTTGATTTCCCTTTGAAGCTGCAATTCCACACTGCTCTGAAACCTTTATGTCAGCACTAATTGTCAGCCCTAAGTCTTTTTCTTTTACAGTAGTACTTAGTACAGTTCCCCCCATTGTATATTCTACATATTCGTTCCCATGTCCTGTGTGGAGGCATTTACATTTCCCAAAATTGAACAACATTTGCCACTTTTCAGACCATTTGATCAACCTGTCAAGATCATCTTGTAAATGCTGTCTATCACCATCACTTTCAATCCTTTTGAGGGTATGCCGGCTAATTAAGCTCTAGCGCCGAACGTAGCCTTGCGAAAAGCGCCTGGTTGATCATTTGTTATGAAGAACAATGAAATTCACACCGCTGGCATTAATTTCAGTGGCATCCTATGATCTTATAATCTATTTGCCATTGTACTGCATGAACATGAGTTGTTCAAAGTTTGAGTCTGGTGCACAAAGGCAGTGTTGCAATTTGCAATCTGCTGATATTAGAAGTTTGCAATTTATATTTTCTGATCGTAGACTACTGATTGTTGAGATGGTTCTGGTTATGCGGGTGCATGACGGGAGGCATATATACATATATATATATATATATTATATATATATATATATATATATATGTATACATATGTGGCGAGTCCAACAAGTTTCCACTTACTTATAAAGCGCCCTGGTCAGATATCTATAAATTATATTTTAAAATATATTCACATTGCTAGAATTAAAGCAATCATCAGATAATTTTTTTAGTGTCATTTGTTGTCCTCTCGGAAAATTATTGTTTTCTCATATCCAACCTACATTGTTCTTTAATTAAAGCTGCATTTTGTCCTCAACCTAGGGCATAATGCAACACTGTACAACTTTTGCATTGTCCAATTCATGGTTGTAATAACAACAGGGAGAGTGGTTATACATATATATATATATATATATATATATATATATATGCCTCCCGTCATGCACCCGCATAATACATAACCAGAACCATCTCAACAATCAGTAGTCTACGATCAGAAAATATAAATTGCAAACTTCTAATATCAGCAGATTGCAAATTGCAACACTGCCTTTGTGCACCAGACTCAAACTTTGAACAACTCATGTTCATGCAGTACAATGGCAAATAGATTATAAGATCATAGGATGCCACTGAAATTAATGCCAGCGGTGTGA
The DNA here is from genome assembly GCA_020002185.1 of Paraescarpia echinospica. Classification (NCBI taxonomy): domain Eukaryota; kingdom Metazoa; phylum Annelida; class Polychaeta; order Sabellida; family Siboglinidae; genus Paraescarpia; species Paraescarpia echinospica. Next base: position 20,180,200 of record CM034544.1, read on the forward strand.
ATTTCATTGTTCTTCATAAAAAATGATCAACTGCCATTGCATATTCACTTGTGCTGAGTTATATCAATTAGATTAATTCATAATTTTAAAATACGTTAACATTTGTACTCGTACCTTTACTTTGCCCCAGGTCTGCTTATCACCTTCAGGCATTTACATTATAATGACAAGGGTTCTATTTTTCTTAAAGATGGAATTCCAACTACGACATGGTTGTCACTGAGTGGGCTGACTTTTGACTAATTACTGCGGGGCGGGGCGTGTTGCGGGCCAAGTTACTGCGGGGTGGGGCGGGCTGCGGGCTAGGATGTGGCAAAATATGCGGGGCGGGGCGGGCTGCGGGTTGAGTTGTAATATGCGGGGCGGGCTGCGAGTCAAATGACATACTTGCGGGGCGGGTGCGGGCTCAGATTTCCAGCCCGCGCAGGGCTTTAATATATATACATGTATATATATATATATATATATATATATATACATATATATATATATATATATGTCTATATATATATGTCTATATATATATATATATATATATACATATATATATATATATATATGTCTATATATATATGTATATATATATATATGTATATGCAATCATGTTACATTATGGAATCAAATCAAATCGAAAACATTTTGATGGCAGCACGATATTTAAAATGTATAACCAAAACATTATATCTGTCATAGAAGGATCAGCTAACATAAGAATACTGCACACTGGTATAATAATAATGATATGCGCACGAATACGAGTATAGGCCTATCTAGGCAGTTTGGGGGAACGTACCTCCAAGACCATTGGAATTTTGAGTGCCAGTACACCTTTTTGAAAGGGCCCACATGACCGTGCCCCTAGACCCTTGAAAATGTGCACCCGTTCAGGTTACTGTAAACAGTAATTACGCCGACGCGGCGGTGAAACATTTTCAATAGCACACCTCCTCGTATTCCGATGTCACCAGACTACCCTATACAGCGGAGAATCTGCGCGAGAGCGAATATCTTCTACACCATTTGGTTCGGACGTCATTGGAGGTTTTTAAGCCTCCCCCTAGATTACACTCTCTGGACACGCCCCTGACGAGTAAGACAACACAAATTGTTATATGTTTCTGAAAAGATTAAATATAATATGTTGAGGCTCTGCCTATGTATTGACACAAATGGGACAGATGTTGAATAGTTACTCAAAGTAAAGTTATCGGTGTAGATATGCTTGTCCAGTGTGACACACACAATTGCCTAAAAACGTATCGGACAACAACAAGATCATTAAAAAACGGTGTATCTAACACTGGTTCAAAAACGGTGCAACATCATTGCATTATGTTAACACTACTACTACTAGTACTATTACTACTACTACTACTACTACTACTACTACTACTACTACTACTACTACTACTACTACTATGAATTCTACTTCTACTGATGCTACTGCTACTCCTCCTCCTCCTCCTACTGCTACTACTCCTACTACTACTACTACTACTCCTACTACTACTACTACTACTCCTACTCCTCCTACTACTGCTACTACTCCTACTACTGCTACTACTACTACTCCTACTCCTCCTACTACTGCTACTACTCCTACTACTGCTACTACTACTACTCCTACTACTGCTACTACTACTACTCCTACTCCTCCTACTACTGCTACTACTCCTACTACTGCTACTACTACTACTCCTACTCCTCCTACTACTGCTACTACTCCTACTACTACTACTACTACTACTACTATGAATTCTACTTCTACTGATGCTACTGCTACTCCTCCTCCTCCTCCTACTACTACTACTACTCCTCCTCCTTCTCCTCCTCCTACTACTACTCCTCCTACTACTACTACTACTACTACTAATTCTAATTCTACTGCTCCTACTACTCCTACTACTGCTACTACTACTCCTGCTATTACTGCTACTACTCCTACTACTACTACTACTACTCCTACTACTACTACTGCTACTACTACTACTCCTACTACTCCTACTACTACTACTCCTACTACTACTACTACTACTACTCCTACTACTCCTACTACTACTACTACTACTCCTACTACTACTACTACTACTACTACTACTCCTACTACTCCTACTACTACTACTCCTACTACTACTACTACTACTACTACTACTACTCCTACTACTACTACTCCTACTACTACTACTCCTACTACTCCTACTACTACTACTCCTACTACTACTGCTACTACTACTACTACTCCTACTACTCCTACTACTACTACTCCTACTGCTACTGCTACTACTACTACTCCTACTACTGCTACTACTACTACTACTCCTACTACTGCTACTACTACTACTCCTGCTACTCCTACTACTTCTACTACTACTACTCCTACCAATAAGATAACTTCTATAGGTCAATCCCAAATCCATAAGCAGTATTCCAGTTGTCAAGAGATGGGTCACAACGCTAGGTAGCTATGGTGGATAAGCAAGGTTGTAAAGATAAGTTTTTAAATGATGACGAAGTTTTGTAATATTTCCAATTGATCTAACATTTAGAGGGAGCATATTCCAAAGAGTTGGTGCAGCAACAGAAAAAGGCCGTGTTCCAATGTTAGTGTTGACTCTAGGAACAAAAAGTAGGTCAGAACTAAATGATCGAAGCTGGATAGGTTTTATTAATGGAGTAAGCAGTGAATGCAAATAAGATGGTTACTTACTGGACAGTGCCTGGTATAAAATGGTACATATCTTAAATATTATGCGATATTTCACAGGTAATCATTGCAAAGACTTCAAAAATGATACAGAGCGAGATAAAACGATAAGATCTTGCCAGACAATTTTGGACACGTTCAAGTTTTGTAATTTCCTTGCTAGCGATATTATAAATGAGGGAATTGCAATAGTTAAGTCTGCTGCCAACAATCGCTGTTGCAATAGTTTTAGCAACAGAAAATGACATATACCGGCGAATACGACGATGATCTCGAATATGATAAAACAAACGTTTGAGACATGTGTCGTCGGAAATTGAAGTTACTATCAAAGATCACTCGTAGATTCCGCAAAGAGGATGCTGGCGTGATATGCTGATTCAAAATACGCGTAGGGAAAACATCACGTTTACTACGCTGCGTTGGAGTATCAATAATGATCAATTAAGTTTTATATGCATTTAATTTGAACTTTTTCAGTCATCCAGTGGAAGATATCTTGGAGGCAATCACTAAGTTGGTTAAGGGAGCGATTTGTATCCGGGGTAGCCAACGAAATATAGATCTGAGTGTCATCAGCATAACGGTGATGATCCAAGTTATGTCTTTGTATAACACAGCTTAGTGGCGTGGTGTAAATAGTGGAGCAGATATGTGTAAATAACAAGAATTGTGGGTTTTGTGCTAAAAGCGCTAAAATTTGTGTATATGATGTCAAGAGGGTACTAAATAATTTAAGATATAGTGCCAAGCTGAACTGTTTCCGTGACGCCCGTAACATGGGAAAATCTAAAATGGCCGCCGCTCGAAACTAAATATTTATTAATTGTCATATATTCGTGAATAGTTAACATAAAACACAAATAAAGTGTCTTTTTATATGTTTCAGACATGCCGAAACCAATGGCGTCATCAGTTCATTGAAAAAAATGAATATATTTTAAGGCAGGGCACAGGTTAATGGTATAATTCAAGATGGCCGCCACCTGAAATGTGAATATCTAAAAAATTTCATATCTTCACAAGACATGCACACCAAGTTAGCGCCAGTGCATTGTCGATACTCCTGCACAATACCTACGGTGCTTACAGCTGTGAAGAGTGAGCCGATACCTTTTGACGATTGGTGCATGAACCGAATTCAGGCCTTTCCACAATTCAAGTACTGGTTTATCGTCATGCAGCTGGAGATCCGCGTCTTGGTATTTGTGAGGTCTCCATGTCGCTGTTCTGGCAGCGCAGACACCATGTTTTTTTCGCACTGAAGCACACTCACTATTCTCCATTGGTGCCGATTCACATTCGAGACATGATGACGTTGCATGAACGACACCTTGACGTAGCAAGCCAATTCGCAGAAGGAGGCTTTGCTGTGCACAAAACAAAACGTCCATTCTCAGCGATAGCTCTCATCCATGCACAAGGTTGTGAAAGGAGATGGTGGGGCAGTCGGTTTGTTACAAAAACCAAGAGCTCCACTGCGATGGACGGTGGCAAGACCTGAAATGGCGAGGGTCATTGAGGAATTTGAGATTAATTGCCTGGATCACAGCACTGACAACACTGATACAAGCAATCTCAAGCACCATGAGCATACTGAGTGTGTGCAAGTCACATTTGCTAAGGAGGTCAGAGCTCTTGTTCGAGTAATTAAAGACATGGGAAATCCATTCACGGAAGATAATGGTGAACTTCTGGTATTTGACACTAGAGACGTCGCTGATCCAGCAATAGTCTAAATTGTGCGTGCGATAGATAATTTTCTACTGCTCTCTAACAAGGACCCTAGCAGTTGAATGTCAGTCTGGAGATTCTTCACACAAAAGTGTCGACTGTGTTGGCCTCCACTAATGGGACTGAAAGGTCGTTCCATTTTCTGATGGTTCTGGGCAGAAACGAGTGTTGACGGCACTGAGTGCGACACTGTGGCTGCGAGAACTGGTGGTTGTGGGCGCGTCGTTGGCATGGTGGTGGCGGCGGCTTCAGCTTACTCTTCAGTCCAGTGGCACTGACGTGGTTGTTGTGGATTTTATTCAACATGGTCAGTCTAGCTATTTGGCGGCTTTGTTGTAGAAAGGACCACTGCAGTTTCTCAACCATGTCCTATATGCTACAGGTGTTGTGGTAGCGTCTAAGGACATACCTGGCAGCTCATCGTTGTATAGCCTCAATTTTATTTATGGCGCGCTGGGTATGGGGGTCCCATACCGTTGAGGCATACTCTAGGATTGGCCTTACGAAGGACGTATATAATGTCTGCTTGATGGTGGTCGACCCTATTTTCAAGTTCCTCCGCAAGACGCCTAAGGTCTTATAGGCTCTTGCACAGATTTTGTCGATGTGGGTGTTCCAGCCCAAGTCCTTGTTCATGGTGACGCCTAACTAGCCAGTTTCATGAAGCATACTTAGTCGCTAAAAACGAATACTTTGTGCTATGATGATTGTCTTAGTAAAATTCGCGTTTCATGGCGTCTTCTTAGTTTATGCAATACTCAGTGAACCGTACTTAATCTACGACACCTACCCCCATGGCGTAACTCCACTAAGTTGTTCTTAAAAATGGCTGCTCTACGACCACTGCATCGGTTAAACGGAGCCGCAAGAAGAGCCTTGCGTCGACAAAGAATGTTTCGATATACGACACACCCGTTTGATTTGTACGATGACGTCGCGTTGTTCCGTTTTCGTCAGCAAATCATCATGCATTTAGAAAATTTTGGTCGATTTAATCAGTGACGACATCGCGGTAGTTTCTCGGAAGGGTTCGTTAACAGAACACAACAAATACTAATTGCTTTGCGATTCTTTGCCTGTGGGTGTTTTCAAGTGGCTGTCGACGATCTGTTTGGCGTTAGTAAGTCTACCGTGAGTAGAACTGTTCAGCGAGTTGCTCATGTGTTTGCCATGCTACTGCCGCGTTACACCCGCTTCGACGACGTAGGAGAGATCGAAGCAATCAATGAAAGTCCAATTTCACAACATTGCAAACTTCCCGAAAGTGATCGGCTGCGTCAAGTGTACACATATTAAAGGTGACACAAACATAAATGTTATATTTTAACCACATAAATAACCTAATAACATGATGCTATTTAGACAGGTGTAATTCCCGACTGGTTCCTTAGTTAATATACACACGCAGTTTAATGTGCAACAAATATGCCTATCTGACCGATTTATGAATGAAATCCCGAATGAAATAGTGTGCCTAACAGATGCTTGGAAAAATAATGTGATGTAATATGTGCCATAGCCCAAATGTGTCTCACCACTGGAAACATGGAAGACACGGCGTAAGATTCTTGTGATTCGGATTTGGAGAGGTGTGTCGTAAATGTGAGGACTTGTAGGACTGTTGCCGCATAGAGCGATGAACCATTGGCAATAGATGTCACTCAGGAAAGCTTATGACATGTACGACGATGACGACGATGTAAAAAGAAAGGAACATTTTGAGACTGTCGTTGTCGCCGGTGACAAACGACAATTTCAGATTCACGGACCGAACATCGAGTTTTATTGGAAACGGACAATACATTCAGGACATTATACAGAATCACACGGAATATTGTCAACGTCAATACAACGTTTATACGTATAACTGTATCATAGTGTAATAGTATTAATACGATGCGCTCAACTGACAGAATTGTGCAAGTCAGCCATTCACTGATTCAGTGATTTCACTGACGCTGTCAATGTCATTGAGTGATTCTGAGATTTCAGTTACTTCCGACAAGGCGGCTCGATTTTTGAAAACACTAATAATTTGGTTAGGCTGCTGCGATGATGTCATCCAAAGATGATAAGACGACCCTATGTTCGGTAACAGGAACCTAAATTCATCACAATAGCCGCAATGCAACGTGTATTGACAAGCGGGACCGACAAGCTCGAGTCGACGTTTCTCCGCTGACAGCTTCGGGAGCAGGCGTTGCTTTTGTCCGACTATTATATTCATAATCCGTGGTACACTTGTGAAATATCCAATCTCTGTGTAATTAGTCACACCATTTTGCTCATCAATGGCTGTATCTATCAAAATGGTTCGAAAATGTCCTAGGTTGTTTACATGTCACATTTTAATGTGATGATTTACGTAAAAATCCAAAATATACATCAAGTCAGTGTAGTTTTAATTGTTCAAGAGCATTTCACAAAAGAACCACACCACGATTTTGCGTACCAGCTATACATCATATGATGGAACAGAATTATAAGGTAATTTCAAATGTTTGTTAACTTACTTGACTATAATATTATTCATAGAATTGTGTAAACACAACAGCTTTTTACAATACAATACATACAAGGTAGTTTGCAATATAGTAATTCTCCTAGTTAAACAAAACATTTTTTTAAACAAAAAGGTGAACATGCAGCATCAACAGAAAGCTAAATAGTAACATCACTTGCTACCTTTATTTAACAGTTGATTTTTATTGTAAATGTCCCGTGTTCGAAATGTTCGAGACAGTACCACGGCCACCGGAAGGCTACATCCTCGGCAACAGCGGCTACATGTTCCGCGACTGTCTGCTGACGCCGTATATCCACGTCACGAATGCAGCACAACAACGGTACAACGACAGCCACTGTGCGACCAGTTGTATTATAGAGAGGCGATGGAATTCTGAAGAAAAGATGGCACTGCCTACACACTGGTCTAAGGTATGTTTTTTTTCTGCTTTTTGATTTGCTGAATTTCACATAAGATACGTCATTAGTCAGCAATATAGGTCAGTTGGGGCAAAGGACGCATATTAACTTGCACCAACGAACTTTATTTGTTTCAAATTGAAACGAGGCTTCTCGGTGACGGTGATGTAAACATCTGCGTTATTGAAATCTATCGGACTGTGAAATTATTGTAACGACACGATATATACAACAATGGTTTAATTACAAAGCCAACGAACAACACGATCTCGTCCCCGCTTCCGTCGACGTCGTTACCGCTCTCCCGCGTTGGATTTGAGAAGAGACCTACATTTTAGCTATAACTGCGACTACGTAGCATGAGGAGGTGCATTTTATACATACAGCTACACCACCTTAGTAAAAAATCCAACCACACCCACACATTGACATCTCTAACTGCACCCCCTTGCCGCTCCTCCAAACAATTTCCAACCAGTATGCTTGGTCTGGTCAAATGGATCTATTCAATTTGTCTCAGCACCCCAAACCATATGGACATAGGCTGTGATGTAGTACGAGTGTAATGTATGAAAACAAGACGAGGTGAAAGAAATCAGTACACCATACCCTTGTACATGCATATAACTACGTATATTATTATCTCAATCACACAACTGTGAACAGACTTGCTTAAAGTACTAAAGTATCTAAGCTGATTTTCAGATATCACATATGAAAGGTTTGAAAAAGATATGTATGCTTACACGTGTACCTTTAGTGAACCATTGACTATTGGCAAACAAACCGTGTCCTAAATGAGTCACATCAAAGGATTTATCATCTGTGTAAGAGTACGTGAGACTTCAAATGACCAGATTGTACGAACTGGCCACCACAGATATCGCATTTGTAGGGTTTCTCCCCAGTATGGATTCGGGCATGTGCCTTCAATTGACCAGACGTTGTGAATTCTGCACCACAGGTATCACATCTGTAGGGTTTCTCCCCAGTATGAATGCGGACGTGTGTCTTCAAATTACTACACATTGAGAATTGTGCACCACAGGTATCACATTTGTAGGGTTTCTCCCCAGTATGGGTACGGACATGTATCTTTAAATCAGAACTAGTTGAAAAGTGTGCGCCACATGTATCGCATTTGTAGGGTTTCTCCCCAGTATGAATGCGGATATGTGTCTTCAAATTACCATACCTTGAGAATTGTGCACTACAAGTATCACATTTGAAAGGTTTCTCCCCAGTATGAACGCGGACGTGTTTCATCAAGTAACCACTCGGTGAAATGTGTGCACCATATGTGTCACATTTATAAGGTTTCTCACCAGTTTGAATGCGGACGTGTCTCTTGAAATGACCACATCTTGAGAATTGTGCACCACGTGTGTCACATTTGTAGGTTTTCTCCCCAGTATGAATACGGACGTGTCTCTTCAAAGCGTCAGGGCTTATAAACTGTGCTCCACAGGTGTCACATTTGAAGTTTGTTTTACCTGTTTCACTGAGCACATGTATCCCTAAGCCACTGTTTCTTTAAAAACTGTTTCCACAAGTGTCACATTTCAATCGTTTCTCAACAGTGCGAGTGTTCACGTTCACATTCATATTGACATTGTAACGTTTGTAACTGTAACTGTAAATGATGACTCTATTTTAAATGATTTCTATCTACGGTGAATTTACATTTGTAGGTTTAAAGCCCCACTCTAAGTAGACTGTTTTTTCAACAAATGTCACTTTGATGAAAAGGTTTCTGATTCACCAAAGAATGCATATAAGCCTTTAAGTCATTACCTTGGGTATTCTTTGTCCAATGGTTGTCATACTTGAACGGTTTCTCCCACCACGAAGGAGCCGGTGTCTATTTAAATGTAAATGTTGATCCACAAGAGACAGTCACGTGTTTTCTCTTGTTCGTGAAGACAAAGATGTGAACATTCTGACAGTTGTTGTTGTCAATGTGGGTGAATCGATGCAACTTTTTTCTTCATTGTAGACAATTGTGACAAAAAACTGCCTTTGACATGCATAACAGTCACCTGAAACAAAAACAGTCATTAGATGTGGGAAAAGTTAGTGACATAATCAGACATGGGCCCAGACTTTTGAAAGTGGTTTAATGGTACTCAATTTAAACATTCCAATTCATAATTGTAAAATCATGTCGTAGAAAATAAAGTATATATAATTATTTTATGCAGAATAAACAACGCATATCAGGTGTAGATTGAAATTGGCCAACTTAAAGACATGCAATTTTATTAACCATTGTGTAATTCACACATGCACTGAATGCGACAACCCTTGATAACGAAATTATGACTACTAACTAAATCAACACGGGCTAATATGTTGAATTCACCATAGGTATGGGGGTCACTCATCCATGTTCAATGCACCATATGCATGGGAATCACTCCGCCCACTACATAACAGAAGTACATAGATTTATTTCTGCCCTAAACACCCTGCGCACAGAATCACTTGAGGTAAAATCGTTATGACAAAACCTCGTGTACTGTCCAGGGAAAAGCGACATACTTTTAATCAATAAATATACAATACCGTTTTTACTGTGCCATTCCTGTGATACAATCCACCACATAGCAGTTTAAAGCTCCTAAAACTAGTAAACGTCCACCCGTCGTTAAAGTGAGGGAGTGAAATCTAAATTTGATTAATAGTACACGAACAAACTAATTTAGCATCAAGTAAAACTACATTATAACTATGTAAATCAAAAACTCAAATAATCCAAAGATACTCAGTGAACACTACCCAAGAACTTTAAATAAATGAGGTCGGTCCCGCTCCTGCTATTGCATATATAGCGGATTCTAGCGCGCATGCGCGAGTCGCATAGCCTCGTAGCCAAAACTTGTATTGATGTAATATCTACGACGCATTAATTAATTAGTTATGTTGTTCCTTCCACATAAAACTCATATATCCCCGTTGTTTACGTACATTCATATACGTATTCCAAGACACCGACCGCCCTCGTATTATGTTAATAAAGAGAACCATGTTTTTGTTTCAACAGTTTAATGTTTTCAAAATGGACCTCAAATAAAGTGCAAGCCAAATAGTTATATCTAGATACTCGTCCACTCGGTTTCTTTTGTACGCAATCATGATATATACAGTTTTGAAGAGCAATTTTAGAATTCATGTTGCATCGTATTGATAATATTAATCAGAACCAAATATTTCTCCTTTCTCGATAAGCGGGTATACGGATTGCCACAGCCGGGGAAATTACCCGTGACTCGGCTCTTGACTGAACAATAACAAAACCTTGTCTAGTATTCAATCCAAATCTTCTACTTATTATGACATATCTATGGAGTAGTTCGAGGTTATGTTTGGTTGAGATAGATCGTAGAAATTGGTGGTGCAGAAAAAAGTTGATAAACAAGTGGAACTACTGATTGATAAGGGTTATTATTGCCTTTGTAGTATTCATAAACTAGCAGTAAACATATATTGAGTAGCAGTTTTGCTTAAAGTTAGTTAGATAAAGTATTTTAGAAAACCTTTAGTCTAGTGAGTGATAATAGGGTAAGTTAGCCTACGATAAGTTTGTAAACAAGATTTAACAAACCTCAGTTCGTTGCATAATACTATGTTGTCCTGTGCTGTGTCATGCTATGCTATTCTAAACAGCTCGTCTTCTTGAACGCAACTAGTGTGGCAGTGTATAGTTTTATTATTTTGTTTGCTTGTATTTTATGCACGAATGCTTATATATATATATATTATTGTACATCCTTTTTCCCGCTCTTGCCGATGTAGGTTGAAAATTATGTTGATCGTGGTGTATATGTCCTTAACCATATGAACATATATCATGGTAGGCAATGACAAACCGTATTGAAACATCAGACAACACATCATAGCATATTTTCGCAATGGATACATAAGGAAATGCATAGATGTTGTCAATTTCCCAAGAACTGTTATTCATAAGAGTGGTGCCCACACATTGTTGTGTAGTTCGTGTCATCTCTTTACCTCTCTGCTGTCAACCAAGGGGCGCCACTTACTTTAGGTAACCATAAGCGTTTGTGGTGCCTGCGACTGTTTATTTAACAAGGTAGCCATCCAAAGCTTATGTAGCTATATATATATATATATACATATATATATATATATATATGTGTGTGTGTGTGTGTGTGTGTGTGTGTGTGTGTGTGTGTGTGTGTGTGTGTGTGTATGTGGAGAGTCCAACAAGTTTCCACTTACTTATAAAGCGCCCTGATAAGATATTTATAAATTCTATTTTAAAATATATTCACATTGCTAGAATTAAAGCAATCATCAGATAATTTTTTTAGTGTCATTTGTTGTCCTCTCGGAACATTATTGTTTTCTTATATCCAACCTACATTGTCCTTTAATTAAAGCTGCATTTTGTCCTCAACCTAGGGCATAATGCAACTCTGTACAACTTTTGCATTGTCCAATTCATGGTTGTAATAACAACATGGAGAGTGGTTATACATATATATATATATATATATATATGCCTCCCGTCATGCACACGCATAATATATAATCAGAACCATTATAAAACTACGCTGAAACTAGTGAAAATATAAACCAACCATATGTATATATATATATATATACATGTATATATATAGACATATATATATATATATATATATATATATGCAATCATGTTACATTATGGAATCAAATAAAATCGAAAACATTTTGATGGCAGCACGATATTTAAAATGTATAACCAAAACATTATATATGTCATAGAAGGGTCAGCTAACATAAGAATACTGCACACTGGTATAATAATAATGATATGCGCACAAATACGAGGATAGACCTGTCTAGGCAGTTTGGGGGAACGTATCCCCAAGACCATTGGAATTTTGAGTGCCAGTACATCTTTTTGAACGGGCCCACATGACCGTGCCCCTAGACCCTTGAAAATGTGCACCCGTTCAGGTTAGTGTAAACAGAAATTACGCCGACGCGGCGGTGACACATTTTCAATAGCACACCTCCTCGTATTCCGATGTCACCAGACTACCCTAGACTGCGGAGAATCTGTGCGAGAGCGAATATCTTCTACACCATTTGGTTCGGCCGTCATTGGAGGTTTTTAAACCTCCCCCTAGATTATACTCTCTGGACACGCCCCTGACGAGTAAGACAACACAAATTGTTATATGTTTCTGAAAAGATTAAATATAATATGTTGAGGCTCTGCCTATGTATTGACACAAATGAGACATATGTTGAATAGTTACTCAAAGTAAAGTTATCGAGGTAGATATGCTTGTCCGGTGTGACACACACAATTGCCTAAAAACGTATCGGACAACAAAAAGATAATTAAGAAACGGTGTATCTAACACTGGTTCAAAAACTGTGCAACATCATTGTATTATGTAAACACTACTACTACTAATACTATTACTACTACTACTACTACTACTACTATTACTACTACTACTACTACTACTACTATGAATTCTACTTCTACTGATGCTACTGCTACTACTACTACTACTACTACTACTACTACTACTACTACTACTACTACTACTACTCCTCCTCCTCCTCCTCCTCCTACTACTACTACTACTACTACTACTTTTAATTCTAATTCTACTGCTGCTACTACTACTGCTCCTACTACTGCTACTAATAGTAGTAGTAGTAGTAGGAATAGTAGGAGTACATTTGTAGGTTTAAAGCCCCACTCTAAGTAGACTGTTTTTTCAACAAATGTCACTTTGATGAAAAGGTTTCTGATTCACCAAAGAATGCATATAAGCCTTTAAGTCATTACCTTGGGTATTCTTTGTCCAATGGTTGTCATACTTGAACGGTTTCTCCCACCACGAAGGAGCCGGTGTCTATTTAAATGTAAATGTTGATCCACAAGAGACAGTCACGTGTTTTCTACTACTACTACTACTACTACTACTCCTCCTCCTCCTCCTCCTACTACTACTACTACTACTACTACTACTTTTAATTCTAATTCTACTGCTGCTACTACTACTGCTCCTACTACTGCTACTAATAGTAGTACCAGTAGTAGGAGTAGTAGGAGTAGTAGTAGTAGCAGTAGTAGGTTTAGTAGGAGTAGTAGTAGTAGGAGGAGTAGTAGTACTCCTACTACTCCTACTACTACTACTCCTACTACCCCTACTACTGGTACTACTACTACTCCTACTACTCCTACTACTCCTACTACTCCTACTACACCTACTACTGCTACTACTACTGAATCTCTACCTTCACTCCCACTACTCCCACTAAACCCACCACTGCCACTACTACTACTCCCACCACCCTGCTAACTTCCCACCACTAATCCTACCACTACTACCACTACTTACTACTACTACTACCCCACTACTACCTCCCCACACCCTACTTCACTGCTAATTTCACTTCACTCACCCTACTACTCCCTACTTCACTGCTACTACTACTTACCCTACTTCACTCCCATTTTACCTCCTACTTACGCCTACTACGCCTACTTACTCCTACTACTGTTACTACTTTGTTAATTCTACTACTCCTAATTACTGTTACTACTACTTACTACTTCATTTTCATCTACTTTACTCCTATTTACTACTTTTCATTTAATTCTACTAATTCTATTTTTTTACTCCTACTTACTGTTACTACTTACTTTTATTCTACTTTTACTCCCATATTCTTGCTAATTCTACTTCATCTTCGATGACATTATTTTATTTTATTTATCTTTATTTACTCCTTTTATTTTATTATATTTACTTACTTATTTCCTATTTTTCATTTTATTTTTCATTGTTATTTATTTATTTATTTCCTCTCCTATTTACTATATTTTTATCTTTATTTTCTTTACGCTTCTATTTTTACTCCTGACATTTCAGGCATTACTAGGCATTCTATTTTTATCGGAAAGAGTATTTACTAGTATATTTACTTACTTTTTTATCTTATTTATTCTTATTATCGCTATATTCTATTTACTCCTGCATTTTACTATATTATTTACTACTTATCGTATTTATCATCTTGACATTTACTTACATGACAGCATTTATTTATTTATCTCCATCTAATCCCACTCCACTGCTAATCTCCCACCACCCCACCACCTGCTACTACTACTACTACTACTACTCCTACTCCTCCTACTCCTACTACTCCTACTACTCCTACTCCTCCTACTACTACTACTACTACTACTCCTACTACTGCTACTACTACTACTCCTACTACTCCTACTACTGCTACTACTACTACTCCTACTACTGCTACTACTACTACTCCTACTACTCCTACTACTACTACCAATACGATAACTTCTATAGGTCAATCCCAAATCCATAAGCAGTATTCCAGTTGTCAAGAGATGGGTCACAACGGTAGGTAGCTATGGTGGATAAGCAAGGTTGTAAAGATAAGTTTTTAAATGATGACGAAGTTTTGTAATATTTCCAATTGATCTAACACTTAGAGGGAGCATACTCCAAAGAGTTGGTGCAGCAACAGAAAAAGGCCGTGTTCCAATGTTAGTGTTGACTCTAGGAACAAAAAATAGGTCAGAACTAGATGATCGAAGCTGGATAGGTTTTATTAATGGAGTAAGCAGTGAATGCAAATAAGATGGTTACTTACTGGACAGTGCCTGGTATAAAATGGTACATATCTTAAATATTATGCGATATTTCACAGGTAATCATTGCAAAGACTTCAAAAATGATACAGAGCGAGATAAAACGATAAGATCTTGCCAGACAATTTTGGACACGTTCAAGTTGTGTAATTTCCTTGCTAGCGATATTATAAATGAGGGAATTGCAATAGTCAAGTCTGCTGCCAACAATCGCTGTTGCAATAGTTTTAGTAACAGAAAATGACATATACCGGCGAATACGACGATGATCTCGAATATGATAAAACAAACGTTTGAGACAAGTGTCGTCGGAAATTGAAGTTACTATCAAAGATCACTCGTCGATTCCGCAGAGAGGATGCTGGCGTGATATGTTGATTCAAAATACGCGTAGGGAAAACATCACGTTTACTACGCTGCGTTGGAGTATCAATAATGATCAATTCAGTTTTATATGCATTTAATTTCAACTTTTTCAGTCATCCAGTGGAAGATATCTTGGAGGCAATCACTAAGTTGGTTAAGGGAGCGATTTGTATCCGGGGTAGCCAACGAAATATAGATCTGAGTGTCATCAGCATAACGGTGATGATTCTAGTTATGTCTTTGTATAACACTACTTAGTGGCGTGGTGTAAATAGTGGAGCAGATATGTGTAAATAACAAGAAGAATTGTGGGTTTTGTGCTAAAAGCGCTAAAATTGGTGTATATGATGTCAAGAGGGTACTAAATGATTTAAGATATAGTGCCAAGCTGAACTGTTTCCGTGACGCCCGTAACATGGGAAAATCTAAAATGGCCGCCGCCCGAATCTAAATATTTATTAATTGTCATATATTCGTGAATAGTTAACATAAAACACAAATAAAGTGTCTTTTTATATGTTTCAGACATGCCGAAACCAATGGCGTCATCAGTTCATTGAAAAAAATGAATATATTTTAAGGCAGGGCACAGGTTAATGGTATAATTCAAGATGGCCGCCACCTGAAATGTGAATATCTAAAAAATTTCATATCTTCACAAGACATGCACACCAAGTTAGCGCCAGTGCATTGTCGATACTCCTGCACAATACCTACGGTGCTTACAGCTGTGAAGAGTGAGCCGATACCTTTTGACGATTGGTGCATGAACCGAATTCAGGCCTTTCCACAATTCAAGTACTGGTTTATCGTCATGCAGCTGGAGATCCGCGTCTTGGTATTTGTGAGGTCTCCATGTCGCTGTCCTGGCAGCGCAGACACCATGTTTTTTTTCGCACTGAACCACACTCACTGTTCTCCATTGGTGCCGATTCACATTCGAGACATGATGACATTGCATGAACGACACCTTGACGTAGCAAGCCAATTCGCAGAAGGAGGCTTTGCTGTGCACAAAACAAAACGTCCATTCTCAGCGATAGCTCTCATCCATGCACAAGGTTGTGAAAGGAGATGGTGGGGCAGTCGGTTTGTTACAAAAACCAAGAGCTCCACTGCGATGGACGGTGGCAAGACCTGAAATGGCGAGGGTCATTGAGGAATTTGAGATTAATTGCCTGGATCACAACACTGACAACACTGATACAAGCAATCTCAAGCACCATGAGCATACTGAGTGTGTGCAAGTCACATTTGCTAAGGAGGTCAGAGCTCTTGTTCGAGTAATTAAAGACATGGGAAATCCATTCACGGAAGATAATGGTGAACTTCTGGTATTTGACACTAGAGAGGTCGCTGATCCAGCAATAGTCTAAATTGTGCGTGCGATAGATAATGTTCTACTGCTCTCTAACAAGGACCCTAGCAGTTGAATGTCAGTCTGGAGATTCTTCACACAAAAGTGTCACCTGTGTTGGCCTCCACTAATGGGACTGAAATGTCGTTCCATTTTCTGATGGTTCTGGGCAGAAGCGAGTGTTGACGGCACTGAGTGCGACACTGTGGCTGCGAGAACTGGTGGCTGTGGGCGCGTCGTTGGCATGGTGGTGGCGGCGGCTTCAGCTTACTCTTCAGTCCAGTGGCACTGACGTGGTTGTTGTGGATTTTATTCAACATGGTCAGTCTAGCTATTTGGCGGCGTTGTTGTAGAAAGGACCACTGCAGTTTCTCAACCATGTCCTATATGCTACAGGTGTTGTGGTAGCGTCTAAGGACATACCTGGCAGCTCATCGTTGTATAGCCTCAATTTTATTTATGGCGCGCTGGGTATGGGGGTCCCATACCGTTGAGGCGTACTCTAGGATTGGCCTTACGAAGGACGTATATAATGTCTGCTTGATGGTGGTCGACCCTATTTTCAAGTTCCTCCGCAAGAAGCCTAAGGTCTTATAGGCTCTTGCACAGATTTTGTCGATGTGGGTGTTCCAGCCCAAGTCCTTGTTCATGGTGACGCCTAACTAGCCAGTTTCATGAAGCATACTTAGCCGCTAAAAACGAATACTTTGTGCTATGATGATTGTCTTAGTAAAATTCGCGTTTCATGGCGTCTTCTTAGTTTATGCAATACTCAGTGAACCGTACTTAATCTACGACACCTACCCCCATGGCGTAACTCCACTAAGTTGTTCTTAAAAATGGCTGCTCTACGACCACTGCATCGGTTAAACGGAGCCGCAAGAAGAGCCTTGCGTCGACAAAGAATGTTTCGATATACGACACACCCGTTTGATTTGTACGATGACGTCGCGTTGTTCCGTTTTCGTCAGCAAATCATCATGCATTTAGAAAATTTTGGTCGATTTAATCAGTGACGACATCGCGGTAGTTTCTCGGAAGGGTTCGTTAACAGAACACAACAAATACTAATTGCTTTGCGATTCTTTGCCTGTGGGTGTTTTCAAGTGGCTGTCGACGATCTGTTTGGCGTTAGTAAGTCTACCGTGAGTAGAACTGTTCAGCGAGTTGCTCATGTGTTTGCCATGCTACTGCCGCGTTACACCCGCTTCGACGACGTAGGAGAGATCGAAGCAATCAATGAAAGTCCAATTTCACAACATTGCAAACTTCCCGAAAGTGATCGGCTGCGTCAAGTGTACACATATTAAAGGTGACACAAACATAAATGTTATATTTTAACCACATAAATAACCTAATAACATGATGCTATTTAGACAGGTGTAATTCCCGACTGGTTCCTTAGTTAATATACACACGCAGTTTAATGTGCAACAAATATGCCTATCTGACCGATTTATGAATGAAATCCCGAATGAAATAGTGTGCCTAACAGATGCTTGGAAAAATAATGTGATGTAATATGTGCCATAGCCCAAATGTGTCTCACCACTGGAAACATGGAAGACACGGCGTAAGATTCTTGTGATTCGGATTTGGAGAGGTGTGTCGTAAATGTGAGGACT
>CM034544.1:20199567-20228893 GCA_020002185.1 Paraescarpia echinospica
TCAGATTTGGATGACATAATGAAATGTATTATACAAATGCACGCAGGTTTGTATGAAATAACACCGACGTATCGTGTAACTTATTCTATATGGTATATTGTTTTGGTTTGTAAATATACCCGATATGTTAAAACACGAGAGGCATTCAAGGTTTTGGCCTAACTTGCTGTGTTTGTTGTTTTTGTCATACTTACAAAGTTGTTACATTTTCTTTGTTTACGTTTTATTTATACATGATAGCACATCAATAAGTGCAGTTTAAAATAAGAAGCGGTCATGAACTAAATATCCAGCTCATGTTTTAGTTGAGAAATTGTATGGATGTTTACTAATGACTGACTGTGTATGATATCTCACAAGATAGACGTATGTTGTATGGATCTGCTTTGGTTGACTGAACGTCATAGTTAAAACAGGGCCTGATTAACTAACAAAACTTTCTATGAACTTTTGGTATAGATAATCTATAGTTAATTACTCATTTCTGTATAATAAACATCATATATCGTTTTAAAACATATATTTATTTTGTTTGTCAGTTGACAGTTACAAAGAAAGTACATGTTACTGCCCAATGTTATGTCATTGTTAAAGCAAACACATTTAATGTAAACCATACATAAATCTTGGCACACCAAATATCATCATATGTACCGAAACAAAAAACGTAAACAAGTTGCGAAAATGCCTAAATACTTCTGAGAACAGTGAATGTTGTATGGATACTATGGTTTTGTATGGATACTGTAAACCCACATATTTGATACACGACGTCCTCCTGCATCAACATTCGTATAACTAGCTTAACCCATAACGAAATCAACGTAAACATATCAAGGCTTCATAGTGAGCATACAAATCAGTATTATTCTTTACGCTAATGCCAAACGTGAATTATTCAAGGTCACACAGATATCACAGCAGCGACTCCTTATCAAACAAGTATATGTGCGTAATAAACAAATAGCACCACTAATTTGACGTAATGCAATTGAAAACATTGTGCAAGCGGCTGTATTAATGGACTAGTCCAATAAGAGGCGTTTTTTGTATGGATACACAATATTATATGGATA
The DNA here is from genome assembly GCA_020002185.1 of Paraescarpia echinospica. NCBI lineage: Eukaryota > Metazoa > Annelida > Polychaeta > Sabellida > Siboglinidae > Paraescarpia > Paraescarpia echinospica. Next base: position 20,200,644 of record CM034544.1, read on the forward strand.
CCATGTCACTCTACTGAAGCTAATGTATGGGCTATTCTCACCAGCCACCTTGCCTAGAGTACATAGAACATGATCAACATATTACTAGGCATGTCAGTACTTGTAACTGAAATTTAAACCAACAATTACACAGTAATTAAAAGTAACACAAACTAGTAATGGAAGATTACACTTTGGAATTAGCAATTGCTGTTGTACAGTTCGTCAATTATATGATGTCACCAAAACATGAATACCTAAGAAACAATCGACATCATCAATGAAGCACTAGACTGCACTAAACGTTCAAATACACGTTCAACCTTTGCCCGGTCAGATGGGCAAATGTCCATGAATGTCTTGTTGACATACTCTGGTTCAGACACTTTACAGATGATGTCCTCCTTGCTAATGTACATCTCATCGGTCTTCCCCCAGCGCCATTTGCCACGTGTTGGAGTAAAACTGGTTATGAAGAATTCGTCATCCTCTTTCTTAATTACCTTGGACACGTACCATTTCTTCCGGTACACAATGGCTATGTAGTCTCCGGGTGAATGCATAATGAGGGGGACTTCGTCATCATCATTATCGTGGTCATCACAGGGTAGTGACTCAGCGGGTATGTCGTCATTGTTTGCTGTTGTTGACTGATGACCAGTTGCAGTGACGGACACCTTTGTCTGTATCCATCCTGGACACGTAGCGGAGAACTGGTCATCTTTAAAACAGCAATCCTTGAAGCAGGATGTCTCCCTCATCCATAATTGACGACCAATAACGACCATCGCGTGTGCCGACATGAGCCCACCTACTGGTGTCACGACACTCTGTGACATGCGCTGACGTCACACGGATGAATTCCATTTTGCATTCAGCCATCCGAATCTGCTTCCGATATTACGGCACCTTTCTTCACTGAGTGTTCTGCCATCTTTTTACTCCAGCTTCTCCTGGCTAAGCCTGCCTCGACGTTTCTGGGTCGTTATTGCCTTACGAAAGCTTTGGTGCGCGATTGCCTCCTTCGATATCTCTGAGACTGGCTTTCTGTTTTTCTGTGAAAAAAACAACTAAATTATCAAATAGATAACTAACCATAGGACAACACTACACATTTATAATTACACAGAAATGGCTGAAATAAATGCAAAACATACACTGATTAAAATCATCTGTAGAATATACACATATGAATAATTATCATAATTAATGTGATGTTGATTTTTTTCACCACTTCTGATTTGTTGTTGTTGGGATTGCTTATCCATTTCCGGACGTTGCAGCCTTGATGGATCGTCTATAGACAGCTCTTTCGTTTTCCAGTCTCCCCATTCGCCAGACGTCTGCTCCCATCCATTAATCTATGTCCTTCTCCCATTGTCTCCTAGGTCTTCCTCTGCTTCTGCTGCCTTCCATTTTTCCTTGCATTATTAGTCTCTCTGGAGATTGATGTCGTTTCACCTGGCCGAAATAACTTAGTTTCTGTTTCTTTACAAAGTTAAATAAAGTCCCGGGTCAAACACCAAGCTCATTTGCGATGGATTCGTTAGTTCTACGTTCAGTCCACGAAACTCGTAATATCTTTCTATAACACTTGTTTTCATATGCATTTATACGTTTAGTAATGTTCTTATTAAGAGTCCAGGTTTCGCATCCATACGTAGCAGTTGGAAATATGCAGACTCAGATAATTCGTAGTTTCATATCTTTGTTCGTTGCTTTCCACAGCTTCTTCATCTCCGTCAACTTTTTACTCGCTATTGTCAACCTCCGCTTGATCTCTTTTGTCCCATCTCCATCCGTCTTTATCAGTGACCCCAGATATTCAAAACTTTCCACTCGTTCTATTTCCTTGCCATTTACTGCGACTTCTGATGGTTCTCGACATCCCTTCACATCCATAATCTTAGTCTTCTTTACGTTTAGTTTCAATCCTTTTATCTCGCTCTGCTCTTTAACAGTAGTTATCAGTTAATGTAATCCTTCTTGGGTATCGGATAGTAACGCTGGGTCATCGGAATATCTCAATTCATATATCTCCTGCCCTTCCACTTTGTCCATTAAAATACTTGCTTCTCGTGTCAGTCTCGACCTCTCTCACGATATTCTCTGTGTATAGACTGAATAGGTTGCCGACTGGGAACGAATCCGTGGTACAACATTCTAATCTCACTGCAGACTGCTGTCTAACATATAAATTTTGGATAAGTGATGTCATTTTTGGATCAAATCCCAGAGTTGTTGATGACTAACATTATCAAAAGCTTTTGAATAATCTGTGAAACAGACCCTAAGGTCATGGTTGAATTCTCTGCATTTTTTAATTAACATCTTCAGGTTGAAAATGTGATCTCTTGTTCCTCTTCCATTACGGAAACCAGCTTGTGTTCTGTTGATTCTCTTCATTATGATTTTACCATAATTTTGCTCGCAAGGCTGATGAGGGATATAGTCCTGTGGTTTGTGCATTCTTGTATGTCACCTTTTTTGGTATTGGTATAAGGATGGCTCGTTTCCAGTCCATGGGCCATGTTCCACTTTTCCATATTTTCTTTCATAATGTATGATAGATATCCACGCCTGCTTCGCCACTTGCTCTTATTAGCTCTGCAGTGATGTTATCAGTGCCAGGTGATTTTCCGTCTTTTATACTTTTATTGCCCACTCCACCTCTGAACGCAAAGGCTCTCTGCCTTCATCCATGTCTACCTCTTCTGTTTCTTTTTTCTTAAACATGCTTTCATAGTATTGCTTCCATCACTTCTGATTACACATTTATAAAACAAAATTACACGCACTGCTGTTCGCTCCCTCTCTTTCTTTCCATGTTCCGGGTTCACCTGATGCTTCTTTTCCCGCCACCGTTTTGATGCAGCCGCACCCTTCTTTCTCTGTTCATCAGTGGGCACTCGTTTCGGTTGCAATGAGAAGGTGCCAGTCTATAATTAAACATACTACTCACGTTTTAAAAAATTATTCGAAAAAGCCTACCTTTCGTGAGAATCGACCATATATATATAGAAGAATATGTCCCAAAAAAGTCTCAAGATTGTTCCAAAATGGTTGGTATCGTATAAATATAATATATATATATATATATACATAAATATATATATGTATATATATATATGTATATATATATATGTATACTATATATATAAATATAGAAGACTATGTATTAAACGTCATAGTTGCATATAGTATAATGCTATCGTAATTATGTGTACAATAATCAAGCTTTACAAGATACATTTTAATATCGGACTTATATACATCTTCTACTAACAGGTTGTCACTAACGTAGGAGCCACCCTTTTTAAAGTAATTAATTTAAACTATTCACAGTTACGTGTGAAATGGCTTTGTCATTTAGTAACAACATATATTACATATAATGATTACCTTGTGAATTTGCTATGGTTTTGTTATCATAGATCTCTCAACAATACGTCACTTGACACTTATAATGACATTAACTTCCGTAAATTTCCATCATCCAGCCGGTGCTATATACACACCGACACAGAAAATTGTTTTTCAGTTTTTGATCAGGTCTGACGTTTTTAGGTAAGACGTTTGCTATATGACGTATATTTTTAACAGGGTCACATTCAAAGTTCGCGCCGCACCGTTTCGTCGCTGTTTGCCCCGGAAGTCGAGTTTATCGTTCACACTTACGTCGTACTGATGCTGCGACGTGGGCCGCGCTTGCCCGTCTCCAAAATGGCCTCCGTAGTTTGTTTAGGATTTGAAGATGATTATCTTGTAATGGGATGACAAGATGAGCTTCTATGAAAACAAAATTGTTCCTAATCATTAGACTTGTGATAGGGATGGAGGCATTTTCGACGAAAAACCTATTCGAAATCAATTCCAACAAACGCTCAACTTTTACTTTCAACAAAGCCATTTTAAATGCTGCGAGCGTCGCGGTAGGCCTACGTAAAATGTAAGCTCTAAATTCCTGGCGGCGAACCGCGACGTTCAAAGTTTGCGCCACGACGTCGCGGTCATCAGCCGGAAATTGAACGTTTAAATTTAACGTATCGCGTCGGTCGACGCATTATAAATGGATTCAACTGATTTCGAATGTGTTTCTCGGCAATAAAGCCACCGTTACTGCAATTAGAAACACTTTGGTGTTGTCAAAAGCCCAAATCGTCATGCTTGAGTGTGAACTGAAGCGGTCAAACGCACCAACCATACATAGTTAACAAAGAATCATCAACAACGGGGTCATCTTTCGGGACGCGCTGGTGCCACGCGCGTCGGTGAGTCAACACAACGTGGTTTTGAACGGCAATTACGTCGACTTCCGGTCAAAAAACCTCCAATTACACACCTTTCAAACCTTCAAATATACCAGCTAAGGCTCCTATAAACTTCTAGCTGCACTACCTTGGACACCAAAAACATCCAGCTACACCACTCGATGAGTCGCCCAACACGCACCATTAGGGCTAAAAACAGACCCAACTGCACGTATCTTCCCCGAAACTTCCAATTTGTTTTTTGGATTTTGCACAATTTGTGTTTAGACAACGGAATGTAACTATTGGGTTTGCCCTTATATAAAAAAGTAAATTGTTGTAAGTTAAAGAAATGCATCCTTTATTACCTAACATGACTTTTAAGTATTTAGCCTGGTGAATTTTCCAATAATTTCCATTTTTATAAGGGTTTTTCTCACAAATGTATATATGTCCATAATACCTCGTGTAAAATTGTCCGCAAGAAGTTTACCCTGCTATGCCATGTGTGCCAAAGAAATTAAGTGCCCTGTTATGGATATATATTCTTGCGTATTTCTAGCTGGAAATGAGGATTTGCGTCTTCTTAGTTCAGTTTGTCACATTAACTAATTACGGAAATGACTTTCCCAGCTTAGCAAAATGCACAATTTAAAAAAACGTTCACATAAACGAATATATATGAATCATCCTAAGTCTGAATGCCCCCTCCAAAAAAAAGTGTGTAATTCGTTGGAGCACCGACTCGTGCGTTGGTCATCAACCCAAAAAGAATTGACCCACGGGAACACAATTATTGGCTATTCGTAAGACTTATTTGTGTTTTTACATTAAGTAGAAACCTTTCATTACCTGCAAACAATATTGATGATAATCATTATGCCTTATTTAATCTAGCTACTTTTTAACAGAAACAATGCCAATATTACAACTACCACACGCACACACACTCACGCGTCCGTATATATTAACGATACATTATATTTATATCGCGCGCGAACATGTGTACAGTAATGACTGCGCCACTGTACGGAATTTCTGTGAAGCTCGACACAATATCAATTTTACGGTAACCGAGGAGCAACGGTTAGTCGCCGCGGTAGAAATCGAGTTTCACTTGAGTTTTTTGCAAAATTTGATCGTTATAAGAAAGTAAAATAATTGTTGTTGTAACGTAGTGTGTGTATATGTATGTAAGATATGTGAGGAGAAGTTTGGCGGCTGTAGGTGGTCGTTTTCATGGTTAGGTCAGAAAGTAAAAGATCGCTTGCCCCTTTCATAAATTTGTCCTCAATGAACAGTGTTTCCCGTTGCAAATTTCTAAATTACAAAATTTGCATGGAGCCAACATGCATGGCCTGATAACTGGTGATAAGACAGGATGGTGCATGGCGGGGATACGTTGGCCTGACTGGAGTGTTCGGGTTGAGAAGTGAGCACGATAATAAACGCCAGGTGGCAGAACCTGTTTAACTCAAATTTGTGTTACAGACTAAAAGGTGGAAGCACATCGTTCGACAATATAACGCATTATTTTCGTAAGGGAATTGTTACTTAAATAACCTTGTTGCCAGTTGCAGTGCTCCCTTTAGGAACAGACAAGAGACTTTGCCATCAATGTCCTGCCTACTTCATCTGTATCATCTGGCAGCGACGAATCTGGACATTATTAATCAAGGTAAACTGACTTGTGAGCGATAATACCCGAATTTATAATGTGCTCTCTAGAAGTATAGTTACCGGATTGTTGTTCGACCCACACCAAAATCCGTCCCTTTGAATTTCGCGAGATCTATCCGCCGATCTCTGTGTGTGTGACTAACGAGAATTGGGCTTGACTTTTATTACGGAATTAGCTGCCAATGGATAATGGCAAAATCCCTTTCAATATTTATCTTGATTCGAAGTTGATGTATCAAAAGCTTTTGATACATTGGATCATGAACTAATATGATACAAACTACACTATTATGGTATGCAAGGCACTGCCATAAGCCTTCTTAGAAGTCATTTAAGAAACCGCAAATAATATGTTGATTTTTCATTTACTAAGTCAGAAACAATATATATTAAAAGTGCAGCTCCTCAGGGATCAATTCTTTGATCCCCTTTATTTATCATTTATATAAACGAAATAGCCAATGCTACTACATTGTTCAATACAATCATATATTGTTATGACGCTACCTTAACTATCAAACTAAATGCTTTTAATGATATAAATTATAGCAAAATCAGTCATAATGTCAACAATGAAATGTAAGCAATGTAACAACATGGTTGCAAGTTAATAAGTTATCACGTACTGTTAACAAAACTTATGATATTTCATACCTCTTTAAAAAGACAACTGTACCCAAGATTAAAATGAATGGTATTGTATTATTTCCAGTTGATGATTTCAATTTTCTAGGCCTTACTATTAACAAACACAAGTGTTGGAAAAATCATGTAAATAGAATAGCTAACAAAATCTCACAGACTTGGGATTTTTAATCAATTGAAACTCTACCTTGCAACATTTTATTAAAAATGTATAAATCTTATCTCATCTCAACTACGCAATACTAGCATGGGATACCAAACAAATCGTTTACAAAAACTTTAGAAGAAATCTCTTAGATATGACATCTTCTAAATATAATGCTCATACCAACTCCATTTTCAGAAAGATGGGTATTTTAAAGCTGGATGATATTGATATGATTGATATTTTTAAACTCCAACAATTAACATTCTGTTATAAACTTGTAAATACAAAAACCAGAATACTTTGATACTATGCCCATTGTACATAATTCAAACATTCATAACTATCATACCAGAAACAGTAACACTATCTACTTCAACCGAGTAAATCATAATTTGTCCACTAATTCCATTAGACATTCAATTATTCACACTCTTAATAATGCACCATCTAAACACAGAAATAAGATTTATACCCATTCTCTCCAAAGCTTCTCAATATACTGTAAAAATACTTCATATGGAATTATGAAACTGGGTGTTTTATCCCAAACTGTTATATTTGTACTAACTGACAGTCAAATAAAACCTTCTAGTTTAAACGGTTTGTAAACTTTGTATGTTGTTTAGTTATGACTGTACAGAACGAATCACCATCACAGTGTTTTGTAACATACGACTATTGTATTCTATTGCATTTTACTGTTAGTATTTTAAAAATATTTTAGGGTTAAGTATTTGTGTTTGTTATTAATATTAGTAAGATTATTCAACAGTTAATTACTATTAATTATTGTTTTTGGCTAACTGTTTAGATTTTTTAAAATAAATAATTTAATAATGTTTAACTATTGAATAAATGTCAGTTTTATTTTAACATTAATGTAATTTATATATTATTATTCTATTGTATTATTTTGCTTATTTGATGTTAGTTAGTGTTAGTAGTTAGTTAATATTAGTGAGTTAATGTTAAACACTGTAAATTAATGCTTATCACTTATCAAATCATATTTAATACAAACATTACTGTTATATTATAACTTATTATATTTATTCATTTTATAACAGGGTCTCTCTTATGTTAGCAGCATGCGTAATCCTTCAGTAAGAGTCTCCTGACCATAGATTTCTTTACATTTATTTGCTCTATATAATATGTATTTTATGGTCGAATAAACGATTGTGATTCTTCCCTAGACAATTACGTCACATGTGTTAACATATATTTTTCATCGGTTGTAACCGATGGCACAATAAACGCTGTGGGTATACCAATAAATAACCATAACTGGCAGAGTCATACAAACAAAATAGCAAATGAAATAGGCATATTAAATAAACTTAAACACTTGTTACCACTTAATACATTATTATGTACATTGCTGTTATAAGTTATTCTCCGTCATTTTAATTACGGCTTACTTTTATGGGGTCATCAGGCACATCGAATGTTAAAATTACATAAAGAAGTAATACGATTAATATCCTTAAGTAAATATAATACTCACATAAGTCCTATTTTTTAAACACTTCAGTTACTAAAGTTGGATGACATTTATAAAATCCAACAATTAATACCTTACTATAAATTAATTAACAATCCTTTACCCTACTACTTCAATGTTTTTCCAGATACACACATATATGATATTCATCAGCACTACACATGTGAAAGAAATAATCGGTATATGTCCAGATTCAAGCATGAATAAAATGCGCCTTGACAAGTATTGGAAAAATATAAAGATAATGTCAACTAAATAACCCAGCAAAGCTTAAAAGTTCATAACCTTGTAAGTGTAAACACTAAACACCTGTCCAATTGGGGTGTTATGCAAGTTACTGATATGATCTCAAACAGCTTTGTTGATATATTATTTGTACTTGGTTAATTGCACTTTAGATAAAGTGGATAGTAAAACATTTGGTCTTCCTTAATCTGGGTGACTGTAGCCAACAGTATCCTTTGAACATTAACTCAGCTTAAAATGTCATATACCTAGGAATGGTAGGTTATGGTGGCTTAAAATGTCATGTACCTAGGAATGGTAGGTTATGGTGGCTTAAAATGTCATGTACCTAGGAATGGTAGGTTATGGTGGCTTCCAGGTAAGACACTGCAGACATCAGTATATCCACTTAATTTGTGATAATATACAATGTTTTGATCATAATCAATAACAATTTGATATTGTTATTTTATTTTCCAATAACCACAACAAATTCACATATTAATGTACCTTATTCTTTGTTGATATTGACAGTTTAATGTGGCATTTTTATTACATGTTTTAAATAAATGAACATCGTAGAATTCTAATACTAAAGTACCATATGTAAATTGTGATAAATCAATCAATATTTATACAAGTTCATGTTTTATCTTTAAAAAATGTCAAAAGTATTGGCATTTGCATTTAAATACATTTCAATGTATTTGGCTGTAATTTAATTGATACTATAATGTTAGGTATGTCTATGACTGTATGTGTATTTGTGTACAGATCAAAGTATTCCACTGCCCCACCTGGAGTAGTCATGAATACAATATTTCTCTGTTGGTGTCTCACCCATCCTCAAGGTGTGAAATCTAAAACAACAGTAGGCAAAGTGGGATTAGAAGTACCTAATTGACCAGTGAACTGGGAGTCTGCCTCATAGTTAGCTCTAAAACAACAGTAGGCAAAGTGGGATTAGAAGTGCCTAATTGACTAGTGAACTGGGAGTCTGCCTCATAGTTAGCTCTAAAACAACAGTAGGCAAAGTGGGATTAAAAATGCCTAATTGACCAGTGAACTGGGAGTCTGCCTCATAGTTAGCTCTAAAACAACAGTAGGCAAAGTGAGATTAGAAATGCCTAATTGACCAGTGAACTGGGAGTCTGCCTCTTAGTTAGCTCTAAAACAACAGTAGGCAAAGTGGGATTAAAAATGCCTAATTGACCAGTGAACTGGGAGTCTGCCTCATAGTTAGCTCTAAAACAACAGTAGACAAAGTGGGATTAGAAGTGCCTAATTGACCAGTGAACTGGGAGTCTGCCTCATAGTTTGCTCTAAAACAACAGTAAGCAAAGTGGGATTAAAAATGCCTAATTGACCAGTGAACTGGGAGTCTGCTTCATAGTTAGCTCTAAAACAACAGTAGGCAAAGTGGGATTAAAAATGCCTAATTGACCAGTGAACTGGGAGTCTGCCTCATAGTTAGCTCTAAAACAACAGTAGGCAAAGTGGGATTAGAAGTGCCTAATTGACCAGTGAACTGGGAGTCTGCCTCATAGTTTGCTCTAAAACAACAGTAAGCAAAGTGGGATTAAAAATGCCTAATTGACCAGTGAACTGGCAGTCTGCTTCATAGTTAGCTCTAAAACAACAGTAGGCAAAGTGGGATTAAAAATGCCTAATTGACCAGTGAACTGGGAGTCTGCCTCATAGTTAGCTCTAAAACAACAGTAGGCAAAGTGGGATTAGAAGTGCCAACTTGTCATGCTTGTGTGTGAACTGAAACGGTCAAACGCACCAACCATACATAGTTAACAGAGAATAATCATTGAATGCAAAACCAACTACGGTCAAAAGTATTGGCATTTGCGTTTAAATACATTTCAATGTATTTGAATGTAATTTAATTGATATTGTAATGTTAGGTATGTGCATGACTATGTGTATGTGTGTACATATCAAAGTATTCAACTGCCCCACCTGGAGTAGTCATGAATAAAATATTCTCTATTGATGTCCCACCCATCCTCAATGTGTGAAAAGTGTTACTGCTAGAACAACAGTAGGCAAAGTGGGATTAGAAGTGCCTAATTGACCAATGAACTGGGAGTCTGCCTCATAGTTTGCTCTAAAACAGCTGTAGACAAACTGTTTGAGATCTGGACAGTTTGCTGTTAATTGTAACGGAGCAGTTATGGTAGAGATCATCAGATTTAACACCAGCCAATGGCAGCCATTGGAAGATTCAAACTGATGGAGTTAGAAGAAATGATGCTGATTCGCTGCAACTGTCACCTTCATTGAACTTGGAGGTTTCGGGAACCGGAATGGGTTGCATTTAGAATAGTTTGTGTTTTCACAATGGGATGTAACTATTGGGTTCCCCTTATATAAAAAGTAAAGTGCTTCTTATTAAAGAAACAGTCCTTTGTTACCTGCGGATTGTTGTCTTACGAGGACTTTACTATCATACGTACTTTACTTTAATATATTATTGTTGTAAGTTATTATAATACAAAATCTGCATGGAGACGACAATGGCTTAATAACTGGTCACAAGACAGGATGGCGCAGGGCAAGGGTCATCATCATCATTATTTTATGGAACTTGAAGGCTATTGCCTGTAACAGTTGTTGTCCCGGTCAAAACTGTTGCACTGTAACCGACTCTTCTTTTCAGCCTTGGGTGTTGTTTTGTTGATGTATCATTTAATCTAAGGGAGGATATAGCAGTTTTTAGTCCATTGTTTGTCAAATGGAGCACTGAAATGGTTAATGTGATCTAACCCCGTATGTTGGCCTGACCTAATTGTTGGGGCAGAGAAGTGAGCGCGATAATAAACGCCAGGTGGCAGGATCTGTGGAAGTCAAAGTTGTATTACAGACTAATAGGTGGCAGCACAATATATTTCGACGAGATAACGCATTATTTTCGTAAAGGAATAGTTACTTAAACTAATCTCGTAGCCAGCTCCAATACTACGTTTAGGAACAGACAAGAGACGTTGCCATTTCTTCATATGTATGTTCTGGCAGTGGCGAATCTGGAAATTATTAATGAAGGATGTCATTATTGTGAGCGATAATACACGAATTTGTAATTATTTATTGTAGAAGTATAGTTACCAGTTCGTTGTTCAACCTACACCAGAATCAGTCCGTTTACATCGAGCGAGATCTAGCCGTCGATTCTTTGTATGACTAACGAAAATTGAGCGTGGTATAGGGGATGGTGTGATCAGTTGGATACAAACATGGTTGACAGACAAAAGACAGAGAGTAATACAGCTGTAGTAGTCGTAGAGCCTACTAGAGGGGGAGGTTTCAAACTGGAAACCAGTGGAGTGCCACAAGGGTCGTTATTGGGACCTATAATATTCTTGATATACATATGAATGATTTGGATGATGATCTATCAAGCAAAATACTGTAATTCGCAGACGATACAAAAGTGTTCAGAACAGTTAAAACAAATGCAGATAAACACACTTTACATGATGGTCTAGCCAAATGGTCTTAAAAATGGCAAATGTTATTACATTTTGGGAAGTGTAAATGCATCCACATAGGACATGGAAATGTGAACAACGAATACATAATGGGGGATATTATATTAGGTAAAACTATAAAAAAAAACGTAACAGTTAGTGCTGACATGAAAGTTTTTGAGCAATGTTGAATTGCTGCTTCAAAGGGTAACCAAATACACTGTACTAGGGCTTATTATGAGAAATATCACATATAAGGAGAAACAGCTAATTGTACCACTGTACAAAGCAATAGTTAGGCAACATTTGGAATACTGTATACAAGCATATCTCAGAAACCGTTCAGTAACTTTTTCGCAAATTTTGCATAGACGTATCTTAGTGTCCTGCTCTATGCTGGAGAAATCTGTATTTGATTGAATCATTCTAAGGGCCCCCCAACAAACTGGTAATTTGTCACATTTTGCCTATTTTGTCAAAAACTGTTAGGTAACTTTTTCTATAATTTTGCATATATGTATCCTAGGGTGCTGCCACTATACACAAGAAATCTGTATTTAATTGAATCATTCTAAGGGCACCTTATGGGCCCCCAAAGTGCAAAAGTTTTACATTATCTAGTGGTGTGGTTTTGAGAAGGGCCCTTGAGACCACTCCCAACAGTAGATTTTGTGTATTGTGCCAGAAACAGTGCCCAGCCTCACTCCACTCTGCATTGTTCCATTGAGACCTTGATAATCTTTAATTGGTCACAGGCAGAGCAGACACTTATGACCCCTGTTAAACTGAACAGTTGCCGCAGCTTTTAAACTCATTCGGAACTATTGATTTTCTATAATTGCAAGTTATGTTTATTTTGAGGTTCATTTAATTATTATAAAATGGTGTGGCTGTGGTGTCTATTGGTTAAATATGTATTGTCACCTGTAGGTGACAAACATAGAAAATTAATATTCTGCACAACTATAGAGTGAAATATCCTACACTTTATTGATATCAAATGCATTCTACTGTTCTGTTTACACTTGCCATGCCTTGTGTAGACATGGTACTATGTAAATAAATTGTATCAATATAGACTAATAATTACATATTCACAATATAGTTGACACCTGAAACAACCAAATGTCAACCATTGGAAGAGTTGACATAGTTCCGCTATACACAAGAAATCTGTATTTGATTTGATCATTCTAGTGTCATCAGCATATAGTAGAACATACATTTTCAAGAAAATGTCTACATCATCATCACTAAGGTTGTAAATTTCACCAGCTGCAATGTCAAGTCCCTTGTAATTATGACTAACAGTGTTCAAAATTATTCAGGTAAATAGCAAATAACAAAGGAAACAAGTTTTCTGACAACTTATTTGCTTTACATTTACACAACACAAATAAGAGTTAAAGGGAATAAAAACACCAATTGCTTCAATTCATGTTATATTACATCCTGCTATCTATTTCCATGTCCACCAACCCCCCAAAAAAAATTAGAAATTCCACATTTTATGCTGTGCATCCGGACATTTTCAAATATGCATATTTTTGGCGCGCTTTTCGGGATGGCGAGATGTGACTTATGACTCAAACTCGCATCAGGCCGACCCTTTCCATGCATTCAGAGCATGTTTACAAGTATAGCTTTTCGGTCGAAACGAACGTCAAAATGAGTTAAAGGAAAAAAATAAGGCATTAGCTAAAATCCTTTTTCCATATGTACACAAAGTTTAACATTGTATGTAACATTTGACAACATTAAACAAATACAGCAAAATACATTTGTAGTATGAATTCGATTTTAAGCCCGTCTGTGAAGCGATTCCCGCGGAAAATAAAATTTTAATGAGCTAGGCGATCACGTGGTATCGTGACGTCACTTATGACACACTCGCATCAGGCCGACCTTTTTCATGCGTTCAGAGCATGTTTAGAAGTATAGCTTTTGGGTCGAAACGAGCGTCAGAATGAGTTATTGTGCAATATTCCGACGTAGTACAAACACTAGTCATCATAGGGGAACAAACATTTATCTTACGGTTCCACATGAATCGAATTTTATTCAAAACAACGAATGCTAATGGGCCTACAAGTCGACTAGGTTTCGCCGAGCTTGGGCTCGTTTTCAGAATAATTATATCGAATACAACCAACGGGAGATAATCTACACCAATAAACATACATAGCAAACATATATTGTATCCAGCTACATAAAGTAACGTGTATAATCTCATAATATCACTAGAATATAAATATATGAAGGAGTTGTACAATTTATCATAAAAACTTAAATCAGTCAGAGTTTCCGCTGGTCCCGCTAGCTCAGTGGGTAGGTGCGTTGGTTACTTGTTATTTATTTTACAATCGGGCGACACCGGTTCAATCCTGACAGCATGCAAACCTTTAATTTTCTTTACACTTTTTTTTTAAATGTTTTCACGAAGTAATATAAACAAAATCATGTTATACTATAATGCACTGTTTGTAAATATATTTTTTTATTTTTGTAGTAATTATTTATTCGTCACAAAAAAATTAAAATATGGTTATTATGTATAACGATGTTTCTAAATTGTATTTATTCAGACAGATCTCAATCTGTTATCACATATATAATTACAATATATTTACGATTAATAAATTATATATCCATTACATTATATTTGTTTGGATAAATAAAATTTAGAAACATCGTTATGTAATGACCATATTTTCATTTTTGTGGCGAATAAATAATTACTACAAAAATTATTTACGACTACTGCATGAATATCACAGAAATCAGATATGTTGTGTTGTTTACGTGAAAAAAGATTTGTTGTCGAAAAAACCTATTTTGTGTAACTTTTTCACATAATTAACGCCTATAATTCAGAAACCATTAAATATATTATGATTTCTTTTAATTCATGTAGTAGATATACTCATTAGGCACTGCGATGCAAAATGTTTTGCAGTTATACCCAGTATTTATTCTACTAGAGCGCAGCAACTTTAAGTACTTACAGCAAAAATGGTATTCCGAGAAAACGATGATAAGGTAATTTTTATAACCAAATTCTGCCTAGAGCCATCCGAAGAAACCTCAATATTACCACTTGTTATTACTTGTTCAGCTAATATACTAACTGCATATTGAGGTAAGGATATGAAAGTACATAAATAGCAAAGAAAGTCCTTTTCAAAATAATCACTTTTTTAATCCATACTACCTACCTTAAACCATACATCTGCCACGAGCCACCATGGCTCACTTGAACAGTCATGATGTGTCCTTAGGACATTTTGCTAGTATAACTATACAGATACAGACAGAGTCTGAGTTGCAGACTTCATAGACATATCATAATAACTAGAAGATTTGGACTGAATACTAGACAGGTTTTTGTTGTTAAGTCAAAAGCCGGGACCCGGGTAATTTACCCGGCTCTGGCCAGCTATGTTCCCGGCTATCAAGAAAGGAGAAATAATTGGTTATGATTAATAATATCGATATGGTGCAACATGATTCCTAAAATTGCTGGTGAAAACTACATATACGTTATGAATAAAACTTTATTTTCAACAATAACAACAGCAACATAGTAAAGTAGCTAATTATTAAATTACAGACATGCAATTGTTGAAAAATGGCAGAAAGAGGTGTAACACTTATAAATACTTGCCCTATTACACCTATAAAACCTCTGTAACATTGTATAACATGTGACATGACTTAGAATATATAATACATAATTATAATGTCCAAATCATAGTGTGCCTTTTGTGAAAGAAGTTAAAGTAATTATATAACCCCAACACCAGTCTTTTTTAATCCCTACTCATTAAATACATAACTTTTTCAATAATTTTTCTTTGTATTTGTTTTTGAAAAGATGAATATTGTCGCAACAGATTAGTGAGTTATCATGAGAATTCCACCAGAGTTTAACACCTTTAATATTGTGTAAAAATTACGGATTTTCTGGTTCATAGACAGATTAATACATACTAAAAAAACTATTGTACATTATTTGACAACTGATTATGATATGCCTTAAACATACAGCAGTTGTCAACTCCTCTGTATCATGTACTTTAATAATGTGCAGATTACAGAAGAACCTTGACATATGCTCCAACCTCTTAGCACCACAGAGTAACATTATGACTTGTTTCTGTAGCAAGACTAGGCTATTCATTCAACATTTGTTGAGTAAGTGTTGCCCCATATTTCAGCACAGTACATAATATAAGGCAAAAATAGTGAGTGGTATAATATAGACATGCCACTTCTGTTAATCAAGAAGCTAGCCCTGCACAACACTTTGACAGTTTTGATTTCACAAAGCAAATGTGATTTTTCCATGTTAACTTGTCGTCAATCAGAACACCTAAAATTTGACGACTTCAACTGTACTAATTTCTTCCTAATTTATCTTGATATAAATACTAGAATTCAATATGTGATTTCCAAATATCATGTATGTTTTTGTAACATTTAGTGCTAACCTATTTACAGCAAACCATACATGAAGTTTGTTTAACCCAGAATTTCTGGATCAATTCATGTAAATTATAATCACAACAAAATAAATTAGTGTCATCATTACAAATGTCGTTTATATACATAATAAATAGCACAAACTGACTGGATCAGTATCTATATATAACTGAACAGCTTGCTCGTTATTTGAGCATTAAATTACATTGCAATGTAATATATTACTATTACTCTGTTTCCTTGTAATAATAATAATAATAGCAACAGTAATAGGAATAATTCAGCATGTAATAGTAATAGGACGGAAACAAAGTAATAGTAATATACTACAATGCAATTAAATTTAATCCTCAAATAACGAGCAAGCTATACAGTTATATCTAGATACTGGTCCAGTCTGGTTCCGCCAGACTGAGAGTACACTTTTCATCTGAATGACCCCAGCTCTTGCCAATGACCAGATTTTACAAACAGCCCTAACCGTTGTGCTGCGTAAACTATATATGGCTTCAGTGGCAGACTGGCAGCCTTCATTGTCTTCATTATCCCCTAGGAGCAGGTCTAGCACAAAAGAAGCCAGTATTACTACAGAGGGTAGATTCCTTTGAGTTCCCAGTATGGCTAAATGGGGTAAAGCAGGTAAAGTGCACCATGGAGGCAGTCACTAAACCAATAGGCTTACTTGAAAAGAGTATTTGGCAACTTTTCACTTTGGTTTAAATATTCAATAGTAATACAAAAGTAATAGGTAAACTTACATATCACTACTACCCCAGGCCTGTTGTCAACACACTACGTGGACGGCCAATATTTTGGAATGTATAATAATAATATACTTTATGTTGTATGACGTGATTTTACGTTAAATGTTTCCAATCCCTTTCAAAGGTCTACGCCCATGTCTGATTATGTCACTAACTTTTCCCACATCTAATGACTGTTGTTGTTTCAGACGACTGTGATGTGTGTCAACGGCAGTTTGTGTCACAAGTGTCTACAATGAAGTAACAAAGTTGCATCGACTCATCCACATTGACAACAACAACTGTCAAATTCTGTCACCAACACGACGTTGAACATCGAGTCAAGTCACGGAATGTCCACATCGTTGTCTTCAGGAACAAGAGAAAACACGTGATTGTCTCTTGTGGATCAACATTTACATTTATAGAGACACCGACTCCCTCGTGATGGGAGAAACCATTCCAGTATGACATAAATCAAAGCGTTCACCGTGTAATAACTTAAAGGAATATATGCACTCTTAGATGGATGAGAAACCTTTTTCATCAAACTGACACGTACCCGTTGAAAACAATCAAGTCAGAGTGGGGCTTTAAACCTGCAAATGCGAACTCACAGTGGATAGAAATCATTTAAACCTAGATTCATCAGATACAGTTAGAAGCGTGCCTTGACACACGCGAGGAACCCTTAAAGGGTGAAAAGGGATCAGCTTGTTTTACAGGGTGGTACACGTACGCACTCACACTGGTTAAAACCATCCAGATGTGAGACGTGTAGTTTGCACATGTGTGAGAGCTCTAACATACAGTCACATAATTATACGTGCAACCAGACTTGCGAAACACCGTTCGTTGTCTGCATTCAGTAGAGCTTTGGAGACACCAGTGAGCATCCACCTTGTGGTAAGAACCTACAACTGTGGTATGTGCAGATAGGTCAGCAACAGCAGCACTGTCAATATGAATGTGAAAGTGCACACTCACACTGTTGAGAAACGATTCGAATGTGACACTTGTGGAAAGCGTTTTTTTAAATAACGGTGGCTTAACGGTACATGTGAGCACTCACACAGGTGAAAAACCTTTCAAATGTGACACCTGTGGGGCACAGTTTACAAGCCGTGGCGATTTGAAGACACACCCGTATTCATACTAGGGAGAAACCATACAAATGCGATACATGTTGTGCACAATTTTCTTCAAGTGGTTACTTGAAAATACATGTCCGTACCCATACTGGGGAGAAACCCTACAGATGTGATACATGTGGTGCACAATTCTCAATGTATGGTAATTTGAAGAGACACGTCCGCATTCATACTGGGGAGAAACCCTACAGATGTGATACATGTGGTGCACAATTCTCAATGTATGGTAATTTGAAGAGACACGTCCGCATTCATACTGGGGAGAAACCCTACAGATGTGATACATGTGGTGCACAATTCTCAATGTACGGTAATTTGAAGAGACACGTCCGCATTCATACTGGGGAGAAACCCTACAGATGTGATGCATGTAGTGCAGAATTCACAACGTCTAGTCAATTGAAGGCACATGTCCGAATCCATACTGGGGAGAAACCCTACAAATGCGATACATGTGGTGCACAATTTTCAACTAGTTCTGAATTGAAGAAACATGTCCGTACCCATACTGGGGAGAAACCCTACAGATGTGATACATGTGGTGCACAATTCTCAATGTATGGTAATTTGAAGAGACACGTCCGCATTCATACTGGGGAGAAACCCTACAAATGCGATACATGTGGTGCACAATTTTCAACTAGTTCTGAATTGAAAAAACATGTCCGTACCCATACTGGGGAGAAACCCTACAAATGTGATACCTGTGGTGCACAATTCTCAATGTGTAGTAATTTGAAGAGACACGTCCGCATTCATACTGGAGAGAAACCCTACAGATGTGATACATGTTGTGCAGAATTCACAACGTCTAGTCAATTGAAGGTACATGTCCGAATCCATACTGGGGAGAAACCCTACAAATGCGATACATGTGGTGCACAATTTTCAACTAGTTCTAAATTGAAGAAACATGTCCGTACCCATACTGGGGAGAAACCCTACAGATGTGATACATGTGGTGCACAATTCTCAATGTATGGTAATTTGAAGAGACACGTCCGCATTCATACTGGGGAGAAACCCTACAAATGTGATACCTGTGGTGACCAGTTCGTACAATCTGGTCATTTGAAGTCACACGTACTCTTACACAGATGAGAAAACCTTTGGTGTGACTCATTTACTATTTAGGACACAGTTTGTTTGTCAAGAGTCAGTGGTTCACTAAAGGTATGTGTTTACACCCACGCTAAGCACACATATCTTGTTCAAACCTTTCAAATGTGATATCTGAAAATCAGCTTAGATACTTTAGTACTTTAAGCAAGTATATGTTCACAGTTGTGTGAATATTGTAAGGTTTATTACAAACATAATCCACAACATTAGTATTTATTTCATTTTCAGAAGATTCTTGCGCTAGGGTGTAGAGTAGGTAAACAGTTCACGTACTTCACGGTCAATTGATTCTTTATCCTGTGACGTATTTATTGATCGCGTCAACCTGTGTCTTCAGCTGCGATCTCCCGTATGGCCGCCTATACTTGCATATGATCACTGGCCACGTTGCTCGTCTAACGTAGTGTGGAAAGTCCAAACAAATGTGTTCTAACGGACTCGATGCTATGTAACGCAATCAGTTATACATTGCGTCCATATGTTCACCTATAGCGATTACACGTGATTAGAGTGTTTGAATATCTGCTCGTGTAACTTCAATAATGTTGATCTCGTATTGTAATTATATAGAAGAGAATGTATTGAACGATGTAGTTGCACATAATATAATGCTGTGATAATTATGTTTACATTGATCAAGTTTTAGAAAGTATATTTTAATATCGGACAGAGATTCCTCTTGTACTGATAGATTGTCACTAATGTAGGAGCCACCTTTTTAAAGTAATTAATTTAAATCATTGCCAATTACGTGTCAAATGACATTATCGTTTAGTAATCAATATATTACATCTGATGATTACCTTGTGAGTTTGCTATATTTGTGTTATTGTGGATCCGTCAACAATACATTACTTAACACTTATAATTACAGTAACTTCCAGAAATGTCTATCCTCCGGCCGACGTTATATATACACCAACACAGAAAACTGTTTCCCAGTTTTTGTTCAGATCCGACGTTTTTGAACTAGAAATGGGATTACCGCCCAAAGTGATTGACTCGCTTGTGTGTGCGTTGGGATAATCAGATATGGCATCAGACGACTGAAAACACATTGTGTCTGTATAGTGGCACAGGTAGTCTCTTTCTGTGTCTATGCAATTTCTTTATGAGTATTACCTGTTGGAATATTTTACTAATAATTATAAGCCCGTGATAAGGCGTAATATTTGTCCATGCATTTCTTGAAGTAATGCTTTATATTCCGATGTATTATGTAATTAGCATGTGGCTGTTGTCATCGTCTATTTGCTAGTGAGGTGTTTTGTTATGTAAGTGCCAACGTTACTGTCAGGCCAACATGTTGGTTTGTTTTCATAACTGTATTTATTCATTGCAAGACGTACTTTAAGTTTAAAGAAACTTCACAAATTAATAAATATCAGTACCCGCTGAAATACCACTGTACCAGTCTGTTTCCGGTCGCTCTGCCTGAAAATGTGGGAACATCTCCGTTGTCATTATCGTTGTCACCGTCGTTGTGGTCATCATCAGGCTGTTCGGGAACCGGTACCCTCAGGCTGACGGCGATGTTGTGTAGCATGATGCAGCACATGATAAGCTGGCATGCCTTTGCTGGCTCGTACCTAAGAGAAAATGTAATTTGACACACATTGCTAAATTATAGGCTGTTTCGATCCAGTGACAAAATAAGTTTACTATAATAAATATATTAGTAAATTTCTCTAGCAACATGAAACAAGTTTAATGATCGTACTATTCAAGCATTAAGTACAATAGGTCTGCGTTTGGACTAGTGGGAAGTATTCTAATAATAATAATAATGAACTTCTAAAGTGCCTGTCCGTCCAGTATTCTGAGCTCAGAGGCGCAACATACTACAATCGTTAGGCATAACCATGAAAGGGGACAGGCAATAGTCATCTATGTAGTTATGTACAAGGGTATACTATACTGGTTTCTTTCACCTAGTCGTGTTTTCATACATTACACTCGTAATGCATTACAACCTATGTCCATATGGTTTCGGGTGCAACACCCTTTTTTGCATCCACCTTCTGAGACAAAAATTAATAGTTCCGTTTAACCTGACCAAACATATGAGAATTCTCAAAAGAAACAAAGTAATACACTTTGAAGTAACTACCTGTACATGTTTTACTTGTGATAATGAAACTTTATGGACAAGCCAGTGGCAGATGGTAGGGACACATATAGACATACCGTAGTTGAACATTGTAATTGCCATTAACGTTGCTAAATGTGCTACATTTACTTGTAAAAATTCACATGCACGGACACGGCCACGCACGCGAACACGCATTAGCACGCACGCTTATACAAACACGCACGCGTTCGCGCACACACCACACAAGAACACACGAACACACGCATATATAGTTAGATGATTTTACATATTTTCTCCGGATAAAAACTACGACGGTGTTACCATTGTTCCGAAATGTTAGGTGTATGTAGCATGAATGTTTGTTTAGGTCGACACAGCAGCGAAGATATGTCGCATTTTTCATGAATAGAAGAAGTTTTTCTGGACATCGGAACAGAACCGGGTAAGTTTATATAATATATCAGAGTATTACTGCATTGCAAAGCCACCGTTACAGCCATGATAATAATTGTGAACGATCTTATAAGAACGAAGGCAAAGTGCGCGCGACAAAGCTGTAGTATCAAATAATAGGTACTTCATTAATCTTGGCAATTATTTCCAAAATAGAACTATTAGAATTTTACAGCATAATTAATTATTAATTTTTGGTTGTTTTAGCATGTACAGGTCAGTGTTAGTGTGTGTGTGTGTGTGTATGTATGTGTGTGTGTGTGCGTGTGTGCCTGCGTGCATGCCAGCGAGCGAACATGCGGGCGAGCATGCGGGCGTGTGTGCGTGAATGTGTGTATGTGACTGGACTGTGTGTGCATGTATGCGCGCGTGTATGTGTGTGTGTGTGTGTGAGCGCTTGCATGCATTCGTGATTGTGTGTCAGTGTGAATGCATGTGTGTTCACGCGCGAGTGCATGCGTAGCAGTGCAACTCTTGTTGTACTACACAATTTGTGTTGATGCATAGCTTAAGATAATAACGGTAACATACAGCTATGTATTCACACGTTTAAACAGACGTGGCTCGCCTACATGGAGCAAGACCTTTGGGCCATGTAACCATTCAATTTTGGGAAATGTAAATGCCTCCACACAGGACATGGCAACGAGGTTGTAAAATATACAATGGGGGTACTGTACTAAGTACTACTCTAAAAAAAAGACTTAGAGTTAACCATTAATGCTGATATGAAGGGTTCAGAGCAGTGCGGAATTGCAGTTTGAAATGGACATCAAATCCTTGGATTAATTAGGCGAAATATAGCGTATAAGGAAAAAGAACTAAAAATATCGCTGTAAAAAACAATGTGAGGCCTCATTTAGAGTAGTGTATTCAAGCTTGGAGGCCATATTGCAGGAGGATATAGATATGCTAGGAAGAGTGCAGAGGAGAGCAACTAAAATTACACCAAAACTGAGTGATCTTAGTCACGAAATAGACTAAAAATGTGGTTTAACAACGCTAGAGACCAGGAGATTGAGAGGAGATCAGATAGAAATGTTTAAAATATTGAATGGTTATGAAAATATTGATAGAAATATGTTTTTCTCAGTTAAGAAAGATAGACGGACTAGAGGACAAGAAGTTACATTAGCAAAGGAGCAGTATAGATTATATATAAGAAAGTTCTCATTTTCACAAATGACTGTAAATGAATGGAACAGATTATTTGCTGATTATGTGGGTGTAAGTAGCGTGAATATGTTTAACAATAAAATCGACACATACCTCAGAAGGCGGGATACACATAGATAAAAGGGTTGGACTCTCGATAAGCTAAAGGGCTTCCTTGTCCATCTGCCATCTAGAGTTAATTCTCTGTGTGGCAATCTTGTTAAATTTTTTAAAATCTTGTTAAATCCATCGGCGGACGAACTCGACTATGTGTTGTAAAACGAACTCTTGCCATTCATAACTGGACATCCTAGGTGACATTCATCTGGTAGCAGTGCAGTGGTGACAGAAAACATCCACGGTGTTATAAACAGCTACGACATTCTTCCAATAATAAACAAGGTCGCGAGGAACCAGGAGCAAGTTACCAGTTCTGGTGGAGACTATGTGTCCAGTGTGTCAATGGATCTACCGACCTCTCTCTATGAAAGTACTGAACTCCAGATACAATTGCTATTTTGTGCTATTAATTATTCAGAAGCAAATTTCAATGAAACGAATAGCATTGGTGCGATGTGTGCTTTTGACGAAGTGAAATAAGGTTTGATTTAAAAGCGTTGTTGGAATTACGATATGCAGTAACATTTGCGGTGGTATTTAATTAACGGTATCAATAAGATAGTGGAAGCAACAACGGCGGTGACCATAACATCAACCAAGACTTCGAAAACAAAACGAAATACTGATAATGGCTCAAAGACTGTTAGTCAATATCAGTCAGTAGTCAATACGAGTAACCAATTTATATTAAAATAAAATAAAACCAACCTCTATGCAAAATTTCGCTGTTTTTCGGTAAAGAAAATAGTTGCAGAAACGCGAAAATAATATTTCTAAAGCCACCTAACATGCCGGTAGTAGCATGTCAGCAACTGATTGCTTCTGTATTTCAGTCTGGGTGCGAGGTCTTCTGACGCGGTCGGGGACCAAGAACGAGTTTCAACCACTGTTTGTCGAGTCCGCACGCGACGTTGCCCTCACGCAATCGGGGGCAATTGGAGAGTTTCATCGGCAGATGGTGGCCTCAGTTGAAGGCTCAACTTCCTCCGGAGCTCTTTCCTGGGCAGCGACATCCAAACAAACTCATCGTCGACAAATGCCAATCAACTGTCTATTTAGGTAGGTCGATTTAGGGAACCTGGCCGTCGTTACGAATGTAAGGCATATACAAGTGTACATTAAGCATGAATGTTTTTGTGGCAGATTAAAAAAAATATTATATTTCAGGGGTGCCTCAGTGTGTTGGAAGTGGAAATTGTGAGCGATCAGTTTTCAGGAGGTTTTCTTGGAGTCAGTATATCATTTGATCGAACAGTGAACATGACATAATGAAGGTCCAACACACTGGTAAGGATTTTGAAATTACAACAACGATTTTCATATGCATAGTCATGTGGCGATACACAGACATGTCAGTGCTGCAAATACAATGTATACGCATCATACTACTTAATATAATAAATTACGATTATCACAACGTGTTTATATTAATATATATAAGCACATTATGATAATCTTAGTTTAGTCGCGACATAAACGTGTATTTCTATTTTCAATATCTTTTCAGGGTGTCACTCCAGAAAGGTTAGTGAATTAGTCTTACAAATCCTTATTTTCATAATGTTAGGCTACAGGAAACACAATATCACGAAGTTGCATAATAATATCATAGGCGCGGTAGGTCGGCTGTGCAGGAGCTTCAGCACCATTCCGCCTCCGCCGTTGTCGGGTCATATCTTTCGGCGACCTTCAACATATTTTGAAGCTTACCACAAACCTCCAGTTGCACCCCCTTGAGGTTCGCCAAAATTACCCACCGTCAGGCTCAACAAAAACCTCGACCTGTACCCACCGTTTAGAATCGCCAATAAAACCAGGCTCTCCAAAAACCTCGATTTGCACTCCTCTTGGGGTTTGCCAGAAAGCACCTTCAGGTTCAACAAAAACTTCAAATTGCACCGATAAATGCACACCCCTTCACTTTATATTAGGGGGCTAAATTATCTTCACCCCTAACAAACTATTTTGTGCGTACGTGCTACCTACTTATGTTTGTTGCCCAATATAGCAACCCTGAATAAGGGGTTCTGGAGGGGTTCGTCTTGTAGCGAGGTTGCGGAGCGTCTAGAGCACTGGACTCTCAATCGAGAGTACATGGGATCGAATTATGTGATCCCGTGTCGAACTTTCTATAAACGAGTACCTGTTGGATATTTGTGTGTGAATAGTCTTCGCGCATTAACTGGCTGAATCGTTCACCGAGAAGTCGAGATGGTGTTCGATTGAAGAGGTCTGCCGGGGATTAAAATGTAAAGCGCTTTCAGCAGTCCTGAGGATATAGACGCGGAAACAGAAAGGAGGCAAAGGGGGCAGCTGCCCCCTGACATTTCTGTGGGGGGCAGACATATGGTTCTGCCCCCACCATTAAATGTGAGCGTGAATGTTTGTTGTCAAAATGTAAATTTTATGAGACGACTAATGTGTATTTTTTTACTGTGAAAGGTGTGAGTCATTGGATGGTATACATACTGGTAGTGGCGAAAATTTGTTGAAAGCACGATGTTGTCCGATACGTATTTAGGCAAGTTTGTGTGCCATACCGGGCAGGCATATTCAACTACTGGTCTAATCACAGATAAGTGTATTATAACCAAGTTATTTTGGTTGATACCAGCACGTTTCAACAGATAGATCATATACACTCTCTTTCTTGCCTTTGATACTATTTCATGTACATGCCCATTCCAACTTAAATCCGATGATATAGTTACGCCGAGAACTTTTGCTTGAGAAACTCTCTCAATATCTGTCCCATTTATATCAATATACGGCAGAGATTCTACAAATGTTCTATCTTTCCCGAAACATCTAACCATTTATTTTGTCTTACTCGTATTGATGCGCATGTCATTATTACTAGACCATCGCTCAATAATGTTGGCAGAATCCTGTATAACTTATATCATACTTTGTTTGCATATTTCAAATATAATGCAATCGTCAATATATTTAAATATAGGACAAGATTTTTGCAAATCATTTATATGAACCACATAGTGTTTTGGTCATGACAAAGTTCCCTGGGGAACGCCCCCATTAGGGTAGCCTGGCTTTGACACGGCGTCGCCGATTTTTACTCTCTGTTCGCGGTCTAGTAGAAACGCTGCCATTCATCTGACCAGGTGTTGTGGTATTTCCATTGCAATCAGTTTCTGTATTAGTATATCATGGTTAATTACATCAAATGCTTTGCTGTAGTCGAGAAATAGCACTCTTACAAAATTGCACTTTATCTTAGAAAGGTGCTAGTCAACCGAACCGACAACTTAAAAAAGGTACCAAAGCTACTGGTCCGCGTTTTAGTAATGGCCTGCAAAACAATAGGTCTGAAAGAAAAAATCGGGGGGAGACAGTGCTGTTGAAAATTTTCTTTTTTTGTCGCGCCGCTGATGTCAATTTGCCTTCTCCACCTTCTTTCCGCTGTCTCGGTTGACATTATAGCATCCGAAGACGGAGACAATTTTTTCGCCTCCGTGCCGCCTATTACTGGGAGGGGGCACAACCATATGTCTGCCCCCCGGAGAAAATCGAGAGAGCAATTGTGCCCCCCCCCCCGACCCTCCCTGTTCCCGCGCCTAAGGAGCCACACTCTTCTGGGTCCTGGTCATGATGTGTGGTCTTCGCGACTTCTTATATGACGTGTTCTATGCGTGGATTCTGCAGGCAGATCTCACGGAAATGTCGATAACGCTTTTTAGGGTTTACGGCATTTTTCCAACAGTTTCCCAGGCAGATTTTTATATTGGCGGCGTTTTCCAATAAATACGAAGAGCATAGTCTATTTGGATAGTGAGTACGTTACCGTACATTCGTTTCAGGAGCTTATTCAACTATAAAAACGACAAAGGAAATGGGGCTATACCGAGTGTAAAAATGCATTTATATTAACACCTTATTTTATGTAAACAGTGATTTCTGGTGGCCATTTCTGACGACAAGCTGATGTTTACTGCTAAAAAACGGTGTAATGTCCCCGGAAAAGTAGGCAATCACACGGACCAGTAACACAGAAAGATTAGTGACGACCCGCTATCGCATATTTCAAACACTGGTAATAACCGATGTCATTGATTTATTGCCCACTGAGGGGGCTAGGCTTAAACGCTTGTAATATATGACTGCTGCCCTGAAGTAAAACCCTAGCGCCGTTGCCAACAGTACTGATACTGATTAGAATAACAGCATCGTTGTTCTAGAGAGTGTAAGGTACCCCACACACCACTTGTTTATTGTCATTTCTATATTCCTGCAATGTATTGGCGCGTTCCAAGTTTACAGGAACAGTTTAACTAATACATAGTAAACAAGTGTTATCGAAAATTAGATCGAGTAATACCTGCTAATATCTGTTTCGTGTATTGAGAGAACATATATCCCTTACTGTTAAAATGCCATTGCCTTGACAACAACATTCCATTACTTATTTCTAACTCTAACCGACTAGATCCTGCTACCAGCAGCAGGATTTGCTTCCCAGTCAGGCGTGTGAGAGACGCCGAGCAGACAGTGTAGGCAGTGTATACACTGTATCATTGGACCCACTGGTTCCTATATGATGAACAAACTGTGGCGCCCTGTGGAGGAGAGTCGTTCACTACTCAGTACAGGTTTTCACAGGTTGTTGAAATACCGCGTAGAATAGAACAGCATAGGAATGTTTATTTGTTATCTAATTATTTAAAAGTATCATGCTTATTTCGTCTACAGTTTCCCGTATAGATGGAAATAAAATATCCATGCAATTCGGTGATGTTATAAAATGCGGCTGAAGTTGTTGAATGGAATCAGTGTATGTGCACAACCTGTTGTGTTTGGATACTGAACACAGGCAGGATTTGAACCTGCCACACAAGACACTGGGACATATCTTTGCTATAAACTGCACAACTCAATAAAATGGTTAGACAAATAACTCACACAAAGTACTTGGCTCAGGCCACGGAAAATGTTTCCATTTCAAATTCACTACCTTCCTCTTGTCTCATGGTCATTATTTTAAGACATATTACTATAATACTTCTAATT
>CM034544.1:20229893-20271230 GCA_020002185.1 Paraescarpia echinospica
GTAGTAGGAATAGTAGGAGTACATTTGTAGGTTTAAAGCCCCACTCTAAGTAGACTGTTTTTTCAACAAATGTCACTTTGATGAAAAGGTTTCTGATTCACCAAAGAATGCATATAAGCCTTTAAGTCATTACCTTGGGTATTCTTTGTCCAATGGTTGTCATACTTGAACGGTTTCTCCCACCACGAAGGAGCCGGTGTCTATTTAAATGTAAATGTTGATCCACAAGAGACAGTCACGTGTTTTCTACTACTACTACTACTACTACTACTACTCCTCCTCCTCCTCCTCCTACTACTACTACTACTACTACTACTACTACTACTACTACTACTACTTTTAATTCTAATTCTACTGCTGCTACTACTACTGCTCCTACTACTGCTACTACTACTAGTAGTAGTAGTAGGAATAGTAGGAGTAGTAGTAGTAGCAGTAGTAGGAGTAGTAGTACTCCTACTACTCCTACTACTTCTACTCCTACTACCCCTACTACTGCTACTACTACTACTCCTACTACTCCTACTACTCCTACTACTCCTACTAAACCTACTACTGCTACTACTACTACTCCTACTACTCCTACTACTCCTACTAAACCTACTACTGCTACTACTACTACTCCTACTACTCCTGCTACACCTACTCCTACTACTCCTACTACTACTACTACTACTACTACTACTACTCCTACTACTACTACTCCTACTACTCCTACTACTGCTACTACTACTACTCCTACTACTCCTACTACTGCTACTACTACTACTCCTACTACTCCTACTACTCCTAATACGCCTACTACTCCTACTACTGCTACTACTGTTACTCCTACTACTCCTACTACTGCTACTACTACTACTACTACTCCTACTACTCCTACTACTACTACTCCTACTACTCCTACTACTGCTACTACTACTACTCCTACTACTCCTGCTACTCCTACTCCTACTACTCCTACTACTACTACTACTACTCCTACTACTACTCCTACTACTGCTACTACTGCTACTCCTACTACTCCTACTACTGCTACTACTACTACTCCTACTACTGCTACTACTCCTACTACTCCTACTACGCCTACTACTCCTAATACTGCTACTACTGTTACTCCTACTACTCATACTACTGCTACTACTACTACTCCTACTACTCCTACTACTGCTACTCCTACTACTCCTACTACTGCTACTACTACTACTACTCCTACTACTGCTACTACTACTACTCCTACTACTCCTACTACTGCTACTACTACTACTACTCCTACTACTGCTACTCCTACTACTCCTACTCCTCCTACTACTACTACTACTACTGCTACTACTACTACTACTCCTACTACTGCTACTACTACTACTCCTACTACTCCTACTACTGCTACTCCTACTACTCCTACTACTCCTACTACTCCTACTACTTCTACTACTGCTACTACTACTCCTACTACTGCTACTACTACTACTCCTACTACTCCTACTACTACTACCAATAAGATAACTTCTATAGGTCAATCCCAAATCCATAAGCATGTAATGTAATATTTCCAATTGATCTAACACTTAGAGGGAGCATACTCCAAAGAGTTGGTGAAGCAACAGAAAAAGGCCGTGTTCCAATGTTAGTGTTGACTCTAGGAACAAAAAATAGGTCAGAACTAGATGATCGAAGCTGGATAGGTTTTATTAATGGAGTAAGCAGTGAATGCAAATAAGATGGTTACTTACTGGACAGTGCCTGGTATAAAATGGTACATATCTTAAATATTATGCGATATTTCACAGGTAATCATTGCAAAGACTTCAAAAATGATACAGAGCGAGATAAAACGATAAGATCTTGCCAGACAATTTTGGACACGTTCAAGTTGTGTAATTTCCTTGCTAGCGATATTATAAATGAGGGAATTGCAATAGTCAAGTCTGCTGCCAACAATCGCTGTTGCAATAGTTTTAGTAACAGAAAATGACATATACCGGCGAATACGACGATGATCTCGAATATGATAAAACAAACGTTTGAGACAAGTGTCGTCGGAAATTGAAGTTACTATCAAAGATCACTCGTCGATTCCGCAGAGAGGATGCTGGCGTGATATGTTGATTCAAAATACGCGTAGGGAAAACATCACGTTTACTACGCTGCGTTGGAGTATCAATAATGATCAATTCAGTTTTATATGCATTTAATTTCAACTTTTTCAGTCATCCAGTGGAAGATATCTTGGAGGCAATCACTAAGTTGGTTAAGGGAGCGATTTGTATCCGGGGTAGCCAACGAAATATAGATCTGAGTGTCATCAGCATAACGGTGATGATTCTAGTTATGTCTTTGTATAACACTACTTAGTGGCGTGGTGTAAATAGTGGAGCAGATATGTGTAAATAACAAGAAGAATTGTGGGTTTTGTGCTAAAAGCGCTAAAATTGGTGTATATGATGTCAAGAGGGTACTAAATGATTTAAGATATAGTGCCAAGCTGAACTGTTTCCGTGACGCCCGTAACATGGGAAAATCTAAAATGGCCGCCGCCCGAATCTAAATATTTATTAATTGTCATATATTCGTGAATAGTTAACATAAAACACAAATAAAGTGTCTTTTTATATGTTTCAGACATGCCGAAACCAATGGCGTCATCAGTTCATTGAAAAAAATGAATATATTTTAAGGCAGGGCACAGGTTAATGGTATAATTCAAGATGGCCGCCACCTGAAATGTGAATATCTAAAAAATGTCATATCTTCACAAGACATGCACACCAAGTTAGCGCCAGTGCATTGTCGATACTCCTGCACAATACCTACGGTGCTTACAGCTGTGAAGAGTGAGCCGATACCTTTTGACGATTGGTGCATGAACCGAATTCAGGCCTTTCCACAATTCAAGTACTGGTTTATCGTCATGCAGCTGGAGATCCGCGTCTTGGTATTTGTGAGGTCTCCATGTCGCTGTCCTGGCAGCGCAGACACCATGTTTTTTTTCGCACTGAACCACACTCACTGTTCTCCATTGGTGCCGATTCACATTCGAGACATGATGACATTGCATGAACGACACCTTGACGTAGCAAGCCAATTCGCAGAAGGAGGCTTTGCTGTGCACAAAACAAAACGTCCATTCTCAGCGATAGCTCTCATCCATGCACAAGGTTGTGAAAGGAGATGGTGGGGCAGTCGGTTTGTTACAAAAACCAAGAGCTCCACTGCGATGGACGGTGGCAAGACCTGAAATGGCGAGGGTCATTGAGGAATTTGAGATTAATTGCCTGGATCACAACACTGACAACACTGATACAAGCAATCTCAAGCACCATGAGCATACTGAGTGTGTGCAAGTCACATTTGCTAAGGAGGTCAGAGCTCTTGTTCGAGTAATTAAAGACATGGGAAATCCATTCACGGAAGATAATGGTGAACTTCTGGTATTTGACACTAGAGAGGTCGCTGATCCAGCAATAGTCTAAATTGTGCGTGCGATAGATAATGTTCTACTGCTCTCTAACAAGGACCCTAGCAGTTGAATGTCAGTCTGGAGATTCTTCACACAAAAGTGTCACCTGTGTTGGCCTCCACTAATGGGACTGAAAGGTCGTTCCATTTTCTGATGGTTCTGGGCAGAAGCGAGTGTTGACGGCACTGAGTGCGACACTGTGGCTGCGAGAACTGGTGGCTGTGGGCGCGTCGTTGGCATGGTGGTGGCGGCGGCTTCAGCTTACTCTTCAGTCCAGTGGCACTGACGTGGTTGTTGTGGATTTTATTCAACATGGTCAGTCTAGCTATTTGGCGGCGTTGTTGTAGAAAGGACCACTGCAGTTTCTCAACCATGTCCTATATGCTACAGGTGTTGTGGTAGCGTCTAAGGACATACCTGGCAGCTCATCGTTGTATAGCCTCAATTTTATTTATGGCGCGCTGGGTATGGGGGTCCCATACCGTTGAGGCGTACTCTAGGATTGGCCTTACGAAGGACGTATATAATGTCTGCTTGATGGTGGTCGACCCTATTTTCAAGTTCCTCCGCAAGAAGCCTAAGGTCTTATAGGCTCTTGCACAGATTTTGTCGATGTGGGTGTTCCAGCCCAAGTCCTTGTTCATGGTGACGCCTAACTAGCCAGTTTCATGAAGCATACTTAGCCGCTAAAAACGAATACTTTGTGCTATGATGATTGTCTTAGTAAAATTCGCGTTTCATGGCGTCTTCTTAGTTTATGCAATACTCAGTGAACCGTACTTAATCTACGACACCTACCCCCATGGCGTAACTCCACTAAGTTGTTCTTAAAAATGGCTGCTCTACGACCACTGCATCGGTTAAACGGAGCCGCAAGAAGAGCCTTGCGTCGACAAAGAATGTTTCGATATACGACACACCCGTTTGATTTGTACGATGACGTCGCGTTGTTCCGTTTTCGTCAGCACATCATCATGCATTTAGAAAATTTTGGTCGATTTAATCAGTGACGACATCGTGGTAGTTTCTCGGAAGGGTTCGTTAACAGAACACAACAAATACTAATTGCTTTGCGATTCTTTGCCTGTGGGTGTTTTCAAGTGGCTGTCGACGATCTGTTTGGCGTTAGTAAGTCTACCGTGAGTAGAACTGTTCAGCGAGTTGCTCATGTGTTTGCCATGCTACTGCCGCGTTACACCCGCTTCGACGACGTAGGAGAGATCGAAGCAATCAATGAAAGTCCAATTTCACAACATTGCAAACTTCCCGAAAGTGATCGGCTGCGTCAAGTGTACACATATTAAAGGTGACACAAACATAAATGTTATATTTTAACCACATAAATAACCTACTAACATGATGCTATTTAGACAGGTGTACTACCCGACTGGTTCCTTAGTTGATATACACACGCAGTTTAATGTGCAACAAATATGCCTATCTGACCGATTTACGAATGAAATCCCGAACGAAATAGTGTGCCTAACAGATGCTTGGAAAAATAATGTGATGTAATATGTGCCATAGCCCAAATGTGTCTCACCACTGGAAACATGGAAGACACGGCGTAAGATTCTTGTGATTCGGATTTGGAGAGGTGTGTCGTAAATGTGAGGACATGTAGGACTGTTGCCGCATAGAGCGATGAACCATTGGCAATAGATGTCACTCAGGAAAGCTTATGACATGTACGACGAAGACGACGATGTAAAAAGAAAGGAACATTTTGAGACTGTCGTTGTCGCCGGTGACAAACGACAATTTCAGATTCACGGACCGAACATCGAGTTTTATTGGAAACGGACAATACATTCAGGACATTATACAGAATCACACGGAATATTGTCAACGTCAATACAACGTTTATACGTATAACTGTATCATAGTGTAATAGTATTAATACGATGCGCTCAACTGACAGAATTGTGCAAGTCAGCCATTCACTGATTCAGTGATTTCACTGACGCTGTCAATGTCATTGAGTGATTCTGAGATTTCAGTTACTTCCGACAAGGCGGCTCGATTTTTGAAAACACTAATAATTTGGTTAGGCTGCTGCGATGATGTCATCCAAAGATGATAAGACGACCCTATGTTCGGTAACAGGAACCTAAATTCATCACAATAGCCGCAATGCAACGTGTATTGACAAGCGGGACCGACAAGCTCGAGTCGACGTTTCTCCGCTGACAGCTTCGGGAGCAGGCGTTGCTTTTGTCCGACTATTATATTCATAATCCGTGGTACACTTGTGAAATATCCAATCTCTGTGTAATTAGTCACACCATTTTGCTCATCAATGGCTGTATCTATCAAAATGGTTCGAAAATGTCCTAGGTTGTTTACATGTCACATTTTAATGTGATGATTTACGTAAAAATCCAAAATATACATCAAGTCAGTGTAGTTTTAATTGTTCAAGAGCATTTCACAAAAGAACCACACCACGATTTTGCGTACCAGCTATACATCATATGATGGAACAGAATTATAAGGTAATTTCAAATGTTTGTTAACTTACTTGACTATAATATTATTCATAGAATTGTGTAAACACAACAGCTTTTTACAATACAATACATACAAGGTAGTTTGCAATATAGTAATTCTCCTAGTTAAACAAAACATTTTTTTAAACAAAAAGGTGAACATGCAGCATCAACAGAAAGCTAAATAGTAACATCACTTGCTACCTTTATTTAACAGTTGATTTTTATTGTAAATGTCCCGTGTTCGAGACAGTACCACGGCCACCGGAAGGCTACATCCTCGGCGACAGCGGCTACATGTTCCGCGACTGTCTGCTGACGCCGTATATCCACGTCACGAATGCAGCACAACAACGGTACAACGACAGCCACTGTGCGACCAGTTGTATTACAGAGGCGATGGAATTCTGAAGAAAAGATGGCACTGCCTACACACTGGTCTAAGGTATGTTTTTTTTCTGCTGCTTTTTGATTTGCTGAATTTCACATAAGATACGTCATTAGTCAGCAATATAGGTCAGTTGGGGCAAAGGACGCATATTAACTTGCACCAACGAACTTTATTTGTTTCAAATTGAAACGAGGCTTCTCGGTGACGGTGATGTAAACATCTGCATTATTGAAATCTATTGGACTGTGAAATTATTGTAACGACACGATATATACAACAATGGTTTAATTACAAAGCCACCAACAACACGATCTCGTCCCCGCTTCCGTCGACGTCGTTACAGCTCTCCCGCGTTGGATTTGAGAAGAGACCTACATTTTAGCTATAACTGCGACTACGTAGCATGAGGAGGTGCATTTTATACATACAGCTACACCACCTTAGTAAAAAATCCAACCACACCCACACATTGACATCTCTAACTGCACCCCCTTGCTGCTCCTCCAAAAAATTTCCAACCAGTATGCTTGGTCTGGTCAAATGGATCTATTCAATTTGTCTCAGCACCCAAACCATATGGACATAGGCTGTGATGTAGTACGAGTGTAATGTATGAAAACAAGACGAGGTGAAAGAAATCAGTACACCATACCCTTGTACATGCATGTAACTACGTAGATTATTATCTCAATCACACAACTGTGAACATACTTGCTTAAAGTACTAAAGTATCTAAGCTGATGTTCAGATATCACATATGAAAGGTTTGAAAAAGATATGTATGCTTACACGTGTACCTTTAGTGAACCATTGACTATTGGCAAACAAACCGTGTCCTAAATGAGTCACATCAAAGGATTTATCATCTGTGTAAGAGTACGTGAGACTTCAAATGACCAGATTGTACGAACTGGCCACCACAGATATCGCATTTGTAGGGTTTCTCCCCAGTATGGATTCGGGCATGTGCCTTCAATTGACCAGACGTTGTGAATTCTGCACCACAGGTATCACATCTGTAGGGTTTCTCCCCAGTATGAATGCGGACGTGTGTCTTCAAATTACTACACATTGAGAATTGTGCACCACAGGTATCACATTTGTAGGGTTTCTCCCCAGTATGGGTACGGACATGTATCTTTAAATCAGAACTAGTTGAAAAGTGTGCGCCACATGTATCGCATTTGTAGGGTTTCTCCCCAGTATGAATGCGGATATGTGTCTTCAAATTACCATACCGTGAGAATTGTGCACTACAAGTATCACATTTGAAAGGTTTCTCCCCAGTATGAACGCGGACGTGTTTCATCAAGTAACCACTCGGTGAAATGTGTGCACCATATGTGTCACATTTGTAAGGTTACTCACCAGTATGAATGCGGACGTGTCTCTTGAAATGACCACATCTTGAGAATTGTGCACCACGTGTGTCACATTTGTAGGTTTTCTCCCCAGTATGAATGCGGACGTGTCTCTTCAAAGCGTCACGGCTTATAAACAGTGCTCCACAGGTGTCACATTTGAAGTTTGTTTTACCTGTTTCACTGAGCACATGTATCCCTAAGCCACTGTTTCTTTAAAAACTTTTCCACAAGTGTCACATTTGAATCGTTTCTCAACAGTGTGAGTGTTCACGTTCACATTCATATTGACATTGTAACGTTTGTAACTGTAACTGTAAATGATGACTCTATTTTAAATGATTTCTATCTACGGTGAATTTACATTTGTAGGTTTAAAGCCCCACTCTAAGTAGACTGTTTTTTCAACAAATGTCACTTTGATGAAAAGGTTTCTGATTCACCAAAGAATGCATATAAGCCTTTAAGTCATTACCTTGGGTATTCTTTGTCCAATGGTTGTCATACTTGAACGGTTTCTCCCACCACGAAGGAGCCGGTGTCTATTTAAATGTAAATGTTGATCCACAAGAGACAGTCACGTGTTTTCTCTTGTTCGTGAAGACAAAGATGTGAACATTCTGACAGTTGTTGTTGTCAATGTGGGTGAATCGATGCAACTTTTTTCTTCATTGTAGACAATTGTGACAAAAAACTGCCTTTGACATGCATAACAGTCACCTGAAACAAAAACAGTCATTAGATGTGGGAAAAGTTAGTGACATAATCAGACATGGGCCCAGACTTTTGAAAGTGGTTTAATGGTACTCAATTTAAACATTCCAATTCATAATTGTAAAATCATGTCGTAGAAAATAAAGTATATATAATTATTTTATGCAGAATAAACAACGCATATCAGGTGTAGATTGAAATTGGCCAACTTAAAGACATGCAATTTTATTAACCATTGTGTAATTCACACATGCACTGAATGCGACAACCCTTGATAACGAAATTATGACTACTAACTAAATCAACACGGGCTAATATGTTGAATTCACCATAGGTATGGGGGTCACTCATCCATGTTCAATGCACCATATGCATGGGAATCACTCCGCCCGCTACATAACAGAAGTACATAGATTTATTTCTGCCCTAAACAACCTGCGCACAGAATCAATTGAGGTAAAATCGTTATGACAAAACCTCGTGTACTGTCCAGGGAAAAGCGACATACTTTTAATCAATAAATATACAATACCGTTTTTACTGTGCCATTCCTGTGATACAATCCACCACATAGCAGTTTAAAGCTCCTAAAACTAGTAAACGTCCACCCGTCGTTAAAGTGAGGGAATGAAATCTAAATTTGATTAATAGTACACGAACAAACTAATTTAGCATCAAGTAAAACTACATTATAACTATGTAAATCAAAAACTCAAATAATCCAAAGATACTCAGTGAACACTACCCAAGAACTTTAAATAAATGAGGTCGATCCCGCTCCTGCTATTGCATATATAGCGGATTCTAGCGCGCATGCGCGAGTCGCATAGCCTCGTAGCCAAAACATGTATTGATGTAATATCTACGATGCATTAATTAATTAGTTACGTTGTTCCTTCCACATAAAACTCATATATCCCCGTTGTTTACGTACATTCATATACGTATTCCAAGACACCGACCGCCCTCGTATTATGTTAATAAAGAGAACCATGTTTTTGTTTCAACAGTTTAATGTTTTCAAAATGGACCTCAAATAAAGTGCAAGCCAAATAGTTATATCTAGATACTCGTCCACTCGGTTTCTTTTGTACGCAATCATGATATATACAGTTTTGAAGAGCAATTTTAGAATTCATGTTGCATCGTATTGATAATATTAATCAGAACCAAATATTTCTCCTTTCTCGATAAGCGGGTATACGGATTGCCACAGCCGGGGAAATTACCCGTGACTCGGCTCTTGACTGAACAATAACAAAACCTTGTCTAGTATTCAATCCAAATCTTCTACTTATTATGACATATCTATGGAGTAGTTCGAGGTTATGTTTGGTTGAGATAGATCGTAGAAATTGGTGGTGCAGAAAAAAGTTGATAAACAAGTGGAACTACTGATTGATAAGGGTTATTATTGCCTTTGTAGTATTCATAAACTAGCAGTAAACATATATTGAGTAGCAGTTTTGCTTAAAGTTAGTTAGATAAAGTATTTTAGAAAACCTTTAGTCTAGTGAGTGATAATAGGGTAAGTTAGCCTACGATAAGTTTGTAAACAAGATTTAACAAACCTCAGTTCGTTGCATAATACTATGTTGTCCTGTGCTGTGTCATGCTATGCTATTCTAAACAGGTCGTCTTCTTGAACGCAACTAGTGTGGCAGTGTATAGTTTTATTATTTTGTTTGCTTGTATTTTATGCACGAATGCTTATATATATATATATTATTGTACATCCTTTTTCCCGCTCTTGCCGATGTAGGTTGAAAATTATGTTGATCGTGGTGTATATGTCCTTAACCATATGAACATATATCATGGTAGGCAATGACAAACCGTATTGAAACATCAGACAACACATCATAGCATATTTTCGCAATGGATACATAAGGAAATGCATAGATGTTGTCAATTTCCCAAGAACTGTTATTCATAAGAGTGGTGCCCACACATTGTTGTGTAGTTCGTGTCATCTCTTTACCTCTCTGCTGTCAACCAAGGGGCGCCACTCACTTCAGGTAACCATAAGCGTTTGTGGTGCCTGCGACTGTTTATTTATCAAGGTAGCCATCCAAAGCTTATGTCGCTATATATATATATACATATATATATATATATATGTGTGTGTGTGTGTGTGTGTGTGTGTGTGTGTGTGTGTGTGTGTGTGTGTGTGTGTGTGTGTGTGTGTGTGTGTGTGTGTGTGTGTGTGTGGAGAGTCCAACAAGTTTCCATTTACTTATAAAGCGCCCTGATAAGATATTTATAAATTCTATTTTAAAATATATTCACATTGCTAGAATTAAAGCAATCATCAGATAATTTTTTTAGTGTCATTTGTTGTCCTCTCGGAACATTATTGTTTTCTTATATCCAACCTACATTGTTCTTTAATTAAAGCTGCATTTTGTCCTCAACCTAGGGCATAATGCAACTCTGTACAACTTTTGCATTGTCCAATTGATGGTTGTAATAACAACATGGAGAGTGGTTATACATATATATATATATATATATATATATATATATATATATGCCTCCCGTCATGCACACGCATAATATATAATCAGAACCATTATAAAACTACGCTGAAACTAGTGAAAATATAAACCAACCATATGTATATATATATATATATATACATGTATATATATAGACATATATATATATATATATATATATATATATATATGCAATCATGTTACATTATGGAATCAAATAAAATCGAAAACATTTTGATGGCAGCACGATATTTAAAATGTATAACCAAAACATTATATCTGTCATAGAAGGGTCAGCTAACATAAGAATACTGCACACTGGTATAATAATAATGATATGCGCACAAATACGAGGATAGACCTGTCTAGGCAGTTTGGGGGAACGTATCCCCAAGACCATTGGAATTTTGAGTGCCAGTACATCTTTTTGAACGGGCCCACATGACCGTGCCCCTAGACCCTTGAAAATGTGCACCCGTTCAGGTTAGTGTAAACAGAAATTACGCCGACGCGGCGGTGACACATTTTCAATAGCACACCTCCTCGTATTCCGATGTCACCAGACTACCCTAGACAGCGGAGAATCTGTGCGAGAGCGAATATCTTCTACACCATTTGGTTCGGCCGTCATTGGAGGTTTTTAAACCTCCCCCTAGATTACACTCTCTGGACACGCCCCTGACGAGTAAGACAACACAAATTGTTATATGTTTCTGAAAAGATTAAATATAATATGTTGAGGCTCTGCCTATGTATTGACACAAATGAGACATATGTTGAATAGTTACTCAAAGTAAAGTTATCGGGGTAGATATGCTTGTCCGGTGTGACACACACAATTGCCTAAAAACGTATCGGACAACAAAAAGATAATTAAGAAACGGTGTATCTAACACTGGTTCAAAAACTGTGCAACATCATTGCATTATGTAAACACTACTACTACTAATACTATTACTACTACTACTACTACTACTACTATTACTACTACTACTATGAATTCTACTTCTACTGATGCTACTGCTACT
The DNA here is from genome assembly GCA_020002185.1 of Paraescarpia echinospica. Lineage (NCBI taxonomy): Eukaryota > Metazoa > Annelida > Polychaeta > Sabellida > Siboglinidae > Paraescarpia > Paraescarpia echinospica. The sequence continues at coordinate 20,241,835 of CM034544.1, forward strand.
ACTACTACTACTACTACTACTACTACTACTACTACTACTACTACTACTCCTCCTCCTCCTCCTCCTACTACTACTACTACTACTACTACTACTACTACTACTACTACTACTTTTAATTCTAATTCTACTGCTGCTACTACTACTGCTCCTACTACTGCTACTACTACTAGTAGTAGTAGTAGGAATAGTAGGAGTAGTAGTAGTAGCAGTAGTAGGAGTAGTAGTACTCCTACTACTCCTACTACTTCTACTCCTACTACCCCTACTACTGCTACTACTACTACTCCTACTACTCCTACTACTCCTACTACTCCTACTAAACCTACTACTGCTACTACTACTACTCCTACTACTCCTACTACTCCTACTAAACCTACTACTGCTACTACTACTACTCCTACTACTCCTGCTACACCTACTCCTACTACTCCTACTACTACTACTACTACTACTACTACTACTCCTACTACTACTACTCCTACTACTCCTACTACTGCTACTACTACTACTCCTACTACTCCTACTACTGCTACTACTACTACTCCTACTACTCCTACTACTCCTAATACGCCTACTACTCCTACTACTGCTACTACTGTTACTCCTACTACTCCTACTACTGCTACTACTACTACTACTACTCCTACTACTCCTACTACTACTACTCCTACTACTCCTACTACTGCTACTACTACTACTACTACTACTCCTACTACTCCTACTCCTACTACTCCTACTACTACTACTACTACTCCTACTACTACTCCTACTACTGCTACTACTGCTACTCCTACTACTCCTACTACTGCTACTACTACTACTCCTACTACTGCTACTACTCCTATTACTCCTACTACGCCTACTACTCCTAATACTGCTACTACTGTTACTCCTACTACTCATACTACTGCTACTACTACTACTCCTACTACTCCTACTACTGCTACTCCTACTACTCCTACTACTGCTACTACTACTACTACTCCTACTACTCCTACTACTGCTACTACTACTACTCCTACTACTGCTACTACTCCTACTACTCCTACTACTGCTACTCCTACTACTCCTACTCCTCCTACTACTACTACTACTCCTACTACTCCTACTACTGCTACTACTACTACTCCTACTACTGCTACTACTACTACTCCTACTACTCCTACTACTACTACCAATAAGATAACTTCTATAGGTCAATCCCAAATCCATAAGCAGTATTCCAGTTGTCAAGAGATGGGTCACAACGGTAGGTAGCTATGGTGGATAAGCAAGGTTGTAAAGATAAGTTTTTAAATGATGACGAAGTTTTGTAATATTTCCAATTGATCTAACACTTAGAGGGAGCATACTCCAAAGAGTTGGTGCAGCAACAGAAAAAGGCCGTGTTCCAATGTTAGTGTTGACTCTAGGAACAAAAAATAGGTCAGAACTAGATGATCGAAGCTGGATAGGTTTTATTAATGGAGTAAGCAGTGAATGCAAATAAGATGGTTACTTACTGGACAGTGCCTGGAATAAAATGGTACATATCTTAAATATTATGCGATATTTCACAGGTAATCATTGCAAAGACTTCAAAAATGATACAGAGCGAGATAAAACGATAAGATCTTGCCAGACAATTTTGGACACGTTCAAGTTGTGTAATTTCCTTGCTAGCGATATTATAAATGAGGGAATTGCAATAGTCAAGTCTGCTGCCAACAATCGCTGTTGCAATAGTTTTAGTAACAGAAAATGACATATACCGGCGAATACGACGATGATCTCGAATATGATAAAACAAACGTTTGAGACAAGTGTCGTCGGAAATTGAAGTTACTATCAAAGATCACTCGTAGATTCCGCAGAGAGGATGCTGGCGTGATATGTTGATTCAAAATACGCGTAGGGAAAACATCACGTTTACTACGTTGCGTTGGAGTATCAATAATGATCAATTCAGTTTTATATGCATTTAATTTCAACTTTTTCAGTCATCCAGTGGAAGATATCTTGGAGGCAATCACTAAGTTGGTTAAGGGAGCGATTTGTATCCGGGGTAGCCAACGAAATATAGATCTGAGTGTCATCAGCATAACGGTGATGATTCTAGTTATGTCTTTGTATAACACTACTTAGTGGCGTGGTATAAATAGTGGAGCAGATATGTGTAAATAACAAGAAGAATTGTGGGTTTTGTGCTAAAAGCGCTAAAATTGGTGTATATGATGTCAAGAGGGTACTAAATGATTTAAGATATAGTGCCAAGCTGAACTGTTTCCGTGACGCCCGTAACATGGGAAAATCTAAAATGGCCGCCGCCCGAATCTAAATATTTATTAATTGTCATATATTCGTGAATAGTTAACATAAAACACAAATAAAGTGTCTTTTTATATGTTTCAGACATGCCGAAACCAATGGCGTCATCAGTTCATTGAAAAAAATGAATATATTTTAAGGCAGGGCACAGGTTAATGGTATAATTCAAGATGGCCGCCACCTGAAATGTGAATATCTAAAAAATGTCATATCTTCACAAGACATGCACACCAAGTTAGCGCCAGTGCATTGTCGATACTCCTGCACAATACCTACGGTGCTTACAGCTGTGAAGAGTGAGCCGATACCTTTTGACGATTGGTGCATGAACCGAATTCAGGCCTTTCCACAATTCAAGTACTGGTTTATCGTCATGCAGCTGGAGATCCGCGTCTTGGTATTTGTGAGGTCTCCATGTCGCTGTCCTGGCAGCGCAGACACCATGTTTTTTTTCGCACTGAACCACACTCACTATTCTCCATTGGTGCCGATTCACATTCGAGACATGATGACATTGCATGAACGACACCTTGACGTAGCAAGCCAATTTGCAGAAGGAGGCTTTGCTGTGCACAAAACAAAACGTCCATTCTCAGCGATAGCTCTCATCCATGCACAAGGTTGTGAAAGGAGATGGTGGGGCAGTCGGTTTGTTACAAAAACCAAGAGCTCCACTGCGATGGACGATGGCAAGACCTGAAATGGCGAGGGTCATTGAGGAATTTGAGATTAATTGCCTGGATCACAGCACTGACAACACTGATACAAGCAATCTCAAGCACCATGAGCATACTGAGTGTGTGCAAGTCACATTTGCTAAGGAGGTCAGAGCTCTTGTTCGAGTAATTAAAGACATGGGAAATCCATTCACGGAAGATAATGGTGAACTTCTGGTATTTGACACTAGAGACGTCGCTGATCCAGCAATAGTCTAAATTGTGCGTGCGATAGATAATGTTCTACTGCTCTCTAACAAGGACCCTAGCAGTTGAATGTCAGTCTGGAGATTCTTCACACAAAAGTGTCACCTGTGTTGGCCTCCACTAATGGGACTGAAAGGTCGTTCCATTTTCTGATGGTTCTGGGCAGAAGCGAGTGTTGACGGCACTGAGTGCGACACTGTGGCTGCGAGAACTGGTGGCTGTGGGCGCGTCGTTGGCATGGTGGTGGCGGCGGCTTCAGCTTACTCTTCAGTCCAGTGGCACTGACGTGGTTGTTGTGGATTTTATTCAACATGGTCAGTCTAGCTATTTGGCGGCGTTGTTGTAGAAAGGACCACTGCAGTTTCTCAACCATGTCCTATATGCTACAGGTGTTGTGGTAGCGTCTAAGGACATACCTGGCAGCTCATCGTTGTATAGCCTCAATTTTATTTATGGCGCGCTGGGTATGGGGGTCCCATACCGTTGAGGCGTACTCTAGGATTGGCCTTACGAAGGACGTATATAATGTCTGCTTGATGGTGGTCGACCCTATTTTCAAGTTCCTCCGCAAGAAGCCTAAGGTCTTATAGGCTCTTGCACAGATTTTGTCGATGTGGGTGTTCCAGCCCAAGTCCTTGTTCATGGTGACGCCTAACTAGCCAGTTTCATGAAGCATACTTAGCCGCTAAAAACGAATACTTTGTGCTATGATGATTGTCTTAGTAAAATTCGCGTTTCATGGCGTCTTCTTAGTTTATGCAATACTCAGTGAACCGTACTTAATCTACGACACCTACCCCCATGGCGTAACTCCACTAAGTTGTTCTTAAAAATGGCTGCTCTACGACCACTGCATCGGTTAAACGGAGCCGCAAGAAGAGCCTTGCGTCGACAAAGAATGTTTCGATATACGACACACCCGTTTGATTTGTACGATGACGTCGCGTTGTTCCGTTTTCGTCAGCACATCATCATGCATTTAGAAAATTTTGGTCGATTTAATCAGTGACGACATCGTGGTAGTTTCTCGGAAGGGTTCGTTAACAGAACACAACAAATACTAATTGCTTTGCGATTCTTTGCCTGTGGGTGTTTTCAAGTGGCTGTCGACGATCTGTTTGGCGTTAGTAAGTCTACCGTGAGTAGAACTGTTCAGCGAGTTGCTCATGTGTTTGCCATGCTACTGCCGCGTTACACCCGCTTCGACGACGTAGGAGAGATCGAAGCAATCAATGAAAGTCCAATTTCACAACATTGCAAACTTCCCGAAAGTGATCGGCTGCGTCAAGTGTACACATATTAAAGGTGACACAAACATAAATGTTATATTTTAACCACATAAATAACCTACTAACATGATGCTATTTAGACAGGTGTAATACCCGACTGGTTCCTTAGTTGATATACACACGCAGTTTAATGTGCAACAAATATGCCTATCTGACCGATTTACGAATGAAATCCCGAATGAAATAGTGTGCCTAACAGATGCTTGGAAAAATAATGTGATGTAATATGTGCCATAGCCCAAATGTGTCTCACCACTGGAAACATGGAAGACACGGCGTAAGATTCTTGTGATTCGGATTTGGAGAGGTGTGTCGTAAATGTGAGGACATGTAGGACTGTTGCCGCATAGAGCGATGAACCATTGGCAATAGATGTCACTCAGGAAAGCTTATGACATGTACGACGATGACGACGATGTAAAATTCTAAAAAGAAAGGAACATTTTGAGACTGTCGTTGTCGCCGGTGACAAACGACAATTTCAGATTCACGGACCGAACATCGAGTTTTATTGGAAACGGACAATACATTCAGGACATTATACAGAATCACACGGAATATTGTCAACGTCAATACAACGTTTATACGTATAACTGTATCATAGTGTAATAGTATTAATACGATGCGCTCAACTGACAGAATTGTGCAAGTCAGCCATTCACTGATTCAGTGATTTCACTGACGCTGTCAATGTCATTGAGTGATTCTGAGATTTCAGTTACTTCCGACAAGGCGGCTCGATTTTTGAAAACACTAATAATTTGGTTGGGCTGCTGCGATGATGTCATCCAAAGATGATAAGACGACCGACAAGCTCGAGTCGATGTTCGGTAACAGGAACCTAAATTCATCACAATAGCCGCAATGCAACGTGTATTGACAAGCGACCGACAAGCTCGAGTCGACGTTTCTCCGCTGACAGCTTCGGGAGCAGGCGTTGCTTTTGTCCGACTATTATATTCATAATCCGTGGTACACTTGTGAAATATCCAATCTCTGTGTAATTAGTCACACCATTTTGCTCATCAATGGCTGTATCTATCAAAATGGTTCGAAAATGTCCTAGGTTGTTTACATGTCACATTTTAATGTGATGATTTACGTAAAAATCCAAAATATACATCAAATCAGTGTAGTTTTAATTGTTCAAGAGCATTTCTCAAAAGAACCACACCACGATTTTGCGTACCAGCTATACATCATATGATGGAACAGAATTATAAGGTAATTTCAAATGTTTGTTAACTTACTTGACTATAATATTATTCATAGAATTGTGTAAACACAACAACTTTTTACAATACAATACATACAAGGTAGTTTGCAATATAGTAATTCTCCTAGTTAAACAAAACATTTTTTAAAACAAAAAGGTGAACATGCAGCATCAACAGAAAGATAAATAGTAACATCACTTGCTACCTTTATTTAACAGTTGATTTTTATTGTAAATGTCCCGTGTTCGAAATGTTCGAGACAGTACCACGGCCACCGGAAGGCTACATCCTCGGCGACAGCGGCTACATGTTCCGCGACTGTCTGCTGACGCCGTATATCCACGTCACGAATGCAGCACAACAACGGTACAACGACAGCCACTGTGCGACCAGTTGTATTATAGAGAGGCGATGGAATTCTGAAGAAAAGATGGCACTGCCTACACACTGGTCTAAGGTGTTTTTTTCTGCTGCTTTTTGATTTGCTGAATTTCACATAAGATACGTCATTAGTCAGCAATATAGGTCAGTTGGGGCAAAGGACGCATATTAACTTGCACCAACGAACTTTATTTGTTTCAAATTGAAACGAGGCTTCTCGGTGACGGTGATGTAAACATCTGCATTATTGAAATATATTGGACTGTGAAATTATTGTAACGACACGATATATACAACAATGGTTTAATTACAAAGCCACCAACAACACGATCTCTTCCCCGCTTCCGTCAACGTCGTTACCGCTCTCCCGCGTTGGATTTGAGAAGAGACCTACATTTTAGCTATAACTGCGACTACGTAGCATGAGGAGGTGCATTTTATACATACAGCTACACCACCTTAGTAAAAAATCCAACCACACCCACACATTGACATCTCTAACTGCACCCCCTTGCCGCTCCTCCAAAAAAATTCCAACCAGTATGCTTGGTCTGGTCAAATGGATCTATTCAATTTGTCTCAGCACCCCAAACCATATGGACATAGGCTGTGATGTAGTACGAGTGTAATGTATGAAAACAAAACGAGGTGAAAGAAATCAGTACACCATACCCTTGTACATGCATATAACTACGTAGATTATTATCTCAATCACACAACTGTGAACAGACTTGCTTAAAGTACTAAAGTATCTAAGCTGATTTTCAGATATCACATATGAAAGGTTTGAAAAAGATATGTATGAATACACGTGTACCTTTAGTGAACCATTGACTATTGGCAAACAAACCGTGTCCTAAATGAGTCACATCAAAGGATTTATCATCTGTGTAAGAGTACGTGAGACTTCAAATGACCAGATTGTACGAACTGGTCATCACAGATATCGCATTTGTAGGGTTTCTCCCCAGTATGGATTCGGGCATGTGCCTTCAATTGACCAGACGTTGTGAATTCTGCACCACAGGTATCACATCTGTAGGGTTTCTCCCCAGTATGAATGCGGACGTGTGTCTTCAAATTACTACACATTGAGAATTGTGCACCACAGGTATCACATTTGTAGGGTTTTTCCCCAGTATGGGTACGGACATGTATCTTTAAATCAGAACTAGTTGAAAAGTGTGCGCCACATGTATCGCATTTGTAGGGTTTCTCCCCAGTATGAATGCGGATATGTGTCTTCAAATTACCATACCTTGAGAATTGTGCACTACAAGTATCACATTTGAAAGGTTTCTCCCCAGTATGGGTACGGAAATGTATCTTCAAGTAACTACTTGTTGAAAATTGTGCACCACATGTATCGCATTTGTAGGGTTTCTCCCCTGTATGGATGCGAACATGTGTCTTCAAATGACAATTTCTTGAAAATTGTGCACCACATGTATCACATTTGTAGGGTTTCTCCCCAGAATGCGTTCGGACGTGAAGCTTCAAGTAACTACTTGTTGAAAATTGTGAACTACACATAACACATTTGTAGGGTTTCTCCCCAGTATGAATGCGAACGTGCGTCTTCAAAGCACAACGGTTTGTAAATTGTGCACCACAAGTGTCACATTTGAAGGGTTTTTCACCGGTATGACTGCGTACATGTATTGTTAAGTTACTGCTGTTTATAAAACGTTTTCCACAAGTGTCACATTTGAATCGTTTCTCAACAGTGTGAGTGTGCACTTTCACATTCATATTGACAGTGCTGCTGTTACTGACAAGTTTGAATACTCCACAGTTGTAGAGTCTTACCACATGGTGGATGTTCACTGGTGTCTCCAAAGCACTACTGTATGTAGAAAACGAACTGTGTATCACATATAATTATGTAACTGTACGTTCGAACACTCAGATAGGTAGAAATTAACTACACATCTCACATCTGGATGGTTTTAACAAGTTTGAGTGCGTACGTATACCACCCTGTAAAACAAGCTGAACACTTGTCACCCTTCAAGGGTTCCTCACGTGTGTCATGGCACGTTTCTAACTGTACCTGATGAATCTATGTTTAGATGATTTCTATCCACTGTGAGTTCGCATTTGCAGGTTTAAAGCCCCGCTCTGACTTGATTGTTTTCAACGGGAACGTGTTAGTTTGATGAAAAAGGTTTCTCATCCATCTAAGAGTGCATATATTCCTTTAAGTTATTACACGGTGAACTCTTTGATTTCTGTCACACTTGCATGGTTTCTCCCACCACGAGGGAGTCGGTGTCTCTGTAAATGTAAATTTTGATCCACAAGAGACAGTCACGTGTGTTCTCTTGTTCCTGAAGACAACGATGTGGACATTCCGTGACTTTCTCGATGTTCTACGTCGTGTTGGTGACAGAACTTGACAGTTGTTGTTGTCAGTGTGGGTGAGAGTCGATGCAACTTTGTTCCTTCATTGTAGACACTTGTGACACAAACTGCCGTTGACACACATCACAGTCATCTGAAACAACAACAGTCATTAGACGTGAGAAAGGTTAGTGACATAATCATACATGGGCGTATAGTACAGCGGCTAAGGGATATGAGTGTGCACTTTTTGACAAAAGCATGAAAATTGGTACACGAGTAGTTTATGATGTATACATTCATATAAAGCTAGGTACCCATCGCCATCGACATGGTATCTAGCTGCCATCTTGATTTAAAAAATGGCCGCCATTGAAATCCATTACCGAAGTTTCACGGCATCTAAACAACATTGAAACACGTTCTTGGTGTCTAAACCATCATTTTCAGGGTTAAGGAATTCATTTCTGCCACAGACCGTATCCTCAGATGACCGCCATATTGAAATTGAAGATGGCTGCCATGGAAATATATTAACCAAGTCGCTCAACTTCTAAGCAACATAGAAACATGAATTTTGTTGCGTCTAAACCAACATTGTCAGGGTCAAGGAATTAATCCCTGCCACATAATGTATCCTCCAATGACGGCCATAATAACATTCAAGATGGCCGGCATGCAAAATGCAATGCCTAGTTAGTTTGCCAAAAAGTGTCGACGATGGTGTCAACAATTGAAGACATGGCAACCCATTGCCTGAAGACAGGGGTGATATGCTAACACTTGATACAAAAGTCGTCACGAACAAAGACGCGGTGCAAACATTCTACACAGCTGAGAATATCGGGAAAAGACAATACAAAAGCTATGTGGAGGACAGACTAAAAGGCACACCTAACAAACCACTCAGTGATATTATTTCAAAAAACAAATTGCTACTTGATGTTTGCTTTGCACGAGGCGTACTAAAGAGAGGCAAAGTGCAATTTGAAGACAAACTACAATCTGAAGACAAACTGCAATCTGTTTGCAAGGCTCTACATAGCTTGCTAGAACAAGGAGACCTGGACCGTTTCTTTCAACACGAAAATCAAGCGTGTCATCCGTTTATTTCTGATATGGGACAATTCCGACATGGATTGAAATCTGACTTACTGGAATGCCTAACAAAATTTGATTCCTTATCAGAGAATGCTCCAGATGTCGATGCAAAGGTTTTGGATGATGCAGCCATCATACACGTGTTCAGGCCAGGGGCTAGTCGGACATTTGATGATTATGCTCAGCAAATATGTATTCCATATATTACCTCCCAGCTAGCAACTGTCAGTAGGGTCGACATTGCATGGCATAGGTATTTTGCTGACAGTCTCAAACAATCAACAAGGGAACGCCGAGTACATAACAGAACAACACAACGGCAGAGAATTCTTGCAGGAACCCTTATTCCAGCAAACTGGGAGAGTTTCCTGAGGATTTAGCAGAACAAAGATGAGCTATTTCGTTACTTGTCAGAATGTATCACGTCATTCGATGCCGGTGGAAAGATACTCATCAGCACAAAAGATGACACACTTGTGACCGCAAATCAGAATGACATCGGAGACACAGAATACCTTCAGTCGTGCACACACGAGGAGGCGGACACGCGTATGTTACTCCTTGTGGCACATTGCGTGAAACAAGGACTTTCCAAAGTGGCCATCTGGACAGTGGATACAGATGTGGTTGTTTTGGCGGTAGGCCATTTCCATGCTCTTGAGATCGATGAACAGTGGGTCAACTTCGGCGTTGGTACTCACTTTCGTCATATTGCAATTCATGCTATTGCAAACAAATTAGGTGTGTTGAAATCTAGAGCTTTAATGGTGTTTCATATCCTGAACGGGAGTGACACTGTCTCCTGCTTCCTCGGCCGAGAGAAGTAGTCGGCATGGTTGGCATGTCCGTATGTAACAGATGCCTTCCTCACACTCTCATCACAACCGGAAGTAGTCGACTCACCTACTCTAGATGAGTTCGAAAGGTTCATCGTCGTCATGTACAGCATGACATGACACTTAGTAAGATGGACGAGACAAGAAAGCACCTCTTCGCCCAGGGATCCGTACCATTGAGAATGTACCGCCAACCAAAGCAGCATTGTTTCAGCATGTCAGGCGGGCTGTGTACCAGGCCGGATATGTGTGTTCACAAGCTCTTGTGCCAGCTCCCCACCTGCCTAGTCCTGGACACTGGGGCTGGAGCCCAAGTGACACAGGATGGAAACCATTCTGGATTGACCTGCCAGAGGCATCAATGTCGTGCTATGAGCTAGTGCACTGTGGGTGCAAGAAGGGGTGTAAAAGCAAGTGTAAATGCCGGTTGTCTAGTCTGCAATGCACCGAGCTGTGTAGTTGCAGAGGAGCATGTGGCGACCCTTGACATCTCTGACTATACGATGGCTTATAATGCATGCGGTGAGTAAAACATGAGTGTTATTTTAACATGAGTATGATTATAGTCCACTTTTAAACACATAAGAGTCATGATCATCATTTAATAACCATATCTATGGATATCCATGGCATACCTAGATTAATGTTAATATTTTATTTTTGTAAACAGCATGAGTACAAAGCTAGTATTCCCCGTTAGGTGAATTAAAATAAAATATAAGATCTTGTATATCGGCCATTTTGAATTCCAATATGGCGGTCATCTGTGGATACAGCATGTGGCGAAATGGATTCTTTGACCCTGAAAATGATGGTTTAGACACCAAGAACATGTTTCTATGTTGCTTAGAAGTTGAGCGACTTGGTTAATAAATTTCGGCCATCTTGAATTCCAATATGGCGGTTATCCGAGGATACGGAATATGGCAGAAATGAATTCCTTTACCCTAAAAGTGATGGTTAAGACACCAAAACCGTGTTTCTATGTTGTTTAGATGCCAAGAAACTTTGGTAATGGATTTCCATGGCGGCCATTAAAAAAATCAAAATGGCGGCTATATACCAAGTCGATAGCGATGGGTACTTAGCTTTATATGAATATATATAGCATAAACTACGTGTGCCAATTTTCATGCTTTTGTTAAAAACTGTACAATTCGTCAAATGTGTGGCTCTTAGATGCTGTACTGGTAGACTTTTGAAAGGGATTGGAAGCATTTAATGTAAAATCACGTCAAACAAAATAAAGTATATTATTATTATATGTATTCTAAAATACTGGCCGTCCACGTTGTGTGCTGACAACAGGCCTGGGGTAATAGTGATATGTAATTGTAATGATTACAAATATTGAAGTAATAGTATTATGTTGAACAAAAACTCAATGTAATAGTAGCTGCTACATAAATATTTGATTTCGTTAGGTTCCACTGGTTTCTCCAGGTTTTATGGTTGCCCCCCCTTCTTTTTTGCCAACTTCAGCATGGCCCTGGTAAAGTTTTCCCTAGTTTTATGAGTGGTTACACAGGAAGACACACTGGTACAGGTACAGTGTGACTGCTGCAATGACTAAAGTGAATAAACTGGGCTTTCACTGCTTTGAAGCCAGTTATGCCAAGTGCAAAGTTGCCAACTACCCTTTTCAAGTAAGCCTATTGGTTTGGTGACTGCCTCCATGGTGCACTGTTTAACCGCTTTACCCCATTTACCCATATTGGGACCTCAAAGAAATCTACACTTTGTAGTAATACTAGCTTCTTTTCTGTTAGACCTGCTCCTATTGGCTAATAAAGACTATCAGTCTGCCACTGAAGCCATGTACAGTTTATACAGCATAACTGAAAGGGCTGTTTGTAAAATCTGGTCAGTGGTAGGAGCTGGGGTCAAACAGATGAAAAGTCTACTCTCAGTCTGGCTGAACCAGACTGGACCAGTATCTAGATATAACTGTACAGCTTGCTCGTTATTTGAGGATTAAATTTCATTGCAATGTATTATATTACTATTATTTTGTTTCCTTCCTATTACTATTACATGCTGAATTATTCCTAGTACTATTAATTTTTTTATTGGAAAATGTTATGGTATAATGCATAGTATATATATATATATATTTATGTGTGTGTGTCATAAAAATAAAACGTTCTATACTTAAACAGTCGAGTTAGTAGGCACTAGTTTGTGGTATATATATTTATGCATACTGTGCATTATACCATAACATTTTCCAATTAAAAAAATTAATAGTAATATGAATAATTCAGCATGTAAAAATAATAGTAATAGGAAGGAAACAAAGTAATAGTAATAAATTACATTGCAATGTAATTTAATGCTCAAATAACAAGCAAGCTATACAGTTAGATCTAGATACTGGTCCAGTCAGTTTCTGCTGTATGCAATCATAACAGGGTTCAATTTCAGGACCAGCGCTATTTATTATGTATATAAACAACATTTGTAATGTTTCAGAAATTTTTAAGTATATTCTATTTGCAGGTGACACTAACTGATTTTGTTGCGATTGTGATTTACATGAACTGATCCAGAAGACAAATGATGGGTTAAACAAACTTCATGTATGGTTTGCTGTAAATAGGTTATCACTAAATGTTACATAAACACAATACATGATATTTGGAAATCACATATTGAATTCAAGTATTTCTATAAAGATAAATAAGGAAGAAATAAGTACAACTGAAGTCGTAAAATATTTAGGTGTTATGACTGACGACAAGTAAACATGGAAAAATCACATTTGCTTTGTGAAATCAAAACTGTCAAAGTGTTGTGCAATTACGTACAGAGCTAACTTCTTGATTAACAGAAGTGGCATGTCTATATTATACCACTCACTATTTTTGCCTTATATTATGTACTGTACTTAAATATGGGGCAACACTTATTGAACAAATGTCGAATGCCTAGTCTTGCTACAGAAAAAAGTAATAATGTTACTCAGTGGTGCTTAGAGGTTTGGAGCATACGTCAAGGTTATTCTGTAATATGCGCATTATTAAAGTACATGATATAGTGGAGTTGACAACTGCTGTATGTTTAAGGCATATCATAATCAGTTTTTTTAGTATGTATTAATCTGTCTATGCAACCAGAAAAGTCCGTAATTTTACACAATATTATGCTTGTACTAACTTTGGTATGTGTCTATCAGTTAAAGGTGTTAAACTCTGGAATTCTCATGATAACTCACTAATCTGTTGTCACAATATTCATCTTTTCTAAAACAAATACAACGAAAAATTATTGAAAAGTTATGTATTTAATGAGTAGGTATTAACAAGACTGGTGTTGGGGTGATATTATTACTTTAACTTCTTTTTACAAACGGCCTACAATAATTTGGACATTATAATTATGTATTATAAGTCATGCCACATGTTATACAATGTTACAGAGGTTTTATAGGTGTAATAGGGCAAGTATTTATAAGTGTTACACCTCTTCCTGCCATTTCAACAATTGTATACATCTGTAATTTAATAATTAGCTACTTTACAATGTTGTTGCTGTTGTTGTTAAAAATAAAGTTTTATTCATAACGTATATGTAGTTTTCACCAGCAATTTTAGGAATCATGTTGCACCATATCGATATTATTAATCATAACCAATTACTTCTCCTTTCTCGATAGCCGGGAACATGGATTGCCAAAGCCGGGTAAATTACCTGGGTCCCGGCTTTTGACTTAACAATAACAAAAATCCAAATTAATTGTCAGAAAATTTGGTTTTATTGAAATACTTAGTTTCAATATAAAAACACAACGCCGCTCAAAAGTTTACATGACACAAATCAGAATAGCTTGACTTGTTTTTATAGTTGATAATTACTCAATGTATCAACATACATACATAATACAATGACTGATCATATGTACTCGTGTACACATTGACGGACATATGGATACTTAGGTATATATTTCAATACGTATTACGAATTACAAATAAAGCTATTATGAATACAACTGGATTCATAATTTAAAATAAAAAAGTTTGTTGTGTATGTTAAAAAAACATATAGACTGTGGGTGTAAATTTTATTAATGATAATACTTGGTGTATTGTTAACTGTCTCTACTATGCTGTGTCTAATGCCTTTGTTGGCAAATTCATGTTTGAATCTGGACATCTACAGATTATTTCTTTCACGTGTGCAGTGCTGATGAATATCATAGATGTGTGTATCTGGAAAAACATTGAAGTAGTAGGGTAAAAGATTATTAATTAATTTATAGTAAAATATTAATGGCTGGATTTTATAAATGTCATCCAACTTTAGCAATTTGAATATTTAAAAAATAGGACTGGTGTAATATATTTACTTAAGGATATTATTCGTATTGTTTTTTTTCTGTAATTTGAAAATTCGATGTGCCTGATGACTCTATAAAAGTAAGCCATAATTAATATGAGGGAGAATAAGAGCATTGTACATAATAATGTATTAAGTGATAAAAAGTGTTTATGTTTATTTAATGTGCCTACTGTTTTATATACTTTATTTGCTATTTTGTTTGAATGACTCTGCCAGTTAAAATGATTATTTATTGTTATGCCTCACAGCGTTTACCGTGCTATCGGTTATAGCCAATGAAAAAGATATGTTAGCACACGTGACGTAATTGTCTAGGGAAGAATCACAATCGTTTATTCGACCATAAAATACAAAAAGAAATCTATGGTCAGGGAGACTCTTACTGAAGCATTATGCGTGCCGCTAACATAAGAGAGACCCTGTTGTAAAATGTATAATTATAATACAAAGTTATAATATAACAGTAATGTTTGTATTAAATATGATTTTATAAGTAATATGCATTAATTTACAGTGCTTAACACTAACTCACTAAAATTAACTAACTACTATCACTAACTAATATCAAACAAGCAAAATAATACATTAGAATAATAATATATAAATTACACTAATGTTAAAATAAAACTGACATTTATTCAATAGTAAAACATTGTTAATTATTTATCTAAAAAACATATAAACAATTAGCCAATAACACTAATTAATAGTAATTAACTGTTTAATAGCCCTACTAATATTAATAAAAACACAAATACTTAACGCTAAAAATATTAACTGTATAAAATGCAATACAGTACAATCGTTTTGTTACAAAACACATTAATGGTGATTCGTTCTGAACAGTCATAACTAAACAACATAAAAGTTTATAAACGTTTAAGCTAGGTTTATCTGATTTTCAGTTAGTACAAATATAACAGTTTGAGATAAAACACTCAGTTTCATAATTCCTTATGAAGTATTTTTAGAGTATATTGAGAAGCTTTGGAGAGAACAAGTATCAATCTTATATATATCTTCTTATTTCTGAGTTTAGATGGTGCATTGTTAAAAGTGAATAACTGAACGTCTAATGCAATTGGTGGAAAAATTATGATTTACTCGGTTTATGTAGATAGTATTACTGTTTCTGGTATGATAGAACTTCATGAATTTTTTAATTATGTACAATGGGCATAGTATTAAAACATTATGGTATTTTTGTATTTACAAGTTTATAACAGAATGTTAATTGTTGGAGTTTAAATATATCAATCATATTAATATCATCCAGCTTTAAAATAGCCATGTTTTTTAAAATGGAGTTGGTATGAGCATTATATTTAGAAGATGTCATATATCTAAGAGATTTCTTCTGAATTTTTGGTAAACGATTTATTTGGCATCCCATGCTAATATTGCGTAGTTGAGATGAGATAAGATTTAACTTAAAGCGTTATACATTTTGAATAAAATGTTGCAAGGTAGAATGTGTTTTAATTTATTAAAAATCCCAATAGTCTGTGAGATTGTGTTACCTATTCTATTTACATGATTTTTCCAACACATGTGTCTGTTAAAAGTAAGGCCTAGAAAATTTAAATCATCAACCGGAAATAATACAATACCATTCATTTTAATCTTGGGTACAGTTGTCTTTTTAAAGCGGTATAAAATATCATAAGTTTTGTTTTGTTAACATTAAGTGATAACTTATTAACTTGCAACCATGTTGTTACATTGTTTAAATTTCATTGTTGATATTTTGACTGATGTTGCTATCATTTATATCATTAAAAGCATTTAGATTGCTAGTTAAGGTAGTGTCATAACCATATATGATTGTATTGAACAATATAGTATCATTGGCTATGTCGTTTATATCAATGATAAATAAAGGGGGTCCAATCCATCCTGGGGAACAGCACTTTTAATATCTATTATTTCTGACTTAGTAAATGAAAAATCAACATATTGTTTGCGGTTTCTTAAATAACTTCTAAGAAGGCTTAAGGCAGTGCCTTTAATACCGTAGTAGTGTAGTTTGTATAATATTAAATATTTATATAATTTCATCATCGCTTTTGATACATCAAGATAACTATTGAAAGGGATTTTGCCGTTATCCATTGCATTGGCAGCTAATTCCGTAAAACAAAGTCAAGCCCAATTCTCGTTAGTCACACACAGAGATCGGATAGATCTCGCGAAATTCAAAGGGATGGATTTTGGTGTGGGTCGAACAACAACCCGGTAACTCTAGAAAAGCACATTATAAATTCGGGTATTATCGCTCACAACAATTACAGTCGGTTTACCTTGATTAATAATTTCCAGATTCGTCACTGCCAGAAGATACAGATGAAGAAAAAGGCAGCACATTGATGGCACTGTCTCTTGTCTGTTCCTAAAGGTAGTACTGGAGCTGGCAACAAGGTTATTTAAGTAACTATCCTTTTACGAAAATAATGCGTTATCTCATCGAACGATAATGTGCTGCCACCTATTAGTCTGTAACACAACTTTTAGTTATACAGGTTCTGCCACCTGGCGTTTATTATCGTGCTCATTTATCAACCCCAACACTACAGTTAGGCCAACGTACCCCCGCCATGCGCCATCCTGTCTTATCACCAGTTATCAGGCCATTGTTGTCTCCATGCAATTTTTTTATTGCAAACGTACACTTTGAGATGAAGATTCTGAAGTTTTCCTCATAAGAATATAATTAGTTGATATGAAATTATATGTTAAAATTTTGCAAATTTGACCATACATGGGCAATATAAGGTTTAGTAGTGAACATGCCTCAACTGGGGCATTTTTTATAAACACTTTTTAGAGTAAAGTCCTCATAAGACAATAATTTGCATGAGGACAAGTACGCAAGAATATATATTTTCCGTTGCAAACAGTGTAACATTCTCCATAACAGGGCATTTAATTTCCTTGGGAAACAGGGCAATGCAGGGTAAACTTCTCACGGACAATTTCACACAAGGTCTTATAGAGAATACATTTGTGAGAAAAACCCTTATAAAAACGGAAATTATTGGAAAATCCATTGGGCTAAATACTTATCTTAATCACGAAGATTAACAGGTCTGTTAATACAATTATTCAGAATATTGTTAATAGCGACATATACAGTTCGTCGCAGTTGCGGAATCAGTGGATTAAGGCTCTGTATAATTGTTAAATATCCTGTTTTTATGAACATATTAATTTTTTTTATTTATTTATTGATGTATCTGTTTTATATGGATGTTTTGTCGATGTATTTTTCTCCAATATGGACACCATGTTAGTCTAAAATAAAAACATTTTTATTAGTAGTATTACTTAAACATCCTGTTAGATAACAAAGGATGCGTTTATGACAGATATCATCAAGAAGAATTTGAGAAGGTTTTGTTAAAACGGAATAAAATAATATGACGCGAGATCTGTGCTCCCAACAGCATAATTACATAGTAATGATATTATGTAGTGTTAGCGAAAACATGAACACATTCTTGAACCATGACATATATGTATTATATATTGGGCTGAATTGTTGAATTTGTGCTATATGCAGATTTCGGTGCTTTAACAACCTTTGATTTCCGTCTTGGAACTGTGTATTAAGCCCAGATCCTTTCTTGCATATTGTATTGTTTGTTTCATGTGTGAAAATGGAACTATGTGTTGTTTTGTATAACAAGGTGGAGTGGATTCAGCAGATGCTGGTCTGTTTGAAGAGATGTATCTGGTTCAGCCTGAAGATCAAGGTGGTCTTATATATATAAGCGCAACAACGGTACAACGACAGCCACTGTGCGACCTGTTGTATTATAGAGAGATGCAATGGAATTCTAAAGAAAAGGTAGCACTGTCTACACACTGGTCTAAGGTACGCTTGTTTCTGCTGCTTTTTGATTTGCTGAATTTCACATTAGATACGTCATTAGTCAGCAATATAGGTCAGTTGGGACTAAGGACACCTGTTAACTTGTAACAAAAAAATTATTTGTATCAAATTGAAACGAGGCCTCTCGATGACGGTGATGTAAACATCTGCATTATTTAAATCTATCGGACTGTGAAATTATTGTAACGACTCGATATATATACACAATAATGGTTTAATTACAAAGCCAACGAACAACACCTAATTCACACCAGCAACACAACTTGTCCACTGCATCCGTTAACGTCGTTACCGCTCTCCTGCGTTGGAGTCCGTAGGGGTGTCACTGCAGACAGGGTGGGGGAGTCAACGCCACAGGACCACTGTGCCTATATTTTAGCTATAACTACGACTACGTAGCATGGCATAGTTTTGAGGAGGTGCATTTTATACATACGACTACACCACATCATAAAAAAATCCAACTACACCCACCCAGTGACATGTCTAACTGCACCCCCCTTGATGCTACTCCAAAAAACTTCCAACCCGTATGTCTGGTCAGGCCAATCGGAACTATTATTTTTGTCTCAGCGGGTGGATACAAAAAAGGGTGTTGCACCCCAAACCATATGGACATAGGTTGTAATGTATTACGAGTGTAATGTATGAAAACAAGACGAGGTGAAAGAAATCAGTATACTATACCCTTGTACATGCACATAACTACATAGATGATTATTGCCTGTCCCCTTTCATTGTTATTCCTAACAATTATAGTATGTTGCGCCTCTGGGCTCAGAATACTGGAGGTACGGGCGCTTTAAAAGTTCATTATTATTATTAATATTAGAATACTTCCCAGTAGCCCAAACGCAGCCCTATTGTACTTAATATTTGAAGGTACTACGATCTTTAAAATTGTTTAATGTTGCTAGTGAACTTCAATAATATATTTATTATAGTAAACTTATTTTGTCACTGGATCGAAGCAGCCTATTATTTAGCAATGTGTGTAAAATTACATTTTCTCTTAGGTACGAGCCAGCAAAGGCATGCCAGATTATCATGTGCTGCATTGTGCTACACAACATCGCCGTCAGCCTGAGGGTACCGGTTCCCGAACACCCTGGTGATGACCACAACGACGGTGGCAACGATAATGACAACGCAGGTGGTCCCACAGTATCAGGCAGAGCGACACGAGACAGATTGCTACAGCGGTATTTCAGCGGGTACTGATATTTATTAATTTTCTTTAAACATGAAGTATGTCTTGCAATGAATAAATACAGTTATGTAAACAAATCAACATGTTGGCCTGACAGTAACTTTGGCAGTGGCATAACAAAACACTTCACTAGCAAATAGACGATGACAACAGCCACATGCTAGTTACATAGTACATCGGAATATAAAGCATTCTTTCAAGAAATGCATGGACAAATATTACGCCTTATTACGGGCATATAGTAGAATACTCCAACAGGTGTAGAGTAATACTCATAAAGAAATCGAATAGACACAGAGACTGCCAGTGTCACTCTACAGACACAATGTTTTTTTCAATCGTCTGATGCCATGTCTGATTCTTCCGACGCACATACAAGCGAGTCAATCACTTTGGGCGGTAATCCCATATCTACTTCAAGTTCATAAACGTCGGACCTGAACAACAAATTGGGAAACAGTTTTATTTGTTGGTGTATATGTAGCGTCAGCAGGAGGATGGACATTTCTGGAAGTTACTGTAATTATAAGTGTCAATGATGTACTGTTGACGGATGCATAACAACACAAATATAGCAAAGTAAACATCATATGTAATATATTTATTACTAAACGACAAAGCCATTTGACACGTAATTGGGAATGGTTTAAATTTATTATTTTAAAAAGGTGGCTCCTACATTAGTGACAACCTATCAGTACAAGACGAATCTCTGTCCGATATTAAAATATACTTTGTAAAGCTTCATGAATGTAAACATAGTTATGTGAGCATTATATTATGTGCAACGACATCGTTCAATACGTACTCTTATATCTAATTACTATATGAGATCAACATTACTGATGTTACACGAGTAGATATTCAAACACTCTAAACACGTGTAATCGCTATAGGTCAACATATGGACGTAATGTGTAACTGATTGCGTTACATAGCATGGAGTCCATTACAACACATTTATTTGGACTTTCCACACTATGTTAGACGAGCAACATGGCCACTGATCTTATGTAAGTATAGGCGGCCATACGAGAGATCGCAGCTGCAGACGCAGGTTGACGATATCAATAAATACGTCACAGGAAAAAGCATAAATTGACCGTGAAGTATATGAACTGTTTACCTACTCTACACCCTAGTGCAAGAATCTTCTGAAAATAAAATAAATATTAATGACGTGGATTATGTTTGTAATAAACATTACAATATTCCTGCTGTGGCCGCAACTGACAATTCAACATTCTAACTGTTCATGACGCAGCTGTCAGAAACGTTGTGAGGCGTAACACAGACATCACATTCTCAAATGTTTTTATATCTTATGACAACGAAAGACACCGTCAGTAAGCATTGTTTACTTCAAGTGTCGCATAATTTCACAACCACACAACTGTGAACAAATACTTGCTTAAAGTACTAAAGTATCTATGCTGATTTTCAGCTATCATATTTGAAAGGTTTGAACAAGATATGTATTCTTAGCATGGGTGTACACGTGTACCTTTAGTGAACCACTGACTTTTGGCAAACAAACTGTGTCCTAAATGAGTCACACCAAAGGTTTTTTCATCTGTGTAAGAGTACGTGTGACTTCAAATGACCACATTGTACGAACTGGTCACCACAGGTATCACATTTGTAAGGTTTCAATCCCCAGTATGGATTCGGACATGTGTCTTCAAATTACTACACATTGAGAATTGTGCACCACAGGTATCACATTTGTAGGATTTCTCCCCAGTATGGGTACGGACATGTATCTTCAAACCAGATCTAGTTGAAAAGTGTGTACCATATGTATTACATTTGTAGGTTTTCTCCCCAGTATGAATGCGGACATGTGTCTTCAAATTACCATACATTGAGAATTGTGCACCACATATATCACATTTGTAGGGTTTCTCCCAAGTTTGGGTACGGACATGTATCTTCAAGTAACCACTTGATGAAAATTGTGCAACACATGTATCGCATTTGTATGGTTTCTCAACAGTATGGATGCGGACATGTGTTTTCAAATGTCAATTTCATTAAAATTGTGCTCCACGTGTATCACATTTGTAGGGTTTCTCCCCAGTATATACACGATTTAGTGGAGTTGAGAATTGTTGTATGTTCAAGGCATATCATAATCAGTTGCTAAATAAAGATCAACAGTTTTTTTAGTATGCATGAATCTGTGTATGCAACGAGAAAAGTCCGTAATTTTACACAATATTATGGTTGTACTAACTTAACTATGTGTCTATCAGTTATACTTGCAGACCTGGGGCCGAGTACATTTTCATGAGTACAAGTACGAGTTCTTTGACGATGGATAGGTACGAGTATGAGTACATTGGTAAAAGCTGAGTACACGTAAAAGAACGAGTACATTTTTAAAAATATAAATATTAAATAGTAACGTATTTTAAAATTATTTATTAATCTAATTTATATAACTCAGCACAAGTGAATATGCAATGGCAGTTAATCAATTTTTTATGAGGAAAACTAAAAAACCTCTATTTCATCAACAATGAAATTCACTTCTTTGGCATTCATTTCAGTGGAATCGTATGATCTTATAATCTATTTGCCATTGAACCAAATGGACACGAGTTGTTCACAGGTTGAGTCTTTCAGGCTGCACCGTTGAGGGCAGAATACTTTCTCACTACACTACTGTGGTGGTGGTGTTGCTTTGTTATGTCACTAATGATATGATTTCCCTCCAGACGCAATTGTTGCACACTTAACACACCAACAAGCCATATTCTTTCAATTTTTGGCAAAGTTAATAGAGTATTATTAATATACTCACATAGCTTTAAAACATTCCCAAATACTGTGTTACACCACTAGACATTTCAAACATTTATTTCGTTAATAATTGTTATTTTGGCTACGTTATTAATTCCTTTAGATTACAACTAATATCACACTAAGCCAAATGTTTGTGGGTATTCTGTAAAGTTTGACATTTCCTCATAAAATAACTCCGTATGAGTGAGCAAATTCCTCCAGTGTTATTTAATTTCTAACTATTGTTTACAAAGTATACCTATATTTCATATTTTAAAATTATCTGCCACAAAAGTGTTACAGAATATGGCACTATATACAATCTCGACATACACAATATTGCATATTCAAAACACATATTTAATAAGATTTAACAAGATTGCCATCCAGAGAATTAACTCTAGATTGCAGGCGGACAAGGAAGCCTTTTGGCTTATCGAGAGTCCAACCCTTTTATTTACATATATGCAGCCCTTCTGAGGTATGTGTCGATTTTATTTTTAAACATATTCACACTACTAGCACCCACACAGTCGTCAGATAATATGTTGCATTCATTCTCAGTCCTTTGTGAAAATGAGAACATTCTTACGTCTAACCTACACTGCTCCTTTACTAATGTAACTTCATGTCCTCTAGTCTTTCTATCTTTCTTAACTGAAAAAAAACATATTTCTATCAATATTTTCATAACCATTCAATATTTTAAACACTTCTATCTGATCTCCTCTCAATCACCTGGTCACTAGTGTTGTTAAACCACATTCTTTTAGGCGTTTTTCATAACTATGATCCCTCAGTATTTGTATCATTTTAGTCGCTCTCCTCTGTACTCTTTCTAACATATCTATGTCCTTCTTGCGGTATGGCCTCCACGCTTGTATACAATATTCTAAATGAGGCCTAACTATTGTTTTGTACAGCGGTATTATTAGTTCTTTTTCTTTATATGCTATATTTCGCCTAATCAATCCAAGGATTTGATTTCCTTTTGAAGCTGCAATTCCACACTGCTCGGAAACCTTCATGTCAGCACCAATTGTCAGCCCTAAGTCTTTTTCTTTTACAGTAGTACTTAGTACAGTTCCCCCATATTCTGCATATTCGTTCCCATGTCCTGTGTGAAGGCATTTACATTGCCCAAAATTGAACAACATTTGCTATTTTTCAGACCATTTGTTCAACCTGTCAAGATCATCTTGTAAATGCTGTCTATCTCCATCACTTTTAATCCTTCTAAACACTTTTGTATCATCAGCACATTTCAACACCTTGCTAGTTATATCATCGTCCAAATCGTTTATATATATTAAGAATAACATAGGTCCCAGTACTGAATCCTGTGGAACCCCACTCAAAACTGATTTCCAGTTTGAAGCCTCCTCATCAACAACTACCCGTTGTCTTCTGTCAATCAGCCATTTTTCTATCCAGTTAATTATGGGCCTTTAGTTTAAGCAGTAATCTTTGATGTGGCACTTTGTCGAAAGCTTTTTGAAAATCTAAGTAGATGATATCTACTGGTGATCCCTCGTCTACCCACTTAGTGATATCTTCCAAGAAACATAACATATTTGTTAAGCATGACCTCGCTTTTAGAAACCCATGTTGAGATGGGTTTATCAAGTTATGTTTAACAAGAAAATCCACCATGTGATCTTTAGTTAGTCTTTCTAATAATTCACAAATCACAGATGTTAAACTCACTGGTCTATAATTATTTGGCTTGTTTCTCGAACCTTTTTAAAATAACGGTATAATGTTTGCTTCTTTCCATTCTAAAGGAACCACTCCCTCTTCTAATGACAAGTTGAAAACTGTTGCAAGCGGTATGTTAATTTGTTAAACAATTTCCAATAGTAGTTTGGGTGGAATACCATCCAGTCCAGGTGATTTATTATCCTTCATAGCCCTAATTTTCTTAGCTACCATTTCTGGGATTACAATTAACTGTCTTAAATAGTCTGATTCTGCCTCCTTGAACTTAGCCTCTGGTACTGGCAGTGAACTAATGTCTTCTCTGGTAAACACTGAACTAAAATATTCATTCAGGTTTTCTGCCATTAAGAATCCCTCTGATATTATATTTCCAGCACTATCTTCCAGAGGACCGACCTTATCCTGAACTTTCTGTTTGCTTCGAACATACGCATAAAAACTCTTGCTGTCATATTTTATATTCCAAGCTAATTTATGTTCATAACTTCTCTTTGAATTTCTATTTTCAGCTGTAGCTTGGTTTAGTGCTTCTTTATAAATGTTGTAGTCTTCGTCATTTCCAGTACGTCTATATGACTTCCACATCATTTCTTTATACTTAATTTTTCCAATGGCTTCATTCAATAAGTGTTTCTTTTTGGACCGTTTCCCGTGTTTTTTTAAGGGAACAAATTTGACGATGATGCATTCAATTTCACTCGTTAAGATATTCCAGCATTCTGTTGCTGTCTTATTCTTCAGTGTGTTATTCCAGTCTATCTTTGCTAAATATTTCCTTATGTCCTTATATTTTCCTTTGTGGAAATTTCTCCTGTACTGCTTTTTACTATTCCTTTCTGATTTTACTTTGATGGTAAAATGTATCTGGTTGTGATCACTATTCCCCAGTGGCTCACATATCTTGACATTGTCAACTAATTCATTCTGTGAGGACAAAACTATGTCTAACACATTCTCTCCCCTGGTTGGTTCTAGCACATGTTGAGAAAGGAAACTATATTGTACTAAAACTAAAAACTTGTGGTCCTCACTACCCATACTCTGTAGAGATTTCCATTTTATATGCCCATGGTTAAAATCCCCCATAATAACACAGTCCCGTTTGCTCACTTCCCTTATAGCGTTTTGTATTTTTTCATTCTCATCTATGCTTATGTTTGGACTTCGATAAACTAATCCAACCGTTAACGTTGAGTTTCCTGTAAATATGTTACACCAAACAGCTTCTTTGTAATCTGCTTCTCTGTCTAATTTTATTTCATAAGCCTGGATAGATTCTTTAATATATAAAATAACTCCACCTCCCCTTCTCCCTAGTCTATCTTTCCTAAACATTACATATCCTGTCAGTCCCAATTCGGCATCTGATATATCGGTGGTTGCCCATGATTCGGTTATACCTATTATGTGAGGATCAATATCTTCTACCATAATGCGTAGTTCAATTATTTTGTTTACTATACTCCTTGCATTTAAACAAACACATTTATATCCAGCTTCAGAACAGTTTTCCAGACTGTTCTTTTACTGAATTATTTGTGCTGTCTTTATCTATGCGTCTCGTTTCAGGCTTCTCTGCGGGTCCCCCTTGCGAATCTAGTTTAAATATGGTAGAAGATTACTTTTACATTCTCGTTGGTTTCTACCATGGATCGCAAACGTAATTTATATTGCTATTATGTGAACTAAGAACAGTAACACAACTCTCTAGCTCTGCTGTGCTGTCTATAGGATATAAATAATAAACATGTATTATGTGGATATGTGCTAACACATATTTTTTGTTTTCAGTTACATGCTGGTACATTGCCAGGCCAGAGCATGGCAAGGAGACATACAGTGATGTGTAGCTGTCTTTAGATTAATTTAGAGATTAATTGCCACATCTGAGCGTGTTTAGTTTAATTGTCTCTAAAGAATTACTAACATGTATTATTATTAGTGTCCTTCAAATCACTGATTACAAGAGTATACTAGGGAAACGTTTGATGACTTTATTACCGAGACTGGTCCGTCTACTCTGACTCTCTGACAGTGTAGGCAGTGTAATTACCAGCCCTATCCACTAATAAATGGTCGTAGTCAAGATGGCTGCTAATGGGGTCCGTTGGCTCAATAAAACTGGCTGACCAGCTGTCCAGTTATAAATAGAGGTCAGTGGTTAGTACTCTCAGCCAGTGCCAAGTGGTATGGTCTTCAGACTACATCAAAGGCATTTCCTCTCTAACTGGTGGATTAACTGCTAATTGGCTCTTTATGGACATCCTGGTGGCTTAATTAAACAAACAGGTTTATGGCCTGAACTGCTAGCCTACAATTAGTTTTTGCTTAACACGGTGTTTCTGACTGTGAAACGATGCTGCCTTTTTGCCATGTTTGGGTATCATAGTCATGGTTATCAGAGAATGAGGATGTACTATGTGTAGGTATGGTAAGGTGGTATTCTATCAGAAATAACAAAGTATTAAAAAAATAGTTGAACATTTAAATATTTCAGGAAAGTTTTATTTTATTACCAAATATATTTATTTTCTCCAGTACATATTGAGGAAGTACTCAGATGTACTCGTAAAATCTGAGTACAATGAGTAGGAGTACAAGTCCATGACCCATAAGTTTCATGAGTACGAGTACTTAAAAAATGTACTCGAGTACACGAGTACCGAGTACTTCGGCCCCAGGTCTGACTGTTAAAGGTGTTAAACTCTGGTGGAATTCTCATGCTAACTCACTTATCTGTTGCGACAATATTCATCTTTTCAAAAACAACTACAAATACATTTTTTTGAAAAGTTATGTATGTAATGAGTAGGTATTAAAAAAAGACTGGTGTTGGGGTTATATTATTACTTTAACTCCTGTTTACAAACGAACTAATATGATTTGGACATTATAATTATATATTATGTATTCTAAGTCATGTCACATGTTATACAATGTTACAGAGGTTTTATAAGTGTAAAAGGGCAAGTATTTATAAGTGTTACACCTCTTCCTGCCATTTTTCGACAATTGTATATATATGTAAGTTAATAATTAGCTACCTTACTATGTATGTTGTTGTTGTTGAAAATTAAGTTTCATTTATAACGCATATGTAGTTTTCACCTGCAATTTTAGGAATCATATTATCAATATTATTAATCATAACCAATTATTTATCCTTACTCGATAGCCGGGAATATGGATTGCCAAAGCCGAGTAAATTACCCGGGTCCCAGCTTTTGACTTAAAAATAACAAAAACCCTGTCTAATATTCAATCCAAATCTTCTACTTATTATAATATGTCTACGAAGTCTGCCACTCAGACTCTGTCGGTATCTGTATAATTATACTAGCAAAATGTCCTAAGGACACATCATGACTGTGCACGTGAGCCATGGTGGCTCGTGTTAGATGTATGTTTTAACTTTATTTTTTAGATGTTTCACAACTGTGTCTATGTAGTGAAGGAGAAAGGACGTAATAGGTAGTTGTATTCAACAACTGACATCCATACTGTAACTCCTTATCTCTTATTTGTCTGATGTAATGCAAATAAATTGTCAGAAAAGTTTGTTTTAGTGAAATACTTACAGTTTCCTTACGGAAATACAGCGCTGCACGCGAGAAAAAAAGTTTAGTAACAACGTTTAATTTTTTAATGAACGTATGCGTTCATCCATATATAGCTTATTATGTCGTCTTCAACAATATGAAAATCCACTTTTTGTGAATATTTTGTTATATTGATGTATTTTTTAGAAGGCATATTTTTAAATGTTATATTGGATTACCCAACTGTATATATAACGTTGAACGCACATTTTTTATATATAGTTTTTTTATTAACCATCTATTTTTATTTCATGTGTGTCTATAGCTTTGTATTTAATTTTTATTGAACAAGATTTAACAAGATTGCCATCCACAGTCATCCAGACGGCATGTGGACAAGGAAGCTTTTGGCTTATCGAGAATCCAACAATTGTCCACGTACAACCCGCCCTCGCCAGATAGCTGTCAGATAATTTTTTTAACATATTCACACTGCTAGCATTAACACAATAATCAGATAATTTGTACCAGTCGTGTATTGTCCTCTGAGAGAATGAGTATTTTCTCATATCCAACCTACACTGTTCCTTCACTAATGCTGCACTGTGCCCTCTGGTTACACTACCTTCTTTCAGTTTGAAGAACATAGTTCTATCAATATCCTCATAACCATTTAATATCTTAAATGTGGCCTAACTATTGCGTTGTACAATGGTACAATTAGCTGTTTCTCCT
The DNA here is from genome assembly GCA_020002185.1 of Paraescarpia echinospica. Classification (NCBI taxonomy): domain Eukaryota; kingdom Metazoa; phylum Annelida; class Polychaeta; order Sabellida; family Siboglinidae; genus Paraescarpia; species Paraescarpia echinospica. Next base: position 20,270,452 of record CM034544.1, read on the forward strand.
TATATGTGATATTTCTCATAACTAGCCCTAGAACAGTGTATTTAGTTACCCTTTAAAGCAGCAATTCCACTTAGCTCAAAAACTTTCATGTCAGCACTAACTGTTACTCCTAAGTCTTTTTCTTTTACAGTTTTACCTAATATAGTATCCCCCATTATGTATTGTTTGTTCACATTTCCATGTCCCATGTGGATGCATTTACACTTCCCAAAATTGAATAACATTTGCCATTTTTCAGACCATTGTTACCAATTTGGCTAAATCATCCTGTAAAGTGTGTTTATCTGCATATGTTTTAACTGTTCTAAACACTTTTGTATCGCCTGCGAATTTCAGTATTTTGCTTGATAGATCATCATACAAATCATTTATATATCTAAAGAATAATATAGATACCAACACCGACCCCTGTGGCACTCTACTCAAAACTGATTTCCAGTTTGAAATCTCCCCCTCTACTACAGCTGTATTACTCTCTGTCTTCTGTCTGTCAACCATATATGTATCCAACGGATCACACCATCCCCTATAAAATGGGCTTTTAGTTTAAGTAACGGTCTTGGATGTGGCACTTTATCAAATGCTTTCTGAAAATCTAAGTAGACAACATCCACTGGTGACCCATCATCTACCCACTTTATAATTCTTAAAAAAAATCATAAGAGGTTAGACAAGACCTAGCTTTTAGGAACCCATGTTGAGATTAATTTATTAATTTGTGTTTTATAAGGAATTCCACCATGTGGTTTTTAATTAGCCGTTCTAATAATTTGCATAAA
>CM034544.1:20272230-20456135 GCA_020002185.1 Paraescarpia echinospica
CTCCTAGTAGCCACACTCGCCTCTTTCTATGTTCACTATTACGCTAACATCGGGGGCAGTCTGGTAGCATCTCCTCCTAGTAGCCACACTCGCCTCTTTCTATGTTCTCTAATACGGTAACATCGGGGGCATTCTGGCAGCATATCCTCCTAGAAGCCACACTCGCCTGTTTCTATGTTCACTAATACGCTAACATCGGGGGCAGTCTGGCAGCATCTCCTCCTAGTAGCCACACTCGCCTCTTTCTATATTCACTAATACGCTAACATCGGGGGCAGTCTGGCAGCATCTCCTCCTAGTAGCCACACTCGCCTCTTTCTATATTCACTAATACGCTAACATCTGGGGCAGTCTGGCAGCATCTCCTCCTAGTAGCCACACTCGCCTCTTTCTATGTTCACTAATACGCTAACATCGGGGGCAGTCTGGCATCATCTCCTCCTAGTAGCCACACTCGCCTCTTTCTATGTTCACTAATACGCTAACATCGGGGGCAGTCTGGCAGCATCTCCTCCTAGTAGCCACACTTGCCTCTTTCTATGTTCACTAATACGCTAACATCGGGGGTAGTCTGACAGAATCTCCTCCTAGTAGCCACACTCGCCTCTTTCTATGTTCACTAATATGCTAACACCGGGGGCAGTCTGACAGAATCTCCTCCTAGTAGCCACACTCGCCTCTTTCTATGTTCACTAATACGCTAACATCGGGGGCAGTCTGGCAGCATCTCCTCCTAGTAGCCGCACTCGCCTCTTTCTATGTTCACTAATACGCTAACATCGGGGGCAGTCTGGCAGCATCTCCTCCTAGTAGCCGCACTCGCCTCTTTCTATGTTCACTAATACGCTCACACCGGGAGCAGTCTGGCAGCATCTCCTCCTAGTAGCCGCACTCGCCTCTTTCTATGTTCACTAATACGCTAACATCGGGAGCAGTCTGGCAGCATCTCCTCCTAGTAGCCACACTCGCCTCTTTCTATGTTCACTAATACGCTAACATCGGGGGCAGTCTGGCAGCATCTCCTCCTAGTAGCCACACTCGCCTCTTTCCATGTTCACTAATACGCTAACATCGGTGGCAGTCTGGCATCATCTCCTCCTAGTAGCCACACTCGCCTCTTTCTATGTTCACTAATACGCTAACATCGCGGTCAGTCTGGTAGCATCTCCTCCTAGTAGCCACACTCGCCTCTTTCTATGTTCACTAATACGCTAATATCGGGGGCAGTCTGGCAGCATCTCCTCCTAGTACACACTCGCCTCTTTCTATGTTCACTAATACGCTAACATCGGGGGCAGTCTGGCAGCATATCCTCCTAGAAGCCACACTCGCCTGTTTCTATGTTCACTAATACGCTAACATCGGGGGCAGTCTGGCAGCATCTCCTCCTAGTAGCCACACTCGCCTCTTTCTATGTTCACTAATACGCTAACATCGGGGGCAGTCTGACAGAATCTCCTCCAAGTAGCCACACTCGCCTCTTTCTATGTTCACTAATATGCTAACACCGGGGGCAGTCTGACAGAATCTCCTCCTAGTAGCCACACTCGCCTCTTTCTATGTTCACTAATACGCTAACATCGGGGGCAGTCTGGCAGCATCTCCTCCTAGTACACACTCGCCTCTTTCTATGTTCAATAATAAGCTAACAACGGGGCTGTCTGGCAGCATCTCCTCCTAGTAGCCACACTCGCCTCTTTCTATGTTCACTAATACGCTAACACCGGGGGCAGTCTGGCAGCATCTCCTCCTAGTAGCCACACTCGCCTCTTTCTATGTTCACTAATATGCTAACACCGGGGGCAGTCTGGCAGCATCTCCTCCTAGTAGACACACTCGCCACTTTCTATGTTCACTAATACGCTAACACCGGGGCAGTCTGGCAGCATCTCCTCCTTGTAGCCACACTCGCCTCTTTCTATGTTCACTATTACGCTAACATCGGGGGCAGTCTGGTAGCATCTCCTCCTAGTAGCCACACTCGCCTCTTTCTATGTTCACTAATACGCTAACGTCGGGGGCAGTCTGGCAGCATCTCCTCCTAGTAGACACACTCGCCTCTTTCTATGTTCACTAATACGCTAACATCGGGGCAGTCTGGCAGCATCTCCTCCTAGTAGCCACACTCGCCTCTTTCTATGTTCACTAATACGCTAACACCGGGGGCAGTCTGGCAGCATCTCCTCCTAGTAGCCACACTCGCCTCTTTCTATGTTCACTAATACGCTAACATCGGAGGCAGTCTGGCAGCATCTCCTCCTAGTAGCCACACTCGCCTCTTTCTATGTTCACTAATACGCTAACATCGGGGGCAGTCTGGCAGCATCTCCTCCTAGTAGCCACACTCGCCTCTTTCTATGTTCACTAATACGCTAACATCGCGGGCAGTCTGGTAGCATCTCCTCCTAGTAGCCACACTCGCCTCTTTCTATGTTCACTAATACGCTAACATCGGGGGCAGTCTGGCAGCATCTCCTCCTAGTACACACTCGCCTCTTTCTATGTTCACTAATACGCTAACAACGGGGCTGTCTGGCAGCATCTCCTCCTAGTAGCCACACTCGCCTCTTTCTATGTTCACTAATACGCTAACACCGGGGGCAGTCTGGCAGCATCTCCTCCTAGTAGCCACATTCTCCTCTTTCTATGTTCACTAATACGCTAACATCGGGGGCAGTCTGGCAGCATCTCCTCCTAGTAGCCACACTCGCCTCTTTCTATGTTCACTAATACGCTAACATCGGGGGCAGTCTGGCAGCATCTCCTCCTAGTAGCCACACTCGCCTCTTTCTATGTTCACTAATACGCTAACATCGGGGGCAGTCTGGCAGCATCTCCTCCTAGTAGCCACACACGCCTCTTTCTATGTTCACTAATACGCTAACATCGGGGGCAGTCTGGCAGCATCTCCTCCTAGTAGCCACACTCGCCTCTTTCTATGTTCACTAATACGCTAACATCGGGGGCAGTCTGGCAGCATCTCCTCCTAGTAGCCACACTCGCCTCTTTCTATGTTCACTAATACGCTAACATCGGGGGCAGTCTGGCAGCATCTCCTCCTAGTAGCCACACTCGCCTCTTTCTATGTTCACTAATACGCTAACATCGGGGGCAGTCTGGCAGCATCTCCACCTAGTAGCCACATTCGCCTCTTTCTATGTTCACTAATAAGCTAACATCGGGGGCAGTCTGACAGCATCTCCTAGTAGCCACACTCGCCTCTTTCTATGTTCACTAATATGCTAACATCGGGGGCAGTCTGGCAGCATCTCCTCCTAGTAGCCACACTCGCCTCTTTCTATGTTCACTAATACGCTAACATCGGGGGCAGTCTGGCAGCATCTCCTCCTAGTAGCCGCACTCGCCTCTTTCTATGTTCACTAATACGCTAACATCGGGAGCAGTCTGGCAGCATCTCCTCCTAGTAGCCACACTCGCCTCTTTCTATGTTCACTAATACGCTAACATCGGGGGCAGTCTGGCAGCATCTCCTCCTAGTACACACTCGCCTCTTTCTATGTTCAATAATACGCTAACAACGGGGCTGTCTGGCAGCATCTCCTCCTAGTAGCCACATTCGCCTCTTTCTATGTTCACTAATACGCTAACACCGGGGGCAGTCTGGCAGCATCTCCTCCTAGTAGCCACACTCGTCTCTTTCTATGTTCACTAATATGCTAACACCGGGGGCATTCTGGCAGCATCTCCTCCTAGTAGACACACTCGCCACTTTCTATGTTCACTAATACGCTAACACCGGGAGCAGTCTGGCAGCATCTCCTCCTTGTAGCCACACTCGCCTCTTTCTATGTTCACTATTACGCTAACATCGGGGGCAGTCTGGTAGCATATCCTCCTAGTAGCCACACTCGCCTCTTTCTATGTTCACTAATACGCTAACGTCGGGGGCAGTCTGGCAGCATCTCCTCCTAGTAGACACACTCGCCTCTTTCTATGTTCACTAATACGCTAACATTGGTGCAGTCTGGCAGCATCTCCTCCTAGTAGCCACACTCGCCTCTTTCTATGTTCACTAATACGCTAACACCAGGGTCAATCTGGCAGCATCTCCTCCTAGTAGCCACACTCGCCTCTTTCTATGTTCACTAATACGCTAACATCGGAGGCAGTCTGGCAGCATCTCCTCCTAGTAGCCACACTCGCCTCTTTCTATGTTCACTAATACGCTAACATCGGGGGCAGTCTGACAGCATCTCCTCCTAGTAGCCACACTCGCCTCTTTCTATGTTCACTAATACGCTAACATCGGGGGCAGTCTGGCAGCATCTCCTCCTAGTAGCCACACTCGCCTCTTTCTATGTTCACTAATACGCTAACATCGGGGGCAGTCTGGCAGCATCTCCTCCTAGTACACACTCGCCTCTTTCTATGTTCACTAATACGCTAACAACGGGGCTGTCTGTCAGCATCTCCTCCTAGTAGCTACACTCGCCTCATTCTATGTTCACTAATACGCTAACACCGGGGGCAGTCTGGCAGCATCTCCTCCTAGTAGCCACACTCGCCTCTTTCTATGTTCACTAATATGCTAACACCGGGGGCAGTCTGGCAGCATCTCCTCCTAGTAGCCACACTCGCCTCTTTCTATGTTCACTATTACGCTAACATCGGGGGCAGTCTGGTAGCATCTCCTCCTAGTAGCCACACTCGCCTCTTTCTATGTTCTCTAATACGCTAACATCGGGGGCAGTCTGGCAGCATCTCCTCCAAGTAGCCACACTCGCCTGTTTCTATGTTCACTAATACGCTAACATCGGGGGCAGTCTGGCAGCATCTCCTCCTAGTAGCCACACTCGCCTCTTTCTATGTTCACTAATACGCTAACATCGGGGGCAGTCTGGCAGCATCTCCTCCTAGTAGCCACACTCGACTCTTTCTATGTTCACTAATACGCTAACATCGGGGGCAGTCTGGCAGCATCTCCTCCTAGTAGCCACACTCGCCTCTTTCTATGTTCACTAATACGCTAACATCGGTGGCAGTCTGACAGAATCTCCTCCTAGTAGCCACACTCGCCTCTTTCTATGTTCACAAATACGCTAACACCGGGGGCAGTCTGACAGAATCTCCTCCTAGTAGACACACTCGCCTCTTTCTATGTTCACTAATACGCTAACATCGGGAGCAGTCTGGCAGCATCTCCTCCTAGTAGCCACACTCGCCTCTTTCTATGTTCACTAATACGCTAACATCGGGGGCAGTCTGGCAGCATCTCCTCCTAGTAGCCACATTCTCCTCTTTCTATGTTCACTAATACGCTAACATCGGGGGCAGTCTGGCAGCATCTCCTCCTAGTAGTCACACTCGACTCTTTCTATGTTCACTATTAAGCTAACATCGGGGGTAGTCTGGCAGCATCTCCTCCTAGTAGCCACACACGCCTCTTTCTATGTTCACTAATACGCTAACATCGGGGGCAGTCTGGCAGCATCTCCTCCTAGTAGCCACACTCGCCTCTTTCTATGTTCACTAATACGCTAACATCTGGGGCAGTCTGGCAGCATCTCCTCCTAGTAGCCACACTCGCCTCTTTCTATGTTCACTAATACGCTAACATCGGGGGCAGTCTGGCAGCATCTCCACATAGTAGCCACATTCGCCTCTTTCTATGTTCAATAATAAGCTAACAACGGGGGCAGTATGGCAGCATCTCCTCCTAGTACACACTCGCCTCTTTCTATGTTCACTAATACGCTAACAACGGGGGCATTCTGACAGAATCTCCTCCTAGTAGACACACTCGCCTCTTTCTATGTTCACTAATACGCTAACATCGGGAGCAGTCTGGCAGCATCTCCTCCTAGTAGCCACACTCGCCTCTTTCTATGTTCACTAATACGCTAACATCGGGGGCAGTCTGGCAGCATCTCCTCCTAGTAGCCACACTCGCCTCTTTCTATGTTCACTAACACGCTAACATCGGGGGCAGTCGCAGCATCCCTCCTAGTAGCCACACTCGCCTCTTTCTATGTTCACTAATACGCTAACATCGGGGGCAGTCTGGCAGCATCTCCTCCTAGTAGCCACACTCGCCTCTTTCTATGTTCACTAATACGCTATCGGGGGCAGTCTGGCAGCATCTCCTAGTAGCCACACTCGCCTCTTTCTATGATCACTAATACGCTGGCATCGGGGCAGTCTGGCAGCATCTCCTCCTAGTAGCCACACTCGCCTCTTTCTATGTTCACTAATACGCTAACATCGGGGGCAGTCTGGCAGCATCTCCTCCTAGTAGCCACACTCGCCTCTTTCTATATTCACTAATACGCTAACATCGGGGGCAGTCTGGCAGCATCTCCTCCTAGTATCCACACTCGCCTCTTTCTATGTTCACTAATACGCTAACATCGGGGGCAGTCTGGCAGCATCTCCTCCTAGTAGCTACACTCGCCTCTTTCTATGTTCACTAATACGCTAACATCGGGGGCAGTCTGGCAGCATCTCCTCCTAGTAGCCACAATCGTCTCTTTCTATGTTCACTATTACGCTAACATCGGGGGCAGTCTGGCAGCATCTCCTCCTAGTAGACACACTCGCCTCTTTCTATGTTCTCTAATACGCTAACATCGGGGGAAGTCTGGCAGCATCTTCTCCTCGTACACACTCGCCTCTTTCAATGTTCACTAATACGCTAACAACGGGGCTATCTGGCAGCATCTCCTCCTAGTAGCCACACTCGCCTCTTTCTATGTTCACTAATACGCTAATACCGGGGGCAGTCTGGCAGCATCTCCTCCTAGTAGCCACACCCGCCTCTTTCTATGTTCACTAATATGCTAACACCGGGGGCAGTCTGGCAGCATCTCCTCCTAGTAGACACACTCGCCTCTTTCTATGTTCACTAATACGCTAACACCGGGGGCAGTCTGGCAGCGTGTCCTCCTAGTAGCCACACTCGCCTCTTTCTATGTTCACTATTACGCTAACATCGGGGGCAGTCTGGTAGCATCTCCTCCTAGTAGCCACACTCGCCTCTTTCTATGTTCTCTAATACGCTAACATCGGGGGCAGTCTGGCAGCATCTCCTCCTAGTAGCCACACTCGCCTGTTTCTATGTTCACTAATACGCTAACATCGGGGACAGTCTGGCAGCATCTCCTCCTAGTAGCCACACTCGCCTCTTTCTATGTTCACTAATACGCTAACATCGGGGGAAGTCTGGCACCATCTCCTCCTAGTAGCCACACTCGCCTCTTTCTATATTCACTAATACGCTAACATCGGGGGCAGTCTGGCAGCATCTCCTCCTAGTATCCACACTCGCCTCTTTCTATGTTCACTAATACACTAACATCGGGGGCAGTCTGGCAGCATCTCCTCCTAGTAGCCACACTCGCCTCTTTCTATGTTCACTAATACGCTAACATCTGGGGCAGTCTGGCAGCATCTCCTCCTAGTAGCCACACTCGCCTCTTTCTATGTTCACTAATACGCTAACATCGGGGGCAGTCTGGCAGCATCTCCTCCTAGTAGCCACACTCGCCTCTTTCTATGTTCACTAATACGCTAACATCGGGGGCAGTCTGGCAGCATCTCCTCCTAGTAGCCACACTCGCCTCTTTCTATGTTCTAATACGCTAACATCGGGGGCAGTCTGGCAGCATCTCCTCCTAGTAGCCACACTCGCCTCTTTCTATGTTCACTAATACGCTAACATCGGGGGCAGTCTGGCACCATCTCCTCCTAGTAGTCACACTCGCCTCTTTCTATGTTCACTATTACGCTAACATCGGGGGCAGTCTGGCAGCATCTCCTCCTAATAGCCACACTCGCCTCTTTCTATGTTCTCTAATACGCTAACATCGGGGGAAGTCTGGCAGCATCTTCTCCTAGTACACACTCGCCTCTTTCAATGTTCACTAATACGCTAACAACGGGGCTATCTGGCAGCATCTCCTCCTAGTAGCCACACTCGCCTCTTTCTATGTTCACTAATACGCTAATACCGGGGGCAGTCTGGCAGCATCTCCTCCTAGTAGCCACACCCGCCTCTTTCTATGTTCACTAATATGCTAACACCGGGGGCAGTCTGGCAGCACCTCCTCCTAGTAGACACACTCGCCTCTTTCTATGTTCACTAATACGCTAACACCGGGGGCAGTCTGGCAGCGTGTCCTCCTAGTAGCCACACTCGCCTCTTTCTATGTTCACTATTACGCTAACATCGGGGGCAGTCTGGTAGCATCTTCTCCTAGTAGCCACATTCGCCTCTTTCTATGTTCTCTAATACGCTAACATCGGGGGCAGTCTGGCAGCATCTCCTCCTAGTAGCCACACTCGCCTGTTTCTATGTTCACTAATACGCTAACATCGGGGACAATCTGGCAGCATCTCCTCCTAGTAGCCACACTCGCCTCTTTCTATGTTCACTAATACGCTAACATAGGGGGCAGTCTGGCAGCATCTCCTCCTAGTAGCCGCACTGGCCTCTTTCTATGTTCATTAATACTTTAACAACGGGGGCAGTCTGGCTGCATCTCCTCCTAGTAGTCGCACTGGCCTCTTTCTATGTTCATTAATACTTTAACAACGGGGGCAGTCTGGCTGCATCTCCTCCTAGTAGACGCACTGGCCTCTTTCTATGTTCACTAATACGCTAACACCGGGGGCAGTCTGGCAGCATCTCCTCCTAGTAGCCACACTCGCCTCTTTCTATGTTCACTAATACGCTAACATCGGGGGCAGTCTGGCAGCATCTCCACCTAGTAGCCACACTCGCCTCTTTCTATGTTCACTAATAAGCTAACATCGGGGGCAGTCTGACAGCATCTCCTCCTAGTAGCCACACTCGCCTCTTTCTATGTTCACTAATACGCTAACATCGGGGGCAGTCTGGCAGCATCTCCTCCTAGTAGCCACACTCTCCTCTTTCTATGTTCACTAATACGCTAACACCGGGAGCAGTCTGGCAGCATCTCCTCCTAGTAGCCGCACTCGCCTCTTTCTATGTTCACTAAAACGCTAACATCGGGAGCAGTCTGGCACCATCTCCTCCTAGTAGCAACACTCGCCTCTTTCTATGTTCTCTAATACGCTAACATCGGGGGCAGTCTGGCAGCATCTCCTCCTAGTAGCCACACTCGCCTCTTTCTATGTTCACTAATACGCTAACATCGGGGGCAGTCTGACAGCATCTCCTCCTAGTAGCCACACTCGCCTCTTTCTATGTTCACTAATACATTAACATCGGGGGCAGTCTGGCAGCATCTCCTCCAAGTAGCCACACTCGCCTCTTTCTATGTTCACTAATACGCTAACATCAAGGCAGTCTGGCAGCATCTCCTCCTAGTAGCCACACTCGCCTCTTTCTATGTTCACTAATACGCTAACATCGGGGGCAGTCTGACAGCATCTCCTCCTAGAAGCCGCACTGGCCTCTTTCTATGTTCATTAATACTTTAACAACGGGGGCAGTCTGGCTGCATCTCCTCCTAGTAGACGCACAGGCCTCTTTCTATGTTCACTAATACACTAACACCGGGGGTAGTCTGGCAGCATCTCCTGCTAGTAGCCACACACGCCTCTTTCTATGTTCATTAATACGCTCACACTGGGGGCAGTCTGGCATCATCTCGTCCTAGTAGCCGCATTCGCCTCTTTCTATGTTCGTTACTACGCTGACACCGGGGGCAGTCTGGCATCATCTCCTCCTAGATGCCACACTCGCCTTTTTCTATGTTAAATAATACACTGAAACCGGGGTCAATGTGGTAGCATCTCCCCCTAGTAGCCGCACTGGCCTATTTCTATATTCATTAATACACTAACACCGGAGCAGTCTGGCAGCATCTCCTCCTAGTAGCCACACTCGCCTCTTTCTATGTTCACTAATACGCTAACATCGGGGGCAGTCTGGCAGCATCTCCTCCTAGTAGCCACACTCGCCTCTTTCTATGTTCACTAATACGCTAACACCGGGGGCAGTCTGGCAGCATCTCCTCCTAGTAGCCACACTCGCCTCTTTCTATGTTCACTAATACGCTAACATCGGGGGCAGTCTGGCAGCATCTCCTCCTAGTAGCCACACTCGCCTCTTTCTATGTTCACTAATACGCTAACATCGGGGGCAGTCTGGCAGCATCTCCTCCTAGTAGCCGCACTGGCCTCTTTCTATGTTCATTAATACTTTAACAACGGGGGCAGTCTGGCTGCATCTCCTCCTAGTAGACGCACAGGCCTCTTTCTATGTTCACTAATACACTAACACCGGGGGTAGTCTGGCAGCATCTCCTCCTAGTAGCCACACACGCCTCTTTCTATGTTCATTAATACGCTCACACTGGGGGCAGTCTGGCATCATCTCGTCCTAGTAGCCGCATTCGCCTCTTTCTATGTTCGTTACTACGCTGACACCGGGGGCAGTCTGGCATCATCTCCTCCTAGATGCCACACTCGCCTTTTTCTATGTTAAATAATACACTGAAACCGGGGTCAATGTGGTAGCATCTCCCCCTAGTAGCCGCACCGGCCTATTTCTATATTCATTAATACACTAACACCGGAGCAGTCTGGCAGCATCTCCTCCTAGTAGCCACACTCGCCTCTTTCTATGTTCACTAATACGCTAACATCGGGGGCAATCTGGCAGCATCTCCTCCTAGTAGCCACACTCGTCTCTTTCTATGTTCACTAATATGCTAACGTCGGGGGCAGTCTGGCAGCATCTCCTCCTAGTAGCCACACTAGCCTCTTTCTATATTCACTAATACGCTAACATCGGGGGCAGTCTGGCAGCATCTCCTCCTAGTAGCCACACTCGCCTGTTTCTATGTTCACTAATACGCTAACATCGGGGACAGTCTGGCAGCATCTCCTCCTAGTAGCCACACTCGCCTCTTTCTATGTTCACTAATACGCTAACATAGGGGGCAGTCTGGCAGCATCTCCTCCTAGTAGCCGCACTGGCCTCTTTCTATGTTCATTAATACTTTAACAACGGGGGCAGTCTGGCTGCATCTCCTCCTAGTAGTCGCACTGGCCTCTTTCTATGTTCATTAATACTTTAACAACGGGGGCAGTCTGGCTGCATCTCCTCCTAGTAGACGCACTGGCCTCTTTCTATGTTCACTAATACGCTAACACCGGGGGCAGTCTGGCAGCATCTCCTCCTAGTAGCCACACTCGCCTCTTTCTATGTTCACTAATACGCTAACATCGGGGGCAGTCTGGCAGCATCTCCTCCTAGTAGCCACATTCGCCACTTTCTATGTTCACTAATACGCTAACATCGGGGGCAGTCTGGCAGCATCTCCACCTAGTAGCCACATTCGCCTCTTTCTATGTTCACTAATAAGCTAACATCGGGGGCAGTCTGACAGCATCTCCTCCTAGTAGCCACACTCGCCTCTTTCTATGTTCACTAATACGCTAACATCGGGGGCAGTCTGGCAGCATCTCCTCCTAGTAGCCACACTCGCCTCTTTCTATGTTCACTAATACGCTAACACCGGGAGCAGTCTGGCAGCATCTCTTCCTAGTAGCCGCACTCGCCTCTTTCTATGTTCACTAAAACGCTAACATCGGGAGCAGACTGGCAGCATCTCCTCCTAGTAGCAACACTCGCCTCTTTCTATGTTCTCTAATACGCTAACATCGGGGGCAGTCTGGCAGCATCTCCTCCTAGTAGCCACACTAGCCTCTTTCCATGTTCACTAATACGCTAACATCGGGGGCAGTCTGACAGCATCTCCTCCTAGTAGCCACACTCGCCTCTTTCTATGTTCACTAATACATTAACATCGGGGGCAGTCTGGCAGCATCTCCTCCAAGTAGCCACACTCGCCTCTTTCTATGTTCACTAATACGCTAACATCAAGGCAGTCTGGCAGCATCTCCTCCTAGTAGCCACACTCGCCTCTTTCTATGTTCACTAATACGCTAACATCGGGGGCAGTCTGGCAGCATCTCCTCCTAGAAGCCGCACTGGCCTCTTTCTATGTTCATTAATACTTTAACAACGGGGGCAGTCTGGCTGCATCTCCTCCTAGTAGACGCACAGGCCTCTTTCTATGTTCACTAATACACTAACACCGAGGGTAGTCTGGCAGCATCTCCTGCTAGTAGCCACACACGCCTCTTTCTATGTTCATTAATACGCTCACACTGGGGGCAGTCTGGCATCATCTCGTCCTAGTAGCCGCATTCGCCTCTTTCTATGTTCGTTACTACGCTGACACCGGGGGCAGTCTGGCATCATCTCCTCCTAGATGCCACACTCGCCTTTTTCTATGTTAAATAATACACTGAAACCGGGGTCAATGTGGTAGCATCTCCCCCTAGTAGCCGCACTGGCCTATTTCTATATTCATTAATACACTAACACCGGAGCAGTCTGGCAGCATCTCCTCCTAGTAGCCACACTCGCCTCTTTCTATGTTCACTAATACGCTAACATCGGGGGCAGTCTGGCAGCATCTCCTCCTAGTAGCCACACTCGCCTCTTTCTATATTCACTAATACGCTAACATCGGGGCAGTCTGGCAGCATCTCCTCCTAGTAGCCACACTCGCCTCTTTCTATGTTCACTAATACGCTAACACCGGGGGCAGTCTGGCAGCATCTCCTCCTAGTAGCCACACTCGCCTCTTTCTATGTTCACTAATACGCTAACACCGGGGGCAGTCTGGCAGCATCTCCTCCTAGTAGCCACAATCGCCTCTTTCTATGTTCACTAATACGCTAACACCGGGGGCAGTCTGGCAGCATCTCCTCCTAGTAGCCGCACTCGCCTCTTTCTATGTTCACTAATACGCTAACACCGGGGCAGTCTGGTAGCATCTCCTCCTAGTAGCCGCACTCGCCTCTTTCTATGTTCACTAATACGCTAACACCGGGAGCAGTCTGGCAGCATCTCCTCCTAGTAGCCACACTCGCCTCTTTCTATGTTCACTAATACGCTAACATCGGGGGCAGTCTGGCAGCATCTCCTCCTAGTAGCCACACTCGCCTCTTTCTATGTTCACTAATACGCTAACATCGGGGGCAGTCTGGCAGCATCTCCTCCTAGTAGCCACACTCGCCTCTTTCTATGTTCACTAATACGCTAACATCTGGGGCAGTCTGGCAGCATCTCCTCCTAGTAGCCACACTCGCCTCTTTCTATGTTCACTAATACGCTAACATCGGGGGCAGTCTGGCAGCATCTCCTCCTAGAAGCCGCACTGGCCTCTTTCTATGTTCATTAATACTTTAACAACGGGGGCAGTCTGGCTGCATCTCCTCCTAGTAGACGCACAGGCCTCTTTCTATGTTCACTAATACACTAACACCGGGGGTAGTCTGGCAGCATCTCCTCCTAGTAGCCACACACGCCTCTTTCTATGTTCATTAATACGCTCACACTGGGGGCAGTCTGGCATCATCTCGTCCTAGTAGCCGCATTCGCCTCTTTCTATGTTCGTTACTACGCTGACACCGGGGGCAGTCTGGCATCATCTCCTCCTAGATGCCACACTCGCCTTTTTCTATGTTAAATAATACACTGAAACCGGGGTCAATGTGGTAGCATCTCCCCCTAGTAGCCGCACTGGCCTATTTCTATATTCATTAATACACTAACACCGGAGCAGTCTGGCAGCATCTCCTCCTAGTAGCCACACTCGCCTCTTTCTATGTTCACTAATACGCTAACATCGGGGGCAGTCTGGCAGCATCTCCTCCTAGTAGCCACACTCGCCTCTTTCTATGTTCACTTATACGCTAACATCGGGGGCAGTCTGGCAGCATCTCCTCCTAGTAGCCACACTCGCCTCTTTCTATATTCACTAATACGCTAACATCGGGGGCAGTCTGGCAGCATCTCCTCCTAGTAGCCACACTCGCCTCTTTCTATGTTCACTAATACGCTAACATCGGGGGCAGTCTGGCAGCATCTCCTCCTAGTAGCCGCACTGGCCTCTTTCTATGTTCATTAATACTTTAACAACGGGGGCAGTCTGGCTGCATCTCCTCCTAGTAGACGCACAGGCCTCTTTCTATGTTCACTAATACACTAACACCGGGGGCAGTCTGGCAGCATCTCCTCCTAGTAGCCACACACGCCTCTTTCTATGTTCATTAATACGCTCACACTGGGGGCAGTCTGGCATCATCTCGTCCTAGTAGCCGCATTCGCCTCTTTCTATGTTCGTTACTACGCTGACACCGGGGGCAGTCTGGCATCATCTCCTCCTAGATGCCACACTCGCCTTTTTCTATGTTAAATAATACACTGAAACCGGGGTCAATGTGGTAGCATCTCCCCCTAGTAGCCGCACTGGCCTATTTCTATATTCATTAATACACTAACACCGGAGCAGTCTGGCAGCATCTCCTCCTAGTAGCCACACTCGCCTCTTTCTATGTTCACTAATACGCTAACATCGGGGGCAATCTGGCAGCATCTCCTCCTAGTAGCCACACTCGTCTCTTTCTATGTTCACTAATACGCTAACGTCGGGGGCAGTCTGGCAGCATCTCCTCCTAGTAGCCACACTCGCCTCTTTCTATATTCACTAATACGCTAACATCGGGGGCAGTCTGGCAGCATCTCCTCCTAGTAGCCACACTCGCCTCTTTCTATGTTCACTAATACGCTAACATCGGGGGCAGTCTGGCAGCATCTCCTCCTAGTAGCCACACTCACCTCTTTCTATGTTCACTAATACGCTAACATCGGGGGCAGTCTGGCAGCATCTCCTCCTAGTAGCCACACTCACCTCTTTCTATGTTCACTAATACGCTAACACCGGGGGCAGTCTGGCAGCATCTCCTCCTAGTAGCCACACTCGCCTCTTTCTATGTTCACTAATACGCTAACACCGGGGGCAGTCTGGCAGCATCTCCTCCTAGTAGCCACAATCGCCTCTTTCTATGTTCACTATTACGCTAACATCGGGTGCAGTCTGGCAGCATCTCCTCCTAGTAGCCACACTCGCCTCTTTCTATGTTCTCTAATACGCTAACATCGGGGGAAGTCTGGCAGCATCTTCTCCTAGTACACACTCGCCTCTTTCTATATTCACTAATACGCTAACATCGGGGGCAGTCTGGCAGCATCTCCTCCTAGTAGCCACACTCACCTCTTTCTATGTTCACTAATACGCTAACATCGGGGGCAGTCTGGCAGCATCTCCTCCTAGTAGCCACACTCGCCTCTTTCTATGTTCACTAATACGCTAACATCGTGGGCTGTCTGACAGAATCTCCTCCTAGTAGCCACACTCGCCTCTTTCTATGTTCACTAATAGGCTAACACCGGGGGCAGTCTGACAGAATCTCCTCCTAGTAGCCACACTCGCCTCTTTCTATGTGAGATAGGCTTTGATAATGTATCTTGACATATCTAACAAAGGGCGATAACAAAGCGTTGTGTTTCTATTAAACTACAGAAAACCATTCATTTCTCAATACCGTTACTATCAACACCATTACCATAGGGCGACACAATTTTGAAAATTCCTCCTAAAATAGGTACATTCCAAAAAAATTAAAGTGAGGTTATTTAGAATACTAAGCATTGGTGCACACAACAGAAAGCAGTCTAAATAATTATGACATTATTTAATGCACATTATGCAACATTTCTTTTCATAGGCATGGTAACGATATTGAGTTGCTTTGCTTCAGCATGTAGCATAGTATATTTCTTAAAATGTAAAGTTTGGCAAACGTTTCAAATATTGAACGTAACCAATTACTATACATAACTTAGCATACCTCAGGCATGTACTGACCATCTTTTCGTGTTATTCAGACAACTTTTATTTTGGTTTGGTTCCAAAGGCCAATGATGGTAGAAGTTTATAAGTCATCTGGATCGTTAACGGCGGCGGGAGCAGGAGTATCTACGGTGAAATTTTAAGATGGCGGCTGTCATTGTGGTCACGTGTTCTGCCACCTGGCTGAATGTATGGGATGTAGTGCCTCCTGCGGGAAGGAGGGACATGAGGGATAGCGAAGGGTCATAATGAAGGAGTGGTTAGGGGTAATTACGATTTCACCTGGGGGTGTGCGTGCATGTGTAAGAGTGATCGGTGCTTCATTTTAGAGGGGAGTATTTGTGCTGGACTTAGTTGACATGGACTTAGTTGACATAGTTTTAAATATCGTGAACAAAACAACATATTGTAAAGTGTACAAAGGTTTAGTTATTGTATCTATCTGTGTGTAGTCACGTGAGTGAAGGCAGCGCCGCCTGGTGGATTGGAGGTAGTTCCTCCTGTTGGGTCATGATGTATAATTAAGGGTAATGAAGTAGTAAGTAGGGGTGATCAAGGGCTAATTGTCTTAGTGTATGTGTGCTGGACGTGTGTAAGAATGATTCCTATGTGCTATCATATATAAGTAAGATTCCAAATAATAACACATGACAAAGTTTAAAACGTTTTAATGTATCGATCAATACAGACGCCGCTCTCGTCAGAATCATAGGCGGCACCTCTTGCTCCGGATCGTACCATGGGCTAGGTGGGTGGATGAGCTTGATAGAAGCACGTAGTTCTTCCATCACGTAGTAGAAATCGTAATGATGCTCTGATCGCAGTTCGCCTTCTCTGGAACATATATAAAAACTTTGAAAACGGACTGTATGAATGATACGTTAAACCTTACATATAGGAGAGGTATTGAAAACACAGACATTGACCCAGTTCATGAATACATATAGGAGAGGTAGTGAAAACACAGACATTGACCTAGTTCATGAGTCATCTAGGAGAGGTATTGAAAACACAGACATTGACCCAGTTCATGAGTACATATAGGAGAGGTATGGAAAACACAGACATTGACTCAGTTCATGAGTACATATAGGAGAGGTATTGAAAACACAGACCCTCGGAACATGGTGGAGTAACCAGACTCCACATTGTTATGTGACATGATAACTGGTTAAGCTAGGGCAATAGACGGGGACAGATAAGGAAGGACTATGGAACGATATGTAAACATGGGACAGTACGTGTCGGGAAGTGGAGAATTAGCATGTTTCTAAGTAGGTCATGTATTATTATAGGATAATTGTATTATTATATAATTGATGATCAAAAGATTGAGGTAACTAACGTCCAATCTGAGTCCGAGCTGCTGGTGGTGGTGCTGCAGTCATATTTGTTCATCGTTGTGTTCTTCGCTAAAAAAAATATAAAAGACAACTGAATGGCTAGCCAGCACAACGTCACGTGTGCAAATAAAAATGTACCTTTCAAAAATCCATTGTAATAAATGTATCATTCGCAGGTATATATACTAAGTATAAAGAACAATACGGAACAACGGAATTACCCACATTAACTAAGTGCCTCGTGTAAAAATATGACATAAAGCAATGAGAAGCTTGATGTGTGAATATATATATATATATATGTATTTCATTACTACATATATATATATATATATATATATATATATATATATGTAGTAATGAAATACTTTGTGAAAATGTACTCACACCATTGCATCATCAGCGCAGCCGTCGCCGCCGCCGCTGCCATTGTTCTCTGAGTTCGTCCCAAGGGATTGGAGAAGTCATGTTTGTGGTGCGTGTCGAATAAATTGAACGTTAAGAACGAAAGATTTATATATTATATTATAATGCAGACACATTGCGTAGAGAAAAGATGCAAAGTACAAGTCATATCGGCTAGTAGCCTCGTGACATGGGCAGATGCATCTTATCAGAAAACAGGCAAAAATTAGATAGTACAGAACCCCGTCCCATGCTGCGTCGCGGGTGTCGTCAGGCGTTCATTAAAAACACATGGCCGTGTGGAGGAGATGCATGACTAAACTATCTACCTTCGCAACGCGTTACGTTGCTCTTGTTTAAAATAAGTTAATTATTATTGATTGATTCGGTGTTCCCAAACTGGGCCACCGGGACAGTACAGCCAGTTTGTCTGTGTCTGTCTGCCTGTCTGCTCATAGATCAAGAGTGCCAATATCAAGTAATCGAATCAATTAAGCAATCTTTAACGGCCATTTTCCCAAAACTAATCTTGAGGTTTTTTTAACTTTCACGCAGGGCTGCCAAGCGACTAACGCGAGTGTGGCATTAAGTACTAAGAGTACAACTATACATAGGCACCACATAGTCGCGGCTTTAATCATAAAATATAAATAGCTGCCGCATCACTTCGTCGAGTAGCTCTGGTAGTCACGTAGCAAAATGTTTTGGTCGGACAAACCAGCATACCGCGTTCGTGGGACCAGTGTTTCTAACGCTACTCTATTTCACAGCCATATATGTTTCTTTGCTAAAATAACTAAATTAAGTTCACCAGGTGGAAGTTGTATAACAAAGATAGAAGCATAGGCGGATCAAGGTGGACCTTGAGGGCGCGTGCCACCTAGGATGGGCTTGGAGGACACGTGCCCCTTAGAGTTTTGGAATTTGGCCGCGCTATGCCCGCGTTCGTCTGATTTGACCCCAAGAACTTTGGAATATGCTACCCCAATTACGTGCTCTCTAGATCTTTGGAATGTGCCCCGTTTTGGCAAGTCTCAATTTCTTTATTATGTTTTTTGGTGCTTCAATCTTCAAGAGCACCTCCCGCCACCACCCCACCCCCGTCTTCCGTTGTTATGATCCCACGGTAGAGTCGTGCTCAAGCTCCGGCTCAGCCCACCCTATATTAATTTCTTTCCGGCGCCAGTGGGGGTTTTAGGCCATCCTCAGGGGGTGCAATTAGGCTCTGCTCCTCCCTAATCTACCCTCACTTGATCCGCCCCTGAGAAACACCAAAAGTCACCAATGAATAGCTATGAATAGATCAATACAACACGTTTTATTCGTGTTAATACGTATATTTTATTGTATGCTCAATGCAACCATCACGTTACTACCTGCGTATAATGCGTGACAAACAAGGAACGTCACGGCTTTACTAATAGGCGTTTACAAATATCCATACATTGTCTACGGATTTCTTCACACGACATTCTTTTTAAGACTATCGCCATTTCGCAGACTTCCGTGCAGCGTTTGTACAAGTCACGACATTTTTCCGAACATTGGATGAATTTAGTGCGGTTCTTTCTTGTCGCTTCGCTCGACATATGCGTCGTTAACAGGAAACACGTGACCAGGAAGGAGATCTGCACATGTGTCAATAACATTATTCGATAAGACATTCGTTACATATTGTAATTATTAAGTAACAAATGCAAAACGAATTATTGAGGATGTGGACAATTCGTGGTGAGGATATTGATCGTTCATTAATGGTAGATTAATCGATTATTAATCGCATATGAATCGAATACCAATCGTATATTAACCACAGTTGAAACGTGCATTTGTGTATGTATGTGCGGTTGCGTGTATGTGTGTGTGCGTGCGTATGTGTGTGCTTGCGTGTGTGTGTTAGATACGATTCATAATATGCGATAATATAAAATATATCAGTGAATATCAAGAAATCAAGGATGGTCATGGTGATGTTGTTGGCGATGGTGGTAGTGGTATTTTTTATTGTGATGGTTGTTGTGGTGGTGGTGGCGATGGTGGTGTTGTTGGTGATGGTGGTGATGGTGGTGATGGTGGTGATGGTGGTGATGATGGTGATGGTGGTGATGGTGGTGATGGTGGTGTTGTTAGCGGTGGTGGTGTTGGTAGTGGTGTTTGTGATTGTGACGGTGGTTGTGATGATGGTGGTGATGGTGGTGTTGTTGGCGGTGGTGGTGTTGGTAGTGGTGTTTGTGATGGTGATTGTGGTTGTGATGATGGTGGTGATGGTGGTGTTGTTGGCAGTGGTAGTAGTATGATGATGACTACGATGGTAACAATTGTATAAGCATTTAGTCTACATACCGTGATTTTCATGTTTTCTGTTCTCGAGTCAATGTTCACGCTAAAACACAATGCATCAAAATTGATGAAGACTGACTCACAGATAATTAACTTCAGATGGCACGTGTATGGCTTATCGACAGTCCAACATGTTTTAATTAACGAGTATCCCGCCCTCTCTGATGTATATTGATTTTAATTTTATACATATTTACGCTTCTAGCATCTGCACATTCAGTAGATAATGCGAGCAGCGAATCAGTAATCAAACCATGAAGAAGACCATCAGGGATGGAGTGACACATTGAGAGGAGAAACAGGGTGACAGAATGTGTAGAGGTACAGAGCTAGGGGAAGGGGCGGAGGGTGGAGTGAAAAGAGAAAAGTAGAGAGAGAGAGAGAAAGAGAGAGATAGAGAGAGATAGAGGGAGAGAGAGAGAGAGAGAGAGAGAGAGAGAGAGAGAGAGAGAGAGAGAGAGAGAGAGAGAGAGAGAGAGAGAGAGAGAGAGAGAGAGACAGACAGACAGACAGACAGACAGACAGACAGAGAGAGAGAGACAGAGAGAGCAAGAGGCAGCGAGATGCAGCGAGAAAGTCGGACAAGCTGATAGGGACAGAGGGGTTTCCATACTAATCTAAAATATCCCTACTTGTATTTCAGCCAAAATGCTTATGGCCCTCCTTACGCTCGATCTTTTGCAAACAAACATACAACTTCGATCAAGGAATCCAGCAATCAGTCAATTATTTCTACGAAGTAATCGAGTTAGTAATCGAAACGATACACTGATTCAATGGTTAGAGTGCCAAATATTTAAACGAAACACACAAGGTGAATGTAAAACATGTAACGACTTACACTGAAAGAAATACGTTATTACACTCACCACGGCTACTTCAACGGCTTAGCCGCACAAGGTGCAATGTGTGATGGTTGCCAAGACACACGCTAGCGGAACTGCGCGGAAGTTCATCGTCGGCTTCTTAAACGTCGTTGAAACATTGGTCGTGTCTGTATGTAAAGTGGTTTTCTCCTCCAATTGAACCTTGTTACTCTCATTCAAGTTTAACTCCTACCGAAGTTTGCAGATATGTTTTAGTAGAAGAGTGTTCCTCTAAGACAAATAAATTATTATTAGCGAAACATTTTAAAATTAAGTTGGTAATTTAGAAGGGATGTGTATTGGCAGTTTGTAAGACCTGATCTTTGGTATGTATCTACTAAGATAGGCATCGAAACGTTGTGTAAGTTTATATCCCATGATTTTTAATTACATGAATGTGCAATGTGCATTCTCAATTACTACTCGGAGATGGCGAACGTTAGCTGGAATGCACGCAATTACGCAATTACGTTTTAATATATTAATATACCCGTATAAATGAGTAACAATTAACGTCAATAATTATTAGTACTGGGATATTCCAGAACAAAAAACGCAACACACTTACACGCACACACGTTTGTGTCACACTCTACATGCACGTGCACCAGACTCGCATACTCACACATGTACACACGCAAATACAAATGCTCGCACCCGCGTACGCTCGCACACGTACGAACGCGCGCGTGGGCGAGCACATGCTCGCATTCACACGAGCACACGCACACGCGCACACACGTAGACACACACGCACACGTAAACACACACACAAACACAGTCACACACACACACACACACACACACACACACACACACACACACACACACACACACACACACACACACACCGAAAGCCTCATAACGTTTAAATTACTCTCCCTGTTTTAATTACGATTATGTTCAAAATACATTTTCACTTAAGCAGAACTTTCTTGAAGAGTTATTGAGTGCCAAGTAAACATTCAACCAGAGGACGCGATCAAGGATTACGTGACTAAAATAAGGTGACCCTTATAGTATGTTATTAATCCGGTCACCTAAGCGTGTTTAGTAATAGAAAAATAGTAAATAGTACTGTTATCGATGTGACTATGCTACATAATTTTATAGTGTATATTTAGTTTTAGTATGGGTTTATGCGTACGTTTTTTTCATTTTAGTTTTGAATAAGCCATTTCACGTTTTCATTGAAACGTTTTCTATCTCGCTGCAACTATTCAGAGAAGTTAAATCACCGTTCGTCAACGACTACTCTGAAACTTATAAAACTTAAAATATTTTCAAAGCTCGTTCGATAGCTAACCGGGTTTAAGTACGTTAAATCAATATGTCTATCCAGACGAAGCTTATTGCATATAACACTATACTTTGTATCACGATTCCTTACGTGGACGCAATATGAATGTTGGCCGGCTTAATTAGTGGATCAATTGAACAACTCTTACTTCGGTGGTCACACGATCAGCTCCTGCTCTGATGGATTATTCACGTGGTCAACGCCACTTCCGTTGGAGAAATCATATGAATAGTTCGTGTTCCGACAGATCAATCACGTGAACAACTCCTGCTACTGTCGAGTAATCGTCTGAGCAACTGTTTCTCCGACAGACTATTAATTGGAGCAACTCTTACAACGATTGATCAATCACTTGAGCATCGGTCGAATCAATAACCGTTTCCTTTATGTTTTAATGTAAAGGTTAAGGTAAAAGTTTTTATATAATTCAGTATCCAGGACTGCGCCTTATGGGGTTAGGACACTGTTAGACTTCCTGCTTGGTTACGAAAAAGTGCAGTATATTTTTGGGAAATAATTTTGTTACAATATTCACCTGCTCTGACATATGTGCATTTGTGTAGTCAGATTTGTAGATGTGATTATAGAAGCTGTTGACAGTAAAATGGTGTATTTTTAGCTGATTTTATTAAGCGGAAGAGTATTTGGCAGCAATTTGGTTAGTTGAACCTTTTGCCAGATTACTGCCTGCATGCATTTGTAATTATTGACGGGTGTCATACATACATGCATTTTGCAAGAGTTAGAAACATTAGATGTTGACTAAACTCAACCAGCATGTCAATAAGATGATGATAACAGCAGGTGAGAAGTTTAAGACATTTTATATGTCACGTTTTCTTATAATCAGACAAAACGTTAACATGGTCGCCAATAGGAAAACTATCAGTATGCTGACCCCTTACACTTCTCCCCTTACTGACCTATAATACAATATCCAGGACTGCGCCTTACACTTCTCCCCTCACAGACCTGTTCAATTGAACACAACCTCAACTACTTTGGGAAGCATTCAGGCACGTTGTAATTAAGTATATACATATTCTCCACTGTCTATAGCCAGGTACTCATTCGTACATCTGAATGAACAGGACCAATGTAGAGAGAAAGAACTTGCCCACGGTTAAAAACACTAGCACATGATTCGAACCGAAGTTTTTTTGATTGAGAGTCCGATGTTCTAAAACTGGGCCATCTCGGTCCTTTTACCCAGGCTTAGCATTGTGCCAAGCTTTGAGTCCGAGCTTACATGTGTCACATCATAATTGTTTGCTGTCACTAATGGACTGCTAAATAAACCGGTAAACACGTACAGTCAATCTACGTTATTGCCAATCAGGCTGTTCTGTGTTATAAATACGAAGTGGTGTGATTTTTTACGCAAGTAGACGCCCGCACTCAAGTGACAGCTTCACGGAATATCTCTCAACATGAATTGCTGTGTACACTACTTTGAATTGAGAGGGATGGCGAGCATAAACAAAGGCCTACTTTAGAATCAGCAAAGACAAGAAAAGGTTGATGCCCTATGTTCAAGTGAGAACAAAATGTAACTTATGTAAAGTCATATGCACGTTATGTTTTATTACGCATCCGTGCCTTTATTACACATAGTTGTGCCATGCTGTATTGCAATGGCATTCATTGTGAAAAATACAACGGAAAAAACATCCTTCTCCGTGTCACAAAATATATTTATGTTCGAATATTAGTGTGTTTTGTTTGTTTGTATGTTGTACCCTAATAGTAGGCTTAGTAATTTATATACTTTTTTCGTAACAAAATATATTCTGCAAACTTCAAATGAAACGGGATTGTTCAGTAATATTTGTTTCTCAAACTTGTTTTACCCAAATATTGTTTATTACGAATAATTTTGTAGACTAGGTTGCTTGATAAATGTACCTTTTAAGCATTCAATATGTTAGTGTCATACTGCTTACAGACGAACAATATATATTCGCAGTTGCCATATTTTTCACTTTGTTAATCTATTTAACTCGCCGGCCGTTCAGTTAGAGCATCGTAATTGCTCTACAACACAAGGCGAGACAGCGGAGAAGCTGAAGAATAGCTGACGATACAGCGACGAAAATTTCCAACCGCCCTCCCCGTCTCCCGATGTCAACAGTCGAGCCGAGAAGCTGAATTTACGGCGGCGCGGCAGCAACAAATTGTTTACATCATTTGGTTCGGCCGCCAATGTAGGATTTTGTGCCTCCCAGACTACTCTCTCTGGATACGCCGCTGAGGAATGGACAGACATGACCTCAAATGTTTTGAGTGAGTGAGTGAGTGAATGAGTGAGTGAGTGAGTGTGCGAATGAGTGAGTGAGTGAGTGAGTGAGTGAGTGAGTGAGTGAGTGAGTGAGTGAGTGAGTGAGTGAGTGAGTGAGTGAGTGAGTGAGTGAGTGAGTGAGTGAGTGAGGGAGAGATCTAGTGAGTGAGAAAATGAATCAGAGAGAGAAAGTGAGTGAATTAGTGAGTGATTGGGCGGTTGAGTGAATGAGTGAGTGACTGAGCTTGAGTGTGTGTGTGTATGAGTTTCGGTTGTTCGTGTATGTGTGCCTGTTTGTTCACATGTGCGTGTTCATATACTGTATTTACACATTATATACGAATAATGATAAACAACTATATAAATATGTGCTAACGACATTTTCAGCCACATTGAATATTGTATGGTATAAATATGCATGTGTCAGTATTTATACATTCGATTTGAGACGTTTGCATGTCTTCTTGCATTGCTGATGCATGTCTTCGCAAGAGGTTATTTTGATGAATGAAGTCATAGTGCAGCCTTCTTTGCAGCGTTTGAAGAGATTGCGACATTTTGCAAATACATCAAATATTCATCGGTATACTCCGAAGTTGTTTAGTTCTTGCCGCAACTCGCCGCTGTCGTCTCGTGAATCACCACCAACATGCACATATTTATATGTATATGTATGTATGTATGTATGTATGTATGTATATATATATATATATATTATTTTGTTAAATCTGGTATGAGGCCCATATTACACCATAATTAAAATAAAAGTTGATTTCTCATCGTTTGCGGAGTTTTTGTATTGATTTATGTCAGACATGTGAAAATTATAATGACGACCTTGAGTTTCTGATAGTATTCAATAAACTGTCGTGATATGATACCACGGGCAATGCATTTTGATTGTTTAATTAGCATCAACAATGAACAGATGATACTGGTACTAGTAACCGATTATGAGTACGAGGATAATAATCCCCGTAGACCTTCCTGAATGGGCCCACATGACCGTGCTCCCAGACTCTTGGAAATGAGTCACGGCTAAGGTTACAGTAAGATGAATTTACGCCGATGCGGCGGTGAAATAATCTAACAGCACCGACCTAACCCCTCCCCCCGCATTACGGAGCCAAGCGAGACAGCGGAGAAGCTGAAGAATAGCTGAAGATACAGCGACGAAACTGCTTTCCCCGTCTCCCGATGTCACCAGTCGAGCCGAGAAGCTGAATTTACGGCGGCGCGGCGACAAAATTGTTTACACAATTTGGTTCGGCCGCCAATGTAGGTTTGTGTGCCCCCCAAACTACTCTTTCTGGATCCGCCGCTGAGGAATGGAAAGACTGACCCTAAGAAATTCCGTGTAAAAATTTGGCTAATATCACCATGTATGGGCAACATAGGATTTACTAGTGAACATACCTTAACACATTTTTTAGAGTAAAGTCCTCGTAATTAAACCTGCAATATCATTTCGATTGTTATCCTCCTGGCTTTTCTGACTAATTTCCCGAAAAAGCAAAGCTATCAAGTATCCCCTATAATATCCTAGTTCGTTGGTGCACTTGTGCTACTTCGTTTTGTTGAAATTAATAAACAAACTGCGAACTATTTAGAATTTGGTTTCGAGTCGAACGAGTCGAAACTAGCAACATTTACTTGAACATGGACATGCACCTGGAAGTGGAAACTTCATATAATAGTATCGTGTTCGCGAATTTGGGCGAGACTGACCTCTGACCCTCAATATTGATGCCTCGATCAAGCCGTTTTTGTTGATAGTAGTGTTCGCAAGTGTTTATACAACACGTTCTTATTTTATGGCATTTACGCCGGCGATGGGACATCCCCGGACATATGCCACCGACGCTGCGAAAAAGGGCCAAATTACGCAGACAATGTCAATGACAATATTCGCGCCAGACGGTTTATTTGGGAAAAACCAGTATGGATTTGTGGAACGACAGACAACTGACAAGTCACAAAAGAAACAGCTGGAGTAAGACTGGTCTAAGAACAGACGCTGCGTTCGCAAAACTTCTTCTAGACGGGATAGTAATTTCAGAGTAGTGAGCCTCAGCCACGCATATATATTCGTATGAATATAATATTATGCTGCTTATTATGTTCAGAAAACCACCACCCCTCAATACTGTGAAAATGTCCATCACAATAACATGTATCGATAGCTTGCGACTGATTTATGAGAGAGCAGAGAATTACCGTTACTATACACAGAATTGCAGCCCATGTTTTGTTAAGATACAAATCCTTTTGTACATGTAAATTATAAAAGTTATGTTTTTAGTTTGGTCTTTCAAGAAAAAAGCACATCTAAAACACTACAATTTATCAATAACATGCATTTTGTAATTTATACTTCTACATTCATACATTTTGTAGAAAAATGTTTTAAATTTATTTTCCGTTTCATTTAATTAATTAACTTCATCTTACTTTGCGACAGTTGCGTGATTCAATTCAAAAACAGTCAGAGTTGACAGCTGAGTTTCTGACAGGACAGTTTACAAATTGTTTGCACGTTGATGACACTGAAGCCACAGAGGCTTCGCTTCATGGAACACACTTTCCCAGTCAGAAACCTCCAGTTAATAACCACAGTTGCAAGTAGTTGAAAGGCCATTATTATCATTTTTGTGTGTTAAATCAAGCCAGGAAATCCATAATAAAATGCCTTTGTTGCTCTCATAAGAGACATGACTAACAGCTGGAATCTTCTTCTAAAGACTTACAGTGGTAATCCACCCTCTGAGTAAACAGTAGAACTTTGTGGACACTGCCAGGGGTTCAACCACTACCAGCCAAACGTCCTCCTCATTAATTAGCAGTGTTAGGTGAATGACACATTGAGATCACAACTAAGGCATTGGGTATTTTGCATGGTTTACTATTTAATTCCTGAAGCTTTGTTTTGTTGAACTATCAGTGAAAAATTGCAAAACTTTTTATTTATATATTTTTCGAATAAAATTACTTTGTGACATTATTTCCTGTAACCTTCTTTCCAGCCCATCTATGTTCTACCTGTACTTAGTTAATAAGTTGACACTTGTAAATTGTCCATTTGTTTGTTATGTACTACACTTTTACTATATATATACAATACTAACTTTGCCACTCTCATATCATTGTAATTTTTTTCACAACTGGGCAAATGAACTTTTCACACTTGAGTGCTGAGCAAATGACCATTGGACAAGACCGTGCAACATATTTTTACCTGTTAATGAAATTAAAAAGTTTACAAGTTACATACCACACACACACATATATAATATTATATACTATAATATATATGTGTATATATATTAACAGGTATTAGTGCTGTAAAACCATGTTCGTTTTCACAAATAATCTGACTCTTTCCATAATCCAATTCATGACTTTGTTTGACAGCTTCAACACAAAGGTGTGAACTACCTCAACACCACTGCAGCCGTCACATATGACAAGATCTGTGGTGGCTCTATCGAGCATCAGTGGTCGTAGCAAAGGCAGCTCAGGTGTCCAGTTACTTCCTGAGGACACTGCTAAAAGTTATAGTTGAATTGAATACAAATACCTTGTATTATTGACTTTATTGGATGCAGTTCGGGACAGTTAGAATAAACGTAAGTATTAATTGATACTGCTATGCAAACGTGATATATATATATATATATAAATCATAGCATAATAATTGGAAGATATGCAAACATATGTGATTGGTTTTTACAATTATGTTTTATTCTGACCAATGTTATGTGGGTACATCATCTTTGGTTGATAGGGCTTTTGTGAAACTTTCAATTACGCTGTACATTTCATTTGCAGTTCACTTTTGGAACTTAATGTTCTATTTATTTAATTTGGAATATTTATGTTACAAACATAAATTCGTATATTATACAGTGCAAGTAAATACACGTGTAACAATATAGCCAAGCCTCAGTGAGGATTGTACTTTCATAGTAATCATGCCTATGCAGTGGCAAAAATGTTTCAATAGCAACTTCCCCCTCCCCCCGTTTTCCGATATCACCACTCCAGCCGAGCGGCTGAAGTTATAGTTATAGTTATGGCAGCTTTGTAGCGACAACATTTAGACTACACCATTTGGTTCAGCCGCCAGTGGAGGTTTTTGTGCCCCCCAGGCTCGATTTCTGGATCCACCCCTGTATGTGATAGTTTTGTTTGTCTGCATGAGGATTTTGCAGTAATGGGTGTCCTCGTTAAATTGCATATTGTTGTTAGAAATGCATGTGAATTAAAGTAAAGACATTATAAATGAAAAACATTTTATTGAAACTATTTGATGAGATCATGACTACAAAATTATGAAAAGCACAATACAACTACAGGTACAATCATTGCACTTGATGTGTATAATGTAATAATTTTTATAACACATACACATAAAATGCAAAGCAACAATAGAAACAAAAATTAGGAAGAGGTTGAAAAAATGTCAGGTACATATAACAAAACAAACAGTTACTTTTATCACAATTCTTTGTTAAAAAAAAAAAAACTGTCAAATGCTAATTGTATGTTTACATCTCACAAAATTAGTGACTAAACAATTATGTGTATTTACCAAATTTTAATATTTAATGCCCATAAAAAATGTAAACCAATGAGAAAAAATAACTTAGGAAGATGTTTAGTTGAACAAATTTAATATGTACATATCAAATAAAAATAACGATATTATGATTTTTTGTTAAAAAACATCAATAGGATATAAACTTCAAAACTGTTGTAGTTTGTGCAATGCTTGGTTTGTTTACAACTCGCAAAAAATAGTGACTAGACTAGACAGGGTCATCGCCATGTGACTGAGAATTACATGTACAATCGCTACATGCTACATTTCTCAAGTTTACTCAGCTGTATGAAGAGTACCGGTTACAGACGGTTGATATTTTTGTATGAATAATCTTCGCATATTAATTTCAGAGTGGCTGAATTCTTCCCACATAAGTCAAGATGGTGTTTTCGATTTAACAGGTCTGCCAGGGAGTAAAGTTTAAAGCGCTTTGAGTAATCCTGAGGACTGGATAATACACCATATCAGAACTAAACTTACTCAAGTGTTATTTAATTATCATGCAAAATGAAAATTAATGTAAATTATTTGTGAAAATATAAAAGTGATAAAAAAGAATTATTGAGAAAAATGATACATGGCATGAAAAACATATAACAGTCCTCGTGATACATAGATAATTTAAACAAGTAAAATGCTGCTGTCAGTGTATCAACAGATTGTTGTTGAAAAATTTGAAAAGGCTTTCAGTACTATTACTTCATCACAAACTTGTGCCTGGTGTATGTTGCAAGAACTCAGCTGGCTGCCACTGACTATCAGCAACACAAAGACAATGAAACCCTACCACTGTAACAATTCTGGATAATTAATGTATTTTTTCATGGACACTGCTAAAAGTTATAGTTGAATTGAATACAAATACCTTGTATTATTGACTTTTGATAAATGTGTCATCACATATAAAAATATCATACATGTCAGAGCCATCCTAATTGTCACTTTGTCACCGGTATAGGCAGATGCAGACGTACAGCAAAAAGTCAGGAAGCTGGTATGCAGTACCATCAAAGACAGCGAGACATACAGTGATGTCATCGATATCTAAACCGATGCAGTTCACCGAAGAATGCTCGACACTGAACCTGTCTGACAGCATCGAAAGTTGTTGCCATATCTGCAGACCCTGGCACCCACCGTTCCATCACCAACTGCAGAGCTAGTCAAGCGTTACCACATTCTTATGTGGAGCAACCTGCAGTCAACATTGGTTTCCAGTCAGTCAAGCCAACTGACTGACCTGGAAGCCAGTGTACACCCCATCAGCACTGGAGAATCTGTCACGGATTCAACACGACACAATTGGGATCACTCAGTGGACATTCATATGACAAACTGTTATTATGCAGCATGTTGCATGGCTGTAGAATCTTGTCCGAGATCCTGGACAAATACAACTGCCCAGTATGCCATATTAACTTGGAGAGCTAGTGGTACTAAGCACACTAGTTCAATCTCCTGTAAAAAAGCATATATTCAGTAAACAAAAACAGGCATCATAGTAGTGTTGGGAGTAAATAATTATGATGTGTTCATTGTCATAATCGGTATATAATAATGTTTCATGTATGACCTGCAGCATTTCACAAGAAAAAAGGCAGCAAGAAATGTTCTACTACAGCTGCATCTATACATGTTGATATCTTAGGAACAGTCATTGTTTACCAGAGTTGTTCCGGGGAAGGGTGGCTTGATACAGCATGCAGACATTAGTGGAATATGCCATTTTTCAAAACGGTGAACAATTTTAACTGTTTTTCTTTACTATGTGTTCATTGTCATTACATGAATTTAAAAGTGTTCAATTTCATTACAGTGACGCCTGATCTTAGTCAATATTATAGACTGATTTGAATTCTGCTAATCACTAAAGCATCAGTAAAGCGCATTTATATATATATTTTTTTTTCAGTATACAAATTCATGTCAGTGTCTGCCATGTGTAACTACTATACATATTCATGTTTGACATTTTAAGCCTGAGGTTGATTGGTCAAGGTGAATGTTGGAAATGACAGAATGAGGTGTTATTGTGATGCTAACAATATATTTTCCTCGTCAAGTATTCAAAGGTTCATAATACGTATGTCTACCTTCTTCAAGAATGACAAATTTATTTTATAAACTTTCAGAGTCATTGCCATATGCTAAATACTGTTTAAAGGTGTATTAATATATCTGTGTTGATACACCTGTGGGTATAATATACAAGTGCAGAAGTCAATCTAGTTTTCTGTGCCCAAGAAATTATTATTAAAATGTGTATGAAAACAAATGTGGTATATTTAAATGTGCACATTAAAATTTGTTGACAACTTGTACGTGGTTGATTGTTATAAATTTGAAATTACCTGGATTGATCAAATGTGGGCCTGCCGCAAATTATGTATCATCCCTGTGTCTGCCTGGCCCGGGTGACCGCCTTTAGCTCCTCCTCTCATTCTCATTCATGGGTTGCAGTGTGGTCTCTAGCAATATCACAATTCAAGTTATATTATTATGTATTCATATATTGCTGTGGTGAGAATATATACATATATTGTTAAATACATAAGAATAGCCGGCATATGTCAGTTGAAAGGTATCACAGGATACCAATTAATGCATTACATATACTATAGCCAGGCATCAAGGACCCCAATGGAGACAAGTGCGTGCATTTTCTTGTGTAATCCTTATATATGGTGTACTCTAGGTGTATTGATATTTTATGTATTTACACGTTTACATTTTTATATTGAATAAAATCATCACCATCATGGTTGTCATATAAAAATCTAAATTATTTTGCATAAAATACAATGCAAATCAACAATATTTTGCAGTAATAGTATCAAAAATATGAGTCACAAAAAATGTTTTAATAATTACAATCACCAACATTACGGATGCTCCCTGACTAAGTTACGCACGAACAACAGGGGCCTGCTGCCAAAGCAATGTTACTTGTCATTTCGCACCATCACGTCATCTACTCTCAATATGTATTGTCGAAATTAAAGCTTATTAACAACATCCTGCGTAACCAAATACAATACATATGAAATATTAGGTACCAAATATTATGCTCGTTGTCACTCTCTGGCTGATATGGTGACTGTCTTAGTCTTAGACTTTTGAGTTAGAACTTAAAGTCAGCCTCGACAGGCTCGAGTCGAGTGTAGACGTTCGCAAGTTGCAATTCTCGTTGAATTAATACACGGCTACGCGTTCTTGTTGCTAACTGCGATAGCGTAATACGTACCTTCGTACAACCACTTTGGAATTATAATCTTCATCTTGATACTCTAAAGCACGTGTGTGTTGTTATTGTTTTCGAATGCCTGGGATGCCGATCTCGCGTAAAGCACATGACCGAAGTGGCGCAATAGGCAGACAGCGCAATTGGCTTTCGCCAGCGATACCCGCTATAACGAGAAATCTTTTTTTGACGATTAAAAAACAAGTACGCATTTTTTTTTATTAAACCGACTGTGCGCACTAGTTAAACTATTCACACATTACACATCTGAACATAAAAGATCCGGATTGGCGATGGGCAAACGAAGTGATTGAGCACCTTTAAGACAACAATCCGCATGGGAACAAATACCAAAAAATTATATAATATATATTTGTTTCGTTGCAAGCAGTGTAACATTTTCCATAACAGGGTACCTTATTTCCTTGGTACACAGGGCATAGCAGGGTAAACTTCTGCCGGACAAGTTCACACAAAGTAATATGGACATATTATAATAATATACATTTGTGAGAAAAACCCTAATAAAAATGCAAATTATTGACAAATCCACTGCCTAAATTCTTAAAAGTCCTGTTACAGGTAACAAAGGATGTGTTTCTTTAATAAGCAACACTTTACATTTTATATAAAGGGAAACCCAATAGTTACACTCTGTTGTCAAAACAAAAACTATGCAAAATGCCACCCCTTCCGGTTCCCAAAACCTCCAACTGCACGCGAGACTTCGGTTCGATTCCGCATCAATGATTACGACTTCGTTTCCGACTCCAGCAGACCTGTTCAATTCCGATTCCAACTCCGGTTGTCTTAGTTCGTTTTCGATTCCGACTCCGACTCCAGCACAACTTTTGATTCCGATTCTGACTCTAGCACAACTTTCGGACTCAAAAGTTTTGTTGGTGTCAGTTTCATTCCGATTCCAGCAAACCTTTCGATTCCAATTCCAACTCCAATTGGGTCTACTACTTCTGCTTTTAATTTATAAATAATTCAGTCAATGAATTGGATACATTCAACATTACAACAATGTATTTAGTTGACGTCATGATGTGTTCCATATTTGGTGATCGGTAATTCGGTATATTGAAACTCATTGTGTCTATCATCAATTTATCATATTAAAATCATCACAACGTATCACGACTTGCACATAAGCAAATTAAGCAGTTCTATCAAGATGATAGTTGCAGCGAATCAGCATCGTTTCTTCTAACTCCATCAGTTTGAATCTTCCAATGGCTGCCATTGGCTGGTGTTAAATCTGATGATCTCTCCCATAACTGCTCCGTGTTACAATTAACTGCAAACTGTCCAGATCTCAAAATGTTTGCCTACAGCTGGTTTAGAGCAAACTATGAGGCAGACTCCCAGTTCATTGGTCAATTAGGCACTTCTAATCCCACTTCGCCTACTGTTGTTTTAGCAGTAACAATTTTCACACCTTGAGGGTGGGTGGAACATTAATTAGACAAATATTTTATTCATGACAACTCCAGGTGGGGCAGTTGAATACTTTGATCTGTACACAAATACACATACAGTCATACACGCACCTAACATTATAATATCAATTAAATTGCAGTCAAATACATTGAAATGTATTTAAATGCAAAAGCCAATATTTTTACATTTTTTAAAGAGAAAACATGAACTTGTATACATATTGATTGATTTAACACAATTTACATATGGTACTTTAGTATTAGCTATGTTCATTTATTTAAAACATGTAATAAAAATGCCACATTAAACTATCGATATGAAGAAAGAATAAGGCACATTAACTAGGTGAATTTGTTGTGGTTATTGGAAAATAAATAAAAATTTCACAATTTTATTGATTAGTTATATGATCAAAACATTGTATATTACAACAAATTAAGTGGATATACTGATGTCTGAAGTGTCTTACCTGGAAGCCACCATATCCTAGCATTCCTAGGTACATGACATTTTAAGCTGAGTTAATGTTCAAAGCATACTGTTGGCTACACTGACCCAGATTAAGGAAGACCAAATGTTTTACTATCCACTTTATCTAAAGTGGAATTAACCAAGTATAAATAATATATCACCATGGCTGTTTGAGATCTTATCCGTAACTTGCCTAACGCCCCAATTGGGCAAGGTGTTTAGTGTTTACACTTACGAGGTTATGAACTTTACAAGCTTTGCTGGCTTATTTACTTGCTCATATCTATATATGTTTTCCAATACTTGTCAAGACGCATTTTAAACGTGTTCACCGTTCACTTACACTCATGACGATTCCGATTCCACTGATTGTGATTCCGATTCTTCTCATTGTGATTCCGATTCTGATGCCGACTCAACTCCAAACGATTCCGACTCCGATTCCATTAAATCAACTCCAAACGATTCCGACTACACTACATTAATTCCAAACGATTCCTACTCCGATTTCGACTCCGAAATCGGAGTTGGAATCGTCATTTGGTTCCCATTCCGGGGTTGGAATCGCCCCAGATGTGCTGCTCGCCTTTCAAACATTCAAATACACCAGTTGAGGCTCCCATCAATTTCCAACTGCACTCCCTTGGACGCCCAATACATCCAACTACAGCTATTTGATGAGGCCCCCACCAGGCATCATTAGGGCTAAAAAACACATCCAACTGCGCCTAACCCTTCCCAAAACATCCAATTGAAGCTAAGAAAAATCTCGAAATTATTGAAGCGGAAGTCTTATGTCCTACCTATCACACCGTCAGCCTGTCGGTCTGTTATTAATTAGTCACAACATTACGTGTGTTTCTCTGGGATTGTTCCGCGCGACGTAACGTAAACCGTCCACCGATCAGTTGGACCCCTTATAAGTAACTTGTTTTGGGTATATCTGGGCTGCGTTCAGAGTTCGCGCCGCGTCGTCGCTTTTTGGACCGGAAGTCAATTTAATTGCCGTTCATAGTCACGTTATGTTGACGCTCTGACGCGCGCCGCACCAGCCTAGTTGGTTTTGTATTCGATGATTTTCTTTGTTAACTATGTATGATTGGTGCGTTTGACTGTTAAATTTCACACTCAAGCATAACAAGTTGGCCTGTTAACAAAACCAAAGTGTTTCTAATTGCAGGAATGGAGGCATTATTGCCGAAAAACAAATTCGAAATCAGTAGCGTCCATTTACAATGCGGCGGACGCCGCGATACGTTAAATTTAAGCGTCCAACTTCCGGCGGGTGACAGCGACGTCGCGGCGCGAACTTTGAACGCGCGCGGCACTGGTTGGCGTTTAGAGTTCGCACCGCGACGTCGCAGTTCGCCGCCGGAAGTTGGTAGCTTACAGTTTAGGTACCGCGACGCATGCCGCATATAAAATGGCTATGTTAAAAGTGTGCGTTTATTGGTACTGAATGTGTTTTCATCGAAAATGCCGCCAACCCTACCACAAGTCTAATAATTAAGAACAATTTTGCAAACGTCAGACCTGAACAAAAATGTCAGTCTTGAACAAAAACGTCAGAACTAAACAAAACCAGACAAACAGTTTTCTGTGTCTGTGTATATCTAGCGACGGCCGGAGGATGGATATTTCTCGAAGTTACTGTAATTATAAGTGTCAAGTTATGTATTGTTGACGGATCTATCATAACACAATTATATCAAATGCACAAGGTAATCATCGGATGTAATATATTTATTACTAATTAACAAAGCCATTTCACACGTAATTGTCAATGGTTTACATTAATTACTTTAAAAAGGTGGCTCCTACGTTAGTGACAACCTGTTAGACAAGATGTATCTCTGTCCGATATTAAAATGTACTTTGTAAAGTTTGATGATTGTACTCATAATTATGACAGCATTATATCATGTGCAACTACGTTGTTTAATACATATTCTTATATAAATATATAATAGTATATAAATGTAATTACAATATGAGATCAGCATTACTGATGTTACGCGAGCAGATAGTCAAAACACTGTAATCACGTGTAATCGCTATAGGTCAAAATACGAATGTATTGAATAACTGAATGCGTTACATAGTATGGACGCAATAACAACACATTTATATGTGTCTTTCCACACTGTACTAGACTAGCAACATGGCCACTGACTGTATGCAAGTAGAGCCGGATATACTGGAGATCGCAGCTGCAGACGGAAAATAATGATATCAATAGAAACGTACATAGGAAACAGCATAATTTGACTGTGAAGTACATGAACTGTTTACCTACTGTACAGCCTAGAGCAAGAATTTCCTGAAAAGGAAATAAACACGAACGATGTGGACTACGTATGTACTAAAGCTAACAATATTCTTGCTGTGGCCGCAACTGACAACTCAACATTCTGCCTGTTCATGACACAGCTCTCAGAACCGTTGTGAGACATAACACAGACATCGCATTGCCAAATGTTTATATATCTTGTGACTACTAAAACCGCCGCCCTTATGCACTGTTTCCCTCAAGTGTCGCATCATTTCTCAATCAAAACACTGTGAACATGCACGTGTTTAAAGTACCACAGTATCAACGCTAATTTTCCAATATCATATTTGAAAGATTTCAACAAGGTCTGTATGCTTAGCGTAGCTGAACGTGTACTTTTAGTGAACCACTGACTCTCGGCAAATAAACTGTGTCCTAAATGAGTCACACTAAAGGTTTCCTCATCTGTATGACCTCAAATGACTAGATAGTAAGAACTGATCACCACAGGTATTACATTTGTAAGGTTTCTCCCCAGAATGGATTCGGACATATATGTCTTCATATTATAACTTGTTGAAAACTGTGCATCATATGTAGACAATTCTATGATGTGTTGGTATTTTGCATCGTTTCATATATTGTCTCTAACGTTTTTCACATGTACCGGTTCCTTTGAAAATGCTGACCAGTGCAAGCATGCGTGAATGTGAGAACCATTAAATAGCTTTACCACAGCATCTGTTTCTTTACTAAACAATAATTATTTAATGAAAACAATTAAAGATCCACATCTGCTGTGGATCTAGAATAGCGAAATTTGATGTTAGATATTAACAATAATTTTTTTGATAAAAACTAGTCCGTTACATGACCGCATTTTTATTATTTTTTCATTGTCAACTACAGTTAAGTGCGCCCTCTTAAACAAGTCATTTCTAGGGTTTCTCCCTAGTATGGATACGGATATGTCTCTTCAAATGGCTACAACTTAAGAAATGTGCACCACATGTGGCACATTTGTATGGTTTCTCCCCAGTATGGATACGGACATGTATCTTCAAGTAACTACTTGTTGAAAATTGTGCACCACATGTAACGCATTTGTAGGGTTTCTCCCCAGTATGAATGCGGATGTGTGTCTTCAAGAAACCACTTGTTGAAAATTGTGCACCACAGGTATCACATTTGTAGGGTTTCTCACCAGTATGGTTACGGACATGTATCTTCAAATCACTACTTGATGAAAAGTGTGTACCACAGGTATCACATTTGTATGCATGCGGACATGTAACTTCAAGTTACTACTTTTTGAGAATTGTGCACCACATGTTACGCATTTGTATGGTTTCTCCCCAGTATGAATACGGGTGTGTGTCTTCAAATCGCCACGGCTTGTAAACTGTGCCCCACAGGTGTCACATTTGAAAGGTTTTTCACCTGTGTGAGTGCGCACATGTACCGTTAAGCCACCGTTATTTAAAACACGTTTTCCACAAGTGTCACATTCGAATCGTTTCTCAAAAGTGTGAGTGTGCATGTTCACATTCATAGTGACAGTGCTGTTATTACTGACCGGTTTGCACATACCTCAGTTGTAGAGTCTTACCACGAGATGGGTGCTCACTTGTTTCTCCAAAGCACTACTCTATGTAGACAACGTTTTCAGAAGTCTCTTTATACATATATTTATGTGACTGTATGTTAGAATTCTCAGACAGGTACAAACTACACGTCTCACATTTGGATGGTTTTAACCAGAGTGAGTGCGTACGTTTACCACCCTGCAAAAACAAATTATAATTCTTTAAGTTATTACTCTGTGAACTCTTTGTTCCGTTGTTGTCACACTTGAATGGTTTCTCCCACAACGAGGGTGTGTCTTTAAATGTTGCTCGACAAGAGACAGTCACGTGTTTTGTATTGTTGCTGAAGACATAGATGTGGACATTCAGTGACTTAGCTCGATGTGCTAAGTGGTGTTGGTGACAGAACGTGGCAGTTGTTGTTGTCACTGTGGGTGAGTCGATTCAACTTTGCTACTTCATTGTAGACACTGGTGACACAAACTGCCGTTGACACGCGTCACAGTCGTCTGAAACAACACAAGCCGTTAGATGCAGAAAACCGATAGTGACACTATCAGACATTCGAAGGTTTTTAATGGTACAAAGTTTTATTATTCGATAATTGTAAAATCGTAAATCAGAATAAACTATGTGTATTCCAATATATATCTACCATACCAGAAACATGATGTTTTATATTCACAGTTTAATGTGTTCAAAAATCGCTATGTACTTTTAGTGCTCAGGTAATTATGTCAATTAAATCATATGGTTTCTTATCCGAGTCCAGGCCTGCGAAAGCAGCACACTGCTATATAAAGAAACTGTTTCTTCCAGACACATATTCTTATATTTGTGCAGTATGTATATTGTTATTCGACATAGTTTACCCTGTATAATATGATTTATAAAAAAACTAATGGAAAAATCTCCGTCTAACGTATAAATCATAGCAAGCCATTTCTATAGCATAATATTATATTGTATTCAATTTAGTTTAAATGGAATTGTCCATCATTAGTTTTGAAGGGTAGTAATAAAAATATGGTGTTTTTGGAGAAATGTCCTTCATCTCCCAATACACGCCTAGCCTCAACATGCTGAGGAGACAGGCGGTGCGTGGCATGGCGGGCGAACAGGAAAAGTGCTTTAGTTTTTAGAGTACAATATATAAGAACACAATTATCGTGTAAATAAACATAAATACGTGCAGAAGAACTAGTTGATGTCTAAAATGTGGGGTAATGCAAAGTCGTCTGGATGCTGCTTTTAAACGCATCCAGGCTGCATCCAGGAGGGATTTCCAAAGTAGAATGGTACTGGGGAAAAATATAAGTGGTAGTTGTATCTGGAGTGAGAGATAAGGTAAGATAAGGAATGCTGTTTACTAGTGACTATATTTACAGGAATAAGGTATTGGTTTCCTGGTATACCCACTAGGCCATTTTTGTGTGTGTACCTCATACATAATTTCACATCGGTTCTTCTGTCTGATAGGGATTTCCATCCTGATGTCTGGAGCACGTATGTTACAAAGGAGGTATTATAGTGGCGATATAAGACACCAGGCGGCACGACATTGAATCATTTCTAGTTTGTTTATTTGTGTAAGGGTATAGAGATCCCAGACAGTACAGCAGTCCTCTAGGATGGGTCTGATCAAGGTGAAGTAGGCCTGAGTTTTTATTTGAATAGACGGAACGAACTTTGAGATGTCTGCAGAGGAAGCCTAGTGATC
The DNA here is from genome assembly GCA_020002185.1 of Paraescarpia echinospica. Lineage (NCBI taxonomy): Eukaryota > Metazoa > Annelida > Polychaeta > Sabellida > Siboglinidae > Paraescarpia > Paraescarpia echinospica. The sequence continues at coordinate 20,311,821 of CM034544.1, forward strand.
TATAGCTTTTGGAGAAATGTTATTTATGTGGGCATTCCACTGGAGATCTGAGATTATGGTTATACCAAGATATTTTACCTGTGAAACAGTTTCTAGTGACCATGGAGGATGTATTGGTTGTTAGTGAGTTTTGTTTCTTGTTACAGGTATGATATGGCATTTTGGAAGATTGAATTCCATGTCCCGGGTTATTGCCCATTTTCCAAGTTAGTGATGATCTTCCTGGAGCACAGCCATGTTTGTGTGAGGCTTAAGGGCTATATACATAATGGTGCCATCAGCAAATAAATCTAACTGTGGAGGTAATATTGTATGGGATGTCATTTATATAAAAGAGGAATAGACAAGGGCCAAGTATAGACCCTTGTCGCTCTACTGATGTTACAGTGACCTCAGAGGAGGCCTCGCCCTCTATTATGATTCTTTGAGTTATGTCTATTAAAAATGATCGAATCCAGGAATGTGTTTTGCCTAGCTATGGCTGACCTTATCAAATGATTTTGAGAAATCCATCGCTATGACATCCGTTTGCGTGCCAGACTGCATATGGGTAACTAAGTCAAGTATGATCTGAATAAGCTGTGTATCACAAGCTACTTGGGAGCGAACGCCATGTTGAAGATGATAAAGAATGTTGTGTGAATGTGCATGTTTCATTATACTACTAACCAAGACATGTACCATTAGTTTTGATGCTATACATGTCAGGGAAATGGGCCTATAATTTGAAATTATGTATTTTTAACCATTCTTGAAAAAAGGTGAGACCTCTGCTTTTAGCCAGTCTGTTGGCATTTCTCCTATAGCATATGACTTCTGAAAGATTAAAGTTAGTGATGGCGCAATTTCAACAGCCAATTCTTTAAAAATTCTTGGGTTGATGATGTCTGGTGCTTGTGCTTTATAAGATTAAAGGTTTTGTAGGAGATTTAATTAACCAGCTTCGGTTATTTTTACTTCTGGCATTTCTGGTAGTGTTGGATTGGGTAGTTTGGTTTGGTTTATTTGGGGAGATGGGTCGTCTCTAAAGACTTATTGAAGCTGCTGATTTAGTATATCCGCTTTGGCTTTAGGGTTTGAATATAGGATTCCATTCTGTGTAAGAGGCGATACCAATGTGTGGTTTGTACGGCAGTGTTTCATGTAAGTCCATAATATCTTAACATAACCTTATTTTTGTTGACTATCTTCATTAGAGGTGACAATTTCAGTTACATAGTTCCAATAGGCAGTTCTCAGTTGCTGCTGTATAGTTTGTTTTAGACGTTTGTATTTTGGAGTGTGCTTGTGACTTTTGTATATTCTGTCCTTTTTGTATAAGTTTCTTTAGTGTTGGTGTAATACAGGGGTATCCGTCTCTACGTCTAGCCATTCTGGATGGTATATACAACCCAGTACCTTTGACAGTGCTATCCCGAAATATACACCATAACTTGTTTGCACTGTTTTCTTTATAGAAATTTTGAAGATGTGTGCTTACATCTTTCATATATTTAGCAAATTTGTCCCAGTCTGCCTTATTGAAATGGGGAATATTTCTAGGTTTCTGTTTGTGTTTCATTGGGTTTGTGTCTAGCCCTGTGTACCAATATTCATGATCTGAGATTCCTGGTAATATATCTGCGCAGTTGACGTTGGTAGGGTTATTTGTGATCATTACGTCTAGAATGTTTTCTCCCCATGTTGGCTTGTCTATAATCTGAATAAAACAAGTCATCTAGAATGATTCAAATTTTTTCATGAAGTACATTTCGGTCTTAAAACTCCTGCAGTGAATAAGTGTTGATTTTGCATTACTCTGCCTTGTAATATTTCAAATTGTTCTATTCTGTGGTCATCATTTACGTCAGGTCTGTAGTAAGCACACATATGCTAATCTTAGCCGATAAAATTGCACAGTCTGTTTCTAATTCAAATTCCTCTTCACTAATCAAGTCAGAATGCACTGCAATAAATACCCCTTCTCCTCTCTGTTCTTCAGTTCTGTCCTTTCTATATATATTGAATTTATGTGGGAAATATTCAGCATCTACCATGCTATTGCTAAGCCAAGATTCAGCGCCAATAATTATGTCTGGCTTGGAGCTATCAATGAGTGAAAGAAATTCAGCCATCTTTTTTAGTGATTGCCAGTTTAGAACTTTAGGTTGATAATTCTCAATGTTTTTTTACTATTAGGAATATGACGGTAATTGTGCTGTTTCTTCTGATCTGAAGGAGATGATATATAAAGTGGAGGTCCTAACCCTGCTGGTGTTGTAGGGAGTTGAATGGAGTCATCACTTGAATGAGAGATGTGTTGATCTATATTTTCAGAAAGTTAAATTTCTTCATAATTAAAAATGGTAGTACTGAAATTAGGCATTCCACATTTTAGACAATTCTGTGATATGTTGGTATTTTGCATTGTTTCATATATTGTGTCTCTAACGTTTTCACATGTATCAGTTCCTTTGAAAATGCTGATCAGTGAATGTGAGAACCATTAAATAGCATTACCACAGCATATGTTTCTTTCCTGAACAATAATTATTTAATGAAAACATTGAAAGGTCCACATCTGCTGTGGATCTAGGATAGCGAAATTTGATGTTAGAAATTAAGTATTGTTTTTTGTTGTAAAAACTAGTCCGTCACATGACCGTATTTTATTTTTCACTGTTAATGACAGTTATGTGTGCCCTGTTAAACAAGTCATGTTTTATTCAACCACTACTTAATTCTCCTGTACTATTAATTAATTAGCCAGTTTACTTTCAAGTTGCATGGTCATAGAATTACATTTTTAAGGTACTATGTGAAATGGAAAATCAAAGAGATCCTATCTGTCTATCAGACCGGTATGACTAAAAGGCGCGCGACCACGAACGACCACAATGTATGTAGTGTTGGTAACCAAGCGGGCTGTTGGTGGCACGTAGGAGGTATGTGTGTGCAGCTCGCCAAATTTCAGATATGTACTTCACATTGGAGTAACAAAATTCGCAACTTTTATCATCGCTTGTGACAACTCGCCGGTTCCATTCGAATTTGGCGTGGTGGCGCTACCTGGCGGGTAACATTAAACTAAAATATTCTTGTTATTAGGTTAATCCACCGACTTATTTATGCCTGGATAGCGAGTATTAACGACCTAGCCTGTTTTATTTTAATATTGAGACAGCGAAGCCCAAGCTGCAGATCTGATATTTGGATTATGCCCACTCATTAGGCAATAAGGTGTATACATTATACCTACACTGCCTACAGTGTCAGATGGCTAGTGTAGAAGGATCAATTTCAGTAATAAACTCATATTCATAATGCGTTTTGTCTAGTATATAATTAATTATACTCTTGACGTCATTGTTATGGTAATTCGTTATTTAAAGGATACTATAGTGTTATTCACTTATTGGTTAAAAGTTAATGTTGTTATGTTCTGTGTCAATGTTCGACGGCGATGTATTTGGGGATTTGACATTATATAGATATATATGACTCTGAGAAGTTCGTTATAATACTATTATACACAATTAGGATCTGCCTGTACTTGTCACACATTATATGTACAATCCAACACATACATTGTTTCAAAAACATTTATTTTGAAAAATCAATACAAATAATACTAAATTCAACACGCTCATAATTCACAATCATTCTGTGTAAGGACTAACGACAGCCAAATATTACTGCATGTCTCCATGCACAGCACGCAACTGAAAGACAAAAATATGTGTTAGCACATTATATATATATATATATCCACATATAGTAGGCCTACATGTTTACTGTTAATATGTAAACCTTTCCTACAGACAGCGTATCAGAGATTCGTGTTACTGTTCTTAGTTCACACAATAATAATATAAATTACTTTTGTGATCCACGGTAGAAACCAACGGGAAGGTAACAGTATTCTTCTACCATATGTTTTGTGAATATGCAGTATGATGTATGTCGAGACTGTGTATAGTGCCATATTCTGTCACTTTGCAGACGGGAGTTAGAAATTAAATAACACTGAAAGAATTTACTAATATTGTAGTCACTATCATATGGAGTTATTTTTTTAAATCAAATTTTACAGGTTACGCACAACACCAGACTTAACGTAACAGTAGTTTAATCTAAAGGAATAATTTGATGCGAAAAATAATTAGTACAACATAAATCAACTTTTGAAATGTCTGATGGTAAAAACAGCACTACGGAATGTACCAAACTACGTACATTAATATATAGGCCTATACTTTGCAAAATGTGACAGAATATGGCTTAATGATGTGCTAAGTATGCATAAATTGTACCTGGAAAGATCTCAAAACGTTAGTTACATAACAGAGCATACTGTCACTGTCTATAGTCCTGTCACACAAACCACCATCACCATGTAATTGTATCTGGATATAAATTAAAACGTTAATGACTTAACAACAACAACACCATCATTGCCTATAGTCCTGTCACTTAAACCACCATCACCACCTAATTGTATATGGGTAGAAATTGAAAAGTTAGTGACATCATAACTTCCTAGAGTCCTGTCATATCATCACCGCCTATAGTCCTGTCACTCAAACCATCACCAACCTACTATCACCACCTAATTGTACATGGATAGAAATTAAAACGTTAGTGACATAACAAAGCAACACCAACACCGTGTATAGTCCTGTCACTCAAACCACCATCACCACCTAATTGTATCTGGCAATTAAAACATTAGTGACATAAAAAAGCAACATCACCGCCGCCTCTACTCCTGTCACTTAAACTACCATCAGCCACCATCACCACCTAATTGTGTCTGGGTAGAAATAAAAATGTTAGTCACACCATCACCTCCTATTGTCCTGTCATCTAGACCACCGTCACCACTTAATTGTATATGGATAGGAATTTATATGTTAGTGACATAACAAAGCAACACCATCACTGACTATAGTCCTGTCATTCAGACCACCATCACCACCTAAATGTATCTGGATAGAAATCAAAATGTTAATGACATAATAAAGCAACACTTTCTCTGCCTATAGTACTGGCCCTCAAACAAACATCACTATGTGAATAGTACATCAACCTCCACCCCCCCCCCCAGTCAGCCCCAACTAAGTAGAAAGCTTCATGGGAAAAATGATGTTGTGTAACTTCAACACATTTAGACAAACAGTGAGATTTGATATGGTATGTGTTTGTGCTGGACTAACGTGAAAATCCACCTGCTCATATTCTATATTGCTGCAGTACCTGACAGTAACATAAATGGCATGCTAATTGGTAGTGGCTAAAACCATGTCTCGCACTTGCAGGCAACTACCTCGAGGTCCAAAAGGAATTGGGAACTATCTATATGTATATAATGTTCTGGTCACTAAGATTAATTTATATTCTTTTTCTTTCTGGGACACTTGAAGTCTTAGCACACCTCTTTCTCTTCACCTGACCTGGCTTTTTCCCACCATTAGGCCCTGTCACTGCCAATTTGCCGTCAGTTGATATGACAGTTCTGGAATCCATCATCCAAATGAAACGAATAAATGTCTTGATATGATTATCCCTTTTCTCCTTGGGAAGGCACGACCACACATCAATAGGCACATAACATTTTGTAAATGGTGGGCACAGGATATAGTCTCCCTGGCCAGCCAAACATCTTCTCATATCCTGGTATTGAGTCCGCACAACATCGTAAAATTTTAACACCAAGATGGTCAACGGTTGTCCCTTCCAATTGACAGCATGCTTCAGCATGGCATTCAGACTTTCACAATTATTATTAGTCCAGTTTACAAGAGGGGTCACACCTACTGCTTTTGCCTGGGTTATGAAGTTGGAATGAAGAAGAGAGACAACCCTATCTTGAAAATATGTGTTAAAGGATGGTGCAGCAATATTGATTAAATCCTCTGTCTTCTTTAATGCGTGGTCAAATGTGACATCCTCATCAGCACTTGTGATGCCACTTGGCCCAAATATTGAGGTGATGATAGATGAACGGTCTTTATGGCACACACCAATCTTGTCTTTTAGGTAGGCGTCTACATTCTGTTTCAGGTGCCGGGTGCAACTGAGTAGGTTAGAATCCGGAAAAGCTGCTTGCATGGCTTGCTTCATTGCCTTCTCATCATCTGTGCCAAAGATGGGATGTGATGGTGTCCCTCGTAGCTTACCAGCAAGGTGGCTGAAGAAACTGCTATAACTTAAAAAGTCACTGTTGCCGTGTAAATAAAATGGGCCTGCAAAGATTGGGTGGTCATTTGTGTCCCTCCTGGTCACTGCTAAATGTTTAAAGACACAAACGGTAACATGGACGTCGCCTAAATTAAAAGTCTTGTCAACGCCGAGAACAGTAGAGTGGGCGAGTGGAGCAGAGCAGCAGAAACGTTTGATGTCAAGCAGCTGGTTCTCTCTATATACAATTATTGCAGGCACCTTGTCCTTCCCAACTTCTACTCGCTGCACAAATTCATGGGTCTTTACCATTGTCTCAATGTTCTGCACGTGGTCAGTAAAATTAACCTGGTTTTTCTGTGATCGCCGCTGTCTTTGCTTTTTCTCCCTATACCTCTTATTTGCTACTTGCTTTCGCGACCTGGGACCACCCATCTCTCCAGAATCATCTAGGCTCTGTCACACCTGGTTTGGGGGACAGTGCTGAACTTGCTCCTTCATGTTATCTAGTACAGCTCCTTTGGTACGAATGTAATTTCTGCTACAATGTTTGCTGCTTCCATGAGGCACCCGACCTGGAAATGTACCAATATACTCTGCAACTGCAACCTTCTGCTTGCCATCTAGCAATGCCATAATAATATTTTGCTCAATCCATGATATCCTGCGTTTATACTGTCCACTCTGTGTATGTTTAGCATAAGCCCTATGTAGAACTATTATGGACTCTGGGTGTGGTTGGGGCTCCAGAGGGGTGACAATTCGTTGCCTCCCACCATTTGCTCTTTTGTACAACACAGTTCCATACAGACTGTCATGCAGCACTACCTCAGTTAATTTTCCTGTAACGTTACGCAAAAACATGGCAGTGTTTGTGGGACCACTCACCCAGGCCCCACAATCATCCCAAAACTGGCTCTTATTGCTGTTGTGATGGCGACGAATGTTAGCAGTGTTATCGAAAACAAAAAACGTATTCTCTTTTAGACCCACTGGTATACATTCATGACCCACTATGCCATCTAAACAAAGAATATATAGAAGGTTTTGTGTTTCAAGAAACTTGCCTTTTTCAGTAAGGTCGTCACCCCCAGATGCTATAATATGTTCATCTGTGTCAATGGTTATCTCTAGTGGGAGTGGTGGTGATGTTGAGTCACGCTGTGACTGTTCATTGACCGACAATGATGGAGATGGTGATGGTGTGCACATCTGTGAATTTTGGAATTCATCCTCACTTCTGGCTGGTGAAATATTTAGTGGCGAGACATCTGTGGTAAGGTCGGATGGAATAGTTGTCTCAGGGGTTGAGTGATGATCCTCATTTCTAAGCGGTGGTGTGTACCGTGGTGAGGCATCTGGTGTGAGGTCGGGTAAGACTCCTCCTCAGTGGCTGAGTGATCATCCTCACTTCTAGGTGGTGGTGTGTACCGTGGTGAGGCATCTGGTGTGAGGTCGGGTAAGACGGGGAAAGAGTCCTCCTCAGCGGCTGAGTGATCATCCTCACTTCTAGGTGGTGGTGTGTACCGTGGTGAGGCATCTGGTGTGAGGTCGGGTAAGACTGGGAAAGAGTCCTCCTCAGCAGCTGAGTGATCATCCTCTCCTACCAGGTCCACAGTAATGTGGTCTTGGGTGTGGTGAAGAACCACAAAGTGGTTCGGCCTGAAGTCACACACTCGACGTGGCACATGCATAGTTGTCCACATGATGGTCATGACAGGCGGTGCAGAAGTGCGGACCCCACGGCCGTAGACTCTTCTGGTCAGTGGGTCAGCACTGAAGTAGTCGTTGATGGATGGCGGGCAATATGACTGAACTCCTACGCAGAGGGCAGCACTGGCGGCATAGATTATGATCATTTCGGAGAATGAGCCAGGTGTAGTTACTGACTCCAGAAGTTGACTGTGGCTATCGTGGAAGAGACGATCGTCACGAATCAAGTCATTGTAGGTAGGGTGTTGCATATCATAGAAATCTCTGTGACTCATTATTTCCATGGCTGTGAGGAGGCGAATATGTTGGTGATGGTTCTCATGCCCATACAAACCACGTGACAATGCACGAAACAGGCAGTTACCATCACCAATGACGGATAGGGGGACATGATCAGAAACTAATATAGGATGCAACATTTGCAGGACTCCAGTAGCAGCAGCAGCATGTCGTCTTCCAGGTGGTGTGCCCAAGGTGGGGTAGTCAGGCAGCTTGATGTTGTACGTTTTCAGTAGCAGTCGCTCACTCTCCACGGAAGCCTCCAGATAACCGGAAGAAGAGGCACTACAAAGTCTGTCAAAGCCAACATGACATCTTTTTTTTTAAAGCAAATTATTTTAATCAAAATTTAGTAACAATGTAGGTTTCCTTAATATGAACAATACTTGGTATACCTAAGCTGATAAAGCTGTCAGATCACATGTACGTGGACCTTTTCTTTCTTTAACTAATAGGGAAATTTTTTTTTAGGTAAGACCTTATGTTAATACAAAATGCTATAAGGGAAGTAAGCAAACGGGACTGTATTATTATGGGGGATTTTAACCACGGGCATATACAATGGAATTCTCTACAGAGTATGGGGAGTGTGGACCACAAGTTTTTAGTTCAAGATACTTTCTTTTCTCAACATGTGCTACAACCAACCAGTGGTGAGAATGTGTTAGACATAGATTTGTCCTCACAGAATGAATTAGTTGACAATGTCAAGATATGTGAGCCACTGGGGAGTAGTGATCACAACCAGATACATTTTACCAAACTACTATTGGAAATTGTACAACAAATTAGCGTACCGCTTGCAACAATTTTCAATTTGTCATTACAAGAGGGAGTGGTTCCTTTAGAAGGGAAAGAGGCAACATTATACCATTATTTAAAAAGGTTCGAGAAACAAGTCAGAGAGCTATAGACCAGTCAGTTTAACATCAGTGATTTTATTAGAAAGACTAATTAAAGATCACATGATGGATTTTCTTGTTAAACATAACTTGATAAACCCATCTCAACATGGGTTTTTTAAAGCGAGGTCATGCTTAACAAATATGTTATGTTTTTTGGAAGACATCACTAAGTGCTAGTTAAGCCTCATTTAGAATGTTGTATTCAAGCATGGAGGCCGTATCGCAGGAAGGACATAGATATGCTAGAAAGAGTACAGAGGAGAGCAACTAAAATGATACCAAAACTGAGGGATCTTTGTTACGAAATACGCCTAAAAAATGCGGCTTAACAACACTAGAGACCAGGAGATTGAGAGGAGATCAGATAGAAGTGTTTAAAATAATGAATGGTTATGAAAATATTGATAGAAATTTTTTTTTCTCAGTTAAGAAAGATAGAAGGACTAGAGGACATGAAGTTACATTAAAGTGTAGTGTAGATTAGATATAAGAAAGTTCTCATTCTCACAAAGGACTGTAAATGAATGGAACAGTTTATCTGCTGATTGTCTGGGTGCTAGTAGTGTGAATATGTTTAAAAATACAATCGACACATATCTCAGAAGGGCGGGATACACATAGATAAAAGGGTCGGACTCTCAATAAGCCAAACGGCTTCCTTGTCCTACTGCCACCTAGCCATTGATGCATGGTGCCTTAAATGTGCTTTGTGTGCAAGCCTGAATTTCCAAGTGTTTACATTTTTCTTAAATTTCAAGTTTTAAAACACCCTAAAAAGACTGTCACGGTGGGTCACAAAACGGGACATAAAAACAGTAACTTTTTTGTGGCTTCAAATATTTCTATAACTTGTATTTTTCAATCCAGTTTCAATTCAATTACAGGTGTACATAGGTAGTTAGAACTAAGCAGCAGCCTTAAGCCAGTCTGTATTTCAGAAGGCTTTATGATACCCCCTGGGAATCATGGTCTGCAATTAGTTGCACCCAAGAGCCAAACCGACCAAACATTTACCCTGCTTTCTGGATAAGGATGGACAGCCTTAATCTGTTTCAGACATCTGGTAAGGAATTGTAGACTTTCAACTGTACACTAAATAAAATAGTGTAGTGTTGTTATCAGGCATGTGGATTTGGACTGACCAGGAATGGATGTTATAATGGCATTGACTAATTACGTACCATTACACCACTACATTTTGTAACACATCATTTGAGATGGTATAACTCCTGAAGTACTACAATGCACAACTTCAAACTTCCAACGATTTTTATTAAGAAATGCAGAATTATTGTTTACACATAAACACCAAAGATAAACAATTCCTTCACCTAGCAGGTTGTAAGGTAATCATGGTTGAATAAAACTGTTATGATGTATATCTAAATACCATGCCATGAAACCTTCAACTGTTATTTAATAATATATTATTATATACATACCTTTTCAGTGAGGCCTCAATGCCATAAGTGCCACTGGTGAAAGCACAGCACCGACAAAGGAAGTGGTCTGGTTTTTCCCAGGCTGACAGCAGGTCAGCATCCATAGGAACACATCGACTGCAAAACAAAACTATTCAGAAGAAAATCTGTTTACCTTCCTCTACATATGTGACACAAATCAAGAATCAGCAGAATGGGGTTGGTGATCCCAGAATTTAGGCAATTCTGCCAGAATTTCCCGTTTACTTATAGTGACTGCTAACATCAGCACTTAAACAGAACAACCTGCTTGTGCGGGTTCTTTGTGATCAGTTCATCACATACATTGGACATTTTAATACAATTATTAGAGTTTCCTGTTGTAAAGCTAATCCTGCTACTTTAATTGAGGCATTCCATATTTAAAAATGATATAGGGAGCAGTACCAAACAATTATCCATCACTGCCAGGTATTCATTCATACAGCTGAGTGAATTCAAGCAATGTAGAGTGAATGTACTTGCCCAAGGTTCAAAATGGCAGCACAGGATTCAAACCCGGGTTCTCTCATCTAAGAGTCTAATCGCTGATTTATTATGCTCCACTATTCCAGTTGTACATGAACCTCTAAGGGTTTGACACCTGAGGAGTAGGCCCTACTACTACCACGGTACTCAGCATGAGTAGCATAACACACACATACATGCAAAGTCGAACAGTTTTCATGAAACAGTTACACTCAACTGACGTAGTATTAACCATAATAACTTTAGCTGAATATTATGTAGCAAGATTACACTAACGTATATGTAATGCACTGTAAACAAAACTTACTGATGCACCCATTTGAGGCACGATGAACACTCAACAGAGTTGGTGCCACAGCCCTTTGCACAGATGCCACATTGGTATTTCAAAGGCGCCATTTCCTTACACTGTACTCAAACAATGATCAGAAGTCCAATCAAAATGTTGAGATTGATTGTGGTCATTCCCCAAAATATGCAAGCTTATATACAAAATAAGATGCAGATCGAGATATGTGCTGATTGGATGATAGGTTCATGTTAGTAGGCACAGCCTATCTAGAGTTGGACCAATCAAACACCCTGACAGGGAAGATGACAGTTTTACACACCTGTAGAGTTTGTTAGAATGTGTTACAAAACTGGCAAGATGTTCATCCAACTTCCTATCCATTTCCTAATATGTGTGGGCATTTGGATGTTATTTGAACAGTTTTAGGGCACATGTTTAAAAGTTATCTGTTATCCTAACCTCTGTAAAGGTTACAACGGATTACTAGACACAATGGTACAAAAATTGACATGGATTCCCACTATATGTGCTTGTTTTACCCACCACCATTTCTGTAATGTCCCCCCTCCAGAAATTGATCCACTTGACTGGCCAATCAATGTCACTGAGTAGCACCTGTTGACTGGTATGACTTCAGTGACATCTTTGGTGGGAAGTTTGATTGTCCATCAGTATGAAGTTGGTCATTTTTTGGAGGAAGGCATGCACGTCAAAGTGGTTTTATGCAGTAACTGTTCAGTCAGAGCTGGAATACATGCCGATTCGTGGGTAGTAAGCGATATAATATTGATTTACGTTTCTCTTTGAAACAAAACCATTTTTTTATGAATGCCAAAGTATCATTTAGGAATTGTTTCTGTAATTATATAATCTGTATATGTATTACTGTGTTTATAACTTGAAAAGTGCATTTAGGCAACTAAACTTAAAGGTTATTTATAAAATTATATCAGATATATATACATATATATATATACTGCGGTATTGCAATTTTGTAAATAGTGTAACATGTATATTTTTGTTGTATATTACATGTCAAACAAAGATATATACTGCACACATGAATCAGCCTCCATTCATTGTGGATGCTTCCCAGTAAAGTCGAGATGGTATTCAGTTGAACAGGTCTACCAGGGTGTAAAGTGTAAAGCGCCTTGATCATTGATATCCTGAGGACTGGATACTGCGCTATATAAGAACCTACCTTTACCATAATTTTTTAGTAATGAAATTGTCTGTGAAAGTGTCGAAATTTTAATGATGGTGGACTGGCATCCTCTTAATTAGTTGACAATTAAAGGAAATGACTGACATGTTGATAAGTGTGCTCTGGAAGTATCAGTTATATGCTTGGCTGCACATGGTTGGATAAGCAGATATCTAAGTAGTTCTGAACTAGAGGGGGTACCCTAATGACAGCATGTATACTGAGATAACAGAATGCCATTCTGTAGAAATGCTACTTAGATGATTAGCTTAAAGACACCAATATTATGTGTTAATTGTGTCAAGATACTTGCCCACCTGTGTGGTTTGATAGGAGTGATGTCCCTAAATCTAATATATATACAGCTGTATATTACATATATATATTATTATGTCTATATATATATATGTATATATATATAGTCAGTCACAGAAATGATGCAGAAAAAGGCAAAGGAAATAAAGTTACAACTTTAAATTGAGTAATAACTGAACATCTGACTATACAAATTACCAGACATGTGTTGAGACTTACGACTCATTTTGCTATAACGACCCATTTTTTTCTCCAAAATTATGTACAGTGTATATTGAAAATCATTATTTATATATAGTGTATATATATATATATATATGAGTGTGTATGTATGCATAAAACAGCTATTGTCAATTATGTTCTTGTCATGAGGTACTGTTGTGCCAATAATAATTATATCAGTTTTATCTGGATTTAGCTTCAATTTACTTGCTTCCATCCACAGCAAGATGTCAGTGAGACAGTCATTTAAAGTTGATAGAGATGTCTGTGTATCAGTTGGTGAAAGTGATATATACACCTGTGTGTCATCAGCATACACGTGATGATTTATATTATGATTAGTTATGACTCAACTAATAGATGTAGGGTATAAGCTAAACAGACCAGGGCCAAGGACAGAACCTTGTGGGACACCAAATGGAAGATGTTCTGGACAAGACAGTGAGCCAGATATGTTACTTCTTTGGTATTGGTCTGAAAAATATGAACTAAACCACTGAAGAGCTGTGCCAGATATACCAAAATGTATATTAAGGCGATGTAAAAGAATGTCGTGATCTATTGTATCAAAAGCAGCTGATAGATCTAGTAAGGTGAGAGCAGTAAATTTGCTATTATCCATATTGCATACAATGTCACTGTGTATTTTAAGAAGAGCCGTCTCATTTGAATTAAATTTCTTATAAGCAGATTGTAGATCATTTGATAAATGCTGTGAATAAATGTGTTCATGGAGTCGATTTGCAACAATCTTCTCCAATACTTTCGACAAAAAACTAAGATTTCAGATAGACTTCAGCTATAATGTAAACACCCATAAATATCCAGTCTGATCGCTTGTATCTGTATGAATAAAACATTTGAAACAACATTATTTTGCTGCATGTTTATTATAAATAGCATGTATGTTAATTTGGGCCCATGTGTCAACGGGCTTTGCACTGTATATTATTTGTTATCAACAAACTTATAAATGTTGATACATTTTGCTCAGTTACGTAAATTGTTACACACCGTGATTTATAATGTTATCTAAGAACAGTTTGTTTTCTAACATGTAATTTCATGTAGGTTTTTGTCAAAACACTATATTGGAATATATAGGATATTAGCCTTGGTTTATGGGAATGTGTATCAAATCAAACGTTATGAAAGGTATGTAAAATTTTACATCACAGTAAGCGTTTTTATAATAAAATTGGGCATCTGATAGATAATTTCTCAAGGTTGGCATATTTGCAATGTACCCAGAGTCTCTCCCCCAGAATGATAAAATCAAAGAGAGTCAGCACACATTGAGCCAAGTAATCAAGATTATCTTAACTGCACTGCTGCTCCCACCCCTGGGTGTCCCCCTCAGGGTATGCATGCAGACCACCAAGTGACTGGAGCTGTACAGAGTGGCACTGCAGCTCCCACCCCTGGGTGTCCCCCCCCAGAATATGCATGCAGACCACCAAGTGACTGGAGCTGTACAGAGTGGCAGGTCAGATTGTCCAGTACTACTGAATAGTGAGGCAGGAGGGTCTAATGACAGTACACAGGAATAGCTTAGACCCATATATCAAATTACCATTTGGGTAATTCACTTTAATTGTTGTAATGCATAGCCCCTAATATGTTTTAATTTAACTAACTAAACTTTCAATTTAAGAAATTCTTATTTTATGAAGGTAAATATTGTACATAGTTTGTAACAAAAATATAACTTGCACTACAAAGGAATGTTGTATATAAATATAAAAACAGTTGTTGTATAGGACAGTAATGATATATACCAATATATATTTTATCATTACTGTTGTATTCAACAAATTATGTATGCTAGATATCGTAAACAGAATGCAGAAACCTTTTTGTATCTGTGACAAATAAATTATGACAGTTCAACAAGATGTCTCAAATTACAGTACCACATAAAATTTGACCAGATCCCAGTACTAGCTAAGGTGATCTGGTGATACTACTACAATTAGGAACATGGCACAGAGGAACATTGGTGTTTGGCAAAAATGTTTTAATAATTGAGTGATTCTACAGTAAGGATGTTTAATAATTGAGTGATTCTACAGTAACCAATGTTTGGTTGACAAAACTGTATTATTTTCATCTTTTTTTTTATTTTGAATGCAATGTTATGTGTGCTGTAAAGAGAAATGTCTACGGACTCTAAAATAGAAGAAGAGATTTAAACAAAACATGGTTTCAAGCTGAAAATACTGGAGTTGTCGCGTGCATAACAGCGTGACACCCAAACATGTATTGCTGTCACATACGAGAAAGAATTTTGCTTTTTAGTGTTGAATGTGAATTACTTCAGTTACAGAAACTATCTGATGCCATTACAATAGTTGCCACAGTGATGTTTGTGATACAGTTATGCGGACATCTGGTGTGACACTGTTATGCACGCAACACCTTGAACTGAAACATTTCCTACAAACACGTTTTTGTGATTATTTAATAAAATCAATAACAATATTATGAAACATGGTAAATTAATTTGCACCGAGTTCAGTATTACAAACAAAAACACAAAGGTCATGATAACGAGCGAGGCGTTGCAGCATAACATGTAACACCAACAGCTTTTTGGTCACATTTTCTCTACGTTTTTGCGCTAAAAATCTATGAACAAAGCTATACTCATTAAAAGTATAGAGCTATGACAGCTTCTTTGAACTGAAATACGTTGTAAATCAACCATTGTTTGTAATTGGTGATGTGTGAAATGAGAATACTAAGGTCCACAAATAGGTCGCCCACAATCGTGACCAATAGTTGGCAACAACGTAGTCGTAGAACGACTGAGTTACAAAGGTGAGATACTTTTTGAGCCAAAGGTCCAACCATCAATGAGATGCCTCAATAGGAAGCCATCCTTCGAAGCGGAAAATGATATAACCGTTTCAAGTTGCAAAAAAATTATTATTAATAAAACTACTAATGATGTACAGTACCCGTGATGTAATGCTAATTTATTAGAATAATAATACAATATCTTTATTTAGGATAGCCCAACTAAAATAAATACAGCGCAAACTATTAACATACACTGGAATGGATTCCTTTACAAATTACAGTGAGGACCTCATATTAATGTAATTATTATTCTAAAGTACTAATATACATGACCAATGCATACTGGCGTAATTACGTAGAAGCAATTAAGCTGAATATCTTGCAAAATCGTAACGGATTATGTGGCAACGGCAATCTCAGTGTCTTGACATCGATGCTGACAGATCAGTGGTTGACATACGTCGTACGATACGTATCCTGAATCAAAGCCTCAATGCAGAAATACCTTCTCGCGAAAAGTGTACAGGAATGGTAAAGTAACATGCCAAAAATAAATGTTTAATCTATGGTTTACTGGTATTGTTAAATTAACAGAACATTTATTTTTCGCATGTTACTACCGTTATTTAGCACTTTTGCGATGTTCTTATTATCCTTATAGTTATAACGCCATTCGACAGGTGGCGCTACGGTGCCAAGACTAAATGTTCGTCCGGAAGATCGGATAAAATGCATGAATTGTGTAACTCCTGGGTGAAATACAGCCTGAAAGTTTATAGTAATGCACACACAAACCCTATATATACCATCAACTGCCAAACTATCTACCAACACATTATATTACATGGTCGTGCGTGGTCGTTCGTAGTCGTGCGTGGTCGTTCGTGGTTGTGCGTGGTCGTGCGCCTTTTAGTCAAACCCCCCGGTAACTCTAGAAAAGCACATTATAAATTCGGGTATTATCGCTCACAACAATTACAGTCGGTTTACCTTGATTAATAATTTCCAGATTCGTCACTGCCAGAAGATACAGATGAAGAAAAAGGCAGCACATTGATGGCAATGTATCGTGTCTGTTCTTAAAGGTAGTACTGGAGCTGGCAACAAGGTTATTTAAGTAACTATCCTTTTACGAAAATAATGCGTTATCTCGTCGAACGATAACTGCCACCTATTAGTCTGTAACACAACTTTTAGTTATACAGGTTCTGCCACCTGGCGTTTATTATCGTGCTCATTTCTCAACCCCAACACTAGTTAGTTATTTATGTATCTATTTCATATGGATGTTTTTATGGATGTATTTTTTATCCAATATGGACACCATGCTTGTCTGAAATAAAAAGGATGCAAAAGGATGCGTTTATCACAGATATACAGAAGAATTTGATAAGGTTTTGTTAAAACGGCATAACATAATATAATGCGAGATTTGTGCTGCCAACAGCATAATTACATAGTAATAATATTATGTAGTGTTAGCGAAAACATGAACACATTCTTGAACCGTGACATACATGTATTATATATTTGGCGCAATTGCTGAATGTGTGCTATCTGTTTGGCGAGATGTATCTGGTTCAGCCTGGAGATCAAGGTGATCTTTTATATATATATTATTCACGTCACGAATGCAGCGCAACAACGGTACAACGACAGCCACTGTGCGACCCGTTGTATTATAGAGATGCAATGGGATTCTAAAGAAAAGGTGGCACTGTCTACACACTGGTCTAAGGTACGCTTGTTTCTGCTGCTTTTTGATTTGCTGAATTTCACATTAGATACGTCATTAGTCAGCAATATAGGTCAGTTGGGGCTAAGGACCCCTATTAACTTGTAACAAACAACTTTATTTCTATCAAATTGAAACGAGGCCTCTCGATGACGGTGATGTAAACATCTGCATTATATAAATCTATCGGACTGTGAAAATTATTGTAACGACACGATATATACAATAATGGTTTAATTACAAAGCCAACGAACAACACCTAATTCACACCAGCAACACGACTTCTCCCCTGCGTCCGTCGACGTTGCTACCGCTCTCCTGCGTTGGAGTCCGTAGGGGTGTCACTGCAGAAAGGGTGGGGGAGTCAACGCCACAGGACCACTATGCCTATATTTTAGCTATAACTACGACTACGTAGCATGGCATAGTTTTGAGGAGGTGCATACAACTACACCACATCATAACAAAATCCAACTACACCCACCCAGTGACATGTCTTACTGCACCCCCCTTGATGCTACTCCAAAAAACTTCCAACCCGTATGTCTGGTCAGGTCAAACGGAACTATTATTTTTGTCTCAGCGGGTGGATACAAAAAAGGGTGTTGCACCACAAACCATATGGACATAGGTTGTAATGTATTACGAGTGTAATGTATGAAAACAAGACGAGGTGAAAGAAATCAGTATACTATACCTTTGTACATGCACATAACTACATAGATGATTATTGCCTGTCCCCTTTCATTGTTATTCCTAACAATTATAGTATGTTGCGCCTCTGAGCTCAGAATACTGGAGGTACGGGCGCTTTAAAAGTTCATTATTATTATTAATATTAGAATACTTCCCAGTAGCCCAAACGCAGCCCTATTGTACTTAATATTTGAAGGTACTACGATCTTTAAACTTGTTTAATGTTGCTAGTGAACTTCACTAATATATTTATTATAGTAAACTTATCTTGTCACTGGATCGAAGCAGCCTATTATTTAGCAATGTGTGTCAAATTACATTTTCTCTTAGGTACGAGCCAGCAAAGGCATGCCAGATTATCATGTGCTGCATTGTGCTACACAACATCGCCTTCAGCCTGAGGATACCGGTTCCCGAACATCCTGATGATGACCACAACGACGGTGGCAACGATAATGACAACGGAGTTGCTCCCACAGTATCAGGCAGAGCGACACGAGACAGACTGCTACAACGGTATTTCAGCGGGTACTGATATTTATTAATTTTCTTTAAACATGAAGTATGTCTTGCAATGAATAAATACAGTTATGTAAACAAATCAACATGTTGGCTTGACAGTAACTTTGGCAGTGGCATAACAAAACACTTCACTAGCAAATAGACGATGACAACAGCCACATGCTAGTTACATAGTACATCGGAATATAAAGCATTCTTTCAAGAAATGCATGGACAAATATTACGCCTTATTACGGGCTTATAGTAGAATACTCCAACAGGTGTAGAGTAATACTCATAAAGAAATCGAATAGACACAGAGACTGCCAGTGCCACTCTACAGACACAATGTTTTTTTCAATCGTCTGATGCCATGTCTGATTCTTCCAACGCACATACAAGCGAGTCAATCACTTTGGGCGGTAATCCCATATCTAGTTCAAGTTCATAAAGGTCGGACCTGAACAAAAAATTGGGAAACAGTTTTACTTGTTGGTGTATATGTAGCGTCAGCCGGAGGATGGACATTTCTGGAAGTTACTGTAATTATAAGTGTCAATGATGTATTGTTGACGGATGCATAACAACACAAATATAGCAAAGTAAACATCATATGTAATATATGTATTAATAAACGACAAAGCCATTTGACACGTAATTGCCAATGGTTTAAATTTATTATTTTAAAAAGGTGACGTTAGTGACAACCTATTAGTACAAGACGAATCTCTGTCCGATATTAAAATATACTTTGTAAAGCTTCATGAATGTAAACATAATTATGAGAGCATTATATTATGTGCAACGACATCGTTCAATACGTACTCTTATATATAATTACTATATGATATCAACATTACTGATGTTACACGAGTAGATATTCAAACACTCTAAACACGTGTAATCGCTATAGGTCAACATATGGACGTAATGTGTAACTGATTGCGTTACATAGCATGGAGTCCATTACAACACATTTATTTGGACTTTCCACACTATGTTAGACGAGCAACATGGCCACTGATCATATGCAAGTATAGGCGGCCATACGAGAGATCGCAGCTGCAGACGCAGGTTGACGATATCAATAAATACGTCACAGGAAAAAGCATAAATTGACCGTGAAGTATGTGAACTGTTTACCTACTCTACACCCTAGTTCAAGAATCTTCTGAAAATAAAATAAATATTAATGATGTGGATTATGTTTGTAATAAACCTTACAATATTCCTGCTGTGGCCGCAACTGACAATTCAACATTCTAACTGTTCACGACGCAGCTATCAGAAACGTTGTGAGGCGTAACACTGACATCACATTATCAAATGTTTATATATCTTATGACAACGAAAGACACCGTCAGTAAGCATTGTTTACTTCAAGTGTCGCATAATTTTACAACCACACAACTGTGAACAAATACTTGCTTAACGTACTAAAGTATCTACGCTGATTTTCAGCTATCATATTTGAAAGGTTTGAACAAGATATGTATTCTTAGCATGGGTGTACACGTGTACCTTTAGTGAACCACTGACTTTTGGCAAACAAACTGTGTCCTAAATGAGTCACACCAAAGGTTTTCTCATCTGTGTAAGAGTACGTGTGACTTCAAATGACCAGATTGTACGAACTGGTCACCACAGGTATCACATTTGTAAGGTTTCAATCCCCAGTATGGATTCGGACACATTGAGAATTGTGCACCACAGGTATCACATTTGTAGGATTTCTCCCCAGTATGGGTACGGACATGTATCTTCAAACCAGAACTAGTTGAAAAGTGTGTACCATATGTATTACATTTGTAGGTTTTCTCCCCAGTATGAATGCGGACATGTGTCT
This sequence comes from Paraescarpia echinospica, assembly GCA_020002185.1. Taxonomy (NCBI): domain Eukaryota; kingdom Metazoa; phylum Annelida; class Polychaeta; order Sabellida; family Siboglinidae; genus Paraescarpia; species Paraescarpia echinospica. Next base: position 20,332,442 of record CM034544.1, read on the forward strand.
TCAAATTACCATACATTGAGAATTATGCACCACATATATCACATTTGTAGGGTTTCTCCCAAGTTTGGGTAAGGACATGTATCTTCAAGTAACAACTTGATGAAAATTGTGCAACACATGTATCGCATTTGTATGGTTTCTCCCCAGTATGGATGCGGACATGTGTTTTCAAATGACAATTTCATTAAAATTGTGCTCCACATGTAACAAATTTGTAGGGTTTCTCCCCAGTATATACATGATATAGTGGAGTTGAGAATTGTTGTATGTTCAAGGCATATCATAATCAGTTGCTAAATAAAGTACAACAGTTTTTTTAGTATGTATGAATCTGTGAATGCAACGAGAAAAGTCCGTAATTTTACACAATATTATGGTTGTACTAACTTAAGTATGTGTCTATCAGTTATACTTGCAGACCTGGGGCCGAGTACATTTTCATGAGTACAAGTACGAGTACTTTGACGATCGATAGGTACGAGTACGATTACATTGCTAAAAGCTGAGTACAAGTAAAAGTACGAATACATTTTTTTAAATATAAATATTAAATAGTAACGTAATTTAAAATTATTAATTAATCTAATTTATATAACTCAGCACAAGTGAATATGCAATGGCAGTTGATCAATTGTTTATGAGGAAAACTAAAAAACCTCTATTTCATCAACAATGAAATTCACTTCATTGGCATTCATTTCAGTGGAATCGTATGATCTTATAATCTATTTGCCATTGAACCAAATGGACACGAGTTGTTCACAGGTTGAGTCTTTCAGGCTGCACCGTTCAGGGCAGAATACTTTCTCAGCTAAGCTAAATACCCTTTCAACTGGGGCTGATGAGGCTGGAATGCTGAGATGGTGAGGGACCAACTGAACCAGAGTTGGATAACTCAGAACTGTGACGATCTACACATGGCTGACTGGGGTATTCGTTCATCTCTACAGTCAGCAATCTGCTGATATTATAAGTTTGCAATTTATATTTTCTGATCGTAGACTACTAGTTGTTGAGATGGTTAGCACATGTCCACATAACAGGCTCAGCATCCCCTTTGGACTTTTAAGCCAGGCTGCTGGCTTGGGATTATACTAGTGTAGGAGGCAGTCAGACTTGAGCCACCTTACCTTATACTTCTATAGAGGAAGACTGGAAGTTATTGTTCTTATCAGTGAGCACCACTGACCTATATTTATAACTGGATTGCCATGCCCATCTCTTATCACTGGGCTGGTTGAGGGGAGGGGAAGTCAGATGTGGCTATCTTGAGTGAGACCATTAATGACCAGTCCTACTGCTGCACTCATACAATGTGGCCTTGTTTCTGGTCGTCCTGTAAGGATAACCAGAGAAAATGCCATGTTGTTGTGCATTCTGATGTTCAAATCGAACATCTGGAAAAAAGGACAAAGATACTGGGATCTCATTCCATTCGTATTTCCTTAACTGTACTTGTTTTATATTATAGTGTTAATAAAGCCTTGAAGGGAAGCATGCTACAGTGCTACAATGTTTTGCTATGCACCACAGCTAGGCGTGAGTGAGTGAGTGAGTGAGTGACTAATCAATATATGACTATACTAGTAATAGCGTGATTTGAGCAGTTGGAGTTGGTACACGGAACCTGCAAAGGTGTGTCTATACTTCTATGTATAATTAAACTATGTGTAGGTATGATGCCATTTATATATATATATAAATATATTATATATATAGATGCAGATATATATTTATATGCACAGCATTACTATTCCAGAAGGGAATATAGGTGGTGGTGGTGTTGCTTTATGTCACTAACGTTTTTATTTGTTTTCACATAGAATTAGGTGATGATCAGGGTGAAGGACTATAGGTGGTGGTGGTGTTGCTTTGTTATGTCACTAATGTTTTGATTTCTTTCCAGATACAATTAGATAGTGATGATGGTTGGAGTGAAGGGACTAGACAGTGATGATGTTACTTTGTTATGTCACTAATTATATGATTTCCCTCCAGACACAATTGTTGTACACTTAACACACCAACAAGCCATATTCTTTCACATTTTTGCAAAGTTAATAGAGTATTATTAATATACTCACATAGCTTTAAAACATTCCCAAATACTGTGTTACACCACTAGACATTTCAAACATTTATTTCGTTAATAATTGTTATTTTGGCTACGTTATTAATTCCTTTAGATTACAACTAATATCACACTAAGCCAAATGCTTGTGGGTTTTCTGTAAAGTTTGACATTTCCTCATAAAATAACTCCGTATGAGTGAGCAAATTCCTCCAGTGTTATTTAATATATAACTATTGTTTACAAAGTATACCTATATTTCATATTTTAAAAATATCTGCCACAAAAGTGTTACAGAATATGGCACTATATACAATCTCGACATACACAATATTGCATATTCAAAACACATATTTAACAAGATTTAACAAGATTGTCATCCAGAGAATTAACTCTAGACTGCAGGCGGACAAGGAAGCCTTTTGGCTTATCGAGAGTCCAACCCTTTTACCTACATATATCCAGCCCTTCTGAGGTATGTGTCGATTTTATTTTTATACATATTCACACTACTAGCACCCACACAGTCGTCAGATAATCTGTTGCATTCATTCTCAGTCCTTTGTGAAAATGAGAACTTTCTTACGTCTAACCTACACTGCTCCTTTACTAATGTAACTTCATGTCCTCTAGTCTTTCTATCTTTCTTAACTGAAAAAAACATATTTCTATCAATATTTTCATAACCATTCAATATTTTAAACACTTCTATCTGATCTCCTCTCAATCTCCTGGTCACCAGTGTTGTTAAACCACATTCTTTTAGGCGTTTTTCATAACTAAGATCCCTCAGTATTTGTATCATTTTAGTCGCTCTCCTATGTACTCTTTCTAACATATCTATGTCTTTCTTGCGGTATGGCCTCCACGCTTGTATACAATATTCTAAATGAGGCCTAACTATTGTTTTGTACAGCGGTATTATTAGTTATTTTTCTTTATATGCTATATTTCGCCTAATCAATCCAAGGATTTGATTTCCTTTTTGAAGCTGCAATTCCACACTGCTCGGAAACCTTCATGTCAGCACCAATTGTCAGCCCTAAGTATTTTTCCTTTACAGTAGTACTTAGTACAGTTCCCCCCATATTCTACATATTCGTTCCCATGTCCTGTGTGAAGGCATTTACATTTCCCAAAATTGAACAACATTTGCTATTTTTCAGACCATTTGATCAACCTGTCAAGATCATCTTGTAAATGCTGTCTATCTCCATCACTTTTAATCCTTCTAAACACTTTTGTATCATCTGCAAATTTCAACACCTTGCTAGCTATATCTTCGTCCAAATCGTTTATATATATTAAGAATAATATAGGTCCCAGTACTGAATCCTGTGGAACCCCACTCAAAACTGATTTCCAGTGTGAAGCCTCCTCATCAACAACTACCCGTTGTCTTCTGTCAATCAGCCATTTTTCTATCAAGTTAATTATACCACTTCCTATGCCATGGGCCTTTAGTTTGAGCAGTAATCTTTGATGTGGCACTTTGTCGAAAGCTTTTTGAAAATCTAAGTAGATGATATCTACTGGTGATCCCTCGTCTACCCACTTAGTGATGTCTTCCAAAAAACATAACATATTTGTTAAGCATGACCTCGCTTTTAGAAACCCATGTTGAGATGGGTTTATCAAGTTATGTTTAACAAGAAAATCCACCATGTGATCTTTAGTTAGTCTTTCTAATAATTCACAAATCACCGATGTTAAACTCACTGGTCTATAATTATTTGGCTTGTTTCACGAACCTTTTTAAAATAACGGTATAATGTTTGCTTCTTTCCATTCTAAAGGAACCACGCCCTCTTCTAATGACAAGTTGAAAACTGTTGCAAGCGGTATGTTAATTTGTTCAACAATTTCCAATTGTAGTTTGGGTGGAATACCATCCAGTCCAGGTGATTTATTATCCTTCATAGCCCTAATTTTCTTAGCTACCATTTCTGGGGTTACAATTAACTGTCTTAAATAGTCTGATTCTGCCTCCTTGAACTTAGCCTCTGGTACTGGCTGTGAACTAATGTCTTCTCTGGTAAACACTGAACTAAAATACTCATTCAGGTCTTCTGCCATTAAGAATCCCTCTGATATTATATTTCCAGCACTATCTTCTAGGGGACCGACCTTATCCTGAACTTTCTGTTTGCTTCGAACATACGCATACAAACTCTTGCTGTCATGTTTTATATTCCAAGCTAATTTATGTTCATAGCTTCTCTTTGAATTTCTAATTTCAGCTGTAGCTTGGTTTAGTGCTTCTTTATCAATGTTGTAGTCTTCGTCATTTCTAGTACGTCTATATGACTTCCACATCATTTGTTTATACTTAATTTTTCTAATGGCTTCATTCGATAAGTGTTTCTTTTTGGACCGTTTCCCGTGTTTTTTTAAGGGAACAAATTTGACGATGATGCATTCAATTTCACTCGTTAAGATATTCCAGCATTCTATTGCTGTCTTATTCTTCAGTGTGTTATTCCAGTCTATCTTTGCTAAATATTTCCCTTATGTCCTTATATTTTCCTTTGTGGAAATATATCCTGTACTGCTTTTACTATTCTTTTCTGATTTTACTTTGATGGTAAAATGTATCTGGTTGTGATCACTATTCCCCAGTGGCTCACATATCTTGACATTGTCAACTAATTCATTCTGTGAGGACAAAATTATGTCTAACACATTCTCTCCCCTGGTTGGTTCTAGCACATGTTGAGAAAGGAAACTATATTGTACTAAAAACTTGTGGTCCTCACTACCCATACTCTGTAGAGATTTCCATTTTATATGCCCATGGTTAAAATCCCCCATAATAACACAGTCCCGTTTGCTCACTTCCCTTATAGCGTTTTGTATTTTTTCATTCTCTTCTATGCTTATGTTTGGACTTCGATAAACTAATCCAACCGTTAACGTTGAGTTTCCTGTAACTATGTTACACCAAACAGCTTCTTTGTAATCTGCTTCTCTGTCTAATTTTATTTCATAAGCCTGGATAGATTATTTAATATATAAAATAACACCACTTCCCCTTCTCCCTAGTCTATCTTTCCTAAACATTACATATCCTGTCAGTCCCAATTCGGCATCTGATATATCGGTGGTTGCCCATGATTCGGTTATACCTATTATGTGAGGATCAATATATTCTACCATAATGCGTAGTTCATTTATTTTGTTTACTATACTCCTTGCATTTAAACAAACACATTTATATCCAGCTTCAGAACAGTTTTCCAGACTGTTCTTTGCTGAATGATTTGTGCTGTCTTTATCTATGCGTCCCGTTTCAGGCTTCTCTGCGGGTCCCCCCTGCGAATCTAGTTTAAATATGGTAGAAGATTACTTTTACATTCTCGTTGGTTTCTACCATGGATCGCAAACGTAATTTATATTGCTATTATGTGAACTAAGAACAGTAACACAACTCTCTGGCTCTGCTGTGCTGTCTATAGGATATAAATAATAAACATGTATTATGTGGATATGTGCTAACACATATTTTTTGTTTTCAGTTACATGCTGGTACATTACCAGGCCAGAGCATGGCAAGGAGACATACAGTGATGTGTAGCTGTCTTTAGATTAATTTAGAGATTAATTGCCACATCTGAGCGTGTTTAATTTAATTGACTCTAAAGAAGTACTAACATGTATTATTATTAGTGTCCTTCAAATCACTGATTAAAAGAGTATACTAGGGAAACGTTTGATGACTTTATTACCGAGACTGGTCCGTCTACTCTGACTCTCTGACTGTGTAGGCAGTGTAATTACCAGCCCTATCCACTAATAAATGGTCGTAGTCAAGATGGCTGCTAATGGGGTCCGTTGGGTCAATAAAACTGGCTGACCAGCTGTCCAGTTATAAATAGAGGTCAGTGGTTAGTACTCTCAGCCAGTGCCAAGTGGTATGGTCTTCAGACTACATCAAAGGCATTTCCTGTCTAACTGGTGGATTAACTGCTAATTAGCTCTTGATGGACATCCTGGTGGCTTAATTAAACAAACAGGTTTATGGCCTGAACTGCTAGCCTACAATTAGTTTTTGCTTAACACGGTGTTTCTGACTGTGAAACGATGCTGCCTTTTTGCCATGTTTGGGTATCATAGTCATGGTTATCAAAGAATGAGGATGTACTATGTGTAGGTATGGTAAGGTGGTATTCTATCAGAAATAAGAAAGTATTTAAAAAATAGTTGAACATTTAAATATTTCAGGAAAGTTTTATTTTATTACCAAATATATTTATTTTCTCCAGTACATATTGAGAAAGTACTCAGATGTACTCGTAAAATCTGAGTACAATGAGTAGGAGTACAAGTCCATGACCCATAAGTTTCATGAGTACGAGTACTTAAAAAATGTACTCGAGTACACGAGTACCGAGTACTTCGGCCCCAGGTCTGACTGTTAAAGGTGTTAAACTCTGGTGGAATTCTCATGCTAACTCACTTATCTGTTGCGACAATATTCATCTTTTAAAAAACAACTACAAAGAAAAATTATTGAAAAGTTATGTATGTAATGAGTAGGTATTAAAAAAAGACTGGTGTTGGGGTTATATTATTACTTTAACTTCTGTTTACAAACGAACTAATATGATTTGGACATTATAATTATATATTATGTATTCTAAGTCATGTCACATGTTATACAATGTTACAGAGGTTTTATAAGTGTAAAAGGGCAAGTATTTATAAGTGTTACACCTCTTCCTGCCATTTTTCGACAATTGTATATATATGTAATTTAATAATTAGCTACCTTACTATGTATGTTGTTGTTATTGAAAATTAAGCTTAATTTATAACGTATATGTAGTTTTCACCTGCAATTTTAGGAATCATGTTATCAATATTATTAATCATAACCAATTATTTATCCTTACTCGATAGCCGGGAATATGGATTGCCAAAGCCGAGTAAATTACCCGGGTCCCAGCTTTTGACTTAACAATAACAAAAACCCTGTCTAGTATTCAATCCAAATCTTCTACTTATTATAATATGTCTACGAAGTCTGCCACTCAGACTCTGTCGGTATCTGTATAATTATACTACCAAAATGTCCTAAGGACACATCATGACTGTGCACGTGAGCCATGGTGGCTCGTGTCAGATGTATGTTTTAACTTTATTTTTTAGATGTTTAACAACTGTGTCTATGTAGTGAAGGAGAAAGGACGTAATAGGTAGTTGTATTCAACAACTGACATCCATACTGTAACTCCTTATCTCTTATTTGTCTGATGTAATGCAAATAAATTGTCAGAAAAGTTTGTTTTAATGAAATACTTACAGTTTCCTTACGGAAATACAGCGCTGCATGCGAGAAAAAAAGTTTAGTAACAACGTATAATTTTTTAATGAACGTATGCGTTCCTCCATATATAGCTTATTATGTCGCCTTCAACAATCTGAAAATCCACTTTTTGTGAATATTTTGTTATATTGATGTATATTTTAGAAGGCATATTTTTAAATGTTATATTGGATTACTCAACTGTATATATAACGTTGAACGCACATTTTTTATATATAGTTTTTTTATTAACCACCTATTTTTATTTCATGTGTGTCTATATCTTTGTATTTTATTTTTATTGAACAAGATTTAACAAGATTGCCATCCACAGTCATCCAGACGGCATGTGGACAAGGAAGCTTTTGGCTTATCGAGAGTCCAACAATTGTTCACGTACAACCCGCCCTCGCCAGATAGCTGTCAGATAATTTGTTTAACATATTCACACTGCTAGCATTAACACAATAATAAGATAATTTGTACCAGTCGTGTATTGTCCTCTGAGAGAATGAGTATTTTCTCATATCCAACCTACACTGTTCCTTCACTAATGCTGCACTGTGCCCTCTGGTTACACTTACCTTCTTTCAGTTTGAAGAACATAGTTCTATTAATATCCTCATAACCAATTAATATCTTAAATGTGGCCTAACTATTGCGTTGTACAATGGTACAATTAGCTGTTTCTCCTTATTTGTGATATTTCTCATAACTAGCCCTAGAACAGTGTATTTAGTTACCCTTTGAAGCAGCAATTCCACTTAGCTCAAAAACTTTCATGTCAGCACTAACTGTTACTCCTAAGTCTTTTTCTTTTACAGTTTTACCTAATATAGTATCCCCCATTATGTATTGTTTGTTCACATTTCCATGTCCCATGTGGATGCATTTACACTTCCCAAAATTGAATAACATTTGCCATTTTTCAGACCATTGTTACCAATTTGGCTAGATCATCCTGTAAAGTGTGTTTATCTGCATATGTTTAACTGTTCTAAACACTTTTGTATCGTGTGCGAATTTCAGTATTTTGCTTGATAGATCATCATCCAAATCATTTATATATATAAAGAATAATATAGATCCCAACACCGACCTATGTGGCACTCTACTCAAAACTGATTTCCAGTTTGAAATCTCCCCCTCTACTACAGCTGTATTACTCTCTGTCTTCTGTCTGTCAACCATATTTGTATCCAACGGATCTTATCGCACCATCCCCTATAACATGGGCTTTTAGTTTAAGTAACGGTCTTGGATGTTGCACTTTATCAAATGCTTTCTGAAAATCTAAGTAGACAACATCCACTGGTGACCCATCATCTACCCACTTTATAATTCTTCAAACAAATCATATGAGGTTAGACAAGACCTAGCTTTTAGGAACCCATGTTGATATTAATTTATTAATTTGTGTTTTATAAGGAATTCCACCGTGTGGTTTTTAATTAGCGGTTCTAATAATTTGCATAAAACTGATGTTAATCTCACTGGTCCGTAATTTTCGGTCTTGCTCCTCGATCCCTTTTTGAATAATGGTGTAATGTTTGCTTCTCTCCATTTTAGTGGAACGATCCCCGCTTTAAATGACAAGTTAAAGAATATAGCAAGTGGTGTACTGATTTGGTGAACAATTTCCTTAAGCAGTTTTGGTAGTATCCCGTCAACTCCAGGTGATTTGTTTTCTTTCATCATCTTAATTTTCTTTGATATAATTTCAGGAATAACAAACAAGAGTCCTAATTGATTTGATTTATCCCCCTCAAATTTTGTAACTGGTACCGGCAGTGAACTTATATCTTCTGTGGTAAACACTGAAGATATAAATATATTGTATGTACTTATGGATTTTTTTCTGAAATAAAACATTATTATTACTGTGCTAGCGGTTATAGCCGGGTTTGACTAAAAGGCGCACGATCACGAAGTTAACGAATGACCACGCACGACCATGTAATATAATATGTTGGTAGATAGTTTGGCCGTTGATGGTATATATATATATATATATATATAGTTTGTATGTGAATAAAAAAAAAAGTTTAGTCTGTATTTCTCCCAGGAGTTACATAATTTAGGCATTTTATCCGATCCTCCGGACGAATATTTAGTCTTGGCATAGTAGCGCCACCTGGAACCGGCGAGTTACCACAAGCGATGATAAAAGTTGAGAATTTTGTTACTCCAATGTGAAGAACTTATCTGAAATTTTACGAGCTGCACACACATACCTCCTACGTGCCACCAACAGCCCGCTTGGTTACCAACACTACATACATTTTGGTCGTGCGTGGTCGTTCGTGGTCGTGCGCCTTTTGTTTTAGTTTTAGTCATGAATACTTCATTCGTTATTTATCGAGCAGATCTAGACGTGCATGCATGTGCACTTATAAATATTTTAAAATACTAATTGTTTGAAGTAAATCCGACGCTGTTGAATCGTTTCAAGATCGTCCAGATCTGCTCGATAAATAACGAACGAAGTCGGCGTTATTTCTCGAGCAGAAAAAGTCTTCATTTCCCATCAGAACGGACAAATACAGCCACGAAACGATTCAACAGCGTCGGATTTACTTCAAACAATTAGGCTAGTATGTCCACGTATATGCCATGAAAATATGTTAAGTGCACATGCATGCACGTACAGATCTGCTCGCGATCAATAACGAACGAAGTCGGCGTTATTTCTCGAGCAGCTCGACGAATAAGAAAAGTCTTCACTTCCCATCAGACGGACACATACAGGCACGAAACGATTCAACAGCGTCGGATTTATTTCAAACAATTATGTCCACGTAGATGCATTGAAAATATTTCTATGTGCACCTGTATGCATGTCAAGATCTGCTCGATAAATAACGAACGAAGTCGGCGTTATTTGTCGAGCAGCTCGACGAATAAGAAAAGTCTTCATTTCCCATTAGAACAACAGCGTCGGATTTACTTAAGAAAATTACTATGTCCACGTATATGCCATGAAAATAAGTTAAGTGCACATGCATGCATGTCCAGATCTGCTCGCTATCAATAACGAACGAAGTTGGCGTTATTTCGCGAGCAGCTCGACGAATAACAAGTCTTACTTTTCCCATCGAAACAAATAAATACACGTACGAAACGATTCAACAGCGTCGGATTTATTTCAAACAATTTGTATGTCCACGTATACGTAGATTCCTTGAAAATATATCTAAGTGCAAATGCATGCACGTCCTGATCTGCTCGATAAATAACGATCAGATTCGGCGTTAATTATCGAGCAGCTCGAGAAATAGCCTGAGCCATATGCGTTATCTCGTCAAACGATATTGTGCTGCCACCTATTAGTCTGTAATACAACTTTGACTTACACAGGTCCTGTCATCTGGCGCTTATTATCGTGCTCACTTCTCTGCCCCAACAATCCAGTCAGGCCAACATACCTGGTTAGATCACATTAACCATTTCAGTGCTCCATTCGTCAAACACTGGACTAAAGACTGCTATATCATCCCTTAGAATAAATGATACATCAACAAAACAACACCCAAGGCTGAAAAGAAGATTCGGTTACGCAGTGCAACAGTTTTGACCGGGACAACAACAGGCAGTAACCTTCAAGTTCCGTAAAATGATGATGATGATGATGATGACCCTCGCCATGCGCCATCCTGTTTTATCACCAGTTAAGCCATTGTAGTCTCCATGCAGATTTTGTATTTTAAAAACTTACAACAACAATACAATATTCACCAAGGGCAAAGTAATGAACGGGCACTTTCAATGGTAAATATACGCATTGAAATGAAGATTCTGAAGTTTTCCTCATAAAAATAAAATTTCTTGGTATGAAATTCCGTGTGAAAATTTGTTACATTCCGTTGTCAAAACACAAACTATGCTAAATGCAACCTCTTCCGGTTCCCAAAACCTCCAACTGCACGCTAGACCTCGGTTCGATCTCGTTTCAACGATACCGATTCCGATTCCGACTCAAGCAGACCTTGTCCATTCCGATTCCAATTCCGGTTGTCTAAGTTCGATTTCGATTCCGACTCCGACTCCAGCAGAACTTTTGATTCCGATTCTGACTCCAGCAGAACTTTTGATTCCGATTCTGACTCCAGCACAACTTTCTTACTCAAAAGTTGTGTTGGAGTCGGTTTCATTCCGATTTTACTACTTCTGCTTTTAATTTATCAATAATGTAGTAAATGAATTGGATACATTCAACATTACAACAATGTATTTAGTGAAGTTGATGTCATGGTGTGTTTCATATTTGGTAATCGGTAATTCCGTATATCGATATATTGAAATTTGAAACTCATTGAGTCTATCACCAATTCATCATATTCAAATCATCACAACGTATCACAACTTGCATTTCATTTCAGTCAAGGTGACAGTTGCAGCGAATCAGCATCGTTTCTTCTAACTCCATCAGTTTGAATCTTCCTATGGCTGCCATTGGCTGGTGTTAAATCTGATCATCTCTCCCATAACTGTTCCGTGTTACAATTAACTGCAAACTGTCCAGATCTCAAACAGTTTGCTTACACTAGTACAGCTGTTCTAGAGCTAACTATGAGGCAGACTCCCAGACCAGTTCTAATCCCACTTTGCCTACTGTTGTTCTGGCTGTAACAATGTTTACACTTTGAGGGTGGGTGGGACATCAATAGAGAAATATGTTATACATGACTACCCCAGGTGGGGCAGCTGAATACTTTGATGATCTGTACACAAATACACATACAGTCATACACATAACTAACATAATAGTATCAATTAAATTACAGTCAAATACATTGAAAAGTAGTGAAATGCAAATGCCAATACTTTTGACATGTTTTAAAGATAAAACATATTAAAACATATTTTAAAGATAAAACATAATATTATGAACTTGTATAAATATTGATTGATTTATCACAATTTACATATGGTACTTTAGTATTAGCATACTACGATGTTCATTTATTTACAACATGTAATACAAATGCCACATTAAACTGTCAATATTAACAAAGAATAAGGTACATTAAAAGGTGAATTTATTATGGTTATTGGTAAATAAAATAACAATATCAAATTGTTATTGATTAGTTATATGTTCAAAACATTGTATATTATATCAAATTAAGTGGATATACATATTTTTGAAGTGTCTTATCTGCAAGCCTAGGTACATGACATTTTAAGTTGACTTAATATTCAAAGCATGCTGTTGGCTACAGTGACCCAGATTAAGGAAGACAAAATGTTTTACTGTCAACTTGATCTAAAGTGCAACTAACCAAGTACAACTAATATATCACCATGGCTGTTTGAGATGCTATCAGTAACTTGCCTAACGCCCCAACTGGGCAGGTGACGCTTCCAATTCCACTGATTGTGATTCCGATTCTTCTCATTGTGATTCCGATTCTGATGGCGACTCAACTCCAAACGATTCCGTCTGCGATTCCACTAAATTAACTCCAAACGATTCCGACTCTGGTTTCAACTCCGAAATCGGAATTGGAATCGTCCTTTGGTTCCCATTCTGGTGTTGGAATCGCCCCAGGTTTGCTGCTCGCCTGTCAAACATTCAAATATATCAGCCTAGATTCCCATTAACTTCCAACTGCACTCCCTTGGACACCCAAGACATCCAACTACACCTGTGTGATGAGACCCCCACCAGGCATCATTAGGACTAAGAAAACACCCAACTGCACCTAAACCTCCTCGAAACATCCAATATGAAGCTAAGAAAAATCTCGAAATACTATTGAAGCGGAATTCTTATATCCTTCCTATCACACCGTCAGCCTGTTGGTCTGTTATTAATAGCCACAACGTTACGTTTGTTTCTCTGGGATTGTTCCGAGCGACGTAACGTAAACCGTCCACCGATCGGTTGGACCCGTTTTACGTAACTTGTTTTGGGTATATATAATATATGGGCTGCGTTCAGAGTTCGCGCCGCGTCGTCGCTTTTAGGACCGGAAGTCGATTTAATTGCCGATCAATGTCACGTTGGGTTGACCCTCCGACGCGCGCCGCACCAGAGTAATTGGTTTTGCATTCGATGATTATTCTTTGTTAACTATGTATGGTTGGTGCGTTTGACCGTTTCAGATCACACTCGAGCATGACAAGTTGGGCTTTTAACAAAATGAAAGTGTTTCTAATTGCAGGAATGGTGGCATTATTATCGAAAAACAAATTTGAAATCAGTAGCGTCCAACTACAATGCGGCGACCGCCGCGATACGTTTAATTTAAGCGTTCAACTTCCGGCGGGTGACCGCGACGTCGCGAACTTTGAACGCGGCACTGGGTGGCGTTTAGAATGCGACGTCATGGTTCGCCGACGGAAGTTGACAGCTTACAATTTAGGTACCGCGACGCTCGCCACATATGAAATGGCTCTGTTAAAAGTAGACTTTGTGCGTTTATTGGTACTGATTTCGAATGTGTTTTTCGTTGAAAATGCCACCATCCCAACCACAAGTCTAATAATTAAGAACAATTTTGTTTTCTTAGGAGCTCATCTTATCATCCCATTAGAAGATAGTCATCTTCAAACCAAAACAAACTAAGAAGGCAATTTTGGAGACGCACTGGCAGCATCAACACGACATAACTTTGAACGGCAAACTCGACTTCCGGGCAAATAGCGCCGACGCAGTTCGGCGCAAACTCTAACAAAATCGTCAGAACTGAACAAATCCTGAGAAACAGTTTTCTGTGTCTGTGTAGCGTCGGTCGGATATTTCTGGAAGTTACTGTAATTATCAATGTCAAGTGATGTATCGTAGACGGATCTATAATAACACAAATAGATCAAATTCACAAGGTAATCATCAGATGTAATATAATATTTATTACTAAACAACGAAGCCATTTCACACATAATTGCCAAAGGTTTACATTAATTACTTTTAAAAAGGGTGGCTCCTACGTTAGTGACAACGTGTTAGACAATTTGTATTCCTGTCCGGTATTAAAATGTACTTTGTAAAGCTTGATGATTGTACATATATTTATGACAGCATTATATTATGTGCAACTACGCTGTTTAATACATACTCTTTTATATATACATATGTGTGTGTGTGTGTGTGTGTGTGTGTGCGTGTGTGTGTGTGTGTGTGTGTGTGTATGTGTGTGTGTGTATTGACAATACGAGATCAACGTTACTGATGCTACACGAACATATATTCAAAACACAGTAATTACGTGTAATCGCTCTAAGTCAAAATACGGAAGTATTGTATAACTGAATGCATATGCAAGTATAGCCGGACATACTGGAGATCGCAGCTGCAGACGGAAATTTATGATATCAATAGAAACGTACACAGGAAACAGCATAATTTGACTGTTAAGTACGTTAACTGTTTACCTACTCTACAGCCTAGTGCAAGAACCTTCTGAAAATGAAATCAACAATAATGATGTGGAATATGCATATAATAATGCTTACAATATTCCTGCTGTGGCCGCAACTGACAACTCAACATTCTGACTATTCATGACACTGTTCTCAGAACGTTGTAACCCAGACATAGCAATGCCATTTTTTTTTTTATCTTGTGACTACTAAAGCCACCGCCCGTATGCATTGTTTCCCTCAAGTGTCGCATCATTTTTCAATCAAAAACTCTGAACATGTACGTGTTTAAAGTACTATAGTATCTAAGCTGATTTTCAGATATCACATTTGAAAGGTTTCAACAAGGTCGGTATGCTAAGCGTGGATGTACCTTTAGTAAACCAGTGACTCTTGGCAAACGAACTGTGTTCTAAATTAGTCATATTAAAGGTTTTCTCATCTGTGTGAGAGTACGTGTGACCTCAAATTACCAGATTGTAAAAACTGATCACAACAGGTATCACATTTGCAAGGTTTCTCCCCAGAATGTATCTTTAAATTATAACTTGCTAAAAATTGTGCATCACATGTAACACATTTATAGGGTTTCTCCCCAGAAAAGATA
This sequence comes from Paraescarpia echinospica, assembly GCA_020002185.1. Lineage (NCBI taxonomy): Eukaryota > Metazoa > Annelida > Polychaeta > Sabellida > Siboglinidae > Paraescarpia > Paraescarpia echinospica. The sequence goes on from CM034544.1 coordinate 20,347,790, forward strand.
CGAATATGTCTTTTCAAATAATCACAACTTGAGAATTGTGCACCACATGTGTCACATTTGTATGGTTTCTCCCCAGTATGGGTACGGACATGTACCTTCAAGTAATTACTTGTTGAAAATTGTGCACCACATGTAACGCATTTGTAGGGTTTCTCCCCGGTATGAATGCGGAAGTGTATCTTCAAATTATAACTTTGTGAGAATTGTGCACCACATGTGTCCCAATTGTAGGGTTTCTTCCCAGTATGGGTAAGGACATGTCTCTTCAAAACACTACTTGTTGAAAAGTGTGTACCACATGTGTCACATTTTTAGGGTTTCTCCCCAGTATGAATGAGGACATGCATCTTCAAATTACCACACTTTGAGAATTGTGCACCACATCTATCACATTTGTAAGGTTTCTCCCCAGTATGGGTACGGACATATATCTTCAAATCACTACTTGTTGAAAATTGTGCACCACATATATCACATGTGTAGGGTTTCTCCCTAGTATGGGTAAGGACATGTGTCTTCAAAACACTACTTGTTGAAAAGTGTGCACCACATGTGTCACATTTGTAGGGTTTCTCCCCAGTATGAATGCGGACATGTGTCTTCAAATTACCATACTTTGAGAATTGTGCACCACATGTATCGCATTTGTAAGGTTTCTCCCCAGTATGGGTACGGACATGTATCTTCAAGTAAACACTTGTTGAAAATTGTGCACCACATATATCGCATTTGTAGGGTTTCTCCCCAGTATGGATGAGGACATGTGTCTTCAAATGACAATTTCTTGAAAAATGTGTACCACACGTATCACATGTGTAGGGTTTCTCCCCAGTATGCGTTCGGACATGAATCTTCAAGGAACTACTTGTGGAAAACTGTGCACTACACATAATACAGTTGTAGGGTTTCTCCCCAATATGAATGCGAACATGTGTCTTCAAAGCACCACGGTTTGTAAATTGTGCACCACAAGTGTCACATTTGAAGGGTTTTTCACCGGTGTGACTGCGTACATGTATTGTTAAGTCATGGTTGTTGATAAAACGTTTTCCACATATGTCACATTTGAATCGTTTCTCAACAGTGTGAGTGTGCACTTTCACATTCATATTGACAGTGCTGCCAATGCTCTACTGAATGTAGACAACGAACGGTGTTTCACAACTCTGATTACACATATACTTATGTAACTATACGTTCGAACTCTCAGACAGGTATAAACTACACGTCTCACATCTGGATGGTTTTAACAAGTGTGAGTGCGTACGTATACTACCTTGTAAAACAAGCTCAACACTTGTCACCCTTAAAGGGTTTCTCACGTGTGTCAGGGCACGTTTCTAACTGTAACTGATGAATCTAGGTTTAAGTGATTTCTATCCACTGTGAGTTCCTGACATGACTGTTTTCAACGGGTACGTGTCGGTTTGATGAAAAAAGTTTCTCATCCATCTAAAGTGCATATATTCCTTTAGTTATTACACGGTGAACTATTTGATTTATGTCACACTTGAATGGTTTCTCCCACAACGAGGGAGTTGGTATCTTTATAAATGTAAATGTTGATCCACAAGAGACAGTCACGTGTTTTATCTCGTTCCTGAAGACAACGATGTGGACATTCCCTGACTAGGCTCGATGTTCTACGTCGTGTTGGTGACAGAACTTGACAGTTGTTGTTGTCAATGTGTGGGTGAGTCGATGAAACTTTGTTACTTCATTGTAGACACTTGTCACACAAACTGTCGTTGACACACATCACAGTCATCTGAAACAACAACAGTCATTAGATTAACGAAAAGTTAGTGACATAAGTAGTAAGGTAGGTTAATCAGCGCGGGCAACATCCGTTTTCCGTTGAGCAAGAGCAAAAGTACCCGGATGTAGGTCAAAGTCAAGTGGCGCCACCTGTCAGATAGCACCGCCTATTGGAATTTTTATGAACTAAAATAGCGCCACCTATCGGAATTTGTATGTACTAAAATAGCGCCACCTATCGGAATTTTTATAAACTAAATATGTGAGTACTGCCAAAATTCGTGTCTCTTGCGCGCAATGGAGCCTCCTGACGGATAGATCATGACCTACAAACAACATATCTGGCGGACAAGAGTTGAACCAAATACCGATACGGCTTAAATTCGTGCTTCGTGTTTCTTTTTTTATCTTTTTACTCTAAAAATAGGTCAGTGACGTCGTTAAATAGGACATTGCGCATGCGCAATGGTGTCTTTTATTATGTCTCATAGGTTGTCGACCATTTGTTTAGGTGTAGGTCTCTCCTAGCCTATACATTTACAACTATAAAGTACGTTCAATCCTGACGAATTGGTAGAGAACTAGTAAAGTAAGTCAAATTATGTCATTTCTGGTTACCATACAGATATAGGACCTTCCCGTCACCTTGTTTGTAAATTTTTGCCTATCTGTGTCTCTTATTACTTGTATACATCGACTGCTTCCTGTGTTAACAAATAGGTGTTTGTCAATGTTTGTATACCTGTAGGTGCTAAACCCTATGTTAGAACATAGGAAGTTTCACCATGTTAAATGATAGGACATTTTCTCCATGTTAAAGGATAGGGAATTTTTTCCCATGTTAAAGCATAGGCCATTTTTATCCCATGTTAAAAGATAGGGAATTTTTACCCATGTTAAAAGATAGGCCATTTTTATCCAATGTTAAAGCATAGAAGCTATTATCGTAAAGGTATCCGACCACTTTTTGAATTTTTCCCATGTTAAAGCACAGGCTATTTTTTGCCATGTTAAAAGATAGGGAATATTCACCGTGTTAAAAGATAGGGAATTTTCACCATGTTAAAGCATAGGAACTATTATCGTAAAGGTATGCGACCACTTTTTTGAAAAAGGATTTGAATATGTCACACACGAGATTGGTTGGCCCGTAGGCCGAGGCTCCGCCAAAGGACCGAGCCCTTATTTGGTTGACGATGACTTGTCCAAAATGTGCTGTTATAATAAGGCGTAATTTATAATAAAAGGATTATAAATTCAGTAGAGACCGTTTTGTCTTAAGTAATGTATACGAAATGTAGACTACATATAGGACTATGTTATATCAGAACCTATAGCCTCGTTTTTTTCGAACAGAGCGACCATCTTGGAATTTGCCGTTTGGTATCATTTCCGTATGGTAGTGCCTAAATTCGTTTCTCTTATCAAGCCCGTACTCGAGACGTGTCTGGACTTGTTTGCTGCGAGCGCGCGCACCCTGTATGACATCATTAAACTGCTACGCGCAGTAATTTTGTACGCGAGGTGAGTTGGTTATAAAGGTAGTGAATTGGTTAGACCTTGTTTTGAACTTGCGCACTTGAATATAACCCCCATCATGTGACGTCATGGTCAGTGACGTCGTGTTATAGCGAGTGGAAAATTCCCCTGTAAAATGTTATTCTAGAAGTTTCTTTGGTATTTTTTTCAGCACACTACAAACCGACGCTACTGTGTGAGGTGAATTGGTCAAACAGGTAGTGATCTGGTTAGCCATCGTTTTGAGCTCTCGTCACAAAAGAGTATTAGCTATTCTCATAGGTTATAAATTTCGTCTTCATTCGGCATGCTCACGTGACCTTTATGTTCCGTCGAACTGTTATAAAAGGCCTGCGTCTGTTTTTTTGTGGTCATTATATCTTACATTTTGGAAGATGAATAACATGCCTTGTGATAACGTCCGACAAGAGAGTTTGCTACCGAAGGTGCAGCCTTCTCCGGCTACGGGCCCACTCGATCTCTCGACCCCGTCAATCAACCCGGACCATCAGCCAACGACCAGTTCAACGACCAGTCCGACGACCAGTTCGACGACCAAACCAATTTCGTCTCTGTCACTTGCGCTGTCAATCAACCCAACCAGCACCCTGACGTCATCACCTCCGACGAAGTGTCAGAAGCTTTTGGCTGGTTATACTTGCTCTATGTGTGGCAGTACCTTCAAGTATAAAGGAAATTGGCCCACTCATGTGAAGCAGGGCTGCTGCAAAAGGAAGCAAGATAAACAGCGGCGACGTATAGAACAACTTGAAGAGATAACAGTAAGCTTCAATTTCTCATAGTGTTGAAATGCTATTCATGTCATTTTGTTAGAACATTTTCAAAAGAACATAATATTATATTTTTTCTTATACATACCAGTTGACCATTCATTATTAAACTCATCTCGTCACTGTTTCAGCGACAAGGAAAGGAGCGCATTGCTGCAACCATCGCTACTTCTGCCTCTTCTCCTGCCGTCGCGATAAATATCGTCCGACCAAGCGACTGTCTATGCTGCTGAACACGTCCAATCAGTGCAAGGAGAAATGACGCATCTTGAGGTTGTTGGTCCAGTGCGAGACGCACATGGTTGCCTGTTTGCAAACTGGTTTGAACTGGTATTCGCTGTGGAAGTCTGTGCTACTCTACAGTCCGTGGATGTGTACTTTCTACTCTGCAGTCCGTGTTCGTTCGGCACGCCCACGTGACTTTTCGGCACATTAACTAACTATATAAGCGCGGTGTTTTGCCAATCGGACCGTCATTCGTATCACGACGATATGACACCTAACATCATGTCGAAGACACCTTATTACCGACCTTGCGATGCGGCAGACTTGAGCGATGAGAACGAGCCAACGAACCGACCCATCATGCCGGTGACCAACCACCCTTCCTTGCCGACGGAACCAGAGGGCGAGGACATCTGGTACACTAGGCTCTGCGATGTACCAACTTTCGCTCCTGACGATGTCACAATTTCTGCCGACACGATCGATGTGCCAACTTCCGCTCCTAACGACGTCACAACTACCCACGCTGTCAATGTCACAACTTCTACCCACGATGCCAATGTCGCAACTTCCGCTCCTGACTTTGCTGGTCCGAACTTTACGCTTGATTTCCCTGTGACCGAAATGAAGAAGACGATTGCACGTCACATAGCATGTGCCGTCGTTGAACTCTCGAGACGACAGTATCTCGCTTGCGAGATAGACGATCCTAGTCAATTTCATCACGATTGTATGTTACCCGATGACATTTTAATTTACATGCACTTTGACGGGGCTGTGGAGACCATTAATTCAATTGCAGTGATGAAAGACTGATTGGGTGTTTTGTTAGACGCAGGTTTGAAGCTATCCGACCTCACGTCCGATCACTTGTGTACTATCGGGAGTTTGTTGCAAGAACCGATGTCAGAGGAGTGGCGAAACAAATTAAAGCAAATTGTTCTGGCAGTAATGGAAGGTGACCTGTAAAGAACTTTCTTTTGTCTTGTATACGATTAAACTTCGCAAGACTGTATCAATGTCTAGTCTCTGATTCTTGTAGTTATGGAGCGTGACATGTAAATACGTTTGTGTTGTTCACGAATAAACTGCGCAAACCTCATCTTGTGTCTTTTTCATAGTGTAATGCAAAGCATATGTTGGGAACCTTACTAATAGTCTTACACTTCACAACTAAAGATATACTATCAGCATTGTCAATATTAGCGTCATTGGTTTGCGTAAAACAGGTTCGTGTACGATATACAAACACAGGAAAAGTACCACGGATCAAACAGACACGAGTTGTACAAATGAAACACCAAACTTAACGAGTTACCGTGTGAGATTCCATCAATTTGACGGAATTCCATAAGAATACAGGGGTTACCGTGTGAGATTCCATCAATTTGATGGAATTCCATCAGAATAGACAGGTTACCCTGTGAGATTCCATCAATTTGACGGAATTCCATTAGAATAGACGGGTTACCGTGTGAGATTCCATCAATTTGACGGAATTCCATGAGAATAGACGGGTTACCGTGTGAGATTCCATCAATTTGACGGAATTCCATAAGAATAGACGGGTTACCGTGTGAGATTCCATCAATTTGACGAAATTACATCAGAATAGACGTGTTACCGTGTGAGATTCCATCAATTTGACGGAATTCCATCAGAATAGACGGGTTACATTGTGAGATTCCATCAATTTGAAGGGATTCCATCAGAATAGATGGTTTATAGCTTGAAATTCCACTGAGTCCACTGCAATAGACAGGTATAAAACGAGTTGTACAAACCAAACTTAGACCGACGTGTTCCAAGAGCCATTCCGTTCTTTACATTTGAACAGTAAACACGTACATCATGAGCTTATGGACTCGTCTACCAGCTGCCAACAAGCCTACACCAGTAACACGGGCGGCCTTCCAGTGCCCCGATTGCAAGAGACATTTCACACGGAAAGATAGCTGGAAACAACACATTGCCCACAAGCGCTGTAGGTCATCGACAAACACTACGTCGACAGGCACTACGTTATTCCGGCGCCCACAACGACACCTTCGCCTCTGGCACCATCAACAAGCTCGACATTCCCGTCTTCATCTCAGGTGACCATGGAGTTGTTCACTAGCCCAACATGTGCAGCTTGATCGATGTCGTCCCCGTTTCCTTTGACTACACGTGCTAGCACCAACAGGTAAGTATTGGCCACGTCGAGGTAATCGTCTCCCGATCCGGGCAATAAGAATTCGATAGGACCACCCGTACCTATCGAGGCAACAGGTCGATGCTCGACCCATTGTATGTGTTCGATACTCGTTTGTGTCGTCGGTAAACTAAACAGGTCCAATTCGCTTTTGACTCCCTCACACGACAACTGATGGACAAAAGCCATGACTAGCCGAATATGTTGTCTCGACGCGTCTTCTGTCGTCTGCGTCTCTTGGCAGCACTGGCTAGGGTTCTCGTCGGCTTGCGTTTTATAGCGCGAGGAGCATTGCGTATGCCCGGAGGCCCACTGCTTCCCAACACTCTACTGATCATGTCCTTTCCGGTTTCTTTCACACGCCTCTTTAATGCTCTGTCCAGACAAGACGTCGCCGGCCACACCCAAACCTGTCTTTAACGCTCCTTTTCCCAAAGCGAGTGCGCCTCTTTTTATGAGTGACATAGCACTTCGAATGAAGCCACCGAACAAACTACCTAGACCGTGACCTCGTTGCACTCTTGCCCCAACAAACACGGGCAATCCATCACCGACTTGTCTGACGTAGTAGTCTTCGTAAGAATGATTACGACTCATGTTTAACAAAAATGATGGTTTGCGTCGTCGAAAGTGAAGTGTTGCCATCACTCTACCTCGCTCGAATGGAACGCGACGTCCCGTGTCGTCTCTTATATCGATCTCGATGGTCGTAAATTCTTTGTGCAAGACGGGTACGTATTGTACATTGTCAAATCGTTTTGACACCACGTCTCCGTGTTTTCCTTCTATGGGTACAACCCTCAACACAGGGACGACGGTATCCCCGACCACACGTGGTTCCACAACGTCGGTGTAGACTTACAGCGAGTAAAAACCCTGCGCCATATCTACCACAGATTCGGCTTTTTTAACGTAATAATAATCTGGCCCTTCTTCTTTGGTTGTGGTGTAAACATCCTGGCTTAAACCTAGCAAACGCTGTAGGTTCAACGAATACACTGAGTATGAGATGTTTTCTACCATGTGTATAGTCACTTTTTGTGTGATGTCACTGTAGCTCAGTTTTATTTGCTTCTCTTTTATCGGTGACTTTATGATTCTGTTGATTGCACGAGTGAGCGCTTGGGGACTACCGTAATGGCCTGCCTCGATATTCACCACATAAGTCGTACCATCAACATTCACGGCAAAATAAACGTCCTCTTCTCTCACGTTGTACCAGCTGTGCGGGTTGAATCTCCACCAGTCCGCATTCCCACTGACCGACTAAACTGACGTGTTGCGGCAAAGCCGTGACATAGTGGGTCAACGTGTTGTCGGGATGTAACTTCATAGACGCGTTGCTGGGCAATGTCAGGTAAAAATCAGATGATATGTTCACCGCGTTTTATAGACTGATTAGGTAACAGGTATCCCAGGCAACTGCTTAACAAAGCTGTCCACAGATTAGAGTTTCCGTCTACTTTAGTCAGGTTGTATATACTGACCAATATAACGGTTTACAGTATGACGATTTGGCAGAAGAAGACGATTTCCGATTTCGGGCACGTATTTCCAAACAACACCCAACGTCTGCTGTTACTTCCGGTATCTTCGAGCTCTGTATTTTTGAATCGAACGTCCGTCGTATCTTCCATGACACGAATAACGGCCCGACCGGAGTGTACTAACATTTATACGCGACGAGCGACCCTTTATCCAACCAGCTGTTAAACGAATCTGAATACCCTAACCACTTGACCAGGACCTGTGTCTTTTTTTCTCGCTTGCGCTGCTGCAACACTTTCTCGATACGATAGAGTTTATCCTTGGCCACAACCACTTTCTGTAGTTCTTGTTCGTAAAATGTTCCCTCTATCGGCGAATCTTCATCATCGATCAAACGATAAACAGGCGGATCGGAATGATGAACTGTTTTGACGGTAAATATCTCGTCACTCCAGTTGGGTAAGTAACCTTTTTTGAATTGTCTCTTGACTTTGCTGATACGCACGTGATCGCCAACTTTTAAAACCGGTTTGACTTTTCCGTGTCCTTCATTTCCGTACAACCTTTGCCAAACCTCTTCTTGATTGATCACGTTCACTTCAGACGGCGCCATTCCAATACTTCTATGATAACTGTCGTTGTACGAATCGACTAGATGGTGTAATACGTCCAGGTACTTTAACGTCTGGTTTTTCGTGAAATATCTCCACATACGTGTCTTCAGAGTACGATTGAAACGTTTCACGACACACGCCTTGGTCTCTTCGTTGTGTGTCGTGAAATGGTGGAAACCTTTCTTTTTCAGAAACTCTTGCAGTTCCCTATTCATAAACTCTTTTCCTTTATCCGTTTGCAATGACAGTGGGCCATCATTGTCCTTTAACAACCGACGAAACGCCGTCGTGAGTGACGGCCCCGATTTGTTCTTCAAAGGAACAGACCACGCTTTCTTGGAGAACACGACTATCACGGTCAAAATGAAAGTGTGACCGTCGTTGTACCGTTTCAAACGTGACATGTCTACCAGATCGGCCTGCCATTGTTGATGTATACCACCCACTACGACACGTCTACGCCTGAAACTATATGTCACTGGTTTGTGTAGTGTGTAAGTGTCTTGTTCCAACAACCACCGTTTCACCTCTTTCGACGATGCACGTGAAGCATGTGAAGCACGTGAAGCACGACGCAGGGCATCGACGCCTCCGTAACTTCCGGTTAGTTTCTTGTCGTAGTAAATACTTTTCAATGCATCGTGTGAAAGCTTCGTCTGCTTACCTACGCGAGACATGCCGTAATAATGCTGGTATCGTGTCGTGCAAGACTATTAATACGGTTCCCTACGCAAGTGTTGCAACGGTGTGGTCGAATGAGCTGCGCGTCGTGACGACACCGGACGTCTTCAATGCCGATGACGACCACTGTCAAACGGACTGCTTTTTTCCTTTGATATATGGTCGTCCTCTGACGCTGTCTGCATGTAAGTCCAACGATCTGGAATACCCACTAAATCCATGGGCGTGTTCACATCCTTGAGACTACGAGCGAAGGTTTTCCATCCCACCGGTTCAAAAGACTTCCGCTTTCTCAACACCTCATTGACGAGGTCCACGATGTTACTTCCCGGAATCGTTACATTTCTGTACATCATCTCGCCGCGGTCGTTCCACCTTACGGCACCTTTCATTTTATTGATGAGTCGTCGTGCTTTCTGTTTCATAGCTTTCGGCACGCTGTCGACAATTTCATTTTCGATATTCTCCTTTTCGACGATTTCATTTTCGGTAGGTGGTTGAAGTTTGTTTTCGATTTTGCTGGTAAATTTATCGATGGCTACACGCAGTGATTCCTGTATACGCTTGTCGGAAAGATCGTTGTATCGACTCAACACCTGGTTATACAACACGACCTTATCCCTCTCGTCCATATCGCTTTGTTCTAATATGTAACGCTTTTCGTCATCGAGTCGTCGCAAAACAGTCCCTATAGAATTGGTCGAAGGAGGTTGCAGTTGAACGTTATCCAAAATACGTGGATCGACCAGCGCCATCTTCTTTGTATGCTCCATAGTCGTACAGTTACGACTGCAACAACGTCGTCACCAACGGGGCTAGAAGGGACGTAGCCAAGAGAGCTAGTAGGGCCGCAAGGAAACCACCTTTCTGTAGAATACGTTTCTTCTTATGAAGACCGGTTTTCCTGATGACCAAGGTTCTGAGGTCCTTCTTGTACCAACGCAGTTTAGTCTTGTGACCTTTCTTTAGTGGTACGTTCCCTTTTAATATGTTCTGTGCACACTCGCATAGACTGTGTACCAGATCGGGATTTCCCTTGTCGATGATGGCTCTGGCTAAAGCAGGATCCGCTTTGGCGAGGAGACAAAGGCACAACGCGTTTCTCTTCACTACGCGCCGACATGACGAATGACGAGTGTCACGGCGTGTTTCTATTTATTGAAATTTGTTTGGTTCCTTAACGATATTAGTACGCAGGCGCAAGTGTTCCGGTGTGGCCTGTTTGAGGTCGACGAACAAATACCCGTGTGGTACGGACGTTGCGTCTCTGAAAGCTTCTTGCATGTACTTTATTCGACCCGGATACATCTGTTTGGCCAAGTTGACCACTTGTGTATTGTCCCGAGGGTTCTTGAAGAGTACCATGTACTGTGCGTTTATACTTATGGTGCGACTCTCTTTTCCTTTGGGAAATACATTTTGCACTAAATATATTACGGACGTGTTGCAATGATGACTCTTCTTCGTAAACAGTTTGGTGACCCTCTCGTCCGTTTCCGACATGAGATCATCGATAACTACCAAGTTTCTCGTTTTAGGATCGAAAGACGATATGTTGGGAAGACCTTCGACAAATTCTATGTTCGGATGTATCATAGAGAGCGTGAAATACAACGCCTGCCATTCACCGTAACACCACGTGATCTTTTCGGGCGGTAGGTTTACGAGTGTGGCAGAATGACGTAGTAAAGAGACAACAAACGTCGTTTTACCACAGCCCGTGGGTCCGGCGACGATACAGGTAAACGGATGAACTAACCTCGTGTCCATACTTTACGCAACTGATGAAAGGGACTGGGATGCACGGTACTTATACTACTTATACTATGAACAAAATGACACAAGATAAGGTTTGCACATTTTATTCGTGTACATCACAAACGTATTTACAGATCATCTTAAATAAGTGCAAGTCTTAGACTAGCCACTTACATGAATCAAACTTGGATCAATTCATATAACGTACAAGTTCCGTAGTCGTCTTAGTTTGGTTAAGATTGATCCGTGGTACTGTTCATGTGTCTTGCATATGAGACATAAGGAAAGACACCATGGCCTATGCTTTAGCATGGGAAAAATTCAAAAAGTTCTTTACAGGTCACCCTCCATTACTGCCAGAACCATGTTTCATAGTGTTTCGCCACTGTTTCGAAACGGCTTCTTGCAAACAAGTATTGATATTACACAACAGTTCGGATGTCACGTCGGATAGCTTCACACCTGAGTCTAACAAAACACCCAACCAGTCTTTCATCACTGTAGTTGAATTAATGGCCTCGACAGCTTCGTCAAAGTACATGCAAATGTGAATGTCATCAGATAACATACAATCGTGATGAAATTTACTAGGATGGGAGTTCAAAAACGGCACCTGCTATGTGTCGTGCCAGCGTCTTCTTCACTTTGGTCACTGGGAAATCAATGGTAAAGTTCGGACCAGCAAAGTCAGGAGGGAAAGTTGCTACGTTGGCAGGCTGGGTAGAAGTTGTAACGTTGACAGCGTGGGTAGTTGTGACGTCGTTAGGAACGGAAGTTGGTGTCGATGCTGTCCCGTTGTCGTTAATCGACTCTGTCGACACAGAGACCATTCGTTGCCGCTTTGCTGGTAGCGGGCCTTCAATGTAGTTCTGCAAGAATATTTCAATAACATTTTAAAATATTAAAGAATGCATGGGAATAGTACACCGTTGTTAGTGTACGGTGATACAAGGACCAGTGGGAAACAATGACAAGAAGATACGCGATAGAAAGTAAGGTGACAAGTTGTGTGATCATAAAGATAAATTGTTGACAAAAATTACCCGTGGACGCAACCCTATAGCGAGTTAAGACGTTGCCAGATGTTGATATGAAGGATAACGTAGGGGGGCCATAATCTTGGAAGCAAACACGTAACAGAATATTATGTACCAGGATGTTAACAGGCAATAGACGAGTCCAACCCTATAGGAAATAATAAAACCGGGCAAAGTTTTAGCGGAAGTAAACATATACAGGGACGCCATTTTGACGGAAGTAAACATATACAGGGACGCCATTTTAGCAGAAGTAAACATACACAGGGGCGACGAGCTTTTAGGTGAAAGTATATAGTAAAACAATATAAAGTATGACTCACCGCAAGCGCTTCCAGCTCGGCGTCCTCGGCTGTTCTCTTACGGCGGGCACAACTGCCGCTGGTGACATGTCGCTTGCAATTATCTTTCCGTGTGAACGACGACCCACAGTCCAGGCAGGTGAAGGGCCTCCGCAATGGTGGTAGTTGTCTCGGGGTCGGTAGGGACTCCTCATCGGCAGCGGTCGTTCGAACCATAATATACATGTCAGAGGCAACGTAACCGTGTCGTTCGCATTGCAAATGGCCCCTATCGTCGACAATCATACGCTTCTTGCTGTATCTGCACCCGAGGTAGAAGGGAGTATACTAGCGTACTTTGTCAATAAGGAGACCTCTGACCTTGATTGCATGGTCGGGGCTTACCGTTGTTTCTAGAGGTGGCACGTCCATTACGTCCACAAGTTCTGGTTCCGACGGCCCGGAAGGACGGTTGGTCACTGGCATGCTGGGTCGGCTCGTCGTCGTCGCTCGAGTCTGCCGCATTGCGAGGTCGGTAGTAGGGTGTCTTCAACATGATGATGTTAGCCGTGGTGTCATCGTAATAGGAATAACAGTCCGATTGGCAAAACTCCGCGCTTATATAGGTAGTAAATATGCCGAAAAGTCACGTGGGCGTGCCGAAAGATCAAGGTCTGTAGAGTAGAAAATTCAAAAGCACGGACTGCAGAGTAGATCAGACTTGCACAGATATGATAGATGTAAATGTATAGGCTAGGAGGACCCTATACCTAAACAAATGGTCTACAACCTATGACATAAGAATAGCCACCATTGCAATGACGTCACTGACCATGACGTCACATGGTGGAATTACATTCCTGCGCGAAAGCTCAAAATGTTGTCTAACCAAAGCACTGTCTGTTTGACCAACTCACCTCGCGTATACAATAACTCCGCGTACCAAAATTCCCTATCCTTTAACATGGAGAAAATGTCCTATCGTTTAACATGGGAAAACATTCCCTATCCTTTAACATGGAGAAAATGTCCTATCGTTTAACATGGGGAAATTTCCTATGTTCTAACATAGGGTTTAGCACCTATAGGTACACAAACATTGGCAAACACCTATTTGTTAACACAGGAAGCAGTCGATGTATACAAGTAATAAGAGACACAGATAGGTAAAAATTTACAAACAGAGTGATGGGAAGGTCGTATATCTCTATGGTAATCAGAAATGACATAATTTGACTTATTTTACTAGTTCTCTACCGATTCGTCAGGTTTGGACCTATGTTAAAGTTGTAAATGTATAGGTTAGGAGAGGCCTACACCTAAACAAATGGTCGACAACCTATGAGACACAAGAAAAGACACCATTGCGCATGCGCAATGACCTATTAAATGACGTCACTTCCCTGTTTAATGAGGTCTTTGACCTATTTTTATAGTAAAAAGAGAAAAAAGAAACAAGAGACGAATTTAAGCAGTACTGGTATTTGGTTCTATACTTGTCCGCCAGCGATGCTGTTTGTAGTTCATGATCTATCCGTCAGGGAGCTCAATTGCACGCAAGCGCGCAAGATACACGAATTTTGGCAGTACTGAACTTTGGTCCATATATCTAGTTCATAAAAATATACCAGAGGGGCGCTATTTTTTAGTTCACGGCCTATCCGACAGGTGGCGCCACTTGACCTTTGCCCTATATCCGGGTACTTGACATTGACCTTGACCTACATCCGGGTACTTTTGCTCTTGCTCAACGGAAAACGGATGTTGCCCGCGCTGATTAACCTCCCTTACTACTGACATAATCAAACATGGGCGTAGACTTTTGAAAGAGATTGGAAACATTTAATGTAAAATAATGTCATACAAAATAAAGTATATTATTATTATTATATGTATTTCAAAATACTGGCCGTCCACGTAGTGTGTTGACAACAGGCCTGGGGTAACAGTGATATGTAATTGTAATGATTACAAATATTCAAGTAACAATATTATGTTTAGCAAAAACTCAATGTAATAATAGTTTACCTATTACTTTTTATTACTATTGAATATTTAAACCAAATTTTAAATACATAACATTTCATTTGATTAGGTTATTGGTTGCACTAGTTTCTCCAGGTTTTATGGTTGCCCCCTTTGTCAACTTCACCATGGCCCTGGTGAAGTTTTCCCTACTTTAAAGAGTGTTTACATAGCAAGACACACTGGTACAGTGTGACTGCTGCAATACTAAAGTGAATAAACTGGGCTTTCACTGCTTAGAAGCCAGTTATGCCAAGTGCAAAGTAGCCAACTATCCTTTTCAAGTATGCCTATTGGTTTAGTAACTGCCTCCATGGTGCACTGTTTACCCACTTTACCCCATTTACACATACTGGGACCTCAAAGGAATCTGCTCTTTGTAGTAATACTGGCTTTTTTTGTTAGACCTGTTCCTATGGGCTAATAAAGACAATGAAGGCTGCCAGTCTGCCACTGAAGCCATGTACAGTTCACACAGCATAACTGTAAGGGCTGTTTGTAAAATCTGGTCATTGGCAAGAGATGGGGTCATTCATGAAAAGTCTACTCTCAGTCTGGCTGAACCAGACTGGACCAGTATCTATATATAACTGTACAGCTTGGTCGTTATTTTAGGATTAAATTACATTCCAATGTATTATATTACTATTACTTTGTTTCCTTCCTATTACTATAACATGTTGAGTTATTCCTATTAATATTATTTTTCTGTAATTGAATTTGTTATGGTATAATGCACAGTATATATGTGTGTGTGTGTGATCAAAATAAAACGTTCTATCCTTAAACAGTCCAGTTAGTAGGTACTAGTTTCTGGTATATATTTATGTATACCGCGCATTATACCATAACTTTTTCCAGTTGAACAAATTGAATAGTAATAAGAATAATTCAACATGTAATAATAATAGTAATAGGAAAGAAACAACGTAATAGTAATAGATTACATTGCAATGTAATTTAATCCTCAAATGACGAGCAAGCTGTACAGTTATATCTAGATACTGGTCCAGTCAGTTTCTGCTGTATGCAATCTTAACAGGGTTTAATTTTAGGACCAGAGCTATTTATTATGTATATAAACAACATTTGTAATGTGTCAGAAGTTTTGAAGTATATTCTATTTGCAGATGACACAAACTTATTTTGTTGTGATTGTGATTTACATGAATTGATCCAGAAGACAAATGCTGGGTTAAACAAACTTCATGTATGGTTTGCTGTAAATGGGTTAGCACTAAATGATACAAAAACACATTACATGATATTTGGAAATCACATATTGAATTCAAGTATTTCTATAAAAATAAATGAGGAAGAAATTAGTACAGTTGAAATCGTTAAATGTTTAGGTGTTCTGATTGACGACAAGTTAACATGGAAAAATCACATTTGCTTAGTGAAATCAAAACTGTCAAATTGTTGTGCAATTATGTACAGAGCTAGCTTCTTGATTAACAGAAGTGGCATGTCTATATTATAGACTCACTCATTTTGCCTTATATTATGTACTGTGCTGAAATATGGGGCAACACTTACTCAACAAATGTTGAATGCCTAGTCTTGCTACAGAAAAAAAGTAATAAGGTTACTCTGTGGTGCTAAGAGGTTGGAGCACACGTCAAGGTTATTATGTAATCTGCACATTACTAAAGAACCTGATACAGAGGAGGTGACAACTGTTGTATGTTTAAGGCATATTAAAATCAGTTGTCCAATAATATACAATAGTTTTTTTTAGTATGTATTAATCTGTCTATGCAACCAGAAAAGTCCGTAATTTTACACAATATTATGCTTGTACTAACTTTAGTATGTGTCTATCAATTAAAGGTGTTAAACTCTGGAATTCTCATGATAACTCAATAATCTTTTGTCACAATATTCATCTTTTTGAAAAACAAATACAACAAAATTATAGAAAAGTTATGTATTTAATGAGTAAGTATTAAAAAGACTGGTGTTGGGGTTATATTATTACTTTAACTTCATTCTACAAACGGCCTACCATGATTTGGACATTATAATTATGTATTATATATTCTAAGTTATGTCACATGTTATACAATGTTACAGAGGTTTTATAGGTGTAACAGGGCAAGTATTTATAAGTGTTACACCTATTCCTGCCATTTTCTGATAATTGTATAAATCTGTAATTTAATAATTAGCTACTTTACTATGTATGTTGTTGTTGCTGTTGAAAATAAAGTTTCATTCATAACGTATATGTAGTTTTCACCAGCAATTTTAGGAATCATGTTGCACCGTATCAATATTATTAATGATAACCAATTATTTCTCCTTTCTCGATAGCCGGGAACATGGATTGCCAAAGCCGGGTCCCGGCTTTTGACTTAACAAAAACCTTGTCTAGTATTAAATCCAAATCTTCTACTTATTATGATATGTCTTTGAAGTCTGCCACTCAGACTCTGTCGGTATCTGTTTATTTATACCAGCAAAATGTCCTAAGGACACATATGGTTTAACTTTTTTTTAGATGTTTGACGACTCTGTCTATGTAGCAGACATGGGGGTCAAATACATTAAAATGTATTTAAATACAAATACAAATACTCCTGAGGGGTTCAAATACAAATACTTTGTAATGCAAAAGTATTTAAATACAAATACATTAGGAAGTATTTCAAATACTTTTCAAAATACTTTTTACAAGAGAGCCTGTACGAAAAACAATAACAAATCTCATATTACCAGATAATTATGTTGTTTATCGACATACTTTCATGATGTTTTGTATAACTATTACATGAGATATTCCTTATACATTGGCAATATATGGTATGTTGTAAAATTGCAACAATGTAGTCAAGTAATGATCTGGCTTGGGAAGCCCCTACCTTCCCCTCAACCCACGGAGTGCAAATATATATCATCAGTTCACACAAGCATTGACACAATAGCAGGCCTTAGCAGCTGGCAGGGTTCCTTAGTCATGAACTTATCTGAAATTTGACCAGCTGCACACACATACCTCCTACGTGCCACCAACAGCCCGCTTGGTTACAAACACTACATACATTTTGGTCGTTCGTGGTCGTGTGCCTTTTAGTTTTAGTCATACCGGTTATAACCAGGCAATAATCAATGAAAAAGACACGTTAACACATGTGACGTAACTGCCTATGGAAGTCACGCTCAATTCCCGTTAGTCATACACAGAGATCGGCGGCTAGATCTCGCTCTATGTAAAAGGACTGATTTTGGTGTACGTTGAACAACGAACTGGTAACTATACTTCTAGATAAGAAGTATTATAGGTAGGCGGACTAGATTATAGGTAGGCGGACAACTCGGCCCGAGACAACTCGGCCCGGGCCGAGTCATCTCGAAACAACTCGGCCCCATCCTGAGACAACTCGGCCCCTGTCCTGAGACAACTCGGCCCCCGATCTAAGACTACTTCTGCGTCCACGGACTTAGCTCATTTTTAAGTAATGAATATATTTCTTTTACAGTCCAGGCTAACAGTATATGCTTATATTAGCCGATTATCCAGTAAATACTTTCATAGACAGAATCGCAGATTAGTTCACGCCATATTTTCGATTATCCGCCATTTGCATTTATTCGAATGACATAGTTAGATTGATTACGTTTAAAAAAATTGGCCTCGCTGGACTGAACTCGTTTTGACAAAATTAGCAAACTTTGATGATCTCATCTGTAGGGACTAAGCTCGGTTTGGGTCAACTGTTTTGGTGGCATAAAGCATCTATAACTAGAGACCAGGGGTCCGTCATTATCTCATATCTTTTGAGAATGGACTTTTTGGAATCCGGCTTTTCAATTAACAGATGATGTATGCGAACCAACAGATGTATGTAAGATGGGGTAGTCATGTGTCTGACAGTATTTATGTAAGTAATGGAGTTAGACAGGAGGTATTTTATCCCCCATTTGTTCAGTGTTTACGTGGATGGTTTATCCACTGTACATAATGGTTGCAATGTAGTAAGCCATGTAGCATATAATTGTGTAAATAATATGACGTATGCTGATGATCGTGTAGTATTTTGTCCGTCCAGCAGGGGATTACAGACCCTTCTCACCGTCTGTGATCAATAAGGATTATCTCATGACATAAGGTACAATGCCAAACAGAGTATGGTCATGATAATTAGAAACAAGAGTTGTAAGAATGTTTAAATTTCCAAGTGTTATGCTTGATAACGACAAACTATGAGAGGTAGAATCTGTAAAATATTTGGGTCGTATCATTTCAAATAGTATGCTAGATGACAATGATATATCTAGACAATGTCGCCAGTTGTATGCACAAGGCAACATGTCAGTGACATGCTTCTTTTTAAAACCAAACTGGTTGTCACTGGTTGTTGTTTGTTTTAAGCACAGCGAACTAAGACACCGGCGAATGGTCTATGGTCGATGTGTGAGAGACAAATCATGGTAATGTCTTAACACAACTTTAATAGGATTCCACCACCACCTCCACACACAATGGTAATATATTAGCACACAGGCGGCTACAGTCCTCATTTACAGACGGCTCGGAGCATACACACTGCCACAAGACTTGAGCAATTTCGAAGTCGAGATAGATTTCAAACCACTCTTTGTGTGTCTTCTGATGTGTGATGGGACACAATGGATTAAGTGGCCTGCTACTCCGTCATTGTTTCATTGAGCAGATACTTCTGAAGCGAATGTAGTTGTTTGTCGGCTTCTTGTTTACTAGGACAGTATAAATGTGTGAATGGACACAGAGGGGTAACTCGCTTGCGACTCCGTAATTTTTTCGTTGAGCAGATACTTCTGAAACTGTCAGAATATATCATGCGACTGATGTTTTCACACTTTCAATAACAACGAAGATTATGCAAACAACTGGAATATATGCTAACAACTTAGATTTGGGGGAAGTGATTATAGTAAGGACATTCACACGGAGCAATATCAATATATGCGTCACATACCTATGGTAAGCATTACGATTATGATTGAGTGCGAATAGGATTATTTTGTATTTTTAAGCAACTTTATTTAGTACGATTGAATACAATGATGAGCAAAAAGGAACGAAATCATGGCCAGTCTCATCGCATGACAACGGGGATTCATGTGGAGAACAACAACAACAATTACAGTGTTTTTGTCAACAACATCCTTAAAAATCTTCATGATCAAAATAGGTGATTTGTGAGGTCCATCAGTCAGTCAAGCTATACGAGTCTTATTGCTGTTTCGAACTTGGCTTGTGGAAAACTGACACTCAAGATCTGCTCGGTAACTATCGCCTCTGAGGTATTTTTATTCATGTTTTCGTCATCAAAGGGAAGGTAAACCAGTTTTGTCAGAAAGTGCTGAAGGTCAAACACCCTATGTGTGTGTTTTGATCTATGAAACGACACAACGGGGTAATTGGCATGCTACGTACTCTCGGAGTACGTGTGAATAACTGAACATTCATGCGATCTGGTGAAAAACTCTGATCAAAGACCGAAGGGTGGCTTAGTTAGTTTAAATATGAATAAATAAGGGTTTGACTAAAAGGCGCACGACCACGCACGACCGCGAACGACCACGCACGACCATGTAATATAATGTGTTGGTAGATAGTTTGACCGTTGATGGTATATATAGGGTTTGTGTGTGCATTGTTAAAAATGTTGAGTCTATATCGCCCAGGAGTTACACAATTTAGGCATTTTATCCGATCTTACGGACGAACATCTAGTCTTGGCACCGTAGCGCCACCTGGCGAATGGCATTATAACTATAAGGATAATAAGAACATCGCAAAAGTGCTAAGCAAACGGTAGTAACTTGCAAAAAAATTAATGTTCTGTTAATTTAACAATACCAGTAAATCATGGATTAAAGATTTATTTTTGGCATGTTACTTTACCATTACTGTACACTTTTCGCGAGAATGTATTTCTGGAATTTCTTCATTGAGGATTTGTCTTTTGATTGAGGATACGTATCGTACGACGTTCACCACTGTCACTGATCTGTCAGTATCAATGTCAACAGACAGCCGTTGCCACATAATCCGTTACGATTTTGCAAGATATTCAGCTTAATTGCTTCTATGTAACTAACTTCAAAATATTAATTATGGCATATTGGTGTGGGGTCATCAAGGCCATCGCAATTTTAAACTTACTTCAAAAGAAAGCAGTGCGAATAGTTACTTCAAGTTCACTTCAACTTGTAAATACAATTCTCACACATATCCTATCTTCAAAGAATGTAAATTTCTTAAGTTAAATGACATCTAAAGACTCCAACAGCTCAAATTTTATTACAAATTGATCAAAAAGGTTATGCCAGAATACTTCAGTCATATTCCATACACATACAACTTTGCAATTCACCAATATAACACACGTGGTAAAAACACCTTATTTATTCCCAGAGTTAATCATCAATATGCAAAAAAGTACATCAGACACAACATTATACAAACTGTTAACAATACTCCAAATATCATCCTTGATAGAATTTCTACACGTAGCTTATACGGTTTTTCCACTTACACAAAAAATTACTTTATCAAGAATTATGAATCATGTTGCCATATTTCTAACTGTTACAACTATCAATCTTAAATTAGAATTGAATAAACAAGAATATTAGAACAAGAAAAACAGCTTTTCTGTTGTTTTTATTGCCTTAAATAAACAACAACTTTTTGGTGTCACGTGTTATGCTGCAACGCCTCGCTCATTATCATAAATGTTGTGTTTTGTTTGCTTTGTTTACGTAATACGGAACTCAATTCAAATGAATTCACCATGTTTTACATTATTGTTATTGCTTTATTAAATACTCACAAAAACATGTTTGTAGGAAATGTTTCAGTTCAAGGTGTTGCGTGCGTAACGGTGTCACACCAGATGTCCGCATAACTGTATCACTAACATCACAGTGGCAACTATTGTAACGGCATCAGATAGTTTCTGTAACTTAAGTAATTCACATTCAACACTAATAAGTAAAATTCTTTCTCCTATGTGACAGCAGCACATGTTTTGGTGTCACGCTGTTATGCACGCAACAACTCCAGTATTATAAGCTTGAAACCATTTTTTTTTAAATCTCTTCTCTCAAGAACTTTTATACAAACTGTTTTAGAATCTATAGACATTTCTCTTTACAGCATACGTAAAATTGCATTCAAAATCAAAAGATGAAAATAATGCAGTTTGTCAACCAAACATTGACAAATACCCAGTACTGTAGAATGACTCAATTATTAAAACATGTTTTGCCAAACACCAATGTTCGTCTGTGCCATGTTCCTAATTTTAGTAGTATCACCAGATCACCATAACAAGTATTGGGATCTGGTAAAAAATTATGTGGTACTGTAATTTGAGACATCTTGTTGAACTGTCGTAATTTATTTGTCACAGATACAAACATTTTCTGCATTCTGTTAATTATATCTAGCATACATAAGTTGTTGAATACAACAGTAATAATACAATATATATTGGTATATATATCATTACTGTTCTATTCAACAACTGTTTTTATACATATATATATACAACATTCCTTTATAGTGCAAGTTATATTTTTGTTACAAACTACACCTTGTATTTACAATATTTACCTTCATAAAATATGAATTTATTAAATTAAAAGTTTAGTTAAATTAAAACATATTAGGGGCTATGCATTTCAACAACTACAGTTAATGACCCAAATAGTAATTTGATATATGGGTCTAGGCTATTCCTGTGTACTGTCATTAGACCCTCCTGCCTCACTGTTTAGTGGTACTGGACAATCTGATGTGCCATTCTGAACAGCTCCAGACTCTTGGTGGTCTGCATGCACACCCTGGTGGGTCACCCAGGGGTGGGAGCAGCAGTGCAGTTAAGATAATCTTGATTACTTGGCTCAATGTGTGCTGACTCTCTTTGATTTTATCATTCTGGGGGAGAGACACTGGATACATTACAGATATGCCAACCTTGAGAAATTATCTAACATATGCCCAGTTTTTCAAGTTGATGGACAACAATCCCACACTTGCACCATACATATATTGGCTAATTATTTGTTAGTCCCGATTATGTGCAATTTCTTGCGTGTCTCAGTTTCCACCCTTTATTGTAAAAACGCATACTGTGATGTAAAAAATTATATACCTTTCATTACGTTTGATTTGATATACATTCCCATGAACCAAGGCTAATATTCAATTTATTTTAATATAGAGTTTTGAACAAAACCTACATGAAATTACATTTTAGAAGAAAAAAATATGATCTTAGATAACATTATAAAACATGGTGTGTAACAATTTACGTAACTGAGCCAAATGTATCAACATGTTGTTGCTAACGAATAATATACAATGCAAAACCTGTTGACACTTGGGCCTGAATTAACATACATGCCATTTATAATAAACATGCAGCAAAATAATGTATTTTCAAATGTTTTATTCATACAGATACATGTGATCAGACTGGATATGTTATGGTGCTTATATTATAGAGAGGGTACTACTAAATACTGTGACTAAGAAATTATATTTGCAAGCAGTTAATGACCCGCTAAGAAAGCTCACAACACAGTTGTTATGATTAAACCATCAAATAATCTGATTAAATGACAGCTGTTTCTTCTCATCATGTTCATCTAAAGCATTTCACAGTGTTGGAGGAGTGGACAGTACTGACATGTTTACAACTGTTTGAATCAGTGGGCCAGTCAATGCACCAAACTCAACATGTGTGATTTTACAACCTTCCAAAATGACTTTATCCAGTCCCTGACTGACCCCATTCATTAGTGTAGCTTGTGACAGTTTCAGGTAATTAGTTGATTGATTTAACTTGGGATTTATGTATTAGTGACAATGACCCTTTAATGCATGGATGTTACCAGAAACTCCAGGACCCAGTATTCCAGCAGTGCCCAGTTTGTAGGCACAATTAACTGAAATGGCGCCACAGTACCTCATGAAAGAAGAACTTAATTGAGAATAGCTGTTTTATGCATACATACACACTCATATATATATATATATATATACATGAATAATGATTTTCAATATACACTGTACATAATTTTGGAGAAAAAATGGGTCGTTATAGCAAAATGGATCTTACGTCTTAACACATGTCTGGTAATTTGTATACAGGGTGTAGTCAGATTTTCAATTATTACTACATTTGTAGTTGTAACTTTATTTCTTGTGACTCCATTTCCTTTGTCTTTTTTCTGTGACATTTCTGTGACTAACTATAATATATATACATACATAATATATATATATAATATACAGCTGTATATATATTATATTTAGGGGCATCACTCCTATCAAACCACACAGGTGGGCAAGTATCTTGATACAATTAACAATGATCTAAGTAGCATTTCTACAGATTGGCATTCTGTCATACCAATATACACACTGTCATTAGGGTACCCCCTCTAGTTCACAACTACTTAGATATCTGCTCATCCAACCTTGTGCAACCATGCATATAACTGATACTGACAGAGCACACTTATCAACATGTTAGTCATTTCCTTTAATTGTCAACTAATTAAGAGGATGCCAGTCCACCATCATTAAAATATCTACACTTTCACATACAATTTATTAGTAAAAACAATGGTACAGAAGGTAAGTTCTTATGTATCACAGTATCCAGTCCTCAGGTCTAATCAAGGCGCTTTACACTTTACTCCCTGGCAGACCTGTTCAATTGAACACCATATCGACTTCACTAGGAAGCAACCACAATGAACGGAGGTTGATTCCTGTGTGCAGTACATGTTTGTTTGACATGTAATAAAATTATACAACATAAATATACATGTTACACTACTTATAAAATTGCAATATTGCAGCATATATATATCATATAATTTTATAAATAACATTTTAGTTTAGTTGCCTAAATGCACTTTTCAAGTTATAAACACTGTATACAGATTGTATAATTACAGAAACAAATACCTAAAATGATAGTTTGGCATTCCTGAAAAAAATTGTTTTGTTTCAAAGAGAAACAAAGCAATATTATATTGCCGACTACACACGAATCGGCATGTGTTCCAGTTCTGACAGTCAAGTGGATCAATTTCTGGAGGGGGGACATTACAGAAATGTTGTTGGTGGGTAAAACGAGCACACATATTTTTTTCAATTCAATTCGATGCTTTATTTCGAGACACAAATACAGTGATACATATATATCGGTCCATATACCCCTACCACTGTTAAAGTGATAGTAGAAGCACAGTATATAATACATAAGGTAAACATATAAAAAAATAAAATAAAAAAATAAGAAAATATGAAAACACATCTAAGCAGTACCACTGGCGCTGCTCCTACAGAAGGTCGTTGTGTACATACAGGGACTTAACCCATCGCCTTCTAATCCTGGAGATCCATCTGATAACCATACCTAGTATGGCTAGTGGGAATCCATGTCGATTTTTGTACCTTTGTGTCCAGTAATCCATTGTAACATTTACAGAGGTTAGGATAACAGATTATTTTTAAACGTATGCCCTAAAACTGTTCAAATAACATCCAAATGCCCACACATATTAAGAAATGGTTCGGAAGTTGGATGAACACCTTGCCAGTTTTGTAACACATTCTAACAAACTCTACAGGTGTGTAAAACTGTCATCTTTCCTGTCAGGGTGTTTCATTGGTAATTGTAATGTATTCTGCGTAATTAAAAAGTACATCAATTATGATTTATTATAATGGTAATATGAGGAATATTATTTATGTATCTATATGATATATTGCAAACAACATCCATTCCTGGTCAGTCCTAAGCCACATGCCTGATAATAACAATACACTATTTAGTATACAGTTGAAAGTCTACAATTCCTTACCAGATGTCTGAAACAGATTAAGCCTGTCCATCCTTATACAGAAGGCAGGGTAGTTGTTTGGTCAGTTTGGCTCTAAGGTGCAACTAATTGCAGACCATGATTCCCAGGGGGTATCATAAAGCCTTCTGAAATACAGACTGGCTTCAGGCTGCTGCGTAGTTCTAACTACCTATGTACACCTGTAACTGAATAGAGACTAGATTGAAAAGTATTGTTATAATAAAAAGTCAGGTTATTCTTTTCCAAACAACTAGTTGGTAGAACACATTACCAAAATAATAAAAAAATTGAAATTTAGAAGTATTTTAAGCCACAAAAAGTTATTATTTGTGTGTGCATCAGTTTTACCTGACCTCACACCAGATGCCTCACCACGGTACACACCACCACTTAGAAGTGAGGATCACCACTCAACCCCTGAGCATGCAAGCAGCTTTTCCAGATTCTAACCTACTCAGTTGCACCTGGCACCTGAAACAGAATGTAGATGCCTTCCTAAAAGACAAGATTGGTGTGTGCCATAAAGATCGTTCATCTATCATCACCTCAATAGTGGCATCACAAGTGCTGATGAGGATGTCACATTTGACCACGCATTAAAGTAGACAGAGGATTTAATCAATATTGCTGCACCATCTTTTAACACATATTTTCAAGATAGGGTTGTCTCTATTCATTGCATCTTCGAATAAAAAACCACAACTTTTTACTGTCATATATTGTAAGAACCAACTATGACATTATTACCACATATAGACTTTGTTCCTGCAGTCATTTTGGGCATACAATGTAAAACATGCATGATGTCGGACATATTCACACTGACCTAAATTTGTACCCCACATAAGGTTATGTCCTAAGATGTGTGAGGGTATATTACAAAAATGTTGTCATGTATCTGTGGGGCAGATGTTAATCTGTTGATTAGACCCAATGAAATGTTGTATACATGATATTTAAAAAAAATAGACAAGAATATGTTTGGTGTCGGACGTGCAATTGTTTGGTGTCGAACGTATACGTGTGACACTTTAGTCATGCACTGTATCCTGGGATAGAAAGTGCAACAACGTTTTACTGTTATATATTATTTAAGAACCAACTATAACAATATTGTCACATGTACAGACTTTGTTCCATCCTGGAGGTATTCCGGCCATATAATGAAAACATGCATGGTGTTGGATGTATTCACATGGACCTCGAATTTTCATTGATGTATCTCTGTTGGACGTGCATTTGTTTTTTGGTATCGGAACTATGCATGTGAAATACAACATTGCAAGTACTTAGATCTATATACAGTTATCACTATATTTTCTAAGTACGGTAGTAACAGTGAGAGACACTACTGGAGCTTAAGCTTGATTGCTTTTGTTATGTCACTAACATTTTAATTTCTATCCATATACAATTAGGTGGTGATAGTGGCTAATGGTGGTTTGAGTGACATGACTGTAAGCAGTGATGGTGCTGCTTTATTATGTAACTAACGTTTTAATTTCTATCCAGATACAATTACGTGGTGATGGTGGTTTGTGTAACAGGAGTATAGGTGGTGACAGTATGCCTTGTTATGTAACTAACGTTTTGAGTTCTTTCCAGGTACAATATGTCCATACTTAACATATCATTAATTAAGCCATATTATGTCACGTTGTGCAAAGTGTAGGCCTATATATTATTAATGTAGTTTACTACATTCCTTAGTGCTGTTTTACACCATCAGACATTTCAAAACTGGACTTATGTTGTAATAATTATTTTTGGCATCAACATATTAATTCCCTTAACTAATGTTACGCTAAGTCTGGTATTGTGGGTAACCTGTAACATTTTACATTATCTAAAAAAATAGCTCCATGATAGTGACTACAATAGTAAATTCTTTCAGTGATATTTAATTTCTAACTCCCGTCTACAAAGTGACAGAATATAGCACTATATACAGTCTCGACATACATTATATTGCATATTAACAAAACATATGGTAGAAAAATACTGTTACCTTCCCATTGGTTTCTACCGTGGATCACAAACGTAATTTATATTACAATTGTGTGAACTAAGAACAGTAACACGAATCTCTGATACGCTGTCTATAGGAAAGGTGTAAATATTAACAGTATAAACATATAAGCCTACTATATGTGGATATATATATATATATATATAATGTGCTAACACATATTTTTGTCTTTCAGTTGCGTGCTGGTGCATGGAGACATGCAGTCATATTTGGCTGTCATTAGTCCTTGCAAAAAATAATTGTGAATTATAAGCGTGTTGAATTTAATATTATTTGTATTGATTTTTCAGAATAAATGTTTAAAAAAAAAAAAAAATTCGATTGTACATAATGTGTGACCAGTACAGGTAGATCCTAAATGTGTATAATGGTATTATAACGAACTTCTCAGAGTCAGATATATCTACATAATGTCAAATCCCCAAATACATCGCCGTCGAACATTTAACAAGATTTAACAAGATTTAACAAGATTGCCACCCAGAGAATTAACTCTAGGTGGCAGGTGGACAAGGAAGCCCTTTGGCTTATCGAGAGTCCGACCCTTTTATCTATGTGTATCCCGCCCGTCTGAGGTATGTGTCGATTTTATTTTTAAACATATTCACGCTACTAGCACCCACACAATCAGCACGTAATCTGTTCCATTCATTTACAGTGCTTTGTGAAAATGAAAACTTTCTTATATCCAATCTACTCTGCTCCTTTGCCAATGTAAGTTCATGTCCTCTAGTCCTTCTATCTTTCTTAACTGAGAAAAAAATATTTCTATCAATATTTTCATAACCCTTCAATATTTTAAACACTTCTATCTGATCTCCTCTCAATCTCCTGGTCTCTAGTGTTGTTAAACCGCATTTTTAGGCGTATTTCGTAACTAAGATCCCTCAGTTTTGGTATAATTTTAGTTGCTCTCCTCTGCACTCTTTCTAGTATATCTATGTCCTTCCTGCGATATGGCCTCCACGCTTGAATACAATATTCTAAATGAGGCCTAACTATTGTTTTGTACAGCAGTATTATTAGCTCTTTTTCCTTATACGTTATGTTTCGCCTAATTAATCCAAGGATTTGATTTCCCTTTGAAGCTGCAATTCTGCACTGCTCTGAAACCTTCATATCAGCACTAATGGTTAACCCTAAGTCCTTTTCTTTTACAGTAGTACTTAGTACAGTACCCCCCATTGTATATTCTGCTTCTTCGTTCCCATGTCCTGTGTGGAGGCATTTACATTTCCCAAAATTGAACAGCATTTGCCACTTTTCAGACCATTTGATCAACCTGTCAAGATCATCTTGTAAATGCTGTCTATCTCCATCACTTTTAATCCTTCTAAACACTTTTGTATCATCTGCAAATTTCAACACCTTGCTTGTTATTTCATCATCCAAATCGTTGATATATATTAAGAATAATATAGGACCTAATACTGATCCCTGTGGTACCCCACTCAATACCGATTTCCAGTTTGAAGCCTCCCCATCAACTACTACACGTTGTCTTCTGTCAATCAGCCATTGTTCTATCCAGTTTATTATACCATTTCCTATGCCATGGGCCTTTAGTTTAAGCAGTAATCTTTGATGTGGTACTTTGTCGAAAGCTTTTTGAAAATCTAAGTAGACGATATCTACTGGTGATCCCTCATCTACCCACTTAATGATGTCTTCCAAAAACATAACATATTTGTTAAGCATGACCTCGCTTTATAAAAACCATGTTGAGATGGGTTTATCAAGTTTTGTTTAACAAGAAAATCCACCATGTGATCATTAATTATTCTTTCTAACAATTTACAAATCACTGATGTTAAACTAACTGGTCTATAGTTCTCTGATTTGTTTCTCGAACCTTTTTTGAATAACGGTATAATGTTTGCTTCTTTCCATTCTAAAGGAACCACTCCCTCTTCTAATGACAAATTGAAAACTGTTGCAAGCGGTATGCTAATTTGTTCTACAATTTCCAATAGTAGTTTGGGTGGAATACCATCCACTCCAGGTGACTTATTATCCTTCATAGCCCTTATTTTCTTACCTACCATTTCCGGGGTTACAATTAATTGTCCTAAATAGTCTGAATCTGCCCCCTTGAACTTAGCCTCTGGTACTGGCAGTGAACTAATATCTTCCCTGGTAAACACTGAACTAAAGTACTCATTCAGGTCTTCTGCCATTAAGAATCCCTCTGATATTATATTTCCAGCACTATCTTCTAGAGGACCGACTTTATCTTGAACTTTCTGTTTGCTTCGAACATACGCATAAAAACTCTTGCTGTCATGTTTTATATTACTAGCTAATTGTTCATAGCTTCTCTTTGAATTTCTAATTTCAGCTGTAGCTTGGTTAAGTGCTTCTTTATAACTGTTGTAGTCTTCATCATTTCCAGTACATCTATATGACTTCCACATCATTTGTTTGTACTTAATTTTTCTAATGACTTCTTTCGATAAGTGTTTCTTTTTGGACCGTTTTCCTTGTTTTTTGAAGGGTACAGATTTATCGACTATGCACTTAATTTCACTCTTTAATACATTCCAGCATTCTGTTCCGTCTTATTTTTCAGAGTGTTATCCCAGTCTATCTTTGCTAAATATTTCCTCATGTCCTTATACCTTCCTTTGTGGAAATTTCTCCTGTACTGCTTTTTACTATTCCTTTCTGATTTTACTTTGATGATAAAATGTATCTGGTTGTGATCGCTACTCCCCAGTGGCTCACATATATTGACATTGTCAACTAATTCATTCTGTGAGGACAAAACTATGTCTAACACATTTTCACCCCTGGTTGGTTCTAGCACATGTTGAGAAAGGAATGTATCTTGAACTAAAACTAAAAACTTGTGGTCCTCACTCACCATACTCTGTAGAGATTTCCATTGTATATGCCCGTGGTTAAAATCCCCCATAATAATACAGTCCCATTTGCTTACTTCCCTTATAGCGTTTTGTATTTTTTCATTCTCTTCTATGCTTATATTTGGACTTCGATAAACTAACCCAACTGTTAACGTTGAGTTTCCTGTAACTATGTTACACCAAACAGCTTCTTCGCAATCTGCTTCTCTTTCTAATTTTATTTCATAAGCCTGAATAGATTCTTTAATATATAAAATAACTCCACCTCCCTTTCTTCCTATTATATCTTTTCTAAACATTACATATCCTGTCAGTCCCAATTCAGCATCTGATATATCGGTGGTGGTCCAGGATTCAGTTATACCTATTATATGAGGGTCAATATCTTCTACCATAATATTTAGTTCATTTCTTTTGTTTACTATACTCCTTGCATTTAAACAAACACATTTATATCCAGCTTCAGAAGAGTTTTCCACACTGTTATTTGCTGATTTATTTGTGCTGTCTTTATCTATGCCTCCATTTTCAGGCTTTTCTGTGAGTCCCCTCTGCGAATCTAGTTTAAATAGATACAACCTGTCCCACTGTCAACAGATCGCAGCAGGTTGTCTGAGAAAACTGCTGCCCCCTTTCCACTAAGATGGAGGCCATCTCTCATGTACATACACTTGTGTCTTCCCTCCCAACAAAGTATCCCCATAAATCTATGAATCCCACCCCCTCTTCGTCACACATCTGCTCAACTAGTACGTTGATCGCCATCCTCTTACAGTTTCTATACGTTGCCCCCCTTCCTCCCATTACTGGCAAAATTCCTGACAGAATAACCTGTTCAACTCTCGTCTTCTGTAGCTTCCTCACTAACTGTCTATACTTCTGTACTATCGCAGTTGTTCCCTCCCTGTCTGCATTATTTGTTCCTACATGTACCAGTATAGACCCCCACTTGCCATGTCCCAATACCTTCTCTACCCTGTCAGTTACATGTTCAATCCTTGCCCCCGGTAAACAAACAACGATGTCCTTCCCCTCGCTCAGTGCCTTGTCCGTCTTTCTCATAATGGAGTCGCCCATAAACACCCTCTCTTTCCTCATTGCCCCTCTATCACTGCCTTAGAATAGCTCCTTCTTCGGTTTGCATCTGTCTGCTTGTTGTCTTTCCCCCCTGTCGTCTTCTCTCCTGTCACATTCTCTTCCGATCCATTCTTTCCTGTCGCTTTTTCTCTTGTCACCTTCCCTTTTATCGACTTCTCTTCTATCACATTTTCTCTCACTTCCTTTCGTCCCTTCTTCGTTCGTCCCATCTCGTTTTCCTCTCTCCTCTCCCTTCCCATCTTCCCTCCCTCCTTCTCTACGGTCACTTTCTTCCCTGTCACCTTCACGCTTGTCACGTTTTCTGTTGTCGATTTTCCAATTTCTTCCCCTCCAATCACCTTCCCTCCTCTCAATCTCCTTTCCTCAGTTTTCTTGCCACTGCTATTCTCCTTCACTCTTGCAGTATTCTCACCTCTCTCCCTGTCGTCTCTCTCCATTCGACCTGCCTCCTTGTTAATTCCTATCTCCATTCCCTTCACAATATCTGTCAACCTAACTATCTCCTTCTGCAGACACTCCACCTTCCAACACCCAATGCACTGAAAGGTGAATCCTTCCTCCATGGTTTCTGCCCATGACTTCCCACAGCCGGACAATGCAAAATCTACCCAGCTGTGGCAGTGATCGCACACCAAGTGTCGCTTTGCCTTGACTTGCCGCTTGCAAGGCGCCATATCCCGATCAGAATTTATTTAATAACTTAACTAACTTAGTCTTTATAAAGACTGTTTCCTGTGTACTACAGCACACTTTAGGTTACAAATTTCAATTACACAGCCAACTATTTATCCTGACACGAACGCTAACATTACCGGTAGTGACCTAATTTAAATACAATCAATTACGTTACGTTAGGCTGCTTTATTTATTTAGGTTACGCCGCCCGACTATCGCCCTTGCTTAATTTTAACAACAATGCTACCTAATCAAAATATCTAGCAAGTACTGGCTTACACAGATATTATCTTATGTAAGTAGTTTGATGGTTGTTACTTTATCTCCTATATATTCTACCACATAATCAGGTTTGTTAAATCTTGTTTACAAATTATCGAAGCCTAAGTGAGTTACCCTATTATCACTCACTATACTAAGGTATTCTAAAATACTATAACTAACTAACTTTAAGCACAACTGCTACTCAATATATGTTTATTGCAACTTTATGAATGATATTAGGGCAAGAATAATACTTATCAATCAGTAATTCCACTTGTTTATCAACTTTTCTGCACCACCAATTTCTACGATCTATCTCCGCCAAATATAGCCTCGAAGTGACACAGAACATAACATCATTAACTTTTTAAGCAATAACACTATAGTATCCTTTAAATAACGAATTACCATAACAATGTTAATGTCAAGAGTATATATTAGGCAACTCATTATGAGTTTATTACTGAAATTGATCCTTCTACACTAACCATCTGATACTGTAGGCAGTATATGTATAATGTATAAGCCTTATTGCCTAGGCTAAAGAGTGGGCCTAATCCAGATATCGGATCTGCAGCTTGGGCATGGCTGTCTCAATATTACAATAAAACAGGCTAGGTCGTTAATACTCGCTATCCAGGCATAAATAACTCGGTGGATGGATCTAGTAACGGGAATATTTTAGTTTAGTGTTACCCGTCAGGTAGCGCCACTACGCCAAATTTGAATGGAACTGGAGTTTACCACAAGCGATGATAAAAGTTGCGAATTTTTTTACTCCAATGTGAAGTACATAACTGAAATTTGGCGAGCTGCACACACATACCTCCTACGTGCCACCGACAGCCCGCTTGGTTACCAACACTACATACATTTTGGTCGTGCGTGGTCATTCGTGGTCGTGCGTGGTCGTTCGTGGTCGTGCGCCTTTTAGTCATACCGATAAATAACTATGTTAAATATTTATCGCCTCGAGACAACTCGGCCCACGCAGGTCGGCTCGATGAAAAAGTATGATGGCAGATGAATTCCCATTGTCTTTGAGAAAAATTACACACACGCACACACACGTGCATTAATTTTTCATCGAGCCGACCTGCGGGGGCCGAGTTGTCTCAAGATGGGGGCCGAGTTGTCTCAGGATGGGGCTAAGATGTCAATTCTTATGTATTATCGCTCACAATGGGAGTCGGATGTTTCGGCCCCCGACCGGTTCGGCCCATAGGGCCGAACAATCCGTTCGCACAACCAGTTAACCGTTACCTGCTTGTGTTCGCGTGAACCGAATCAACTGTTTCTGTAACCGGTGTCGGCGGGCTCTATGGGCCGAACCAACTGTCCTGCTTCTGTTTAGAAATCTGACTTTTGTGACCTTAGTTGCTGCGGAAATCGAAGTATTTTATTTGATAAATGTTTAAATAATTCTTATAGGAGACACATTTGTCATCATCATACAGCCCTTGAAAAATCGTTACAATAGAGCTGTGGAGTGTAGAATAACACTTCCATCAACTCGTCTTTGAAAAGTGTGGTCACACATTTTATCTGTTCAATCGACATCAAGTACATAAAGGGAGTGAGCACATTGCATGAGCTCACATCGTGTGTTCCGTTACCGTGTTTGTTTAGCTTACTGCTAGGCTATTTTGCAACAAACAAACAAATATCACACATACAACCAATCGAGGTAAGAGTGCGAGTTCAAACTAACAAACAATAAAGAGGTGGTAGATAATTTATTGTGAAACACAAAAACAATCTTCAAACGCAACGGGATTATCAATGGGCCGAAACATCCGACACCGTCCATCAAATTGTCGGAGAAGTTGACTGAAACATCCGTCGGCGTAGGCCGAAACATCTGACCCTGCATAGCGGAGTTTTATTACGTGGGCCGAACCATCCGTCGGCGTGGGCCGAAACATCCGGGCCGAACCATCCGTCTCCGTGGGCCGAACACGTCGGGGGCCGAACCATCCGGGACCCGCCATATTTACCCCCTAGGTAAAGTACAACGGATGCACCCGAACCCCGTCAACTGACAGTCAGTCGTTCTGACTATAGACTCCCACATTGTCACGTCGTGTGACACGTGACGTCGTTGACAGACGTGGCGAGAGAGAGGACAGTTGGTGTAGAAGGCGTGTCTCTTGTTGTAGGGTCGACCACCAGCGACGGCCGGGAGAGGGCAGCCAGCGCTGGTTGACCGACCTACAGTCGGCCCTGGCCCGGCTGGTGACACGCCCCCTGGCGGACAGGGACTGGTGGTGGGAGAAGGATGTGGCCGGGATACGACGGCAGATAGACTACGTACAAGGTCTGCTACGTGAGGCCGGGTCTGAGGGATAGAGTCAACACTGACTGTCGCCACCGTCTCAGGTAAACATCTACTTCACACTTCTGTCACATGTCACACTTTATGTTGACAACTTCAACTGATCACATCTCACCCGCGTCACTGGGGCAACTAGATTCACCCCAATAGGGTAATCATATAGCATTACGCTATGTCACATATATATAATACATAATAATATTATAACAAATTTATGTCATTCGGTGGGATTATGTTATTGTCCCCGAATGACATAAATTATTGGTGCACATTGTACGGGTGACAATTGTCATTTATATTCAGTTTTATAAAACAAATTTAGTGACTGTGACATCAACTGTCTCGTTGACCCACATTAATTGGTGCAGTTGCCGCTGACTTGATACAATGTTTCATGTTGACGGGAAAGAGATACATTGAGGGCTCATCTCAAAATCAAGTACAGCAGTTATTTGTAAAAAAACAAGGACATTGTACAACTGAAATGGGCAATGACACTGGCTGTTTTATGCGTATTATTAACAAATATACTGATAAAAAAGTTTCTATTTACCTGAAGATGACATGCACATGAGACATTCAGCTTCAAAAAATTGAACATAAATAGTCAATATTATGATTTTTTAAATATAATGTGAACATATTTTCACAACTATGAGCTATTGTATAAGTACAGTTGCATAGGTTATAAATGTATTAATTAAAGTTGTTGTTATTATTGTAAACATTAGCAGGCGATATTAATAATTATGCCTGACCTACATTTAATTATTCCATCGATGGACCATTCTGTTACAATGTTTCTACAACACAGATGCGTTAGGGATTATGTCAAAGCCAACATATAGTTTGTTGTCATGAAAGAAGTACTGGTTCAACGTTTGCTCAAAAATCACGCACATAAATACGAATAAATGAAAACGTATTCAACAACAGTATACGTGTAATACCCGTGGATGGTGTGGTATTGAAGGATCATAGCTGAAGTCGTACTACTTATAACGTGTTGTGCCCTGTTCAAACTAAAAACTGAATAAATTCAAAACATTAAACAAAACTACAGAAGAAAACAACACAAACAGTTCACTTATCAATGTGTAACGAACGTGTTTGTGACACTAATCACATTGACTTAGCTTAATATCAGTTTCAATTTAATACATTATTTCACCATTACTCTGAGAGTGGTGCATTGTGGTATTGATGTAGTTGTTATTGTTGTAGTTATACGCACGTTAGTTCATTAATTAGTTTCGAATGATTGACACATGAATTAATTTAACTATTCATCAATTGGATTAGTTTGGTTAAAGTACAACAAAATTAATGAATAAACTGCTCAGTTGGTTAGTCTCATTACAATGGTCATTAACAAGTGAACCAATTTTTTTTATCGCACCTGGTTTATTTACCTAATTTTAGGTGCTTCTAAAAATAATGATAATTTTGCCAGTTGCAAATCTGGAATGTGCTGCATAAAAAGGCATATTGGTAAAGATGATATGTTCAAAAATCAGCAATGTGTACATAAGGTCAATGGGAATACTGGGTGCATTAAGATTGTACAAAATACAATATTATATTGTTATATTACAATACAACATCCACATTGCTGCAGCCCGGTGTCAATGACACTGACTGTAGTGTTTTAGTTGTGTAGGTGTCTACTTATTTAAACTTTCAGAACATTCAGCCATCAACTTCAATTGTATGTACCTGATAAATGTCAGCACCCAAACAAGAATGTGGGACATGTCATATAATTACCATGTTTATACAGTGGATAGTCATGTGTTAGGTATACCAGTTTAGTATGTTGCACTTCTTCATTCTATTTAAGCTGAAAGTTTACGTTGAAGCTCATGACGTATTTGCCATAATGTTTTTAAAACATTCACACAATATAAACATACATAAAATATAGAATACTATTCTGACAAGAATAGTATGTTGTTTATTGGATAAAAGACCACGTACAGTGCACTTATTGAAGTTATTGTGTTCGTGGGACTTGTTCCCCGATAACATGATGATATTCATTGAGTACATAAAAGTTATAATTTCAGGCTAGATTATCATGAAATTATAATAGATAAATATCCACACAACTAAAATATTATCGCCAGTATTGTTGAGAATGTACCTTATCAATTCGGACATGAACTGTAATATAACAAAGACACACAGGCTGTTGAAATAATTTCTTTTTTAGAAATAACAGTTATATGTATTGGTCATTGTTGGTGTACCCATCATCCCACTCTCATTGATTTGACATGGGATGACCCGCATATCAATGTCTATAGTGTACCTTACATCCATAATGTTATAATATTATCAAACCGTTTTTGTAATTAAGTTATCTTACTTCAGGAGTTTAGTCGCTTTCTCTGTAATCTTTCCAGCATACTGATGTTCTGCATGCGGAATGACCTCCT
The DNA here is from genome assembly GCA_020002185.1 of Paraescarpia echinospica. Classification (NCBI taxonomy): domain Eukaryota; kingdom Metazoa; phylum Annelida; class Polychaeta; order Sabellida; family Siboglinidae; genus Paraescarpia; species Paraescarpia echinospica. The sequence goes on from CM034544.1 coordinate 20,384,741, forward strand.
AACTTGTATACACTAATCCAAAATAGCATTAGTGGTTGCTTTACCCAGCGGCATAATTTATTATTTTCCTTGAATGATACATTTCCCATGGGGGGCAATAAACGAATTTTTGGTGGGATTCCGGGGAGGTCCAGTTGGAGTTTCAAGGAGGTGTGTTATAGAATGGCTTTTGGTGACCATCAAGACGAGCAGTTGGAGGTCCAAATGGGAGAGGGTGTATTTATAGGGTTTTTGGTGAGTCTGGACATTCTGCTGTGTATCGAAATGAAATAGCAGGTGTGTTAGACTGTGTATCGTTGGCATTGGGTTATTTACACACTCAGTCATATTATCTGTACTAAGCTGTGTTAGAGTTGGACCAATACATGTTTTATCGTCGTCTAGTCCTTATACTGATGGTTCGTTGTTTCGGACGTGTTGTAGACTCAACAAGACAACATCTCCGTCCAAGTAGTTATAGACCGTCCGATTCAAGCCAACACCTCCGTCCACGTAGTTTTCAGCCAGGAACACGTCAATTCGTCACCCACTGATCGTCTTTCGCCGCCTATGCAGCTGTCATCGCTTTCGTCCTCACGTGTTGCCTCACGATCCCCCTGACGTTACACTTTGTTTGCACCACACTGGCAGCCTCTTCTACCAGCATGGTATGATCGACGTAACCGACCGAGTCTCATCGTCTGTGCTCATACCGCCCGTGACACGTCTGATGTCCGTGGAGAGACAAGGTAACGACGTAAACAACCGAGTCTCAGCATCTCTACTGACGGCATGCGGAACAAGTATGAGTCGATGGAGAACTTAACCGACCGAATTTCAACGTCTCTACTCACGCCATCCGTGATACGTCTGGCGTCATTTGGAGTGTCAAGGTAATGCCGAAACTGCCTAAGTTTCGGTGTCTATATCCAAGACGTCCGTGTCACAGCTGACCCCTTCGGAGAGTCAAGGTACCATCGCTAAGCCACGCAACGTTTGCAACCCGCAGCGTATCTGTGCGGGAAACGGCTGTTGGAGCGATTCGTTCGCCGCGAGATACCGCCACGCAGTAGAAAGTTACAAGGTGTGCTGCGGAAGCGGCAGACAGAAGTGGACGGCGGCAAAACGCTACTGTGTACATATCTAACGAGCTGAAACTGTTTTCGTTCTAGCGATAATCGTTGTCGTGTTATGGAGCCCGGCTTTTGACAGGTATTGGCGTGAAACACTGAAGTTTCGTGCAGTACATTAATCTGTTGCAAGGGTGTCGACAGTGTATGCTAGCAAGGTACAGTACATCAGTACATCACATACTACAGGAGCGCTGACAATACACTGTAGTTGAACACAGTACTTCAATCCGTCACATATTTGAAGGGTGTCGAAAGATACTGTTGTGGAATAAAGTACACCAACAATTACAAGGGTGTCATCAGTGATCTGTTGGTGGACAATTCTTCAATGCACGACATAACACAACGGTGACGGCTATATACTGTGTGCTGTGCTCTACACCAAAACATTACACAATACAATGTTGTTGACAATATACTGTAGGCGTGTGTTAAATATCGCCTTTACAGCTTATGCAGCAGTTGTGCAATACATCAAGGAAGACATTTATGTCGACATTGTATTGTAGTGGTGTACAATACCTCACAGTGTGCAGTGATGTTCACTGAGAAAACTATGTTGTTTTGCATTACATCACATGCTATGCACAGTGATGTTGATAGCATTCGTTGAGTGCTAGTATACCACACATCACAGACTATGTGTAGTGGTATCATCTACACCTTATATACGCATGTGCTGTGCATTACAGAGTATCGACAAACAACGTAGTGGAGCGATGTACCGAATGAACATTTAAGGGAAGAAATGACACTGTTTGTGGTTGGACTAACTGCGTAACGGATTATATATCATAAATCATAGTAGAATAGAGTGTGTTGTGTCGCTTGCCAAATACAAAGTATTTGCTATACATAGAATAGTGGACATACACACATGTCATTCTGATCGAATATTCACATGTGTTGCTCCACAGTGTCGCAGCGACCATAACATATCCCAGTAGAGGGGAATGCACTAACTGCTTATATTTAACAACCGTCCGAGCTTAATGTATGCAATTTCCAACTTATACAAACTATGTTTTCTTGTGATATTATCACGCATCATGTTAAACAAGGGTCTGTGTGCGTCCTTTTGTTTAGTTTGTAATCCTTCCAGCGGACTTGCAGCGAGATTGTGTGTAATCCTGTAATTGTTTATACGGGTGTACATATAATAGTTATCGCACTAACATGTGTGTACATGTATGTATGTATGTATGTATGTATGTATGCACGTATGCATGTATGTATGTACATATGCATGTATGTATGGATATATGTATGCGTTTATGTATGCATTTATTTATGTATGTATTTATGTATGTAAATTTTTGAATGAATGAATTTATGTATGTGTGCATGTATGTATGTGTGTATATAGATGTGTGTATATATATGTATGTATACATGAATGCATGTATGTGTTACATGATCATTTGCATCTTGGCCATCAAACTTTCAGGGACTTATCTACGTCACTTTGGTCGAAAAGCATTTTTTCCAACGTGAACATTTCGTACCAGCTAAGTATTCGTGTCGGCCGAAAGACGACATTTAATCGATTCTTTGCAACATGATGCGTGTCTCACGCAATTGTTCTTTCAATTGGGCGCATTTCATGTAACTTGCAAAAATCGTAGATAACTGCTCAAATTTCTATCGTGTTTGTTAAACATTACCGTCTTCTGCTGCTGTGTGTATGTGGCGCCATCTGATGGATGGTGTTGTTGGTAGTGTGTCCAATACATAAACAGAACGTCTCGCGAACAGTGTCGTGGACACTACATCGCACACAACTATAGCTGTATCATGTCCACTATCGAGTGGGTGTCAACATCGAATAACTGATGTTGACATGTGTCTCTGAAATCGCAGACGTTTAATAGACTATTGCGTTCATCGTGGTTTGTTAGACTGGCAACTTGTACTATATCGTGTTTTGTATTTAGACTTGTTCACAACGTACGCTGATGGTGTATATATATCACTGCATGCATGTAAATGCTATGCCAATTATGTATATATGTGAAACTCTGTGTACATGGTGTATATACGAATGCTTGCTGTTGTTTGTAATTGATAGGAAATAAAATGTCACGTTTTCTTTATTTAACGTTATTTATAATGATCGTCTTGTGTAGAAGGTATAATAAAAATAATCTCCAACTTTCATATTAACTTGCTCAACATTTATATAATGTAGATGATGTGGAGTTACTATTTGTACGGCCTTTACACATATAAATACACATTGGACATCTTATCACATGAACACTGTTTCATCACACGCAAATGCGCTCATCGCTGCGTTCACTGCAAATGCGTTCGTCAGCGGTGCTTTAACCAATCGCCAGTAATCGTGCCCCATTGTCCGCGCCAACTTCCAGAAGACGGAATGAGCGGCATAACCGGGAAGAACGGTGCCACTGTCTATTGTTGGCATTATCTCTACACCGGTCGCATTGAGTGGAGCGAACAACACATGGTAGAAGGCGCCACTGTGCACGCCCAAAAACGCCCTCACATGGCCAAACAACGACATGGCTTTATTGAGGTCGTCTTCGCAGTAAAAAGCGCGAAGTCTCGCGCCGTATCGAGTTCGCAGCGTCTGTAGTAGCGGCTTCGTGTTCACTATACGTAGACCGGCCTTCCTGGAGCGGCTCCGCAGCATCAATGTGATCGCGATATCCCTTCCTCCTGCTTTTGGTCATTCACCCCGAGAAGACGTCTCGCGGCGTCCTACAGGGTGAGGTGGTATAGCGGGATGATGCACGTGTTCACTTGGTGGTCACATTTGTAATACCCGCCGTAATAATACATCAGGTTATTATCGCTGAAGTCAAGACGTGACAACATCTGTCCGTTGAAACTGCCCCCCTAACGGATGTAACAGAATGCTGACGTTCGCCGCTAGGAGGATGTCACGTGCCTGCATAAGCTTGGATCGGACGCCGTCGACCAAGTGCTAGAAGCTGTCACCTTCAAGCACGAGCAGCGGACAAAGACCTGCAGTCGAGCCGGCATCCACGTCCGCGCTGAGAACAATAGTAACGACGTCTTCCAACTGCAGTTGAACTAGTGAGTGACGAGGCCCCCAACATGTATACAACGACCCCTCTCTGCATGTCTTTCGAACAGTCACAAACATTAGGACCAAACGATTGTATGATTACAACCCGGATTATTGTGAGAAGTACGACCGTATCCGGTTTTATATGGGATTGCTTCGTGTTAATATGTGAACAAAATACATATTAGAAGTTGATGCAAAATTTATTTAGATTGTGTTTGTTAGACATTAAGTGGGAAACTAGCTTAGTTACCCGGATTTAGGTTCAGAAGTCGTAGCGAGCGTTCCCTGTATACGCACAGGCAAAATCATCCAACAATGACGAGTATTTGCCGACGATAATTGATGTTGTCGACACATTTAGTAGTCCGCAATCAAGTGCGTGTATATTTGGTTGACACTGCTGTTATGTACACGAGTTCTCCACCCTCCAATTATATGAAATTGATAATTGATTCGTATTGATTAATGTAAATAAATGTACGTATCCAAACAAAATATCAAAATAAAAACACGCCAACCAGACTAAGGCTACATGATACAAGCCTGCACCTGGAATACGTAAACTAGGAGGGTGACAAGCCAGAGTCCCGTCAAACAGACGACAGAACAGACAAGACGTCTTCGTTGACTGGACGCCGCCATTGTCCGTGCCATTTTATGGTGTGAAGATATCTATGACGTCACACGCAGCGTTCTCTGTCACGAGACCCAGTGACGTCACGCACACCGTCAGGAGTGTGGATATTGTGATGAATTATGAAGTGGTGATTTATATGACGTCACATTTTGTTCCTCTATGGGGTCATGTGACGTCACACGCAATGTCTACTGTGGAAGTGCAGTGACGATACCGTCATTTTCCTATATGTGGGTCCAGTCTGAAATATCACAAACAAATTTACACAGAGGACAAATACCGGAGTTGTCATGTTAATTTATTTTTGTGGCGAAATTTCGCAGTGCTAGTGGAGTCTTGGTGCGTTCTTTGATTATTATAACATTTCTGCAAAACTCATCTTTTAAAAAACGGCATTTTAATGCAGTTCATTAAAACGACTTGTTTACAAAACCAGTCCATAATGTTCACAATCATGATGTCGGTCCGGTTCAGTCGTTGTGTAATTGGCCTACTACTAAAAATTACTATAAAATAGACCCGTCGGTTATATTCACCCTACGTTGCTCCAGTTTATGTGTATGTCGAAAAACCATGTAGACTGTGGGTGAAAATATTATTAATGATAATACTTGGTGCACTGTTCATTCTCCCTACTAGGTTGTGTCTAATGCATTGTTGGCATATTCGTGTTTGACTCTGGACATATACATATTATTCCTTTCACTGGTGGATATTTGTAGCTTGCCTAAAACAACTGGGGGTAGTATACAATTACAGTTATGCGTAGACATTCAGGCGGGGGTTATGTCCAAGAAAATGTTAAAGAGTACCCACCCTTGGCGCAATCTAGCGTATTTTTTGGAGAATTTTGCCCACGGTTCGAACATTGTTTCAGTGTCGGTCGGATGAGATCACTTTCCCGCCTCAGTGGAAATATATACTTTTGGGAGGGTCGAGTGTTGGGGTGCAGTTGGATGTTATTGGAACATCAAAGGGGTGCAGTTGGATGTTATTGGAACATCAAAGGGTATGCAGTTGGATGTTATTGGAACATCAAAGGGTGTACTGTTGGATGTTATTGGAACATCAAAGGATGTACAGTTGGATGTTATTGGAACATCAAAGGGTGTACTGTTGTATGTTATTGGAACATCAAAGGGTGTGCTGTTGGATGTTATTGGAACATCAAAGGGTGTACTGTTTGATGTTATTGGAACATCAAAGGGGGTGATATTGGATGTTATTGGAACATCAAAGGGTGTGCTGTTGGATGTTATTGGAACATCAAAGGGTGTGCTGTTGGATGTTATTGGAACATCAAAGGGTGTGTTGTTGGATGTTATTGGAACATCAAAGTGTGTACTGTTGGATGTTATTGGAACATCAAAGGGTGTACTGTTGGATGTTATTGGAACATCAAAGGGTGTACTGTTGGATGTTATTGGAATATCAAATGGTGTGCTGTTGGATGTTATTGGAACATCAAAGGGTGTACTGTTGGATGTTATTGAAACATCAAAGGGTGTGCTGTTGGATGTTATTGGAACATCAAATGGTGTACTGTTGGATGTTATTGGAACATCAAAGGGTGTGCTGTTGGAGGGTTTAGCAGCTGAAGTGTTTTCGTAGTCTCAAGACAGTGCATCTCTCGTACATTTCCATTAATATGACTATTATGCTAAACTATCCGGAAAGCACTCAGCCACTCAACACATTGTGTGTTCGCATAATTTACAGCCCGTCATAGCAATGCACTAACGACTGTCGCAACGTAGGGTGATCGGAATCGTCGGTGTTTAAGAGCAGTTCCAAATAGAGGTGACATTCGAGTATAGTTTTACTATCGCGATAGCTGTAATTACTATGACGATACTATATCGCGATAGTATATGACTATCGCGATAATACCATAGAATCTTAAGGTGCCATTGAATAATAGTGAAGGACTCAGACACAGACCAAGATTGACTGGTGGCGCCATCGCTAAGAATTGGAGTCAGTTGCTTTACAATGGTGATATGTGAGTGGTGCTGATTTGATCGACAGTTGTTGACGTTGGGTCGGTGGATTTGGTGAATAAATAAACCTTACATAATCAAGTTGAAAATGTCCCGTCTGTGAATAGTATTGCAAGTAAGTCTGCTGATGTGCCTGGTCAAGTGTCGCTACTACCGATAGTTCACTGTGACATCGCCAATAACTATCGACTGTTAACTGTATTACCGATAGCATTGCTTCGCCATATCGACTATATATATGGATGCACCGATAGTTCGATATATTTTTACACCGCTAGTATTGAACAGGAACAGTTCATATATTGCCCTTATCGAGTCATAATTGTTAACAAGTCATCACCTAATCTCGCACATGTCCTTTAATATTATGTTAACCTATCAGGAAAACATCTAGCCACTCCAAAATGTACTCACATTTCAGCGCCAAATAAAGGAAAGTATTAACGACTGTCGCAGCATGAATAGATCGCAGTTATCAGTGCATAGCATATAAGGTTCCAACCCCGACTTGCCACACGTTTGTGAGCATCGAGAGATCACAGTTGTCCAGTTTTTGAACGACATACGGACGTTTTGTACGCTTCCAAAGTACAAATGTTAACCCGCACGGCAGTGATGATGCCGGATCTACCTGCTGTCACCTCAATAGTTAGTTCAAACGTTGTTTTTCGCTGTCTCTCAGTCACTCAACGTTGTAACACCGAATCGTGCTAACGTGCTCCTTTAGTGTCGACCCGGCCTACATAGTCTACCATCCTGGGACTTTAGCCTCGGAGACCTGCCATGAATATTCAGTTGTTAACACATGTCCGTCTCGAAGACTAAACGTATCATAGTTGTGTGCGAGTGTGCGTGTGCATGTGCGTGTGCATGTATTTGTGAGTGCGGCGTGTGTGCGTTGGTGCGGGCATATGCCAGTGCGTGTATGCGTGCAAGAGCATGTGAATGCGTGCGTGCATAGTATTTACAAGGGACACCCAGTATAGACTATGCTTGACTTTATTTATTTGCATATAATATTGATGATTCTGAAAAGACGTTATCATAATTGTGACATAAACCGCCACAAAAAATCGTGAAACCGATCCTGTTTTACAAATAACGATCGATGCTTCCTCAAACAATAAAGCCCAAATGTTGGCCTTTCTGCCTTGGACTTGTGTGAATGCTCCTGATACGTAGTATGAACTAGTCGCCTCAATAAATATACAATTGAACTTGTTCAATGGATTCTTTCGTAAGAAAACATGTGACAAACGCCGTCTTTGCACAAAACAAGCCAGTATCGATGTCGTCTTTATTAAACATGACTATTACGTGTTATAATAAATGTTTGCTGTTGAACGCAGGTAGCTGCCTAGAGACCACACAGCAATATACAGTAGCAACGTTTTAGAGAACCTGTCGACTTACACCGATTTAAACGTAAGCACGCGTCAGACGGTATGAAACACACACTTGTCCTAACATATCCATTTAATTATAAGTATTTACATAATCTTTGTGTGCGTGTGTGTGTGCGCGCGCGCGCGTATTCACCGTCAACATTAATTGTCCCTTTATTGGCACAGACTCAGATGTAACAATTGTCCCACCCCGTTTTGTAAATAAGCACTGGCGTATCGTCTACATTTTGATTCGTCACCGTGTTATCAGGTGATACACAATGACACTTGCATTAAAAAAACTGATATAACGCCTAATGTTTTCAGTCGTTGCTTGTAAGGTAGCCGGAATCAAGCCTTCCGTTAAACTAGGACACCTGTGAACCTTCCACAGCGAACCGCATATGACGTCACACAGGCCAATTCTGCACAAGAGCCAAACATAGCTGTCTTGGTCACGTGCCATCAATGTTGTTACTTTGACAACAATGTATATCTTACAATCTCATATTACAATGTTCAGTTTATTTTCCTCGCAAATAATCAAAAACTAATACAAATACATGTATTTATTTATTTGCTAAAGATTGCTTCAGTTTACCATTCATTCAAAGCCTACCTAATGTATATTTCAACAAATGATCTACACTTTTAAAAATGTGTAATCTAAAACGGTACACACCTCCAAGTCTAATTGTTTCAACTCCCAATACACCCTTCCCTGTGGCAAGTTATAATATAATTGTTGTTATGCGCCAGTCCGAATTACCTGAGGTAATCTTGGTGGAGTGGAGGTGTCATATGTTGAATTATATTTAGTGTCACGGTGTGTTAGCCTTTACGCCCAGAAACAACGCGATATGATTGACACAGAGGGCGCTGGCACGCGTCCAACCGGTCAACTATTTACGAAACGTTATGCATTTGTCTGGTATTCATTCAACATCAGTGTGTGCGATGCGGGGCGAGTAATCGTGTGCGTCCAGGTTTGCGTATGTACGAGCGTACATGCCTAAGTGCATATTTCCCCACGTGTGTACGTGTGTGTGTGTGCGTGCGTGCGTGCGGGCGTGCGGGCCTGCGGGCGTGCAGGCGTGTGTGTGCGAGCGTGCTAGAGCGGGTGTGTGTGCGTGTGTATGCATGTATACGGATGTATATGCCTACGTGTGTGGTGGACATTCCATGATAATTGATTGTTATAATGTGAAACAATAATAGAGGGTGTCTGCAAGCGCCTCGATCTCGACTCTTTTCCCTTGCCTGACTGCTCCTCGCGGTTACTCCAACTATCCTGCTATCGAACTGAGCGCGTGGCGCGATCGGGATCGGAAAGGGACTCGAGATCTGGTCGCTTGTAGACACTCTCCAATATTACGTTGACACGTTTGCCTAGACAATATGGTACGGGGCGATCCAGAACCGACTAGTGCTGACGTTGTTGCAACATAGCGTCCAAATGTATGCATCCATTACTTGTCCTAGTTTATTCCTGGGTGGAATATGCAGTGATTGAATGTGTTGTCTTCTAAATCGCTCTCCAGCTGTCTCTCCTTCTGCGCTGCTTTGGGGAGAAAACATCGTTACTTAGATGCACTCCACATTTACTGCGATGCATGACTAATACACATAATTGTTTTCCATCCAGTCATAAAATGTCCGTCGACTGAAGAACACACCGCAAAGCGCCAAGCAATCATAAACGTCGTGGTCTCCTTTGTTGCGGGTTCTCAATAAAGGCGTTTTACTAGCGAGCGGTATCTCACCACGCCAATATACTAAAATACGACTTGAATGGAACATTCATTGAACCATTTGCACAGGTCGCAACGGTGCTTAGATGCAAGGGCTCGTGTCAACGATGTCACCAGTCAGGGGTCTGGCAGCTCAAGGCTCCACCGTAGAGGTCTTCAGTGGTTGAGAGAGACACGTTAGAATATTATCTACTACCTGTGAAATAAATGATATTAGCACAGGTGTGTTCGACTGGTGAGTGACGCACCTTAGTATACTTCGTTGAATATGGGACAGTGACGTTATGTAACAGCCGACGACTGAGACCTATTGAAATAATCCCTAGGACCTGCCACAGAGGTTGAATCGTGACGGGATTCTGAGACTTAGATAACAACAGTTGTTTTTATATATTTCCTTTCAACTTGCCTTTTGATGATAACTATGAAAACCTTTTTTTAAGTGTGTCTTAATAAAATGTGTAATAACCTCTGGGATTAAAATTTCGTTTTGTGATGTAGAGCGTCGAACTCCGAGAAGAAGCAGATATGAGCTTCGAATATTCTTGCTCCGAATGAAGTTTTGGACACTTGATTCACTCATTCAGTCGAACATATGTGTGTTTGGTGGTCGACTCTCAGGTATACTTTGTGATATTCTTCTCACACCACCGAGATACGTATCCGGTACACACAATACTCACCTACTCACATGCCATACATACATGTGTTATGCATCTGCAATACTCATACTATTCACAGGTTATACAATAGCGACATCCTTGAGGTATATCTGCGATACGTCTGCAATATACTGTTATCATCTACAGCGATACACGTGTGAGGAGCGCAGTGGCGCAGTGGATAGAACATACCTCTCTGAATAGAGAGAACAAGGGTTTGAATATTGTGCTGCCGTATCGAACTTTGGACACGTTCGTTCACTCTACATTGCTCCAGTTTATGTGTATGTCGAAAAACCATGTAGACTGTGGGTGTAAATATTATTAATGGTAACACTTGGTGCATTGTTTACTCTCCCTACTAGGTTGTGTCTAATGCATTTTTTGCATATTCGTGTTTGACTCTGGACATATACATATTATTTCTTTCACTGGTAGATATTTGTGTTCGAAAAATCTTCGTGCAGTAACTGCAGCGTGGCTGAATCCTTCCAAGAGAAGTCGAGATGGTGTTCGAGAAAAGAGGTCTGCCAGGGAGTAACGTTTAAAACGTATTGAGCAGTTTTAATGGCTGAATGCTGGTATATATAAGAACTCATCTTTTTATATGACACACATGTATACAGGCAATGGGTCACCGAGCCCGCTCTAGAGGCACGGTACTACTGACACACCGACAAGTGCATACGATGCTCCGTTTACCAGTCCGTACCCTAGTTAGGGGTAAATATAGCGATAAGCGAGACCCGTGGGATACGATGCAACGAACCACTGGCAACTCAGCGCGGCTGTGCATGGCACGTTTATCTCTCGAGCTTTGGATTCCCAACGTCGTCACAGTGAACGTTTCACGTGACTTTTCACCTGCACTGTCCCCATGTATTCACACAGTTCAACACAACACGAGTCTACGCATCTCTCATTAGCTCCAATTTGTTGTAATAGTATTGTTCAATGTTGATGTCTCGTACATTTCAACTGGTTTATTGTGTGACAAGTATAGCTACACAAATACGTGATCTATCGAAAGCCGTGAACATGTTTCGGGTCAGATAACATTCAGTGTCACCGTTGCTATTAACGTCTGCTTCAAGCGCTGACCTAAATACACCGACTAGAGGCAGCATTCCGCACAAAATGTGGATACAACAGAATGGCGACTGGGCAAGAATGAGCATGTAAATCAGACGTCGCCCAATGATACATGTTGTTTTTTCCTTTCAACAGAAACTGAGCTATAATTATGCTATGTGTGGCTCCCACGGAAGCGACTTCTTTTCTAGTCTTAGTGGGAGTTTCCATCATCCTCATTGTACACCTTTTTATATTATAATTGGTCGTATTATTATTGGATGTACAGTCTGGATAAATAAATCCACTTCTGTTCTGTTCTGTTCTGTTACACTTCAGGGATGTTTTAGTCCGCTGTGTTATTCGATACACAATCACACCACGTGACGTTATCGATTAATCACACGCAGCTTACACATTACATCGGTATTGTTTGTGATATTGCATGTATAGAGAAACAGCAAAGGTCTCGTAGCGAGGGGAACTGTGTATTCGTCCATTGTTACTACTATCGATTCTAATGGTTTTATTCCGTGAAACTTATAGTATCGGGTATTTGTCGACTCATCGCAATCGGTGGTTCTCATAATTCACCATTTCTCTCATCAAACCCTCCAGGTGTTCGTTTCATTACTAGTAAGCCGTAACCCTGTTTTGGAGAAATATAAAATATGTTAAAAAAATAGTCCTGCTATGTTTGTAACTACCATGTACGGTACAACACTTGTACGACAATGACGTCAGAACCATCTAAGATCGACTCTCAACAGACAGTGCGTAGAATGAATGTCTTATATTGATACACAGTAAGTCAACTGAAAGACACGCACCGTCGCTCTTGTCTGCACATTAACACAACAGTTTTTGTGTGTGGAATAAACATGCATAATAAAATAATGTTCATTGCGCACGTTTCTCCATTACTCAATGTGACATATGTGGCAATAGTATTTTCCCGAACATTGCCTCATAGACTTGCATGAACACTACACGAAAATGATGTTTTTTTTATCAAGAACCACACCTAGTTTGTCAATGCGCAAACAAAGTGTTTCGTTTTTTTTCAGAATCACAGCCAGGGTTTTGACCATAGAAACCAAAGTTGTGAATTGTTGTCTCTTGTAGCAACGCATGTTTTCGTGAGAAATATCAGCGAGGTTCAGATTGACATACATCTGAATGAAGAGCGCTAACACATTCCACAAAAGGACACCTAATTGAGAATTGATCGTTTGAGTTAACCATGTTTATTAATTGCACACGACATAAACTTGCTTGCAATAGAAACATGTTGGAAATCATAAAAGTACCAAACAAACTAAACATAACGACATATTTTAGAAATATATAAATAGCTACAGTATTCTGTGCCGAAGCTACTGGTGTGGTGCTTTAAGTGAACTTGGTGATTATCTATTGTTTATTAGGCTGCTTATTTGTATTAATACCAGGAATAATATGTTCTGATGCAGTCGTACATTACAACATTCGGTGGGTGTATTGTTACGTCGGTTAATGAATAAGGTAATGACACTCGATTTTATAGGCACAACAGTCTAATAATATATCATACAATGCACATGTTTATAGATAATATTGCTATGTGTGACTGGACGCTTTATATATGGAATTAATTACTGGCAACCTCTTTTGATTTCAATTACATAACCTGTTAATAGGTTGGTGAAAGCAGATGTTTATAGCCGAGAGTCTGGTCCATGGCTCGCTTTCGTTGACTGTGTCTTCCCCGTGATCTGGCAGACTAGCCAATGTCTGGCCATACGCTGACTGTGTCATCCCCGTGGTCTGGCAGACTAGCCAATGTATGGCTATACGTTGACTGTGTCTTCCCCGTCATCTGACAGACTGGCCGATGTCTGGCTATACTCTGACTGTGTCTTCCCCGTGGTCTGGCAAACTAGCCAGTGTCTGGCTATACGCTGACTGTGTCTTCCCCATGGTCTGACAGACTAGCCAATGTCCAGGCGTATGTTGACTGTGTCTTCCCCGTGGTCTGGCAGACTAGCCAATGTCTGGCTATACGCTGACTGTGTCTTCCCCGTGGTCTGACGGACGAGCCAATGTCCAGGCGTACGCTGACTGTGCCTTCCCCGTGGTCTGAAAGACTGGCCAATGTATGGCCATGCGGTGACTGTGTCCACCCCGTGATCTGACAGACTGGCCGATGTCTGGCCATACGTTGACTGTGTCTTTCCCGTGGTCTGACGGAGTGGTCAATGTCCGGCCGTGCGTGGACTGAGTCTTCTCTGTGGTCTAACAGAATGATCAGTATCCGGCCCTACGTGGATTGAGTAGTTTCTTCGGTCTCCCTCAGTGCTCATTGCCCCGTGTACATGTACGTGGAACGTGTCACAAAGATAATTTGTTTATTATAGGTGAGTCATTCAATAGTATTTTTACACAACTTGACAGATATGATATTTGTTCTGACATGCCAGCATGTCTTATGTTGTCGTCTGTTTGGTGCCGTAAGTTTGGGGTGTTGGTTTCGGGGCGTTCATCGAGGGGCATTGTACACGGTGCATTGTACACGGGACATTGTACCCGCGGAGTTGGACTTGGGACGTTGCTTTTTGAGGAATTGTCCACGTGGCGTTGATGAGGGATGTTTTTTTACCAATGATATCGGTGCTTTTGTACTGGAACGTTGCTTTAACGGAATTCACTTAAGGGCGTTGCTGCTGGTGAACATATTGCAAGCAACAAATAGGTTCTTTCGCGACACTTTGACTATAACACACTAGTACTTGGTCATAAACCGCCCTCTTGTTGTGCAAGTGCGTATATGTCATGCATGGTTATTGCACGTGTACAACACTGACAAACACGCACATGCCTGCTTTCAATGACAATGTTCGTTCTGCTGAATGACCGTTGAGAATAAAACGTTGTAAAGGGGCTACGATATCGCGCAATGCTGCTGGCGAACCGACACCAAAGCAGATACATCTGCCATACGCATACTCACATGCTGGCAAACGAGTTACTCCATGCCTCGATATGATCCGGTTATTCCATCTCATGTGCGCGGATACAGTTCATCTAAGATATCACACTCAATAAAGTGAATGATTCGACAGTCACCGTCTCTGTATCCCCATCGGATAACTCCAAACCAACGACCACTGCTATAAAAAGGATTGGTAGCGACGACACCACTAGACGGAGGGAATGTTGTGTAAATGCTTATGTCATGCATGGTTATTACATGTGTACAACACTGACAAGAACACGCACGCACACACACACGAACACCCAAACTCACACGCACGCACGCAAACTCGCACATACACACGCACAACCACTACACACATACACACGCACAAACACACACAAATACACTCACACAAACACGAACACACAAATACACTCACACACATACGCACACGCATACGCACACGCACATACAACGCACTCACACATGCACACACACACACATTCACACACATATATCACACACACACACATAAATACACACATACACACTCACACACACACACACACACACACACACACACACACACACACACACACACACACACACACACACACACACACACACACACACACACACAAACACACACACAAACACCTGCATGCAATGACACTCTTCGTGCTGTTATATAGTTACGACCATTTAGAATAAATCGTGGTAAAAAGCATACGTCATCACGCAATGCTACTGGCGAACCGATACCGAACCAGATACATCCATTATGACGCCACGTACCCAAAAGTTGTTCGACAGGCCTAATATATGTATCTCCAACGGTCACTCCAAACCAACTACCACTGCCGTAAGAGTGGCTTGTAGCGATGACATTGCTAGACGGAGGGAATCCGGATAATCAAAACGGCCGATTGTAGTATTGTATTCGGTGCGGCTGAGTACACTTGCCAACAAATGGTCCTGCGTTGAAGAAAGTACATGGCTTACTTTTAATAACCAATAACCAACTATTAACGATGCAACGAGGTTCGGTGGTTTATTATCTCATGATATTAACTATAAATTTAATTATTTTGTAATTGTATATTTTGCCACTTCCTCTTCAAATTATTAGTCTACGAAATAACTCCACGCACTATACAGTACAACGTGTTTCATACATTTATGTTAGCTGTATACTTAATAATAACAAAGGCGTCGTAGTTTCAGCCACCAAAACGTGGACATCCGCCACACGCACACTCACGTGTAGGCGAAATGAGTTACTCCATGTTTCTTTATCAATCGCTTACTCCATCCCATGTGCTTGAATATAGTTTAGTTATGACGACACATCTCTGAAGGTAGTTCGACAGGCGCCGTCTCTGTATCCCCATCGGATAACTCCAAACAATACAATAGAGTCATTGTTTCAGCCACGAAAACGTGGACATACACATTCTTAAAATACTTCAGTACAATATACATGTATAACATTATTCTGAATATCGTAAATTAATATACAGGACAGACTGAACTAATATATCAATAATTGCCACGCGCTACAGCTACAAATGTATATTACTCGTGTAGTTATGTTAATATCTGGACAACCAACTTTTGTGTGGGACCACCAACTTTTGAAAGTTGAAGGTCCGGCTGACCACCAACTATTCTGCTAAGGTGTAGAACATTGATAGTGGACGTTGGGCACACTGACCAGTATGTCAGCCATCTTTGCCAGCTGCTCTACAGAAAACATGTCCGCTTGCGACCGGACGATTAGTTGTACCTGCGACGGAAAACGCGTCAGAAACTCCTCCGTCGCAATCACGATTCTTTCAATGAGGCGCAACATATCGGAGGGCCTCTGGACGGTCAACGGCCCCAAGGCGCGCAATCTCTGGACCCGCTCTGCAGTTCATGACGAGTAACCCTACAGAAAAGTAGCCTTCAGTTCGTAGTAGGCGTTGGGAGATGGGGGTCTTTCATCATTAAGTCCATCACCACATCCGTCTCCTCTGCCAAAATTGACTGTATGCAGTCGTCGAACATAGTTTGCTGTGCAGAAATGTGATGGAGCCGGAACTTCCTCTCTCACAGTGCAGAAACCACTTCACTTAATTGCCTCAGCGTTCATAACAATAGGAGTGGCCGGCGGATCGTTTCGACCGCGACGCCTGTGGCAGCCAGTTCGGCCTTAGCCTGCTTCACCTATTGCGCCGTTGGGAGGGTCATCCTACAACTGACATTGAGCCACAATTAAACTTCTCCAACACTCTTTTGTTATAGCGAGCTTTCACTGAGGTTCCCGCGCCGTTGCCATTTGCACTTTGCTAAAGTATCGCGGTGTGTGTGGTCGGCATTGATCGAGGTAGTGGCCGGCCAAGTTGTCAGTAACAACAAACACGCTGATAACACGTTGCGCCGAACAAAGGAGGGTGTTTAATGAAGTCCTCCTATGCGTACACACAGCCCCCAGCGGCCATGTTTGTGTACAAGTGAACCATTCGCAATAGCTCGCATTGTGTATGTTCACTGAGCCACTAAATTGTTTCCTTTGTCGGTGCACCACGCAGTATCGCTTCAAAGGCTGTTGTTAGAGTTCCATATGTTGACACATTAGACGTATTGACAAAACCGAGATATATAGATAGATTTTTTTTAAATGGCTAGCATATTGTACATGAATTATACTTATGATAAGTAGGTAAGCCCACCTAAATAATATTACAATATGCTTAGTTTAATGAGAATGACTTTAAAATTAATTGTTATACAATTGGTGTGCAGTTACACCTGTGTCCTTTTTCCTATGGGGCTATGACTATTGGGTAACTATAAATAGTAGGCCCCTATAAGTATCAATGTCTAGATATAGTTTTATTAAGAGTAAGTACTATTTTATTATTAATTGCTTTTTGCACCAACTTGGTTATACAGGAGATAAGTATGACTGAAGGTCTTACAGTTATATATTTAGTCATCTAAAGCCCTAATTTTTGTGTGCATAATATTGTCAACAATTCTAAATTTAGTTTGCATCGTACTAAAATTTTACATTGTTTGACAGATACTTCATTCGCAGAGACTTTGCGAAAAGCCACTGCCGCCATAAATAATCGCAGATAAAGCTGGGACTGCCTGCACCATCCATTGTAACGGCATGGCTGGGTTGGGTGAGGTCTGCATCCACATCGCCACACTTCTCTACTACTTCTCTCAGTGGATACTACCGTGAAGATCCGCGACAGTGACTCAGGAGCCAGTTTATTGGCTACTGCCAGCAACTCACCGAGAGGTTTGGTACAGAGAGATTGGCGAAATTGATTTCACCACAGCCTTGACGAAGCCAAAAGAACATTTCCACACCAAGTCCTGTTGAACTTGACAGCTTTTTCCACAGATTTAGCCTGGGTGACACAAAGCCTGTTGTGTTGTCCCTTCTGTCCCCGTACAGTGATGGGTTTGTTCCCAAACAGGCCCAGGTAGTGTTTCTAGCAGTGATTTCGGATATGTTCCAGGGTGAGCTGTACAAACAGCCGTTCCATGTCGTCCTGGAGAAGTGTTCGTCAGTCACGTTGGCTGTCACTCCTCAACAAGCGGAGGCAGTGGAGATGGCGACAAGGGCTCAGGCCAACTAAAAACTGTGACCCAAGTTCAGAGCTGGCAGGGTGACTGCATCGATATTTTACAAAGTGTGTCACACCGACCCCTCTCAGCCAGCACCAACTACCATTGAGGACATTTGCTACCCGGACAGACACCTGACCACGTCAGCCATTCGATGAGGGGTCAAACACGATTGTGTATTGCAAGACGATGACCGAGCATGCCAACTTATCCACGCAGGACTCTGGGTTTGTGATCCGCAACCAACATCCAGAGGTAGGGGCTTCTCCGATTGGAGTTGTCCGGTGTGAGTGCTATGGGGAAGTGAAGTGAAGTGCCTCTACCTCGTGCGTCACGAAGTCCCGAGTAAGGTGAAGGAACGCGCCACATGTTTGGCAAAGAATGCAGATGCCGTCCTACACTTGAGAAAGGGACATGCCTACTACTACCAGGTGCAGTGTCAGCTGGTTGTGTGTGGGCACAGCTATGAAGATTTTGTTGTGTGGACGCAGAGGTCCTCTTACTGCGAGCGCATTTACAAGGATGGTGTTTTCTGGGAAGAGATGCTACCAAAAGCCTGACACTTTTTCCGAGTAGGTGTGTAACCCGAACTGCTGGGAAAATGCCACACTCGTCCACCCCTGTTGGTTGTGCTGTGAACGCGGACATTGTGAACACTGGTGAGGCTGCACAAGCAGTATGGTGTTACTGCCGAAAGGAGGAGTGTGGCGAGATGGTGGCCTGTGACAGTGGCAGCTGTCAGTATGAACGGTTTCACTACATGTGTGTAGGCGAGCTGTCGGAACCAAAGTTAAAGTGGTTTTGTCCTGAATGCCGAAAGGAAAAATGCAAACAGAGAATGGAGAAACGCTGAATCAGCAATCAAGAAAGTGGTGTCATTCTACAAAGATACTGGCATATGAGTGTCCAACAAAACAGAAAAAAATAGAATGTCTGACACGTCTGCAGTTCTTCATTTCACATGAACATCCTAGCTGCATTGATTAATAATGGGGGGATTAAATGTCTTACTAATATATATATAGGAGCAATTAAATGAAACACTGCAGACATGCCAGACATGCTAATTTTTGTCTTCTCTTTGTTGGATATCATTTTACCCTTACCACTGCGTGTCATTTTCTACCATTGCGTGCCATCTCCTACCACTGCATGCCATCACACACACCACTGTGCCATTCCATTAGCCAAATGGAACGATGGTCCCATTCATTTTTGTAAGCAGACAGTGGTTACTGTTTCAATCGCGGTGATTACCTTTCCATCATTAACGAACATGTAGTCATTTGGCACTGTTTCTCTCAGAAAGGTCTACTTCTGACGAAGCAAGCCAATAACACGCTCAACATGGATTCGCAGATGAGCGAGTTTTCGTGACCGTTCAAGTTAGATTGCTGGCATCTGGCTCTTCCCCTTTATGAAGGCAGACATTTTGGTAGTTGCAATCATCAGTCTCACACTGTCGGCCATCACAACGTCGCCTGGGAGGAGGTGGTCGAGGAAACAACAGTGTTCGGTGAGGTATTTGACATTAACTCGGCCAGACCAAGTTCTCGAAAAGAAGGACATGGTCCTTTGTAATGCCAATCAGGAACGTCACCGTAATGTGAAGCTTGCGTGAAGACCAAGTCAATGACCTTGCTTCCAGGTTTGATGGTGTCTGGATATACACATTTAAAGAGTCATTGATGACAACAACTTTCGAATCGGGATAACGCAGGAACTCCGTCGGCATCGCCTTCTTCAAATCGTCTCGTCCTGGCCATATCATTAGTGGCTGCATCCTGATGTACAAAACGTAGACAGTGTTCTAGACGATTCTTGAGACGGTCGACTGTCTGACGTTGAACATGAAACCCAACAGTTTATTCGACACATTCCTCGCAGCACACCCCCACTCAGTCTGATACTCTATTTAATTATCATCAGTTGCTGGTGGTACCACATGATGTGCCCGTCCTTCCTGTTCAGTACTACAGCCATGATCAGCTGTGACCACTGAATACTATATTCCCAGTGAATATGCTCGACAATGAACTACCTCACTTCAAGTCAAGATTTGAGCAACAAAATGCATTTTATGAATAGGAATCTTCGAAAAATATGATAATTAGCGAATAAAATGAGCCATATCATTTTACATTCCGTCGTCATGGTAACTAGCAATCCACGATGGCCACCAAGATTTCAAAGTTTTTGTTGTCACCGTCACTTTCGTCTCGGACTCTGCCGCTAAGTTCGTCGACTTCATCATTGTGTCGATCGTCAACATCTGAAAAAGAATCTTCGCTAAAACTATAAAACAATCTGTCCAAAACACACGGCGGTAATTTGCTAGTTGAAGTAATGCCGTCCGCCGTTGTGGCCACCGCAGATTTTGGTAATCCATCATTTGAAACCGCTAAAATCTCCGTAAACTATTATTAAGCGATAATCCACTATGGCCACTGCTGAATAGGTAATTTATTCGCCATGACAACCGTACACAAAAAATGGCTCCACATAGTGGATAATTATGAGTAAAAACGATTTGAATACCGGACATCGTCAACGCCGCCACACCGGCCTGTCGTACTGAAGCGTCAAACTCCACACGGCCGTTGTAGCGGCCTGTCGTAGTGAAATGGTTAAGGAGGTCTGCAAGGACAGTAGTGTATTGGCCTTGTCTAAGCGAGCTCTGTTTGCAGCACGATCAACCGTACGCTCGTATCGTGACAAACTTGTTATTCCATTTGACGGCTTGAGCTTGTCGTGGCGTGGCGCCCGGACACAGTTTGTTCTGTCATTCAAACTGGTAGGCTTGCCTGCAAAACAATAATTAAAACATGCACTGGGAAATTTTAAAATAAATATGTAATGTGTATTGACATTGTTTTACTGTTTAAAGGCAACAGTAGCACTGACATGTGATAAGAATTGTTTTAAATAAATATGACTAATACATCCATAAATCTCTCTAATACATCCATAACATTGTCAACAGGCATTTTACTGTTAGAGTTGCTCAATGTTGTATTTTTCATTTCATTTCATTAATAAAAGCAGTGTATCATTAGTCAATCAATTACATAGGCCATGGTTGTCATAGAATATATGACATAGTCTAGGCAGAGCCATTTGTGATAGACAAAGCCATGGGCGCATAGACCAGCAGGCCACAGACAAGCTGTTAATTACGTAAGCCTGACTTAATGTTTATATATGTAACGTATAATAACTTATATGGCATTGCCATTAATTTTAGTTACCAGTCACAAAGTGCAACGAGCATGCACGAGTGTTTGGTTAGTTGGACACTTTAATGTCTGACCGGCCTATGTTGGAGAGCCAGACACGCTGTTGTTCCTCCGAAAGTTGTCGAGTTTGTTCCCTCTGTGTATGGCGAATTGTGGGCAGTCTGAAGTATGACAAACGGTTATCTCTGTCAGCTCGTTTGCAAAAGTTTACCATCCTTCCCGAATAACGGTGCAACGATGAAAAGGAAACGATTCGCTACATCAGTGAATATTCACAATGCGGGTGCGCATGGGGCGAGCTGTACTCCAGCACCTGTATCCAAGATAACAGACCGCGAAAGTGGTGACATCACACGCACAGCCTCTACGCTGAGCTTCGCCACTAACCTCATTGTTATATTGCAGGTTGCATGTTCAAATCAGGGTCACGACAATAGTAAACGACGCTATTAACTATTTGTTCTTTCTTAATACCATAAACACCTGCAACCATGTCAACTTGTAGTTACCTTGTTCACCACCCTAATAAACACCTGCAACCACTTTTCGGTGTATGGTGTATTTGAGGGTGGAATGTCTGATGAAGGAGGTGTGTAAGTTGACAGATATAGTGAAGGAGATGGAGATGAGACTCAACATAGAAATAGATGGAGCAGAGAGGGATGACGCGGAGAGAGTTGAGAATTCTACAACACACAAGGAGCAGAGTTGTGACACGGAGACTGAAGAAAGGAGACTGAGAGGAGGGAAGGTGACCGGTGTGAAAGAACAAGAAATTGATAAGACAGAGAGACGGAGGAAAGGTGTTCGGCTGAGTAAAAGAAAACGGGTCAGTGGGGATAGATCAACAGGTAGTCAGACTGTAGAGAACGAGAAGAGACGCGACAGCGATACAAGTGGTAAAGAGGTAGATACCACACAGGCAGTTGGTAAGATTGTGAGGCAGAAGACTGACGGAAGAAGAAAGTGTGTTCAGCAAAAAACAGAAAACATGACAGGCGTGAAGGTGACAGGGGAGAAAGTGACCGTAGTGAAGGAGGTAGCCGGGGAAAAGGGACGGGAGAGGAGAGAAGAAAATGTGATGGGAGGAAAGATGAAGGGACGACAGGAAGTGAGAGTAAATGTGCTAGAAGAGAAGATGACAGGAGGAAAGTGGACAAGAGAAAACGCGACAGGAAAGAATGGAATGGAAGAGAATGTGACATGAGAGAAGACAGCAAGATGAAAAGACAACAACCAGACATATGCAAACCGGAGGAGCTACTCCGAGGCAGTGATTGAGGGGGCAAGGAGAAAAGAGAGAGTGTTTATGGGCGATTCAATTCTGAGAAAAACAGACAAGACTATATGCGAGGGGAAGGACGTTGTTGTATGTCTACCGGGGGCTAGGATAGAGCATGTGACCGAAAGGGTAGAGAAGGTATTGGGGCATGGCAAGGGAGGGTCTATACTAGAACACGTATGGACAAACAATGCGGACAAGGAGGGAACAACTGGGATAGTTAAGAAGTACAGACATCTAGCGAAGAAGCTAAAGAAGACAAGAGTAGAACAGGATATTCTCTCAGGAATTTTGCCAGTACTGGGAGGAAGGGGGGCAACATATATAAACTGTAAGAAGATGGCGATCAACGTACTAGTTGAGCAAATGTGTGAAGAAGAGGGCGTGGGATTCATAGATTTATGGGGGTACTTTGTTGGGAGAGAAGATATGTACATGAGAGATGGCCTCCATCTAAGTGGGAAGGGGCAGCAGTATTCTCAGAGAATCTGCTGCGATCTGTTGACAGTGGGACAGGTTGCATCTATTTAAACTAAATTCGCAGGGGGGACTCGCAGAGAAACATGAAACTGGAGGCACAGATAAAGACAGCAAAAATAATTCAGCAAAGAACAGTATAGAACACTTTTCTGAAGCTGGGTATAAATGTGTTTGTTTAAATGCAAGGAGTATAGTAAACAAAAGAAATGAACTAAACATTATGGTAGAATATATTGACCCTCACATAATAGGTATAACCGAATCATGGGCAACCACCGATGTATCAGATGCCGAATTGGGACTGACAGGATATGTAATGTTTAGGAAAGATAGAAAAGGAAGAAGGTAAGGTGGAGTTATTTTATATATTAAAGAATCTATCCAGGCTTATGAAATAAAATTAGACAGAGAAGCAGATTGCGAAGAAGCTGTTTGGTGTAACATAGTTACAGGAAACTCAACGTTAACGGTTGGATTAGTTTATCGAAGTCCAAACATAAGTGTAGAAGAGAATGAAAAAATACAAAACGCTATAAGGGAAGTGAACAAACGGGAGTGTGTTGTTATGGGGGATTTTAACCATGGGCATATAAAATGGAATTCTCTACAGAGTATGGGTAGTGAGGAACACAAGTTTTTAGTTTTAGTACAAGATAGTTTCTTTTCTCAACATGTGCTAGAACCAACCAGGGGAGAGAATGTGTTAGACTTAGTTTTGTCCTCACAGAATGAATTAGTTTACAATGTTAAATTATGTGAGCCACTGGGAAGTAGTGATCACAACCAGATACATTTTACCATCAAAGTAAAATCAGAAAGAAATAATAAAAAGCAGTTCAGGAGAAATTTCCACAAAGGAAGATATAAGGAAATGAGGAAATATTTAGCAAAGATAGACTGGAATAACACACTGAAGAATAAGACAGCAACAGAATATCTTAAAGAATGAAATAGAGTGCATCGTAGATAAATGTGTTCCCTTCAAAAAACACGGGAAACGGACCAGAAATAAATACTTATCGAAAGAAGCCATTATAAAAATTAAGTATAAACAAATGATGTGGAAGTCATATAGACGTACTGGAAACGACGAAGACTACAACATTTATAAAGAAGCACTAAACCAAGCTACAGCTGAAATTATAAATTTAAAGAGAAACTATGAACATAAATTAGCTTGTAATATAAAACATGACAGCTAGAGTTTTTATACGTATGTTCGAAGCAAACAGAAAGTTCAGGATAAAGTCGGTCCTCTAGAAGATAGTGCTGGAAACATAACTTCAGAAGGATTCTTAGTGGCAGAAGACCTGAATGAGTACTTTAGCTCAGTGTTTACCAGAGAAGACACTAGTTCACTGCCAGTACCAGCGGCTAAGTTCAAGGGGGCAGAATCAGACTATTTAAGACAGTTAATTGTAACCCCAGAAATGGTAGCTAAGAAAATTAGGGCTATGAACGGTAATAAATCACCTGGAGTGGATGGTATTCCACCCAAACTACTATTGGAAATTGTAGAACAAATTAGGGTACCGCTTACAACAGTTTTTAACTTGTCATTAGAAGAGAGAGTGGTTCCTTTAGAATGGAAAGAAGCAAACATTATACCGTTATTTAAAAAAGGTTCAAGAAACAAGTCAAATAATTATAGACCAGTTAGTTTAACATCGGTGATTTGTAAATTATTAGAAAGACTAATTAAAGATCACATGGTGGATTTTCTTGTTAAACATAACTTGATAAACCCATCTCAACATGGGTTTCTAAAAGCGAGGTCATGCTTAACAAATATGTTATGTTTTTTGGAAGATATCACTAAGTGGGTAGATGATGGATCACCAGTAGTTATCATATACTTAGATTTTCAAAAAGCTTTCGACAAAGTGCCACATAAAAGATTACTGCTTAAACTAAAGGCCCATGGCATAGGAAATGATATAATTAACTGGATAGAAAAATGGCTGATTGACAGAAGACAACGGGTAATTTTTGATGGGGAGGCTTCAAACTGGAAATCAGTTTTGAGTGGGGTTCCACAGGGATCAGTACTGGGACCTATATTACTCTTAATATATATAAACGATTTGGACGATGATATAGCTAGCGAGGTGTTGAAATTTGCATATGATGCAAAAGTGTTTAGAAGGATTAAAAGTGATGGAGATAGACAGCATTTACAAGATGATCTTGACAGGTTGATCAAATGGTCTGAAAAGTGGCAAATGTTGTTCAATTTTGGGAAATGTAAATGCCTTCACACAGGACATGGGAACGAATATGTAGAATATACAATGGGGCGAACTGTACTAAGTACTACTGTAAAAGAAAAAGAATTAGGGCTAGCAATTAGTGCTGACATGAAGGTATCAGAGCAGTGTGAAATTGCAGCTTCAAAAGGAAATCAAATCCTTGGATTGATTAGGCGAAATATAGCATATAAAGAAAAAGAGCTAATAATACCGCTGTACAAAACAATAGTTAGGCCTCATTTAGAATATTGTACACAAGCGTGGAGGCCATACCGCAAGAAGAACATAGATATGCTAGAAAGAGTACAGAGGAGAGCGACTAAAACGATACAAAAACTGAGGGATCTTAGTTATGAAAAACGCCTAAAAGAATGTGGTTTAACAACACTAGAGACCAGGAGATTGAGAGGACATCAGATAGAAGTGTTTATAAAATATTGAATGGTTATGAAAATATTGATAGAAATATGTTTTTTTTCAGTTAAGAAAGGTAGAAAGACTAGACGACATGAAGTTACATTAGTAAAGGAGCAGTGTAGATTAGACGTAAGAAAGTTCTCATATTCACAAAGGACTGTGAATGAATGGAACAGATTATCTGATGATTGTGTGGGTGCTAGTAGTGTGAATATGTTTAAAAATAAAATCGACACATACCTCAGAAGGGCCGGATATATGTAGATAAAAGGGTTGGACTCTCGATAAGCCAAAGGGCTTCCTTGTCCACCTGCCATCTAGAGTTAATTCTCTGGATGGCAATCTTGTTAAATCTTGTTAAAAACCATGTCAACTTGTAGTTACCTTGTTCACCACCCTAATATGCTTTCGCGCCTCCCGAGCCTTACAGTTCACACACTTTGCGGAACGGGGTGTCACTGCCAGGGGTGTTACTACACAGTGTTTCGCCACAACATTTAAACAAACGACCGTTACGTAGTAGGCTTTACGATTATACAACCTCGTCCATGACAGCTACGCAATGTTTACCTACAACAAGCAAACTCAGCAGACAGACGTTTATCACTTGTGGTTACAACACATTAGGTATATATTAGAATCACCCGGGGGCGCGCATGCGCGCGCGCACGCAAGACACACATACACATGCCTCCACCACATACACTCACATATTCACGCACACCCATGCAATATTATACTAACTATTCTAGCACACACGACACACATGTACATGCCTCCACCACATACACTCACGCTTACGTATTCACTCACACCCAGGCAATATTATACTAACTATGCTAGCACGCACGCTCGGTCGCGCGCGTACATACAAGCAAATGAACGACCAAACGAGTGTACGGTGATTCTTGTATCATCGTGGCGCCACTGATCCACTGATCCCAGTCTAAGACGACTGGGTAGGCAGTTGCCTGGATGTGGCGCCAGTGTTTTAAGTCTAAAGCTCGCTGGATTTCATATACAAAGGAATTTCATGCCTATGCGGTATGCGACAAAACAAACAATATCTACACGTTCCATGTAGTGAATCGAATCGTAACTACACAGGATTCGGATAGAAAATCACAAACGTGACGTCACTAGTTAGGCATCCCTATCTGCATGCCGCTTCCATATATGGTTAAAACTACCGAAAATGTCCTCAGTCCAATTTAGAAATGGAAAAATATAATTTCAGTATATTTTAGAATATATATTTCCATACGAAAGTAGATGTGTTTAACTTCTAGGAACAATCGTTCTTCTCATCCATGCTGTATGTGGTTTATTGCACCAATCTGTCAAACTATGATGATTTTCAGCCAATTTTACCAATGTTTCCTACGTTATCCATCACCTTGACTTACTGACTTTAACTGGATATACATAAAACAATACCCAAGAATAGAAAAATGAGCCAAGTGCAAGCTTATATCCTGGCCATCAACTAATAAATGTTCAGAATATTATTACACTGAGAAATGTTGTTGCACAATGTGAGTTTGTTTTGCACATGTAGAAAAATTAGAAATTAGAAAAGTTGTCCATTTTCCAAAACAAAACACAGACATTGAATCAATTAGGCTACACAACTAATGTTGGTATGGTGTCTTGCATTGGGACCTTGTCTTCAACTGTATTAACGTGGTCATGTGGCTGCTGGCGTAGCTGTCCCCAAAGGATGTATGTGGATAATGTAGAATACCACCCTACATGATTTGCAGGTGTATGGTTTATGCACAATATAGACAAATTCTATATATGCACTAGCAATAAAAGTTAATGTATTTTGGGGTCTGTATAATTAAATGATATGCATTGAAATAAGCAACCAAATTGTGATGGTGTATTCCTTCAATTCTCTACAATGAGAAAACCAAAACACACCATTTTATCACTTAACATTTATTGTGATATCCGGAGCATTTGTGAAAACATTAACAACCGAAACAGCTTGATGAAGTAGTGTATTTATAATATAAAATTAAAGTTTACCGTGTCATATGCATATAACGTAGAACACATATGATTGCAATCATTTCGTTATACTTGATGTGTTGAAATATACTGTTAAATATAAGATGACCTCAACACATATTCGATCTATCCCAAACTATTGCAGCACAGTTTGAATTATTCATAACTCAGATATGTGTTCGTGATTCAACAATCCCATTCGCTGATAACCTAGAACACAAACGTTGCTCATTCTGGCAACATGTTTGCATTAAGTAGGGGTATAATTGTCATTTTATTACAAGTTCGCATTGCTGTTTTATATGACAGAATAAATTTAAATGGTCTGACCATTCGTTGCTTCGCAAAATGAGCTTAATTAACTTGGATAATGTTTAACACAATTAACATACGACATAAGACTGGACTATCACCGATCAGTACAGGTGAGATGCGAGCTCAGCATCTGCTGGACATAGCTTAATTGCACGCTGTGACCTACCTGTTGGAAAAGGTGGGATTAGCGTTGCCAATATGTCCTTAGTAACTACCCATAATTCATCAGGACGCGTGGGCCAGCGGTAACTTCCCTAGACATTGGCAAAACTCTCCATAAACGTTACGCAGAACTGCCCTTCGTGATCTCAGTGATCCTTCCTACGTATATCTTCGTGCTATACCTCACTGCAGCAAACGTCCCAACAAGAACACCCTCTGTTTCATTAACGGCTGAACTTACGCTCCGGATTTCCACTTACATCAAACCCGTCCTTATCAGATTTATATCAGTTCTATTTTTAAGTATATTCACATTGCTAGAATTAATGCCGTCATCAGATAATTTTGTTCAAGTAATTTATTGTCCTCGCGGAAAATGAGTGTTTTCTCATATCCAGCCTACACCGTTCTTTAACTAATGCTGCACTGTGTCCTCAACTGAGGGCATAACGCTACACTGTACAACGTTTTAATATGCAGTTTCACTCCCATTGTCCCTTTCGTGGTTGCAATAACAACAACGAGATTGTATATATATTTCGTGTACTACTCTACTCGGTACCCCCCCCCCCCCTATTCCCGGTGTATCCGTGTTATGTTCACGCAGCCCTTTCTCTGTTTGTACTGAATTTACGCCAACTATTGGGTAGGTTGGTATTGGGCAATCAACTTTATTAACACAGGGATTGCCACTGTGCACATATAATATATACAATAGTCACATCTTGTGCACAGCCAGGTACATCCAGATTACAGAGTGATGGACCACACATGTTAAGTACGACACATTTTTGTACATTTAGAATAATCATACTAGACATTTACCAAAAAACCCTTGATTGCTGTTATATTAACTTACAGCATACCGACTGTAATATGCTTACAGTATATAAGTAGTGGTTGAGGACACGCCATCCCCGGAAGTGACCTAAGATCAAAGGCTTTTGAGTTTTTTATAAGTAGAATTCCTACGTTTTTTAGCACTAATGTTTTAGTAAACGTCAAAGTGATTGATGGGGGTCATGAGAAAGAGGGTGTCGCCCTCTACTAACTAAGGAGGCACTAATAGGGTGAATGTCGGCCTCTAGTGACTAATTAAGTACTAATTAGTAACAAATGAGTAGCGCCTTCACTAGAGGGAAGCACTAGCAATAACAAAAAAGGTTATGTAATGGTTATGAGTAGCGCAATCACTAGAGGTTAGCACTAGCAATAGCAAAAGGTTATGTAATGGTTATGCGGTGTCGTGTGCTGACATCTAGTGACTAATGTTCCCCTAGTGACTGAAAAGCGACGATGGTGGTGCATATAGGCGACCGTGACGTTGTCGGCGCATCAGATGTTGCTATGGACGGAAAGTGGAAGCACCCTTTTACGTGTATAGTGTCCGGCCCTACGGGGTGCGGGAAGACTACTTTCGTTGTACGCCTGTTAAAGTTTGCTTCGTGTATGATTTCGCCGCCACCGGAGAAAATTCTGTGGTGTTACGGTCAGTGGCAGACCGCTTACGACTCTATGTCCGGCGTAGAATTTGTAGACGGTTTGCCGGATCCGTCGCTTCTGGACACCAAAACGAGGACGCTTCTAGTGCTCGATGACCTGATGTCGGAGACCGATAGTAGCGTCACGACTTTGTTTACTAAAAAAAGTCACCACTGCAACGCGTCCGTCGTACAGCTTTTGCAGAATCTCTTTCCGAAAGGGAAAGAAAATCGCACAATCAGTTTAAACGCGCAGTATATGGTCCTCTTCAAGAGTCCCCGGGACGCTGGACAAGTAGGCCACCTGGCGAAGCAGATGTACCCGGGTAGGGTCAACTACATGGTGGAGGCGTACAAAGATGCCACGTCGGCCGCCTACGGTTATCTCCTGGTGGATCTCAAACAGGAAACGCCGGAAACCATGCGCCTGCGTACGGAAATTTTCCCCGACGACCCCGTTCAGTACGTCTATGTGCCGACGAGACTATAAAAAAGGCGAGGGGCGCCGCGGCCGCCGTCATTTGGCAGGATGACAGAGCGCGTGAAGAGGCACATCCTTGCCCTGCAGCTGTTGCGCCGCTACAAGGGGAATACGAATCTGAGAAAGGCGGTAATCACTCATGCGGACGCCGACCTCATCTGCAGTCTGGCCGACTGCGCGTATAACATTCTGCGAGGGAACGTGAAATTGACGCCTAAAAACCGAAAAGTGCTGTTAAAGTACAGGAACAATTTGCGCAAGTTAGCGTCGAAAAAAGTAGCCATCAAACGGAAGAGGGCCGTCCTGCAGACGGGTTCGGGCGCGTTTCTGACGGCGCTGCTGGCGCCGTTGGCGAGCACCTTTCTGCCCCTCCTCAGGCAGGCTTTCGGTTGATGCAGCACGCGAAGAAGATGGCGCTGGTAGACCCCCGGTTGGTGGAGCGCCTACTTCCGTTACTATCGCAACCGACCACAACCACGTCGCGTGTGATGAGTAGCCTGGACGGCGATATGAAAGCCGTTCTCGAGCGTGCAGATTTATCCGAAGGCGAAAAGGTGGTGGCGTACAATCAACTGCTGAGTCGTTACAACGCCATGGAGGCGTCTCGCGCGCAGCAGCCGATGCGCGTGTCCGTAGTGAAGAACGAGTCGTCGTCCGATCAGCCGCCGCCGCCGCCGCTGCCACCTACGTCTGATCAATTACAGGGGGAGATGGAGAGCGAGGTCGTGAAGAGCGTACCGAAAGTGCTGAAAGAAAAGGCCCGCCTCCTGTTGACGCGACTGAAGGCCGACCCGCTGATTCGCTGGAACGATCGAGCAGAGCTCGTGTACGACGGTACGCCTATCGCCGGAAGCAACATGGTAGATCACGTGAACGATCTCAAGCGAACGCGTAAGAGGACCCCCGCGCCGGTTGGCTGGGAAGCGTTCGGCGACCATATAAGGCGCCTGAACGTCCCTATTGAATTCGTCGGCAACCCCCAGCGTCGGGCGTATATACAGCGCGAGCAGAAGCGAAAGGGGCGCACTCGGTCCGTCAAGCGCGAGCAGAAGCGAAAGGGGCGCACTCGGTCCGTCGAGCGTATGCCGTGGTCCAGCTTTTAGCCCGCCCCCCGTAAAGGATGCCCGCCGCCCGAAGATCAGTACTCGTCGTCGTCGTAGCCGTCGTAATTGCGGCGGTCATCGTCGCCGCCCTCTTGTTCGCCGTATCGTCGTCGTCGGCGCCGCGCCCTCCATGGCGGTGGTGCCCCGGCGGACTCGTGGTGCGCAACGAGAGCGCCAACAACGCGACGGCCAACTGAAGCGCGCCTACTTCGACCCGAAACGGGCAGGCAGTTATGGCGGCGTCGACGCGTTGCGCCGGTCGGCCGCGTTGCCCAAGCCGGTCGTCGGGCGGTGGCTGGCGGCGCAGGACGCCTATATGCTTCACAAGCCGGTTAGGCGCCGATTTAAGCGACGTCGCGTTATCGTGTGCGGTCGAAACCAGCAGTGGCAAGCCGTTCTCGTCGACGTGGCTAAACTGAAAAACCACAACGACGGCATAGCGTTCTTATTGACGGTCATCGATGTCTTCTCGAAGCGGGCGTGGTGCGTTCCGTTAAAGCGCAAATCCGGTCCGGCGCTCGTCGCGGCCTTCGAGGGGCTGCTGTCGTCGTCGTCGCCGCCGCACGTCCTGCAGACCGACAAGGGGACGGAGTTTCTGAACAGGCCCCTTCAGGCGCTTTTGAGGGCGCGCGGCGTCCACCATTTCGTGACGCACAACGAGGAGACGAAGGCGAGCGTCGTGGAGCGATTCAATCGTACGTTGAAGACGCGCATGTGGCGGTACTTCACGAAGCATCAGCCGCTGAGGTTCGTGGAGCCGTTGCAGGACTTCGTGCGGTCGTACAACAACGCCTACCATCGAAGCATCGGTAGGACGCCGGCGAGCGTCGACGCGTCGAATCAGGAGAGCGTGTGGCAGCGTCTGTACGGCGGCGGAGGAGGGTGTCAAAAAAGCAAGCCGAAACTGCGAGCGGGGGATCGCGTACGCATCAGCAAGGCGAAGGGCGTCTTCAAGAAGGGGTACATGCCTAACTGGAGCGAAGAGCTTTTCACCGTCGTAGATTCGCACCCGACCGACCCTCCTGTTTACCGACTGATGGACGACGCCGGCACGATACTGGACGGCACCTTCTACGGGCTGGAGCTACAAAAAGTGATCGTTGAGAAGGACAAACTATATCGGGTGGAAGCCGTTCTACAGAGACGTCGTCGACGACGCGGTAAGGGCGAAGAGGTGCTCGTCAAATGGATCGGCTATCCGGCCTCGTTCAATAGCTGGATCGACGCCAAGGAGCTCGTGGACTATAAGGGCTGATGACGACGCGCTGTTGGACGGAACACGCAGAGCGCTGGAGACTTTCTTCCGACGTCCGGCGCCGCTACCGTTGTCGCTGCGACCGATGCTATCGACGTCGCCCGCAACGTCGGCGAACTCGCTCTATGATTTATCTGCGTGACCTATAAGGGATGAC
The DNA here is from genome assembly GCA_020002185.1 of Paraescarpia echinospica. Classification (NCBI taxonomy): domain Eukaryota; kingdom Metazoa; phylum Annelida; class Polychaeta; order Sabellida; family Siboglinidae; genus Paraescarpia; species Paraescarpia echinospica. The sequence continues at coordinate 20,417,634 of CM034544.1, forward strand.
GACGACGCGTTGTATGCGCCACGCGGGGTGCTGGCGACTGCACGAGGCGGGGCTGTGCAACGGCTTTTCGTTTTTTTTTTGTAAGGGGACCGTGCTGTATTAGTAGACTGCCGAGGAGAAGAGAGCCGCGCCACCAACACCGCCGTCGCCCCCACGCCCGTCGACGACCTCGCTCTATGGTGTGCCTGCGCGGATAAAGGAACGGCGCCGTAGCGTCGGACGGCAGTAGCGCGATGTGTGCGGACGAGACGACAGCAGCAGCAGCAGTAGCAGCCAATGCAGAAGCCGCCCACCGCCGTCGACTCAGGCGCATTTGTCGCTACACCCGTCGACGCCTCATGCGTCTCTGTGGGTGCGCCCGATGCCGTCGACGCCTCCTCCGTCACGAGCGTTCCTTGGCGTCTCTGCGGCAACGAATGCCCTAAGGCCGAGATCGTCTTCCTGTGGCAGATCGTCGTCCTGTACACGGTGATCGTCGTCAGTATATACAATCTAACGCGCGGCACGGCCGACTCCAACCTGTGGACGGCGCTGCTGAGAAGTTGCCTCGGCTACCTACTGCCGAGTCCGTCTATGAGGAGGCGCGATGGCGTCGTCGTCTGACTTTTACGTCACGTTGCCGAGCAACGCGTCTATGAAGGCGCACCCCGAAAACATGTTGACGCACTACACGACGAATCTGCCGCAGCGCGTCGACCTGTCGGGGGAGTGGGAATGCGGCCTGGTGTCGCTACAGTACACGCATAGCTGGTACAATGTGAGGCCGGTGGACGCCTACTTCTTCGTGGCGTGCGAGAGGGGGGAGGTGGGCTTTTTCACCACCGAGGACGGGGGAAAAATTGCCCGTCAGGCCAACATTCCGCACGGCTTTTACAGCAACGCCAAAAAGCTGATGCGCAAAATCAACGAGGCGTTGGCGAAACTGAGCACCGACACGGTCAAGGTGCGAATAGTGTACAGCGCCATCACTAATCGGATGACGTTGCTTCTATCGCCGGGCGTCGAAATTAACATGCCGCGGGACGGGCACCTGAGCCAGATACTAGGCTTCGAGTCGGAATATAACGCGAGTTACGGGACGCCCGCGGACGGCGGCGCCCTGCCCCCGGGGTACATATTCGAGTGCGAGGCGCCCCACCCGGTGGACCTGAGCGGCGGCTTCGACACCCTGTTCGTGTACACGGACATCGTGGAGACGCGCATCGTCGGCGATGTATTCGCCCCCCTCATCCGAGCCGTCCCCGTCCACGGTTTGAACGGCAGCATCGTATCGAACATCTTCGACCGCGTCCAATACGCGCCGCTCCTGCGGCGCCAATTCGATTCGATCTAGATATATATAAGAGATGACCCCGGTCAGTCGATACCATTCGAGAACGGAAAAGTCGTGACGACGCTTCACGTCCGACGCCGCAAGTCGAAACTGTTCTGACGATGACGCGAAACGTGTACGAGGACTACTACACGCGGCAGGTCGGCGGTGGCCTGCCGGTGTTCGTAGGCGCCCGAGCGCAGCGGGGTCACGGACTGGGTAATCTCTTCGGCAGCCTGTTTCGAAGCGCCATGCCGCTTATCAAGAGAGGGGCCATGGCGCTGGGCAAGCGCGCGCTCAAGACGGGCGTGCGCGTGGCGCAGGACGTCGTCGCCGGCGGCAATCTGAAACAGGCGGTAAAGAGGCGCGCGAGGGAGGCGGGCGCCGACCTTCTCGACGGCCTGCTGAATAGGCCCCCGCCGCCGAAAAAGCGACGACGACGCATAAAGCCGCCCGGCAAGCCGGCGACGGCCAGCAAGAAGAGGCGCCGTCGAAAGAGGCCGAGCGACGACGTATTTCCCGCGTAGTAGTAGTAGTAGTGCATCGGTGGTAGTCGTAAAGAGCTTTACCTCGGCGGGGTACATAAGGCCGACCGGCAAGGCGGCGCCTGACAGTAAGGGGAGGCGCCGTCGAACGAAGCAGACGTAGTAGGATGGCGTTCGTGCATCGGCAGTCGTGCGAGGGCGTAAAGTCCGAACTGGACCTGTTCAGCGTGCCGACGACGCAGACGAGCATCGAGAGCGGCCAGTGGATCGATCACCAGCCGCTGACGGCCCTCGACGCTGGCGGCCCTATCGAGTTTCTCATTCCGGGATCCGGAGACGACTATCTGGACCTGTCGTCCGTTAGACTGTACGTGCGCGCCAAGGTGGTGAAGGGGGACGGTGCCGCGCTCGCGAACGACAGCGTCGTGGCGCCCGTCAACAATTTCCTGCATTCGATGTTCAGTCAGGTCGACGTGACGCTGAACGGCACGCTCGTGACGCCGTCGTTGAATACGTACCCGTTTCGGGCCTACCTCGAGACCCTGCTCAGTTACGGGCCCGACGCCAAAAAGTCGCAGCTCGAGGCCGACCTGTGGTGCAAGGACACCGCCGGGCGCATGGAGGCGACCAACAACAACAACGGCGGCTTCTCGCATCGGCATGATTTCGTACACGGTAGCCGCGAGTTCGACATGATAGGACGCCTGCACGTCGACGTGCTCATGCAAAACCGGTGCCTTGTGAACGGCTTCGACCTGAAGATGCGACTGGTGCGAAGCAAGGACGCCTTCGCGCTCATGGGCGACGTCGTCGATCCGGGGTTCAAGATCGTTCTGTTGGAGGCCTACCTGCAGGCGCGCAAGGTCAAGTTGAACCCGGCCGTCCAGCTCGGCCACATCAAGGCGCTGACGCACGGGACGCCAAGTATCCGATGCGCCGCGTCGACTGCAAGGTGTTCTCGATACCGCAGGGTACGATGTCGCACACGCACGAGAACGTCTATCTGGGCACGCTCCCGAGACGCGTGTTCATGTGCCTGATCGACAACGACGCCTACAACGGGGCCTACGATAAAAACCCGTTCAACGCGAAGCACAACGACATAAACTTCTTCGCCCTCTACGTCGACGGACGCCAGGTGCCGAGCAAGCCGCTGCAGCCGGACTTCGCGCATCGGCGCTACATCCGAAGCTATATGAACCTGTTCGCCGCGACGGGGAAGGCGTACGAGGACGAGGGGTTCGATGTGACGCGCGGCGAGTTCGGCAGCGGCTACACCATATTCGGCTTCGACCTGTCGCCCGACTGCTGCGACGGCGAACACTTCAACGTCGTGCGTACGGGGAACCTGCGCGCCGAGATCCACTTCGCGCTCGCGCTCGCCCGGACGGTGAACGTCGTCGTGTACGGGGAGTTCGAGACGGTGCTCGAAATCGACAAGAACCGGAACGTCGTGTACGACTTCTGAGATGGACACGTTTCAGCTGATGCGTCGCCTGGCGATCGACGCGTACACTAAAAACATCGTCGTCGGCGTCGTGCCCAAAGACGAGCTGCCGGGGCGGCGGCTCACCGCCTACCCGACGGCGTTCGTGTGCAACACCGACGACGGCGACGAACCGGGAGAGCACTGGGTGGCCGTCTACGTGGGCGCCGACCGGCGAGGCGAGTACTTCGATTCGTACGGCCGTCCGCCGCTGCACGCCGACTTCCGCGACTTCCTGAACCGCAACTGCGACTCGTGGACGCACAACGACAAGCGACTGCAGAGCGGCGTATCTAACGTGTGCGGACAATATTGCGTCACCTACCTGCTCTTACGGTGCCGCGGAATGCCGCTAAGCGGCTTCCAGTGCCTGTTCGGCCCCGATAGGGTGGCCAACGACTGTCTCGTATTCGACTGGCTAAAGCCTCATTGAACGCTGCCTATTATCGCTTGTTGTTATTATTAGACGACCGAGAATCCGAACCGACTTTGTCGGACCCGCCGGTCGCGGGCTCCTCGCCGCGCTAGGCAGGCAAGACCGAAGTAGTGAGGTTGTATTATTGCGCTATCGCTTGCTATTACCGAGTAAAACGATGAAAACTGTACCGAGTGTTCGCATTTTTATTCGCACGCATACATACATACATATATACATTGTCCCCTAGGTAGGGTCCCTACCCCTAGGTAGGGGTCCCTACCCCTAGGTAGGGAGGGAGGGAGGTCCCTCGTTATACGAGTATCGGCGCCGTGGTGACGCCGTCGTCGAGCACGCGCCGTTTGGCGTAGAAGTAGCTCAACGCCGCGCGCTCCTGAACGTACGTCAGCACGGACGACTCCTTCACTTGGAAGCCGCGGTTCCGGCCGCCGCCGCCGCTCCGTTGGCGGCGCAGCACGTCGAGGAAGGCGTCCTTGTCGACGTCGTTCTGACGCTTGCTCAGCCCCATCGTACTGTACTTGTCGCCGCCGTCGTCGCCGTCGAAACAGTAGTACGTCTTGCTGCAGAGCGCGACGATTCCGCGGCCGGACCATTCCTCTTTGAAGAGGCCCGGCGTTCGCTTGTCGTACCGGCGCCGACGCGCGCAACACTCGTTGGGCGCGTCCCACGCTCGGCCGGCGAGCCGGCACCGCAAGTACGCCTCCGCGTGCGCGTCGCAGTGTTCCGACGGGAACCAATCGCCGCGGTGTCGAAAGTAGTGTTCGCGCTTGGCCGCCGCCACGAGCTCGTCGATTCGGCACCCCGCGAGGCTCAAATACGCCGAGTCCGTGTACATCGCGCAGTACTGGAACAGGGGGCGCGGAATGTAGGCGGCGATGAAGTCGTAATAAAACTCCAGCATGCGCAGTTTGGCGTACTGATAGACGAAGTAGCCGATCTGGATGGGCAGCGCGTACCGGACGGTTCGCTTGTTCAGAGCCACCTCGTAGAGGCCGTCGGGGACGACGACGTCGAGCTGACGGAAGCGACGATTATTGATCAGCGTCGAGGCGCCGGCGGCCGTGCAGAACTTGATGTTGCGGTGCAGGTCGACGCGCGTGATCGTTTTCCCGTAGGAACTGTTGCCGAGCAGTTTAAACGTGTCGGCGATGATGGCCTTGTCGGGGTCGTCGTCGCCCGCGCGTCGCGCGGCGGAGACCGTGTCGCCGAAGCGGAGAAAGCACGCGACCGGCTCGTACTCGACGATCTGGTAGACGCGTTCGACGACGAGGCCGTGCCGCAGATACCACCGCAGTAGCGGCGTCGCGAGCAGAATCTTGACGCCGAAGAAGCTCCCCACGAGCGTGCGCTGAGGCCGGACGAGGAGGTCGTGCGTTTCGGCGTAGCGACGCATGAACGGGCTGAGATCGTCGCGCTCGATGTAGGCGTTCTTGAAGATCGGCTGCATCTCGGCGAAGGCGTCGCGCAGCGCCGCCGGAACGGCGATGTCGCACTCGACGAGGCCGAACAGCGTGCCGTCGAGCACGGCCTTCAGGATCGTCGGCCGCGTCACGGCGCCGCCGTCGCCGGTCCAGCTTCGCGGCGGCGGCGGCGGCGGTCTCGCCGCGCGCCACTGGCACTCCCACATCTCGACGACGGCGACGAAGCGGCGAAGGTAGGCCGTGACGGCGGCCGTCTCGGCGTACAGTTGGCGCATCGGCTTACCGTTCACCGCGTTCGTCTCCCTCCCCTTGCACGGACAGCCGTGGAAGAAGCACCCTTGGAACTGGTACGCCGTCCGCGTCGCGCCGCACCAGTCGTCGACCCGGTACTTGCCGACGCGCTTCTCGCGCCCATTGAGCTGGTGACGTATGTGGGCCCCCGTCCGCGCCGCCTCCCACGTCAGCCACTCGACGGCCAGGCGGCCGTAGCGGTGTACGCGCTCCGGCCGAAAGGCGTTGTCAGCTCGCAGGCGCGTGTACCACCCCGTCGGCATCTCCTGCGTGATCGCCCATAGATAGAGGCCGTTTGCGTCGAAGCCGACAATAGAGCGGCAGGGGCGCGCCGACTCGCCGTACTCCTCGCGCCGAAGGGCGGTCACGCCGGCCTCGTGATAGCGCGCGAAAATGATCGAAGGGCCGCCGACGATCTGCGACTGTAGGAGCCGGTGCAGGTCCTTGTTCGACTCGTTGAAGAGCGTGAAGTGGAGCGACGACGGCAGATCGTTGAACAGATACAGCAGCGTCAGGCCCGGCACGCTGATGGCGTCCTTGAACATGTCGATGCGGCGCTGCCGATAGAAGGCGAACTGCTTGTCGACGGCCTCCAGGAACGGAGCCACGTCCCTATTGTTATACCACACGAGGTATTCCCGCAGCGTCGTCATCCCCTCGTCGCGCCATACCCGCGCGCAACCCTCGTATTCGGCGGCCGAGATGCCTTCGCGCTTCAGGCGGCTGTAGAAGGCCTCGCGCGGCGGCAGCCGGGTCTCGGCCAGTTTACGCGGGTCGTCGAGGTACTCGTAGGGGAAGTGCCCCTTCGTCGCCTCGCAGCCGTAGGCCTTCAGAAACCGGGCGTAGCTGACGCCGGGGGCCAGATAGTTGGTGATGTCCAGGAACTTGAGCGTCGCCGTCGCCAGGCACATGAAGTTGTTCTGACGCTTGATCGTGAACGCCGACGAGATGCTCTGCGCCTCGTCGGTCATGAACAGGGGCGTCAGATATTTCTTAACGACGTTCAAGTCGTACTTCCCCGAATTGAAGCCGAGGACGGGGAGGCGGCGCAGGTGCTGCCACAGACGGTCGCCGAGCACCGTGTACGGGCTCTTATCGCGAGCAGCCTCCGCCACCGTCGCGTGCGCCCGCCATTCGGCGTCGAGCGCGTCGATCGCCTCGAAGGTCGCGTCGAACGACGGACGCAGAGCCGCGCACGCCGCCTCGCTCATGGCCCCCAGGGCGTCGATCAGGCGCTTCGCGAGGTCGCCCGAATCGCCGGACGTCACGAAGCAGCGCGCCGTCTCGGGCCCGGGGACGTTCGAGGCGACGCTCACGCTGAGTAGCTCGTGTCGCGCGATCCACCGGCATTTGGCGCTGTCCGCCGGCAGATCGTGATCGTCGAAGTAGCACTCAAAATCGTACGTCGCCCTGTACGGATAGTAGCGCAGGCGTTCGTCCACGTAGACGCCCTCGTCCTCCAGCTGCTGAAACACGGACGTCGTCGGATGGTAGACGCCGCCGGGAAAGACGTGGCGAACGCCGCCCTCGCACGTCGCCTCATGACGCCGCAGCCGACAGGCGAAGCGCCACAGCGCATCGCCGCACTTGCCGCATCGATACGAACGACAGAACAGCGACGCGTCAACTATGATGGAATAGTGCGTTTCGAACAGATTGACGCTTATGGTGGCCGGGTAGCGATGGAGGGAGCGGCGGACCACTTCGGCGGTGGCGTCCTCCGCCGACAGCCGATACACGGTCACATTCGTTTCGAAGGTCGCCTCCACCCGGTCGAGTTCGTTCAGCGAGACGCCGGCGAACGCGCAGTAGGGTTGGTCGCCGTAGTCGGCGTAGAGCCTTAAGGCGGCGGCCGTCAAATCGTCAGCGCGAAAGTCGGCGCCCCGATGCAGCGCCAGACAGCGGAAGAGGCACAGGTTGTCGGCGTACGGATGCCCGCGGCGATCGTTCACTAGGCTGACGAGCCCCGCGTTGTGGCGCAGATAGGCGGGGAGGGATTGCTGACGGGCGCATCCGGATGGTGGATGATGGCGTTGAGGAAGTACGTAACGTTCGTTACCAACTCGGCGATCCACCCCGAGTCAGGGCGCTGCGCGATCACGTACTGCAGAACGTCGGGCTGTCGGGTGGCGTCGAGGAAGCGTTCGAATGACGCGGCGTCGGAAACGAGGACGGGCGACTCGAGATAGCGGCCGCAACAGTTACACGAAGAATGGTAGTAACGTAGTCGGCCCGTCTCCCTGTGCCGCAGAATAAACCCGTACGATAAGTTTATTTTAAAGGCCCGAGTCTGCGCCTCGAACATCAGTCGTAGTTGGGCTTCGTGCGCGGCAGTATCCCCGTGGCCGTACAAATGGAAATTATACCTAGATTGAACGGGTCCGCGCGCCACAGACGTACGGATGCTCGTCCAGTAGTCGCGCACGACGCTCTGTAGGTCGTCGTCGTCATCGCAACATAAATGGCTATCGGCGTGACCGTCGAACGGTCGATTGCATGTTGGACACACCTCAGCGGCGACGCCGCAAATTCGCAGATGCCGCAACATTTGGACGCGCAGCGCGAACGATCGATCGCATTTCGGGCATACGTATTCATCGCTGCCGCATGTTTTTAGATGCTTCGACAAATGAAAAAGACGGACGAACGATCGATCGCATTTCGGACACACGTGCATCGTCGGTCTAGGCGGCGCGCTATTAACTACGTCGAGGCGCATCGACGCCACTTATATGGCCGCCCTAACGCCCGGTGGGGGGTTTTCTCCTGGTACAGTAATTGTTATCCGTCAGGTGGCGGCACTGCTCGTCCGTGGACCGCCGAGGGGGCGACAGGGGAGGAACGTCGCCGACAGGTGGCGGCAGCTTCGAGGACTACGTTTGGCAGTTCGCCTGTCAGCGGCAAAGTTTTTGTTTACGTTTTGTTTCGGCTGTCAGCGGCTCCCGGTTCGCCTGTCAGGGGTGCCCGGCTACGGCGGCAAAGTTTTTTTTGTTTACGTTTTGTAGTAGAAATTTCGGCTGTCAACTCCCGGTTCACCTGTCAGTGGCACCCGGCGGCAAAGATTTTGTTTACGTTTTGTAGTAGAAATTTCGGCTGTTAGCGGCCCCCGGAGTGTTTTTTTGTGTGCGCAGCAGTTGGACAGGCATTGAATGTCAGCGACGTGCGTGTTTTTTTTTTGGACGGCAACAACAGGAGGCGGGAATTGATTTTCATACGTTTTATTAAGCAGACTCGTACTACATCACCACCACAGTAAGGCTTTATGCCACAGTAAACAGTAAAGAGGCTTTATGCCACAGCAGAGTAAATAATGCGCCTCCAAAAACGGCCTATGGCAAAATGTTCATCGCTACTAAGTGTTCGGCGGGCGCTTATGCCACAGCGGAGTAAATAATAACGCTTTAGAGGCGCAACAGCGGACTATAGGCCGTCCGATTAAGTTCATCGGCTTTACTATTCAATTTCCTGCTAATGTTCATCGGCGTACCTACTAATAATAAGGCTTTATGCCATAGCGAATGTTCAATTACTAAATGTTCATAGGCAAAAAAAGTTAAGCGTTCGGCGGAGAATACGTCAGACGTCGAGACATCCCCTTTTCAACAGGTAATACTGCACGGCGACCTCCAACAGAGCACGGTCGAACGGCGCCGTCCAATCCGTCCCCATGAGCCAGTCGGCCACCTGGCGCATGAGAGCGCCCTCCGAGGCGCGATCGCCGCGCACGCAACGGTCCTCCAGTACCGAGAGTATACGAATAGCGGGGAGCAACAACGACTGCTGTAGAAAGCTGTCGAGCGATGCTGAAAAAAAGCACACATTCAGAGCCGCCACGTTTTCATACAGAATGTTATACCGCCGGCTCGGCTTCCTTCCCCTGTAGCCGCACATGTGCACGAACGGGCACCCCTCTTCAGGGGGGCACTCACCACATTCTTGGCGCGCAGTGTCCATCACACGCTCGCCGATTAGTTCGGCAAACGTGGCCATCATGCATCGCTGACGACCGGCGTACGAGTGCAGAACGCTCCACTCCGAATCGGCCTGAAGCGTGCCCACGATCACAGGGCGTTTGTTGCGGGCCCACGGTATGAAGTCTTCCGACGAAACTGACAGCACGGCCAGAGGCAGTGGCGACGATGTAACGGCTGCTGCGGCGTCCGCTGTCGCCGCCGGGGTTAATGGCACAGCTGCTGCTTCGTCTGGCGCCACCACCACCACCACCGGGGTTAATGCAACGTACGTGGGCGTCCCGGCGTCGCTCACCAGGTCGTGCGGTGGCATGGGCTGCGCGTCTTCCGCCTCAGGCCAGTACGATATCCCTTCTTCTTCTCTCGCCAGCGGTGGAGGGGCGGTGAGGCGTGGCGTCGCCGTTTCCTTCTTAGCGCACTTCTCGGCAGGGGGTGCGCACTCGTCAGCAGCGTCGATAAGTCCGCGCAACGCAGCAGCAATTACAGCGTCCTACAGAAGATAACCAAAGCAGCAATTACAACGGTCTACAGAACACTAGCCAAACGTTAGTCATTCAAGCGTACACGCCGGCCTCGCTCCCCTTCTTCGGCACGACCCGCGCCTCACGGACCGTATACGTGTCCAGTATGCCACCCCACACGACCTTGTGCACGGTCAGCTCCAAGACTGTGCCAACCAGGCTTGCCACAAAGCTACTGCGCAACTGGTCGGGCAACAGGCCGGACACATGATCGGCATTGTAATCGCCTATCGCCGAAATAGCTTCGTCGAACAGGGTGACCCAAATACCGGCCTCAGTGACGTCGTCCTTTTCGTCTTCCACCAAAACGCGCACCGCAAAATACGTCTTCGCATTTGCCTGTACACCGTGTACGGCGCACACCCGGCCACCGCTTTCTAGGCCTCTCACTTTGCGCTTGCAAACGCCACAGCCGATGTACGTGCATTTGCTTTTCCAAGCCACGCTAACGATTGTTACGGGCGTAACAATCTTATACGTGCCATCGCACGCCAGCACGAACTCTTTCAACGATACCTCGGACGCACTCACCACGGCCTCGAAAGTAGGCGCCACGTCGGCCGTCGGAAGGCCCTTCGCGCTGGCCTCCGACGCCGGCTTCGTTTTGCCACCAGCCGCCACCGTTGGCACATCCCTCAGCTTGCTCCCCCTCTTTGGCGGCATCTCTCCGTGCGCGACAGGCGGCGACATGATCAACAACAACGCTCTGCAACACACAAAGTTACTGCAACGGTAGCAACACGACAGCGACGATACTTAGACGTTCTCCGCCCCGTTCTATATAAGCGCTTTGCACGCAGCCCGCACACGTCTCCCGTGAGCGATAGCACGCGAGCCGCGATTCAGCCGACTCTTACAAGGTTACTAAAACTGAAAAAAATCTCTCGGTCAGACTAGTGCACTAACAGAAAGCCACTTTTATTTCCTAATATAAAGTTACCATAAGATTCTCTAGCCCCCACTGACTATTATAGGCCGCTTAGTTTGCTCACATTTCACATTTAACGGCCGTTTTAAAGACTTACAAACAGTTACATAAGCGCTTTATATAAACAGTGACGTCAGCCCCTTATGTAAGGCTATGGCGTACGTGTCTAGGCCGCCACACGATACCGCGCGCAAAACAGCGGCGCAACAACTGCGCAATTCATTTCTCACTATGGAGCCGACCGATCAAGTTGGCAATTATGCGGCCAATTCTCAACAAGCACAAACCAGGTACGTTTTGCTAACTCAACTAACACTGACTTTCCTCACTCACATTACTGCTTTCTTTTATAACGTTCACTAACTAAATAATTTTTTTTTTTTTACAGCGAGCTGCCTCCCCAAAACGCCGGAATTGGGATTCCCCAAGTCGCCGTGAATACGCCTCCACAAGCCCCCGGGAATAGTGCTGTTCCGCCGCCCCCCTCTATGCGTCTACCACGCCCCGGCGAAAGGTACGTTTAACGATACTAATTAAATAGCGCTTTTTTTATTTACCTTTATTTGCGATGCGTCTACCACCCCCCGGCGAAAGGCACGTTTAACGATACTAACTAAATAGCGCTTTTTTTTTATTTACCTTTATTTGCGGACGCCTACTTTCGATAAAGCCTATAGCTGCTTTTCCGGGCGCCCCACTATTTACAAACGCCCCGCTACAGACTTAATGCTTTTTTACAGGGGCCCCCACCTAAAAAGAGACGCGCCGCTACTTTAATACTTTTTTCATACTTGCAGACGAAACATCGCCGGCTTCGATACACTACATATAGGGCGCGGGCAAACCCTTGCGAGGCCCTCGCATCGAAACGGCTTCATTAATAGATCTAGAATAAATTTGAGCCCAGGCGATCTAATTATGATCGATAGAAGGCCGCGCACCGATAGGCCTGTGGCCACATTGTACCTTGGACGTCGCCGACCACCTCACACCCCTTAACACGTTTTCCTTCTCCACAGATATCGCCTATTGATCGTGGCGCCCGAACTTGTCAATCGGCTCCTTATGGGAGGGCACAACCACACTCCTCGGAATGGCCACCCGGCAGAGCGACCCCCACGCGCCAGTAGTCGCTACCCCGACGCTAATTGAACTTTTCCTCCTTCCCCCAGCAGACACATCTACGTGATCGACCCTAGCCTAACGCATCGACGCTGCGATATCGGACGGGGGACTATAGTGCACTTCGTCGGACCTGCCCTTCACACAATCAGCTTCACCTCGTCACGATGCCACCACCAGCCCATCTTAGCCGTCGAGCCGCAACGACAACAAGAACAACAACAAGAACAACAATACGACAGTGACGAAGAACCAGAAGAAAATTTCGACGACGGCTACAGTGGTACCCCCGATTTACAATTTCTAAATGCAGACAACCCCCTACCAGAAGAGACTTTCACACAGCCGTTCTCCTTTGCTGATATCTTTCCACGCCCTCAAATTCTCCTCCCGTCATTTGCGCCACCCATCCCAGCACATCTTTCCGTTCATTTAGGCTTTCCTCCACAGCCCCCCGGCCGCAACGGCTTTGGGGTACCCCCATGACCCCTTTCCGTCTTCATAACAAATTCTGTATACCAATAAAATTTATTTCTCACCGTTTATTGTTGTTTCTGTGTTTCCTTTCGCACGCCACCAGCATTCCAACTCACACACGAATAATTTCCACCTACACATTTGGTCCCCAGCTGCTATAACGATAACTCCAATGCACGCGTCCCCTGGCAGCTCCGGCCTCCACACGAATAATGCCTATATTTCCACCTACACATTTGGTCCCCCAGCTGCTATAACGATAACTCCAATGCACGCGTCTCCTGACAGCTCCGGCCTCCACACGAATAATGCCTATATTTCCACCTACACATTTGGCCCCCAGCTGCTATAACGCTAACTCCAATGCACGCGCATCCTGACAGCGCCAGGCGCCAGCCGCTATAACGATTTTGCACCGCTAATGCACGTGCATCGGCTGTTACCAAAAAATCAGCCGTACCGCGGCCAGTACTGACAGGCAATAGCCACATCGGGAGCCTATGCGACACGAAAAACATTTATCCGGCCTCCCGTCAAACAATGCACATAAAAATCCTACAGCCTGACATTCGACACCACCATTTGCCAGTGAGTCGTGAAAACCAGGCCACTCAATTCCCCTCCTGATCTCCAGCGCGCCAGGCGTAATCTAAACCGCTCGTCCCCACCTCCACCACCGCACCGGTCTAGAAGCTTCTAGAAGGTTCTAGAACCTTCTAGAACCTTCCCGCGCGTCATGATATTAACCTCGCTGATCCCCAGGGACGTCACTTCACTCTAAAATCTTTCCCACCTCCCCCGTGCACATAATTAATACCAATTGGTCGCTATTTACTATTTTTAGTCATTGCTAACGTTCTCCTCCAATAATTACGCTACTCATTTGTTACTAATTAGTACTTAATTAATTAATTACCCTAATTAGTACCTGATTTGTCACTAGAGGCCGACATTCACCCTATTAGTGCCTCCTTAGTTAGTAGAGGGCGACACCCTCTTTCTCATGACCCCCATCAATCACTTTGACGTTTACTAAAACATTAGTGCTAAAAAACGTAGGAATTCTACTTATAAAAAACTCAAAAGCCTTTGATCTTAGGTCACTTCCGGGGATGGCGTGTCCTCAACCACTACTTATATAAAACACAAGGGAAAAAGATACCTGATGTGCAGACTGCACACCTTTCTATAGTACTAGCTACAGTAATTCAGCTTGATATATACAAAAGTGGGGGATAAAAAAAAAACCTATCTTACAACAGTCATGTAACATCCATATTTAGTTATCTTGCATTATGTATGCTAATATGGAAGTAACTAACACACGCTATACGTACAACAGATACAACGGGTGGGTGGGTGGTATTCAAAATTTCGTAGTCAAATCTGAAGTTGTCACGATGGCGAAGCGAATTGAAGTGACGAGAAACCCTGCATCGTCTCCTGCCCACAATTTTTTTCCCGCGCCCGCTGCTGGCCAATAGGATGCCGCGTAACTGACACGGGCTGAATGGGTATTTTGGGCCAGCTTATTAAGCGTTGAGGCGATTCAAAGGGGTTGTGCAGACTAGGAGGGGGAACAGGTTGTATAACCACCTAGCTTAACCGCTAGACGCTCGCTCTGTTGTTACACAAAAATTATTTTCATCCTGAAGGCCAAAAATTCATATATCGACATGTACACAGTCGCCGATGTCGACATCCTCAGTTACAAGAACATTACCCGGGAAACCATTACGCACATAAATACTATTGCAATGGTAGCAGAAGCATATCGTTTCGTACCATTGTTATCCATCTAATATAAACTGTCATTAGAATTATTCTGTGTAAATATAGAACAGTACATCTAGTTTGAACTGTTTGGTACAACAAGACTGACAGCTTGCAGTTGTTCAGATGTGCATCCGTTTCAACATTGACTGCCATTTACATGCTTTAGATCACGTGACTACAATCTCCACTTTACACATATTACGTCGCTGAACACATTTGATCACGTGACTATAACCTCCACCTTACACATATTACGTCGCTGAACACATTAGATCACGAGACTATAATTTGCAGCTGGAGACAACCATGTGGGGGGAAATCGGGTATTCACTAATGTAAACTTATTACTTTTGAGGAACAACAAGTAGAGTAGAGACGATCAAAGCTACTAATGTTGATATCGATGACATGGACTACTTGAGAGGCTGTCATCCGAATTAATTACCGGAAATCAGGAGGTACGGGGCTGATACTTCAACTTCTTTATACTATTTCGTTGTGTTACGACAATTTCGCGAACACTACTCGTTCCCAAATGACACTACATTATCATAGCATGACCTTCCAAAAATGTTGATTTAATGTTTTAAAGACTATAATAACTATGTTGAAGATATACTGCCTGCCAAATTGTTTTAAGTAAACCCGTAGCAACGTTCGGATGATACGCTCCCGGAGCATGTTCAAATGGTAAACAAAACACCAAGTTTCAAAGCAAACTTGCTTGGCAATACTATCATCGCCGGATGAGTTAACCGCTATACCCTTTGATGTTCAACGACACCCCCTTTCAAACGTTAAATACAGCAGACTTCCTGTAATAAATTACTACGCTCACTAATCCTGGACAGGGGAACATGAGCTGACTGCATCATTTTACTATAATGTTACCCAAGTGGTGATGAAGTTACCCGTCGATGCAGCGCCCGAGACCCGGTGCCCGGTGGCCAGTATACCCGCTGCCTCCGGGCCAATATACCTACACCCTGGCGATCAATTCTTATCATGCCAGGTATCTCCTAGGAGCCGTATTCATGGCCGGGTTTACCCAGCGGTTAAAAGCACTTACCCGGAGGTAGCTCTTACCCGCCGGATAAAGCCACCCAAAACGGTATTAATGGGAAGCTGGTAGGTTTGCTACCCGCTGGTAACTTTATCGGTGCTCTTCCCACCGATAACTCGGCAGAGCGTCCGGGTAAAATGGCGGCACTCATGATCATCGAGGAGCGACAAAGGCGAGCTTTGAGAAGAAATAGGATTTTTCGAGACAGGATCCACCCACTGGACAAGTTTGATGACGTAGAACTACAGAAGAAGTTTCGTTTTCATCAGGCAGCGATTCTAAGAATCACCGATGACGTGGAAGACAGAATTAGGCACCCAAATAGACTTGGTGCACTACAGCCGGTGCTTGAAATGCTACTAACTTTGCGCTTCTACGCCTGTGTCGTGGTACCTTTCAAGATGTGTGTGCAGAACTTGTTAACGTCAGCCAGCCAAGAGCGAGCCGATAGATTGATCGAGTGACAAAGGCATTGGAGCAACACATTCCCCAATGGATTAACTTCTCTAACAATCAGCGAGCTATAGAGACACAAAAGGAGAAATTCTTTGATATGAGTGGATTTCTGGGAGTTGTTGGTTGTGTTGACGGGACGCAGTCACAGATCCGTATGTACGAGAACGAATATGTGAATAGGAAAGGCTGTCACTCTTTAAACGTTCAAGTAAGTAGCCAATTGCTTTTGGATCTCATAAGCTTGCCCTTAATTTAATCAGTTATCCATACTTGTCATCAGTTACTCATACAAACCTAAGTGATAAAGAATAGTTTCTGCCTCGTTATGATTACATCGCTGGATCTCATATTAAATACATCTCTATTCAGATATATTTCGGACAATGTGAACAAAAGGACATTTATAAACTTGCAGCAAAGTTATTTGTCTCAAATTAAAACAAGGCAAACAGGTTTTTGAGACACATTTGATAGCAGTGCAGGAACCACTTCACGGGGTTGTACAGCCACAGCGAGGGCAGCTTAATTGCCACAGCGTTCAAAACAATAGGAGTGGCCGGCGGCATAGTTTCGACCGCGACGCCAGTTGCAGCTAGACCGACGGTGTTGGTGGCTACTGAAGCTTGTGCGGCAGCGTGTTCGGCCTTAGCCTGCTTCACCTATTGCGCCGTTGGGAGGGTCATCCTATAACTAACACTGAGCCACTATTAAATTACATCTCCAACACTGTTTTTTTGTTTTAGTGAGCTTTCACTGGGGTTTCCGAGCCTTTGCCATCTGCAGTTTGCTAAAGAAACGCGGTGTGTGTGGTCGGCATTGATCGAGGTATATAAATGTACAACATGTCAGTAACAACAAATACGCTAATATCACGTTACGCCGAACAATAGAGAGCGTTTAATAACGTCCTCACTTCTCGTGTACACAACCCCCGGCGGCCATATTTGTGTACAAGCGAACCATTTGCAACCGTCCGCATTGTGTATGTTCACTGAGCCGCTAAATTGTTTTCTTTGTTGGTGCACCGCGCAGTGTAGCTTCAAAGGCTGTTGAGTTCTGTATGTTGACACATTATATGTGTTGACAAAGCAGAGATATGTAGATAAGATACGAATTGTTGATAACGATTTTGGCATGGTCTAAGAAGGAAGTAAGCTTCCCAGCGGTGTCTTACCCAGTCATAATCAGTTACTTGAATTTTAACAAGTCTCTACACCATGGAAGGCATGAAGAGCCTTGAGGCTTACAACCAGCTGACGTCAGGATGGATCAGCGATATGGCGGTTTTTGTGAAAAATGGCTACCACATTGTATTTGAATTATAGTTATGATAAGTAGGTAGGCCCCCATAAATAATATTACAATAAGTTTAGTTTAATGCGAATGACTGTAAAATTTATTGTTATAAATGTTTTATATGTATGCAGTTATACATGTGCCTCTTTTCCTTTGAGACTATGGCTATTGTGTAACTATAAATAGTAGGCCCCTATAAGAATAAATGTCTAGATATAGTTTTATTAAGAGTATTATTAACTGCTTTATGCACCAAATTGGTTATACAGAAGCTAAGTAGGTTCAACCATGACTCAAGGCCTTATAGCTATATATTTATGTATTTCAAAGCCCTAATTTTTGTGTGTATAACATTGTCAACAATTCTAAATTTAGTGCATCGTACTAAAATTGTATATTGTTGGACAGGTACTTCATTCGCAGAGACTGCGAAAAGCCGCTGTAGCCATGGATCATCGCAAATATAGCTGGGACTGTCTGCACCGCCCATTGTGACTGCATGGCTGGGTTGGGTGAGGTCTGCACTCACATCGCCACACTTCTCTACTATTTCTCTCGGTGGATACTACCGTAAAGATCAGCGACTGTGACTCAAGAGCCAGTTTATTGGCTGTTGCCAGCAACTCGTCGAGAGGTTCGGTACAGAGAGATTGCCGAAATTGATTTCACCGCAGCCTTGACGAAGCAAAAAAAAATGCCACACCAAGTCCTGCTGAATTTGACAGTTTTTTCCATGAACTTAGCATGGGTGACACAAAGCTTGTTGTGTTGTCCCTTCTGTCCCCGTACCGTGCTGGGTTTGTCCAAAACAGGCCCAGGTAGTGTTTCCAGCAGTGCTTTCGGATATGTTCCAGGATGAGCTCCACAAACAACAATTCCACGTCGTCCTGGAGAAGTGTTGGTCTGTCACGTCTCAGCTCAACAGGCGGAGGTAGTGGAGATGGCGACAAGAGCTCAGGCCAACTCACGGCCCAAGTTCAGAGCTGGCAGAGTGACTGCATCGAGTTTTTACAAAGTATGTCACACCGACCCCTCTCATCCAGCACCAACTACCATCGAGGATTCTGCAAAAAGGAGGAGTGTGGCGAGATGGTGGCCTGTGAGAGTGGCAACTGTCAGTATGAATGGTTTCACTACATATGTGTAGTCGTGCTGTCGGTAAAGTGATTTTGCCCAGACTGCCGAAAGGACAAACGTAAACAGAGAAAGGAGAAATGCTGAATCAGCAATCAAGAAAGCGGTGTCATTCTAGAAAGATACTGGAAAATGAATGTCCCAAAAAACAGAACAAATTGCATTTCTGACATGTCTGCAGTTCTTCATTTCACATGAAAATCCTAGCTGCACTGATGAATCCTGCGGGGCGAAACGTGTTACTAACAGACAGATAGGAGCAGTTACAATGTATATCAATCACAATGACGCACCAATTACACAACAGCAATAATTCCTGTTGGTATGTACATTGATATAATCGTGTTTAACATACAATTAAGAGATATGATATCAACAAAAAATATAAATGTGAATATATCTTTACAGCTGGTTTATTGTTTTCTTTTCAATTTTTTATTATAATGAAATTATTAAGTTTTATTGCTATTTGAAGTTTTAGTTTTTGTTAACATAAATTTATAATTACCTGGTGCTGCACAGCAATTAAACTGATATTAAATATACATGTTTCGTCCGCCAGGATCTAACAGTGACGCTAGGGTTTTCATTTCAAATGAAACACTGCAGACATGCCAGACATGCCAGACATGCCAGACATGCCAGATATGCCAGACATTCCATTTATTTTCCTTTTTGCTGGATATCATTTTACTCTACCACTGCGTGCCATCTCCTACCACTGCGTGCCATCACCTACCACTGCATGCCATCTCCTACCACTGCGTGCCATCTCCTGCCACTGCGTGCCATATCCTACCACTGCGTGCCATCACCTACCACTGCGTGCCATCTCCTACCACTGCGTGCCATCTCCTACAACTGCGTGCCATCTCCTACCACTGCGTGCCATGACCTACCACTGCGTGCCATCTCCTACCACTGCATGCCATGACCTACCACTGCGTCACAACGTCGCCTGGGAGGAGATGGACGAGGAAACCACAGTGTTCGGTGAGGTACTTGTCACTAACTCGGCCAGCCGAAGCTCTCGACAAGAAGGAAATGATCCCTTGTAATTCCAACCAGGAACATCATCGTAATGTGAAGCTTGTAGGAAGACCTTGCTTCCAGGTTTGATGGTGTTTGGATATACACATCGAAAGAGGCATTGATGACAACAGTTTTCGACTCGAGATAACGCCGAAACTCCTTCCGCATCGCCTTTTTCTCGTCGTACACAGTGTTCATGAAGGTTCTTGAGACGGTCGTCTGTCTGACGTTGAACATGAAACCCAACAGACACATTCAGGCGGAGCTTCATCACTAATTGCTGAAACTTGATCAGAGACGATCTGTGTGCTTTGTGTAGTCGGGGTGACACAAAGTTGTATAGTTGCGTGAGGAT
Source organism: Paraescarpia echinospica (assembly GCA_020002185.1). NCBI lineage: Eukaryota > Metazoa > Annelida > Polychaeta > Sabellida > Siboglinidae > Paraescarpia > Paraescarpia echinospica. The sequence goes on from CM034544.1 coordinate 20,437,196, forward strand.
ATAATGAGTTGGCAGGCCGAAAAAAATTAACTTTATTGTCGATGCCGGCTAAGCTGCACTCGTTCAAAATTGCAGATATCAATTCGAGCTTTAAACTGCTGTTCTCAAGCGTCAGCCTCCTCATCTCTTCCTCCATCCCACGCTACACATCGCTACTCATCAATCTGATACTCTTTTTAATCATCGTCAGCTGCTGATGGTACCACGTCATGTGCCCGTCCTTCCTTTTCAGTATTACAGCCCTGATAAGCTGTGACCACTGAATACTGCATTCCCAGTGAATATGCAAGACAATGGACTACCTCACTTCATGTCAAGATTTGAGAAACAAAAATGCATTTTATGAATAGGAATGTTGTATATTTTCGGAAAGTATGATAATCAGCGAGTAAAATGAGCCAGATAATTTTACATTCCGTCGTCATGGTAACTAGCAATCCAAGATGGCCACCAAGACTTCAACGTTTTTATTGTCACCGTCATTTTCATCCCGGACTCTGTCACTAAGTTCACCGACATCATAATTTTGTCGATCGTCAACATCCGAAAAAGATTCTTCGCTAAAACTATCAAATAATCTGTCCAAAACACACAGTAGTAAATGGCTAGTTGAAGTAATGCCGTCCGCCATGGTGGCCACCGCAGATTTTGATAATCCATCATTAAAAAACGCTAAAATCTCCGTAAACTATTATTGATAATGAAAACACACGATGATCACTGCTGAATAGGTAATTTATTCGCCATGACAACCGTACACAAAAAGTGGCTCCACGTAGTGGACAATTATGAATAAAAACGATTTGAATACTGGATATCGTACTGAAGCGTCACACTCCACGCGGTTGGTGTAGCGGCCTGTCGTACTGAAATGGTTAAGGAGGTCTCAAGGACAGTAGTGTATTGGCCTTGTCTAAGCGAGCTCTGTTTGTAGCACGATCAACCGTACGCTCGTATCGAGACAAACTTGCTGTTCTATTTGACGGCATGAACTTGTCGTGTGTGGCGCCCAGACACAGTTTGTTCTGTCATACAAACTGGCAGGCTTCCCTGCAAAACAATACATACAACACTAAAACATGCGCTGAGAATATTTAATAAATATGTAATGTGTATTGAAATCGTTTTACTGTTTTATGGTTTAAAGCCAACAGTAGCACTGATACACAATGAGAATTATTTTAAATAAATAAGACTAATACAACCATAAATTTATCTAATACATCCATGACACTGTCAACAGGCATTTGACAGTTAGTGTTACTCAATGTTGAATTTTTCATTATATTTTATTAATAAAAGCACTGTATCATTCTATGTTGATGACTTTACTAGCCAATCAATTACATAGGCTATGGATGTCATGGAATTTATGACATAACACAGCCATACATACCATAGGCAGTGCCATCTGTGATAGACAAAGCCATGGGCACATAGAACAGCAGGCCACAGACAAACTGTTAGTTACGTAAGCCTGACTTAATGTTTACATATGTAACATATTATAGTTTATACGGCATAGACATTAATTTTAGTTACCAGTCACAAAGTGCAACGAGCATGCACGAGTATATGGTTAGTTGGACACTTTGATGTTTGACCGGCCTATGTTGGAAAGCCAGACACGCTGTTGTTCCTCCAAAAGTTATCGAGTTTGTTACCCTCTGTGTATGGTGAATTGTGGGCAGTCTGAAGTAGGACAAATGGTTATCTCTATCAGCTCGTTTGCAGTAAGCAAATACTCCACAAAAAGTTTACCATCCTGCGCGAATAACGGTGCAACGATGAAAAGGAAACGATTCGCTGCATCAATGAACATTCACAATGCGGGTGCACGCGGGACGATCTGTACTCCAGCACTTGTATCCAAGATGACAGACCACAAAAGTGGTGACATCACACGCACAGCCTGCAACAGCCTGCAACCTGCAACAGCACAGTTGGGCTGTACATCGCCACTAAGTCAGTGTTATATTGCAGGTTGCGTGTTCTAATCACGCCAGGGTCACGACTATAGTAAACGACGCTATTTACTATTCATTCTTTATTAATATCATAAACACATGCAACCATGTCAACTTGTAGTTACCTTGTTCACCACCCTAATACGCATTCGCGCCTCCCGAGCCTTACAGTTCACACACCTCGCGAAACGGGGTGTCACTGCCAGGGGTGTCAATACCAGGGGTGTCACTGCCAGGGGTGTTACTACACAGTGTTTCGCCACGACATTTAAACAAAGGACACTTACAAGTAGGCTTTAAGATTATACAACCTCGTCCATGACAGCTACGCAATGTTTACCTACAACAAGCAAACTCAGCAGACAGACGTTTATCACTTGTGGTAACAAGACATTAGGTATATATTAGAATCACCCGGGCGCGCGCATGCGCGTGCGCACGCACGACACACAAGCACATACACTCATGCACGTACTCACATATTCACGTATACACAGTCAATATTATACTAACTATGCTAGCACGCACGCACGGTCGCGCGCGTACATACAAGCAAATAAACGATCAAACGAGTGTACAGTGCTTCTTTTATCGTTTTCGGATAGAAAATCACAAAGGTGACATCACTAGTTAGGCATTTCCCAATCTGCATGCCGCTTCCATATATGGTTAAAACTACCGAAAATGTCCTCAGTCCAATTTAGAAATGGAAAAATATAATTTGAGTATATTTTAAAATATATATTTCCATACGGAAGTAGATGTGTTTAACTTCTAGGAACAATCGTTCTTCTCATCCGTGCTGCCTATCTGTTAAACTATGATGATTTTCAGCCAATTTTACAAATGTTTCCTACGTTATCCATCACCTTATCTTACTAACTTTAACTGGATGTACATAAAAACAAACCGAATAATAGAAAAATGAGCCTAGTGCAAGCTTATATCCTGGCCATCAACTAATAAATGTTCAGATTATTATTACCCCGAGAAATGTTGTCACACAATGTGAGTTTGTTTTGCACATGTAGAAAAACGAGAAATTAGAAAAGTTGTCCATTTTCGAAAACAAAACAGTCATTGAATCAATTAGGCTACACAACTAATGTTGGTATGGTGTCTTGCATTGGAACCTTGTCTTCAACTGTATTAACGTTGTCATCACACCCAACAGAACGTGTGGCTGCTGGTGTGGCTGTCCCCAAAGGATGTATGTGGATAACGTAGAATACAACCTTACATGATTTGCAGGTGTATGGATTATAAATAAAAGTTAATAGATTTTGGGGTCTGTATAATTAAATGATACATTGATATGATTGTTATAAAAATGGTTCAGATAATTGTGTTAAGTAAATGAGTAATGCATGGAAATAAGCAACCAAATTGTGATGGTGTATTCCTTCAATTCTCTACAATGAGAAAACCAAAACACACCATTTTATCACTTAACATTTATTGTGATATCCGGAGCATTTGTGAAAACATTAACAACCGAAACGGCTTGATGAAGTAGTGTATTTATAATATAAAATTAAAGTTTACCTTGTCATATGCGGATAACGAAGAACACATATGAATGCAATCATTTTTTTATAATTGATCTGTTGAAAGATACTGTTAAATATACGATGACCTCAACACATATTCGATCTATCACAAACTATTGCAGCATAGTTTGAATTATTCATAGCTCAGATATGTGTTCGTGATTCAACAATCCCATTCGCTGATAACCTAGAACAGAAACATTGCTCATTCTGGCAACATGTTTGCATTAAGTAGGGGTATAATTGTCATTTTATTACAAGTTCGTATTGCTGTTTTATATGACAGAAGAAAAAAATCAATGGTCTGACCATTCGTTGCTTCGCAAAATGAGCTTAATTAACTTGGATAACGTTGAACACAAATAACGTAAGACATAAGACTGGACTATCACCGATCAGTACAGGTGAGATGCGATCTCAGCATCTGCTGGACATAGCTTAATTGCACGCTGTGACCTACCTGTTGGAACAGATGGGATTAATGTTGCCAAGATGTCCTTAGCAACTACCCATAATTCATCAGGACGCGTGGGCCAGCGGTAACTTCCCTAGACATTGGCAAAACTCTCCATGAACGTTACGCAGAACTACCCTTCGTGATCTCAGTGATCCTTCCTACGTATATCTTCGTGCTATACCTCACTGCAGCAAACGTCGCAACAAGAACACTCTCTGTTTCATTAACGGCTGAACTTACGCTCCGGATTTCCACTTACATAAAACCCGTCCTTATCAGATTTATATCAGTTCTATTTTTAAGTATATTCACGATGCTAGAATTAATGCAGTCATCAGATAATTTTGTTCAAGTAATTTATTGTCCTCGCGGAAAATGAGTGTTTTCTCATATCCAGCCTACACTGTTCTTTAACTAATGCTGCACTGTGTCCTCAACTGAGGGCATAACGCTACACTGTACAACGTTTTAATATGCAATTTCACTCCCATTGTCCCTTTCGTGGTTGCAATAACAACAACGAGATTGGATATATATATATATATATATATATAAATATCGTGATGTCATCAATATAATATATATATATTATACATACATACATACATACATACACACACACACACACACACGCACACACACACACACACACACACGCACACGCACACACACACACACATATAAACTGTTTTGTTCTTGTTCCGACGAGCATGCCCTCATTATTGTGTAATAAACGATCGCTACACATCTACTAGAAAACACAATAATTCGTCCATAATTGATATAATAAAGAATGGCACATCACGCACTACTGTGATTTGTGTTATAATCACACCAATGACAATCAGAGAGTCGTTCGTTTTGGGTTCCATACTGATTGCGTTTCGACGGGCCTGAACACTTAGTTGCAAATGCGACAAGTAAAATCGAAACTATGACACAATAATAAAAAAATTGCATGACTCTTATCCTGTTCACCAAATATGTAGCAGGCACTTCTATGAAGATTCTACACATGCAAATGAATACATCGGCAGTTGCCAGTGCAGACATGTACACCTTCGACATTCCTCAGATACAGGAATATTACCCGGGAAACCATTAAGCACATCAATACTATTGCAATGGTAGCAGAATCATATCGTTTCGTACCATTGTTATCCGTCAAATTAAAACTGTCACTAGAATGATTCTGTGTAAATATAGAACCGTACATCCAGTTTGAACTGTTTGGTACAACAAGACTGACAGCTTGCAGCTGTTCAGATGTGCATCCGTTTCAAAATTGACTGCCATTTACATGCTTTAGATCACGTGACTACAATCTCCACTTTACACATATTACGTCGCTGAACACATTAGATCACGTGACTATAATATCCACCTTACACATATTACGTCGCTGAACACATTAGATCACGAGACTATAATCTGGAGACAACCATGTGGGGGGAAATCGGGTATTCACTAATGTGAACTTATTACTTTTCAGGAACAACAAGTAGAGTAGAGACGATCAAAGCTACTAATGTTGATATCGATGACATGGACTACTTGAGAGGCTGTCATCCGAATTAATTACCAGAAATCAAGAGGTACGGGGCTGTTGCTTCAACTTCTTTATACTATTTCGTGGTGGTACGACAATTTCGCGAAGACTACTCATTCCCAAATGATACTACGTTATCATAGCATGACCTTCCAAGAAAGCCACCAGAATATATTGACGTGATTTTAGTTAAACCCTTATCGTATCGACTGATATCAAAATATTATGGTGAATTTTTAAAAGGATTAATTAGTTAATTCATTTAATGTTTTAAAGACTATAATAACTATGTTGAAGGTATACTGCCTGCCAAAATGTGTTAAGTAAACCCGTAGCAACGTTCGCAATTTGGATGATACGCTCCCGAAGCATTTTCAAATGGTAAACAAAACACCCAGTTTCAAAGCAAGCTTGATTGGCAATACTGTCATCGCAGGATGAGTTAACCGCTATACCCTTTGATGTTCAACGACACCCCCTTTCCAACGTTAAATACAGCAGACTTCCTGTAATAAATTACTACGCTCGCTAATTCTGGACAGGGGAACATGAGCAGACTGCATCCTTTTAATATAATGTTACCCAAGTGGTGAGGAAGTTACCCGTCGATGCAGCGCCCGATACCCGGCGCCCTGTGGCCAGTATACCCGCTGCCTCCGGGCCAATATACCTACACCCTGGCGATCAATTCTTATCATGCCAGGTATCTCCCATGAGCCGTATTCATGAATTAACTAATTAATCCTTTTAAAAATTCACCATAATATTTTGATATCAGTCGATACGATAAGGGTTTAACTAAAATCACGTCAATATATTCTGGTGGCTTTCTTGGAAGGTCATGCTATGATAACGTAGTATCATTTGGGAATGAGTAGTCTTCGCGAAATTGTCGTACCACAACGAAATAGTATAAAGAAGTTGAAGCAACAGCCCCGTACCTCTTGATTTCTGGTAATTAATTCGGATGACAGCCTCTCAAGTAGTCCATGTCATCGATATCAACATTAGTAGCTTTGATCGTCTCTACTCTACTTGTTGTTCCTGAAAAGTAATAAGTTCACATTAGTGAATACCCGATTTCCCCCCACATGGTTGTCTCCAGATTATAGTCTCGTGATCTAATGTGTTCAGCGACGTAATATGTGTAAGGTGGATATTATAGTCACGTGATCTAATGTGTTCAGCGACGTAATATGTGTAAAGTGGAGATTGTAGTCACGTGATCTAAAGCATGTAAATGGCAGTCAATTTTGAAACGTATTCATGGCCGGGCTTACCCAGCGGTTAAAAGCACTTACCCGGAGGTAGCTCTTACCCGCCAGTTAAAGCCACCCAAAACGGTATTCAGGGGCAGCTGGTAGGTTTGCTACCCGCTGGTAACTTTATCGGTGCTCTCCCCACCGATAACTCGGTAGAGCGTCCGGGTAAAAATGGCGGCACTCATGATCATCGAGGAGCGACAAAGGCGAGCTTTGAGAAGAAATAGGATTTTTTTGAGACAGGATCCACCCACTTGACAAGTTTGATGACGTAGAACTACAGAAGAAGTTCATCAGGTAGCGATTCTAAGAATCACCGATGATGTGGAAAACAGAATTAGGCACCCAAATAGACTTGGTACACTACAGCCGGTGCTTGAAATGCTACTAACTTTGCGCTTCTACGCCTGTGTCGTGGTACCTTTCAAGATGTGTGTGCAGAACTTGTTAACGTCAGCCAGCCAACAGCGAGCCGATAGATTGATCGAGTGACAAAGGCATTGGAGCAACACATTCCCCAATGGATTAACTTCCCTAACAATCAGCGAGCTATAGAGACACAAAAGGAGAAATTCTTTGATATGAGTGGATTTCTGGGAGTTGTTGGTTGTGTTGACGGGACGCAGTCACAGATCCGTATGTACGAGAACGAATATGTGAATAGGAAAGGCTGTCACTCTTTAAACGTTCAAGTAAGTAGCCAATTGCTTTTGTATCTCATAAGCTTGCCCTTAATTTAATCAGTTATCCATACTTGTCATCAGTTACTCATACAAACCTAAGTGATAAAGAATAGTTTCTGCCTCGTTATGATTACATCGCTGGATCTCATATTAAATACATCTTTAGTCAGATATATTTCGGACAATGTGAACAAAAGACGTTTAAAAACTTGCAGCAAAGTTATTTGTCTCAAATTAAAACGAGGCAAGCAGGTTTTTGAGACACATTTGATAGCAAACGCAGATGAAATGACTTCAATGCGCTATAATTCGTGACGGTGATGTGAACAACCGTAATATTTCAATTTATCTTTAACTTTATCGGTGCTCTCCCCACCGATAACTCGGCAGAGCGTCCGGGTAAAAATGGCGGCACTCATGATCATCGAGGAGCGACAAAGGCGAGCATTGAGGAGAAATAGGATTTTTCGAGACAGGATTCACCCACTGGACAAGTTTGATGACGTAGAACTACAGAAGAAGTTTCGTTTTCATCAAGCAGCGATTCTTAGAATCACCGATGACGTAGAAAACAGAATTAGGCACCCAAATCGACTTGATGCACTACCGCCGGTGCTTCAAGTGCTACTAACTTTGCGCTTTTATGCCAGTGGCACCTTTCGAGATGTGTATGCAGAGCTTGTAAACGTCAGCCAGCCAACAGCGAGCCGAACGATTGATCGAGTGACCAAGGCAGTGGAGCAACACATTCCCCAATGGATTAACTTCCCTAATATTCAGCGTGCTATAAAGAGACAAATGGAGAAATTCTTTGAAACGAGTGGATTTCCGGGAGTTGTTGGCTGTGTTGACGGGACACAGATCCGGATCCAAGCACCTTCAATGAACGAATATGTGAATAGGAAAGGCTATCACTCTTTAATCGTTCAAGTAAGTAGCCTATTGCTTTTGGATCTCATAAGCTTGCCCTTAATTTAATCAGTTGCCCATACTTGTCATCAGTTACCCATACAAACCTAAGTGATAAAGAATAGTCATCAACTAGGTTTCTGCCCCATCTAAGTTTCTGCCTCGTTGTGATTATATCGCTGGATCTCATATTAAATACATCTTTAGTCAGATATATCGGACAATGTGAACAAAAGGAACTTACAAACTTGCAGCAAAGTTATTTTACTCAAATTAAAATGAGGCAAACTGGTTTTTGAGACGCAGATCAAGTGGCTTCCGTGCGCCATAATCCGTGACGGTGATGTAAACAACCGTAATATTTCAATTTATCGGACGAAATTGTAAGCAACTCTTCACACAAATCACCAAGGATTTACTGATGATGTAATTTGCTTGGCCAGGAAATGTACATGATGCACGTATTCTACGTGAAAGTGCCATTTTCGAGACATTCGAAGGAGCCAACAGACCTCTTCGCCATATTTCTTTTCAACCGCGCGTTTCTCGTCCATTTTTGTTTTGTGGGAAGTGACCAGCGCGCATGCGTGGTGCTTAAAAAATGCGAGGATTCCCTTCAATCGAAAAATAGTGTCCAGGATAGTAACCCTGACGCTATCATCAGCCCATGAATAGCGATTTGCCTGTTACTTTACCTCTGGGATATTAACTGCGGGTAGTCAGTTTACCGCCGGGTAGTTTACCTGCTGGCCATGAATACTGGTCCAGATCAATATTAAAATGCACTGTGTAAAGCTTGATGATTGCACAATGTACACCTACGTTATTATTACAATACGGGACCAACAGTCTGGATCTAATGTATGCATACATGTTCAAACACTGTAATCATATTTCATCATTTTACGCCAGAAAGAGACGTATTGTATAAGTGGATGGCATACCGTGAAGCCAACGAAAACACGCTTTCTTTTATTTTTTGTTAGATTAGGCTGGTCAAACAAAGACTGAATGATTCAAATTGGTAAGTATTAACATACAATACGATATCAACATACTTGACGTTATACTTAATACATGTTCAAACACTATATTTAGACATGTCTGGTCAAAATAAAGACATATCGTATTACAACTGAATACTTCCACACACTATTAGAATAGACAGTTACTTGACAGCCTGAGTGAAGAGGTTCATCACACCGGGAGGTTCAATTCATCTTCGCAAGCCAAGGGTGGTGACAAAGGAGCCTGTATTTAGATAGCTGACGTCACTGAGCGAGAACATGGCACGTGTGCGCCTACGGGAGTATCAGTGCATTATGCCTTGGCTTGGCGTAGCTGCAGAATAGCGGACTAACCGCTCCGTGGAGGTATTTTTTTTCTCGAAAATTGCGAACAGCGTGTGCTGCACCCTCCTGTGTTCACAAGCGGCCTTTGGTCTTTAGTGTTGAGTACAACAACTACCCGTGGCAGATATTCTACGCAATACATGGAAGTCAGCTGAATCAATCTAGTAATTGGCTACGCTGCTTGCGACTGTACCACCCATGAACAGTGCAGGCACCCGCACCCAAATTAACTAACACAACCTTCGACTTCCAGGATTCCAACATAATATCGCCCATTCAGCAACTCTCACGAGCGGCATTGTGTATTCAAATAATTACATCTACTTTCCGAACGTTACATGTGACATCAACAAATTATGGTTGACACGAAAACGAGTCTTGCTAGCAGTGTGATCGACCGAGTTTATAGGGAAAATGCTACTCTCTGGTGTTATATTATTGAAGCATGTAATCGCTATAGGTCAAAATACGGATGTACAACGAGAACACATTTATTTGTGAGTTTCCACACAATATTAGACTAGCAACATGGCCACTGATCATACACAAGCATAGGCGGACATACGGGAGATGGCAGCTGCAGACGAAGGTTGATGATATCAATAGAAATGTCACATGAAAAGGCAAAAAATTACTGTGAAGTACGTGAACTGTTTACCAACTCTACAGCATGGCGCAATCTTTTAAAATTAAATCAATACCAATGGTGTAGACTATGTCTGTAATAAAGCATACAATATTCCTGTTGTGGCCGCAACTGACAACTCAACATTCTGACTGTTCAAGGCACATCTCTCAGAACCGTTTTTAGGCATAACACAGGCATCACATTGCCAAATGTTTATATATCTTGTGACGACTAAAGCCACCGTCCGTAAGCACTGTTTCACTCAAGTGTCGCATCATTTCTCAATCACACAACTGTGAACATGTACTTGTTTAAAGTACTACAGTATCTAAGGTGGTTTTTCATATATCACATTTGAAAGGTTTCAACAAGGTCCGTATGCTTAGCGTGGATATTCACGACATTGTAAGAACTGAGCACCACATTTATTACATTTCTAAGATTTCTCGCCAGAATGGATTCGGACATGTCTTTTTAAATGACCACACCTTGAGAATTGTGCACCACATGTATCACATTTGTAGGGTTTCTCCCCAGTGTGAATGCGGACGTGTGTCTTCAAGTAACCACTTGCTGAAAATTGTGCACCACAAGTATCACATTTGTAGGGTTTCTCTCCAGTATCCATACGGGAATGTATCTTCAAGTAACGACTTGTTGATAATTGTGCACCACAGGTATTACATTTGTAGGGTTTCTCACCGGTGTGGGTACGGACGTGTGCCTTCAAATAACCACTTGTTGAAACGTGTATATCACAGTAATCGCATTTGTAGGGTTTCTCACCAGTATGCGTACGGACATGTATCTTCAAAGAACCACTTCTTAAAAAGTGTGCACCACATGTATCGCATTTGTAGGGTTTCTCCCCAGTATGGGTGCGAACATGTCTTTTCAAATTACCATTTGTTAAAAATTGTGCACCACAGGTATCACATTTGTAGGGTTTCTCCCCAGTATGAATGCGGACATGTGTCTTCAAATGACCATACATTGAGAATTGTGCACCACAGGTATCACATCTGTAGGGTTTCTCCCCAGTATGGGTACGGACTGTATCTTCAAGTAACCACTTGATGAAAATTGTGCACCACATGTATCGCATTTGTAGGGTTTCTCCCCAGTATGGATGCGAACATGTGTCTTCAAATTACCATTTGTTAAAAATTGTGCACCACAGGTATCACATTTGTACGGTTTCTCCCCGGTATGAATGCGAACGTGTGTCTTCAAAGTACCACGGTTTGTAAATTGTCTCCCACAAGTGTCACATTTGAATCGTTTCTCAACAGTGCGAGTCTGTACTTTCACATTCATATTGACAGTGCTGCTGTTGTAGTCTGGTTGCACAAATAATTATATATCTCAGACATGTGCAAACTACACGTCTCACATCTGGATAGTTTTAGCCAGTGTGAGTGCGTACGTGTACCACCCTATAAAACGAGCTCAACACTTGTCACCATTGAAGCATTCCTCACGTGTGTCAGGGAACGTTTGTAACTGTAACTGATGTTTGTAGGTTAAAGTTATTTAATTAAAATTCCACTGTGAGTTCGCATTTGCAGGTTTAAAGCCCCACTCTGTCTAGACTGTTTTCAAAACGTATCACTGATGAAAAGGTTTCTCGTCCATCTAACAATGCATGAATATACCTTTAAGTTATTACTCTGTGAACTCTTTGTTCCATGGTTGTCACACTTGAATGGTTTCTCCCACCACGAGGGACTCGGTGTCTCATTAAATGTAAATGTTGATCAACAAAAGCCAGTCAGGTGTTTTCTCTTTTTTGTGTGAAGACAAATATGTGGACATTCAGTGACATGACTCGATGTTCTACGTCGTGTTGTTGACAGAACCTGACAGTTGTTCTTGTCAATGTGGGTGAATCGATGCAATTTTGTTACTTCATTGTAGTAACTTGTGACACAAACTGCCGTTGACACACATCACAGTCATCTGAAACAACAACAGTCATTAGATGTGGGAAAAGTTAATGACATAATCAGACATGGGCCACAACTTTTGAAAGAGATTTAATAGTACAACGTTTGATCGTTCAAACTGATAATTGTAAAATCATTTAATAAAAAATAAACTTTATATAATTATTATATGTATACCAACATTCTAACCGCCCACGTATTATGTTAACAAAGAGAAACATGTTTTTATTTCAAAAAATTAATGTTCTCAAAATGGTGTTGTATATTTAATCTTTGCGGTACGCAATCATAACATATGGAGTTTTCACCAGCAATTTTAGAAATCATAATGCATCGTATTGATATCTTTAATCAGAAGCAATTATTTCTCCATAGTCAATGCCGGGAAATTTACCCGCGTCCCGGCTCTTAACTGCACAATAAGAAAAAACACTATCTAGTATTGAATGCTAATCTTCTACTTATGATGACATGTCTATGAAGTCTGCCACTCTGTCTGTATCTATATATTTATTTATACTAACAAAATGTCCTAAGGACACATCACGCCCGTGCGCATGGGCCGTGGTCATTGGTGGCTCGTATCAGACGTATAATATATCTTTAATTTTTTAGATATTTGACGACTGTGTCTACGTAGTGACGGAGAGAGGACATAACAGGCAGTTGTGTTCAACAACTTACAACTGTAACTTCTTAACAGTTATTTATTTCACGTTATCCAAATAAACTGTCAGAAAAGTTGGTTTTAGTGAAATACTGATAGTTTCCATATGAAAACACAACGCCGCTCAAAAGTTTAGTAACAAAACTCAGAATCAACGTATTTGACCCATAAATATGATACATATACAATGAATAACGTAAGTAATAGATAAGGTCGAGAGACTCCCAGTAAGATGTATATAATATCGCCTGCACAGGAGCCACCCCATAAATAAAAAAAATAAAAAAATTTACATGACACAAATCAGAATAGCATGACTTGTTTTTATAGTTGATAATTACTCAATGTATCAACATACATACATAATACAAGGACTGATTATATGTAGTCGTGTACAAATTGACGTACATATGGATACTTACGTATATATTTCAATACTTATTATGTATTACAAATAAAGCTATTATGAATACAAATGATTCATAATTTAAAATATAAATTGTTTGGTGTATGTTAAAAAAACATAGACTGTGGGTGTAAATTTTATTAATGATAATACTTGGTGTATTGTTAACTGTCTCTACTATGTTGTGTCTAATGCATTTTCTTGCAAATTCATGTTTGAATCTGGTCATATACAGATTATTTCTTTCACGTGTGCAGTGCTAATGAATATCGTAGATGTGTGTATCTGGAAAAACAGTAGTAGCAGTAGGGTAAAGGATTGTTAATTAATTAATAGTAAAATATTAGTTGTTGGATTTTATAAATGTCATCCATCTTTAGCAACTGAAGTTATAATATAACAGCAATGTTTGTATTAAATATGATTTTATAAGTAATATGCATTAATAATTATTTAGAATGTTTAACAATAACTCACTAATATTAACTAACTACTAACACTAACTAACATCAAACAAGCAAAATAATACAGTAGAATAATAATATATAAATTACACTAATGTTAAAATAAAACTGACATTTATTAAATAGTTAAACATTATTAAATTAGACAAAACATATAAACAGTTAGCCAATAACACTAATTAATAATAATTAACTGTTTAATAGCCCTACTAATATTAATAAAAAACACAAATACTTAACGCTAACAATATTTTAAAAATACTAACAGTCTAAAATACAATATAATTGTCTTGTTACAAAACACAGTAATGGTGAATCGTTCTGTACAGTCATAACTAAACAACATACAAAGTTTACAAACGTTTAAGCTAGAAGGTTTATCTGATTTTCAGTACAAATCTGATTTTCAGAAGTATTTTTGCAGTATACTGAGAAGCTTTGGAGAGAATAGGTATAAATCTTATTTCTGAGTTAGATGGTGCATTGTTAACAGTGTGAATAACTGAATGTTTATTGCAATTAGTGGAAAAATTATGATTTACTCGGTTGATGTAGATAGTATCACTGTTTCTGGTATGATAATTACGAATGTTTGAATTTTGTACAATGGACACAGTATTAAAGTATTCTGGTATTGTTTTATTTACAAGTTTATAACAGAACGTTAATTGTTGGAGTTTAAATATATAAATCTTATCAATATCATCCAGCTTTAAAATGCCCATCTTTTTGAAAATGGGGTTGGCATGAGTATTATATTTAGAAGATGTCATATATCTAAGATATTTCTTCTAAAGTTTTTGTAAAAGATTTGTTTGGTATCCCATACTAGTTTTGCGTAGATGAGATGAGATAAGATTTATACATTTTGAATAAAATGTTGTAAGGTAGTTTTAATTGATTAAAAATCCCAATAGTCTGTGAGATTTTGTTAGCTATTCTGTTTACATGATTTTTCCAACACATGTGTTTGTTAATAGTAAGGCCTAGAAAATTAAAATTGAAATCAACTGGAAATAATACAATACCATTCATTTTAACCTTGGGTACAGTTGTCTTTTTAAAGGGGTATGAAATATCATAAGTTTTTTTTAACATTACGTGATAACTTATTAACTTGCAACCATGTTGTTACATTGCTTAAATTTCATTGTTGACATTTTGACTGATTTTGCTATCATTTATATCATTAAAAGGATTTAGATTGCTAGTTAAGGTAGTGTATATGATTGTATTGAACAATGTAGTAGCATTGGCTATGTCGTTTATATAATGATAAATAAAGGGGGTCCAAGAATTGATCCCTGGGGAGCTGCACTTTTAATATCTATTGTTTCTGACTTAGTAAATGAAAAATCAACATATTGCTTGCGGTTTCTTAAATAACTTCTAAGAAGGCTTAAGGCAGTGCCTTGAATACCATAATAGTGTAGTTTGTATAATATAATTTCATGATCCAATGTATTAAGCTTTTGAAATTTGACACATCAAGATAAATTTTGAAATGGATTTTGCCATTATCCATTGGCAGCTAATTCCGTAAAATAAAGTCAAGCCCAATTCTCGTTACTCACACACAAGGATCGGATAGATCTCGCGAAATTCAAAGGCATGGATTTTGGTGTGGGTCGAACAACAACCCGGTAACTATTCTTCTAGAAAAGCATATTATAAATTCGGGTATTATCGCTCACAACAATTAATTTACGGTGGGTTTACCTTGATTAATAATTTCCAGATTCGTCGCTGCCGGAAGATACAGATGAAGAAGAAGGCAGTACATTGATGGCAATGTCTCTTGTCTGATCCTAAAGGTAGTATTGGAGCTGGCAACAAGGTTATTTAAGTAACTATTCCTTTACGAAAATAGTGCGTTATCTCGTCGAACGATAATGTGCTGCCACCTATTAGTCTGTAACACAACTTTGAGTTATACACGTTCTGCCACCTGGCGTTTATTATCGTGGTCACTTCTCAACCCCAAAACTCCAGTCAGGCCAACGTACCCCAGCCATGCGCCATCCTGTCTTATCACCAGTTATCAAGCCATTGTTTTCTTCATGCAAATTTTGTATTTTAAAAACTTACAATGGGAAACACTGTTCGTTGAGGACAAAATTATGAAAGGGGCACTTTCAATGGTAAACATACACTTTGAGATGAAGATTCTGAAGTTTTCTTCATAAAATATAATTAGTTGATATGTAATTCTGTATTAAAATTTTGAAAATTTTACCATACATAGGCAATATAAGGTTTAGTAGTGAACATGCCTCAACTGGGGCATTTTTGTTTAAAACACTTTTTAGAGTAAAGTCCTCATAAGACAATAATTTACATGAGGAGAAATACGCAAGAATATATATTTTCCGTTGCAAACAGTGCAACATTCTCCATAAGAGGGCAGTTAATTTCCTTGGGAAAAAGGGCATTGCAGGGTAAACTTCTCGCGGACAATTTCACACAAGGTCTTATAGAGAATACATTTGTGAGAAAAACCCTTATAAAAATGGAAATTATTGGAAAATCCACTGGGCTAAATACTTATCTTAATCACGAGGATTAACAGGTCTGTTAATACAATTATTCAGAATGTTGTTAATAGCTACATATACAGTTCGTCGCAGTTGCGGCATCAGTGGATCAAGGCTCTGTATAATTGTTAAATATCCTGTTTTTATTAACATATTTATTGGTTATCTTTATTTATTTATGTATCTATTTTATATGGATGTTTTTATCGATGTATTTTTTCTCCAATATGGACACCAGGCTTGTCTGAAATAAAAACATTATTATTATTACTTAAACATCCTGTTAGGTAACAAAGGATGCGTTTATCACAGATATTCAGAAGAATTTGATAAGGTTTTGTTAAAACGGCATAACATAATATGATGCGAGATTTTTGCTCCCAACAGCATAATTACATAGTAATAATATTATGTAGTGTTATAGAAAACATGAACACATTCTTGAACCATGACATACATGTATTATATATTGGGCACAATTGCTGAATGTGTGCTATCTGTAGATCTTCGGTGCTTTAACAACCTTTGATTTCTGTCTTGGAACTGTGTATTAAGCCCAAATCCTTCTTTGCATAGTTGTATTGTTTGTTTCATGTGTGAAAATGTAACTATGTTTTGTTTTTTATTACAAGTTGGAGTGGATTCAGCAGATGCTATTCTGTTTGGCGAGATGTATCTGGTTCAGCCTGGAGATCAGTGATCTTATATATATATTATCCACTTCACGAATGCAGCGCAACAACGGAACAACGACAGCCACTGTGCGACCCTTTGTATTATAGAGAGATGCAATGGAATTCTGAAGAAAATGTGGCACTGTCTCAGGTACGCTTGTTTCTGCTGCTTTTTGATTTGCTGAATTTCACATTATATACGTCATTAGTCAGCAATATAGGTCACTTGGGGCCAAGGACACCTATTAACTTGTAACAAAGAACTTTATTTGTATCAAATTGAAACGAGGCCTCTCGATGACGGTGATGTAAACATCTGCATTATATAAATATATCGGACTGTGAAAATTATTGTAACGACACGATATATACAATAAAGGTTTAATTACAAAGCCAACGAACAACACATAATTCACACCAGCAACGCGACTTCTCCCCTGCGTCCGTCGACGTCGTTACCGCTCTCCCCAAACCATATGGACATAGGTTGTACTGCATTACGAGTGTAATGTATGAAAACAAGACTAGGTGAAAGAAACCAATATAGTATACTCTTGTACATGCACATCACTACATAGATGACTATTGCCTGTCCCCTTTCATGGTTATGCCTAACTATTGTAGTATGTTGCACCTCTGAGCTCAGAATACTGGACGTACAGGCACTTTAGAAGTTCATTATTATTATTATTAGAATACTTCCCACTAGTCCAAACGCAGACCTATTGTACTTAATACTTGAATACAACGATCTTTAAACTTGTTTAATGTTGCTAGAGAAATTTACTAATATATTTATTATAGTAAACTTACTTTGTCACTGGATCGAAACAGCCTATAATTTAGCAATGTGTGTCAAATTACATGTTCTCTTAGGTACGAGCCAACAAAGGCATGCCAGCTTATCATGTGCTGCATCATGCTACACAACATCGCCGTCAGTCTGAGGGTACCGGTTCCCGAACAGGCTGATGATGATCACAACGACGGTGACAACGATAATGACAACGGAGGTGCCCCACAGTATCAGACAGAGCGACACGAGACAGATTGGTACAGCGGTATTTCAGCGGGTACTGACATTTATTAATTAAGTTTCCTTAAATTTAAAGTACGTCTTGCAACGAATAAATACAGTTATGAAAACAAACCAACATGTTGGCCTGACAGTAACGTTGGCACTTGCATAACAAAACACCTCACGAGCAAATAGACGATGACAACAGCCCCATGCTAATTACATAATACATCGGAATATAAAGCATTATTTCAATAAATGCATGGACAAATATTACGCCTTATCACTGGCTTATAGTTATTAGTAAAACACTCCAACAGGTGTAGAGTAATACTCATAAAGAAACTGCATAGACACACAAAGAGACTACCTGTGCCACTCTACAGACACGATGTTTTTTTCAATCGTCTGATGCCATGTTTGATTATCCCAACGCACACACAAGCGAGTCAATCACTTTGGGCGGTAATCCCATTTCTAGTTCAAAAACGTCGGATCTGAACAAAATCTGGGAAACAGTTTTCTGTGTTGGTGTATATATAGCGTCGGCCGGAGGATGGAAATTTCTGGAAGTTACTGTAATTATAAGTGTCAAGTATTGTTGACGGATCCATAATAACACAAATATAACAAACTCACAAGGCAATCATCAGATGTAATATATTTATTACTAAACGACAAAGCCATTTGACACGTAATTGGCAATGGTTTAAATTAATAACTTTAAAAAGAGGTGGTTCCTACGTTAGTGACAATCTATCAGTACAAGACGAATCTCTGTCCGATATTAAAATATACTTTGTGAAACTTGATCAATGTAAACATAATTATCAGAGCATTATATTATGTGCAACTACATCGTTCAATACATACT